>CM053560.1:112776799-112806026 GCA_028646485.1 Cryptoprocta ferox
TGGGTACCCTCCTACACTGTTGGTGGGAATGTAATCTGGTACAGCCGCTCTTGAAAACAGTGTGGAGGTTCCTCAGGAAACTATCAGTAAAACTCCCCTATGACTCACCATTAGCACTGCTGGGGATTTACCCAAGGGATACAGAAATGCTGATGCATAGGGGCACATGTACCCCAATGTTTGTAGCGGCACTTTCAACATTAGCCAAATCTTGGAAAGAGCCTAAATGTCCATCAACTGATGAATGGATTAGGAAAATGTGGGTCATCTATACAGTGGAATACTACATGGCAATGAGAAAGAATGAAATCTGGCCATTCGTAGAAAAGTGGATGGACCTCGAGGGTGTCATGCTAAGCGAAATAAGTCAGGCGAAGAAGGACAGATACCATATGTTTGCACTCATAGGTCTAACAGGAGAAACCCAACAGAGGACCATGGGGAGGGGAAGGAGGAAAAAGAGTTAGGGAGAGGGAGGGAGACAAAACATGGGAGACTCTTGAATACTGAAAACAAACTTAGCTCAGAAGGGGAAGGGGGAAAGGTAACGGGGGGTGATGGTTATGGTGGAGGTCACTTGTGGGGAAGGGCACTGGGTGTTACATGGAAACCAAGCTGACAATAAACTATAAAGTTAAAAAAAAAAAAGAAAAACCAACCTGTTTTCACTGTCACCAGCTAAATGGTATTAACTGATTCATACTTATGCGCACCAGAGAATGTGAAGCAGACTAGGCAGTCACAGGTGCCCCTAAATTCCAGGCATCCTTCTAGGTCCTAATGACAAAAATTTATCCTCTAGGAGCTCACAATTTAAAATTCAAAAAGTATTTGAATAATCTTCCACCATTGTTCTTATGCTATTTTATTTATCTATTTCTGAAATCGAAAAACAACTCATCTTTTTTTTCAATATTAAGGTCTTTTCTCTTTCAGAATTTCCTTCTGGTTCCTCATAGAAAATATTTGCAAATCATGTATCTGATAAGGGGTTAATATCCAGGACTAATAATATATAGAAAAATAATATGTAGAGAATTCCTACAACTAAACAACAAGAAAACAACCAACCTGATTCAAATATGAGTAAAGGATTGAATAAACATTTCTACAGAGAAGATCTGCAAATGAACAAATATATGAAAAGATGCTCAACATCACTAGTCATTGGGAAATGCAAACCAAAACCACAGTGAGATATTACGTCAGACCCATTAAAGTGGTTACTATAGACAAAACCAAAACCAAAACAATACAAAACAAATAGAAATTAACAAGTGTTAGCAGGGATGTGGAGAAATTGAACTCTTATTCAGTGTTGCTGGGAATGTAAAGTGGTGCAGTCACTGTGGAAAATAGAATGGCAGTTCCCCCAAAAAGTTAAATATAGAATTAACAAATGGTCCAGCAATTCTACTTCTGGGTTTATTCCCCCAAAGAATTAAAAACAAGAATTCAAAGAGATATTTGCATTCTTGTGTTCTTAGAAGCACTGTTCACAATAACCAAAAGGTAGAAGTAACCCAAGTGTCCAGAAAAAGATGAATGGATAAACAAAATCTATTATATACACACAATGAAATATTATTCAGCATTAAAAAGGAAATAAATACTGACGCATGGTACAACTTTGAACAATCTTAAGGACACTATGCTAAGTTGAACAAGCCAGTCACAAAACGACAAATACTGTTTGATTTTATGTCTATGAGGTACCCTGAGTCAATGTGTTTACAGAGATAGAAAGTAGAATGGAGGCTGCCTGAGACTGGGGGAGGGGTGAATGAGGAGTTAGTTTTAATGGGCACAGAGTTCCCGTTTAGGAAGGTGAAAAAGTTCTGGAGATGGATGGTGGTAATTGTTGCACAACAATGTAAAAGTACTTACCACTGAATTATACACTTAAAACTTGTTAGGATGGTAAATATTATGTTATATTTATTTCACTGCATTAAAAATATGATATTAAAAAAGGGAGACATCATATGATTCATGTTCCTATAACCTGCCAGAAAGTATTAACTGCAACTGCCTACCCTCACTTTAAGCTGTCCAAAGATACATATTTTTTCAAAAGTGCATATTTATAGATTACTATTTTACGATTCTTGAAAATGTTTCTAATCTGAAGGAATTGAGTCAGAGATGGGAAGGGAGAGGGGCCGCCCATCATGGAGCATCACTGTGTGTGCCTGCCTCTGTGTTGAGGTCTAGACTTTTCCTCTGTCTTCTATTTTGGTCATCTGCCCCAAGGAGAGCCCAGGGACATTGATGGCTTTGTACTTGCAGAGTGCTCTCAACTTTAGAAAGCTTTTCCTCAGTTATCTTGTTGTGACAAATGTTCTTTACCGTTCTTTTTTTTCTTCCTTACTGTTTATTAAAATGTTTTATTTACTTTTGAAAGAGAGAGAGAGAGAGAGAGAGAGAGAGAGAGAGAGAGAGCAGGAGGGGTCAAAGAGAGAGAGGGAGATACAGAATCTGAAGACAGGCTCCAGGCTCTGAGCTAGCTGTCAGCACAGAGCCCGACGCGGGGCTCCAACCCACAAACTGTGAGATCATGACCTGAGCCGAAGTCGGACGCTTAACCGACTGAGCCACCCAGGCGCCCCAACTCCCTTACTGTTCTTAAGGATCCTCTAAAGGACTGTCCTTTAATGCTAAGTTACTTTTTCAGTCAGGCAGAAACTTGTTCTTCTTACCCTTGGATTTATGTATTCTGTCCTATCTGTGGATTTTGAATAGCAGTTGCCTTTTTCATCCATGTTAAGCACCTTCAAATAATTGAAAATGGTTTTTCATATACATCCCTGTATCTCTTTCTCTAGCCAAACTGAATTATTGTTATCCGGGAGATTCCATAATACCTAGCTGACCTCAAAAGCTGAACATCAAAGTAACAGCTACAAGAATTCTTACAGCACTGGGGAAGGCTGGCCCCATCCCAGGCCACTGGCTCCATGCCCATCCCCAGTATCCTACAAGAAACAGCTCTACCTCCACTAGTCTTGGGTTTACCCTAGCCTAGCTACAAGATGGTGGGCTGCCGAAGAGGTCCTGACAAGAAGGAGGTAGGGGAGACAGGAGGCAGCAGTGCCCAGTCCAGGGGCCAGCCAACAATGACTCTACTTGCTTTTGGGTGGGCAGTTTTAGACATCCCAGCCTGATTCACCACAGGGAAGGACAGAACATTTACCATCTGATGGTGCTAGGAAAGCTTGTGGTAGAAGACCTCTGAAAGTATAGCCTGGCAAATGTCAGTTTCAGGATGGGAGAAGTGGTGGGCTCCCTGCTCTACTCCTGCTGCAGTGGTCCATCTGTGCCCCCTACACACCTAGACATGAGTCCCAGTTCTGCTATGGTCCACCGCAAACACTTAGACCCTGCACCTCCTTGTTCTCTTGCATTAAATGCCACACTCAGCTTGCAGGCTTCCTCTGCTTCCTACTCCTGGATTAGCCACCATAGAGTGTCTTCTTTTAAGTGTCATGCAGATGTGGAACACTGTTCTTGTCTTTGATTTGAACTGACTTCACTGTCCTTCTCTATTGTAAAGGAAAATAAAGCCCCCAAAGCCTTGATATGTGTCGCAGATTTTTGCACTTTATAAAAGATCTGGGGAGACTGAGAAAAATTCCTAGTAATCTACCTAAAATTACATACTGGGTATACTGACTCTCATAGATGAATTGCCATTTCAACTATTTTTCTTCCTCTCCTTTCTCTTCCTCCCTCCCTTCCATTGTTTCCAACTTCTGATTTATTTTAGAGTAAATCAGTTTTTAAAATCCCTCCTTTTTTTGCCTTCCTCTGTCACCACCATGCCTATGCATCTTACCTGCATCTCAGGCATTACTATATTTTCCTAAGCCAAAACCATTCCCTCCCTAAAAGGAATCCCTGACAATTATTAGGAATACAACAACTCATAAGCAGTAGCTGGACTTAGAAATGAACATAAGAGTTATAAAACAAAACAAATGCCTAAAATTTACCCTTGCCACACCCTGTCCCAAGGGATCACCTGGTGAAAGAATTTTGAAAGTCAGGGAGCTGAGTGCTATTCCAGCACATCTCATAGACAGAATCATACCCACATGGAAGGGTGGGGTGTCATGGCATTGGAGTAGACACTACATATGCTCTCCAGTCAGTTTTCTCAAATAGAATCATAGCTGTGTTTGGAAACAAATAGGCATTGTGTGAAGATATTGTTTGATTCATCTGAGTGTGAGAGTTCTGCCCATGTACAGACAATGTCTTTAGCTGGAAAAAAAGGACATTAACAGAATGTTCATCAAGACATAGCTAAACACTGCACAAGAGACATCTGCCATAGGCTTGGTTATCTGGGCTCCAACGGCCCTGGAAACAGGTTTGAATTATTTGGTTCTTTTGCCAAATAGCCACTGTGAATCCATGCTCTCATGATTAAGGATAAGAATGTGCCATTTCTTGGCTATACAAGTGGAGATGGTCTATAATTAGCACCTGATTTTTCTTTCCTGTCAGCCAGTTGGTGGAGGAGCACTGAACCAGGTTTAGTAGCTAATAAAGCATACCTATCCATAAGCCAAAGCTTAGTTTTGTAAGGGAGGTTATCACAAAATATCCCTTAATTAGCCTGGCCACTGGCTCTAACTTGAAAGTCAGATGACTTATGTTAATATAAACATGTGGGGCGCCTGGGTGGCTCAGTCAGTTGAGCAACTGACTTCAGCTCAGGTCATGATCTCATGGTTGGTGAGTTCAAGCCCCACATCGGGCTCTGTGCTATCAGCGTGGAGCCTGCTTCAGATCCTCTGTCCCCCCACTTCCTCTCTGGCCCTCCCAACTTGCACTCACTCGAAAATAAACATTTAATAAATAAATAAATAAATAAATAAACAAAAATGTTACCTGGACAGGTGTAACTTGGGTACTGCAGCTGACTCAGGCAGGAGAAATTGTCATTAAACGAGCAGCCTATCTAGTATACAGTGATGCCACATATCAGTCTGCAAGCCTGACAGTATGCCCTCAGGGAAGGGTCTGGATAAAATAAGAACAAGAGAAGGCAGTTTGACAGCAGTTAAGTGCTCCTGGCCAGGAAAGACAAAACTAGAAGCACAGGGTTAGACACTCTTTGATTCACTGAACACCAACTGAGACCTACTATGAGCCTGAAATTGGAAGGAAAGTGCCCAATGCAGGAACGATCCAGGACTGTGTGGAGAACAGGGCTTGTGGACATGTGGCAGCCCCAGCATCCGTGACCTGTGCTAGCAAACTGCTGCCCAAGGCCAAATCCAACCCACTGTCTATTAGCATGCCCCTTAAACAAAGGATGATTTTCACACTTTCAGGTGCTTGAATAAATATCAAAAGAGAAATAGTATTTTATGATACATGAAAATTACATGAAATTCAAATTCTTGTGTCAAATAAAGTTTTACTGGAATGCAGCCACACACATTCATTTACATCCATGATGCTTCTGCAAAGCAGAATTGGGTAGTCATGATGGGGACACTAATAGCCCACAGAGCCTAAAATATTTACTTTCTGTCCCTTTGTATGAAGTTTGCTGATCCCTGCCCTCAGCTGCTTTCTGTAGAACAAGTATTTACTTTTGTCCACAGCTGGTATATACTCCCAAGTTCTAAAAGATCAGTGCTGCTTGCGGGCCAGCAACCTATGTAAGCAGCTTCACTGTGACTCTGCAGCAGCATCTGCGTGTTTGCATGTTTGCATGAACTTTTTCTTACTAGTTAATTCAAATGACAGGGAGAAAAGAAAAAGGAAAAGGCTGACACTGAAACAGAGTACTCAAACAAAATTAAATGATGAAAGAGATTGAAAGCTTTCAGCAGAATCCACCTGCATAGATCCACTGGACAACTAATGCAGCCGAGGCCAGCCCAGTGCCACAGATGGCCCAGAGCTGAAAGGGAGTGGGGAGGTGCAAGAGCAGCCAGCAGAAATGAGAATGACAGCCTGCTCTGAGCTGAGAAAACAAGGATATACTTGCTGAGTCTGTGGGAGAAATGTGATTTATTTGAACGGAAACCTGAGATTATTCTTTGTAAAACAGTAAAGATTTCAATTACTGCAATTTCTCATTATTTGCTTTCCTATTTTGATTAATCCCAACCTCTATGAGGCATTTCAAACCTCATATTTCATTTTTTTTCACCTTCTCTTGCTTTGTAGCTGCCTACATATTTGGTTGGGTTTGAAACAGCTATTTTGGAAGAATATTCTGTCTTCTAATCCTGGAAAGAAAAAGAAAGCAAAATAATAGACATTCACTTAAAATATTACAAGGATTTGATAGGAGAGCAACATGAAATGTTTCAAAACCAATCTGTTCAAATGGAATTCTTACTGCCCAACAACTGCCTTCAGAGTACAGTTTTTCTTTTTTAATCTCTCTAAATGTTGAAAGAGACCTAGTAAGTCACTGCTGCCATTTGAAAATGTCAGAATGTCTCTCACTTGGTTTCCCTGATCCCTGTAACTTGAAACACCACACCACACCACAAACCACAAATACACATACACCTCCCACATATATGCTACATGCACACTTCCTGGGCAGGTGCACACACAGGGTGGCACACCTGTGTGTCCTATAAAATAAGAACAATCATATCTGAGGGCATCTCCCCCTGCAGACATAGGAGACATGATGCCTTACCCAACATTACACACAAAAGGATTTGCACAGTCTATAAGAAATTAGGCTTTTGGTTAGCCATTAAGATTGCTGAGGGCATATGTCTAAATCCTTTTCTAAAGACCCTCCTTTATTTTCTCACAATATTAAATGCATTCTTTGGTAGGCTTTTGCAAAAAGAACGCTGCCCAGAAGTGTTACAAAGAGAGGAGAAACAGCAGTCTTAAGAAGGGAGAGAGGAAACCCAGAGCCACATCTTGGGATGCCAGCCTATGGAGAAGAGAAGGCTCTTTTGAAGGCTGCCCTAATCCTTTTACCCACCCTTGCTCATCCAACTACAGACTCACTGTGCTGTAAAAAGAGATGACATATCTGCTCAGGTATCAAGCCTGGGTAGGGGCGCCTCCTCTATGAGCCCATACCTTCCCCATTCAGTGGTAGTGGGTGTTGCCTCCCTGATCAGTAAAAGTTGATTCAAGCACCTCCCCCAGCGCTCTCTGGGGCCTCTCACTTACCTTCAAGTCTGTCTGAGCAAAGAATGAGCCAACTTTGCCTTTGAAATGCTGTGACAGCCCCGCCTTCAACCCCAGCACCCAATGTGGGCTGTTGACCAGGGCTGGGCCCTCAAGTTCCGCAGCTCCAGGGATAAGCAGGGTGTGGGGGCACAGGGGCTCAAGGCAAGGAGTTATGAAGAGTTCCAGGTGTGAGCAGGGCCACAGGGACCACAGGGCATAAACATTTAATCCAACTCAGGCATGTAGCACTTGGCCTTGAGGAGGGGTGATGCCTGCACCTGGAAGATCAACTTCCATATCCAAAAAATAAAGAATGCAGTACCAGGAAGCACTGCAAAGTAAGTGAGAGTTCTTTGGAAACCATAAATCACACGGAAATGTAGACTCGTCAAGCCCTTCCCCTTGCTGTTTTCTCCCATAACAAGTGTCCTTCATAATCTCTTTTTTATTGAAGGCCTCCTCCTACACTGGAACATAAGTCACAGGAAGACAGCATTTCCTCTTGTTCATAGCTGTGTACCAGTAACTTATAACTATGCTTGGTACTTGGTAGGGGCTTAATAATCATCTGTTTAGAAAAAGAAATAGGGCATTATAATAAGAGAAAATGCCTCAGATGAAAAGAACAGGCTCTGGGGACGCTAAGCTTCCAGGTCCTAGAACAAGCTCTTGGTGCCCTGGGAGGAACACATCTGACAAACCCTGGAGGACCTGGGGATGCATGGGTTGCCAAGGTGATGCCTCAGACCACCATGTACTTTGGGCAGCTGACATCTCCTGGGGGCAGAACACCTGCACCATTTGCAAGAAAATCTTCTCAAAATTCCCCTTGCAAAAGAAACACAGAAAACTACTTTGATTTTTTGGCCCCTTTGATACTGCAATGACTGTATGATTTTTCCTGGTGTTTTAAAGACCTGTAGGCTGAGAACCCAGCTGCATTTTCTACTCTGTTAAAAAGCCTCACATTTGGCCATTTGTATGACACCCCCAATCTCCATTAGAATCAAGCTCTCCTTTCCATAAGCTGTGGGGTTTGCCTTCAGAAGGTTATACACGTAGCCCAGTCCCTGTGTTTGGATAGTTCCAGAAAGCCATGTGTGGCAAGCAGGACCCTGTTCTGCTTGGATGGCCTTGGAGAGAATTAACATTTGATGTCACATGAGAAATACAGCCTTTGTCTGTAAGATGAAAGCAGGCAAGTCAATCACAGGGAAGTGCAGACAGAATGGATATGTGCACTCCATCCCAAGTATGATTTCTTTCTGTTCTGTTCTGTAAGGGCCAAAAAGTGAACCAGGTAAATATCCAGGGAGGTCTTCATGAAGAGAGGGGTAGATGCAGAATCAGGAGCCATCTTTTTGCTCCCTTGGCCTTCTTTTCCAGACTGTTTATGACACATTTCATTTTGTTTTTCTTTCTCACTGTTCACTCAGTATTGGTTCAGTAACTGCTCAGAGTCAGGTGTTGCTCTGGGTGCTTGGACTCAAATAGGAGCCACTGGTTCTCTGTGCATTCCACTTGGCAGATGGGGACAGCAGGGTCACTGCCAAGGATATCACTGTGCTTGGTCACAGAGATCCGAGCAAAGGGCCCCTTGAAGGCTTGAACCTGGTCTTGAGAAGAGGAGGGGATCTCATTGGCCAACCCCAGCAGTAATATTTCAGATGTTTGAAGCATGAGTCAAGGTACAGCCAAAACTTCATCTTGCAGCCTGGGTTCTGAGAGCAGTCACATCCACCCAATGGCAATTGCAACATGTGTCTCTGGAGCTGAAAATGCTCCGTGGCCCAGCATTGGCCGGCTGGGCAATGCAGAATCAAACAGAATTCAGTAGGTTTCTTTCAGACAGGACTTCCCAGTACTGTCAGCATTCTCAAGTTGCTGTGAGCACTCAGAAAGGGCTATTATCTCCCACAGGACCTACACATGGTTGACAGGGCCTCTCTGTTCATTCGAGAACAGCTATTGAAACATGCCCTTTACTAAGTTCCTCACAAGACTGGATCCAGTGTGACACGGGTGAATGAAACCACATTACAGTGGATCAGGGTGACCAGGTATAGGAGTGTTGACTTTTTAATGTTATTGCTGGTGAAAGGATAGAGACGTTGCTAGAGCTGGGTGGGGTGACTGTAATGTACAAAGGAGGATCTAGGAGAAATGAGACATGACAAAAAGCGAGAGATACCAAGCAGTGGAGGGATAGTGTGGACCATGGCACAAAACCATTGAAGCATATCTGTGTGTGCACAGGCTTTGGAACCAGGGGACCTAGGATGTGACTATGGGCCCTCCCTGAAACAGGGGATGTCTTGGCTGAGATTGCCGCAGCTTGATGATCACTGGTGTCAACCTGTCTGCACAGACATATCTCAAGAATAAAACTCATCAGCAGTATTAGATGTTGAGGCACAGACAGGAGAGGTGGAAGCTGGGAAGCTGTGAGAGCTCCCTGCCCCACCTGCCTGGAGCCTGGTGGAGAGCCAAGCCCTGGAGGGAATTAACACCAAGGAAATAAATGGAAGGGCAGGCTCTGAACACTAGGAGACTGGCAGAAGGTGTCACCTACGGGAGAAAGCTGCTGAGGACAGTTGCTGCTTGTGAAGATGGGTACTGCTGTCGTTGGAGGAGATCCAAAAAGGATCAAAAAGGTGCTTAGAAATGGCAGTCTGTCTAGATAGCAGCGAGAGAATTCCTATGTCTGGTGGGATGTCTATTGTGATAACTTAATATTTATTTTAATAAACATTAGTGAGATATTTCTGCATGTGTTTCTACCCAAATTAAAATATGGTCTCATTGCAAAAAAAAAAAAAAAAAAAGAAGAAGAAGAAGAAAGATCTGTAGGATCACATATTCCAATGACTAGAGAAGTAACTGTTAATATTCTGGGTGTATCTCTTCATAATTTGTTTTGAAAATATTAAATTATACTCTAGATTATTTGAACTCTTTTTTCACAATTATGTTAAGAATTTTCTTTTCAATAAGCACTTATCTTAAGAGTTGCATCCTGGTTTATGGCATACATGCAATTCCATTTCTGTTAGATGTGTGAGTTATTTCCAGATTTTCCCTACTGTCAACAAAGTGGGCATCTTTGCTAAAAATTCCTTGATTTCTGTTTAATTGTTTCCTGGAAAAAGTTCTCAGAAGTGGCTCGCTGGATCAAAAGATATGCATATTTTAATATGCTCAATATATTTTGCCAAGTTGTCCAAAAAACTATGCAATTATCTGCTGTCCCAACAGTGGAAAATATAATTCTATGTAATCTCTGTCAATTTCATAAGATTTTTAAAAGGCATTTCAGACTTATTCTGTGACGCATACAGGGAAGATATTATTATCAATGGCAGAAAGGACAAAAACAAGAAGCCCAGAGAGGTTGAGTGACTTAATTAACATCACACAGCTCTAGACCTAAAAACTCATCCAAGCCCTATTCTTTCCGATTGAACTTGGGACAATTCCAAGATTGGCTTTCTCACATTTGGATTTTGACCTTTTTAACATTGACACATACCCCAAACCTTCTCTTGACTCTAAAGGAGTATCCTTTTCTTTATTCTTTTTTCACTCATCGGTTGTTTCTTTGGTCCTTCCTTTTCTTCCCTTCATACACCCCTCACTTAGAGTATTCCAGCATATTTCAATTGGGAGAAATAATAAATGGGGCTGGCATTTATTGAGTGCTCACTGTGTGTCAGGCACTATGCCATGATGATAAGAGAAACACTTCCCTCTTTTCTATTTGGAGTGGATTTAAACATTTTTTTCACCTAATTATTAGATATTTATTTTTTTTTATTAAGACTTTTGCAGTTTTTACCTCTTGCCCATTTGATCTTTACCATAACTCTTTTGAGAAGATGCTCTCATACCCCCGGGCTAATGAGTGTATGGGTCCCTGGGCTCCACCTGGCAGCTCTTTTGGGCCCAGAACAGGGAAGGAAACTCCACATTGCCTTTGTTTGCTTCTGGTTGTGGTCACAGGCATTTATGCTACATTTTAGGGCCGAAAACAAAATGGATTTTTTCTGCTCAAGGCCTGTCTGTGTCAGTGGTACCCACTCAGACTTGGGTATGCAAAATAAATATAAGATGCGATCTCTTCTCTTAAGGACTTTCTCAGTCATGTCCTGGAAACAAGACTTCACTCCACCTAACCCTGGGGTAAAGGCATTACCTTCATTAAGAGCCTAGATGCAGGCATGCACAATGATGTCCTAGTTGGACCAGGGAGTGGGAGGTGATGAGGCTGACCTCTGTCAGAGAACATTCTGGTGGAAGTTTTCCCAGGGAGAGCAGAGAGCCTGGTCAGTGAGGAGGAGCTGATCCAGCCAGGTGCAGGGAGGCGGGAGGGTGAACAGCACAAAACATGCAGTGAGGAGGGGATATTCTTATTTCATTAGACTGGAAGTCCAAGAAGAGAATGTGATGTGCTGAAGGCAAATTCAGAGCAATGGTGTGAGATTAAAATGCTGGTTTTGCTGCCTGCTGAAACTGGTTTCTCCGAGCCTCAAATTCTTCATTTGTAGAATGACGCCAACCATGCCCATAGAGGGTGCCATTAGGCAACAGGCTTGAGCAATGGAATGTAGAGCAAGGCAAAAGGGCCCCCAGACAGGCTGAATACAGACTCATATGTCCCCCCACTTCAAAATATCCATAGACCTCAACTAACCAATTATTAGCTACCTAAAACCAATGGTTAGCTACTCACAACCAGGCATAGTTAACCAAAAAATGGGAAATTCCATATGTACCCATACCTCCTCACCATCTGCTTTTCTATACAGCCTCACCCACTGCCTAGTAGCAGACAGCCTCTCTTCTTCTGTCCTGCCTGCAGCTCCCTTGAGGTGCATTCAATAAACTTCCATCGCCTTTGTTCTGTCTTAGGTGAATTCTTTCACCACTCACCACGAGCTTCCACCGTTCAAGACACCCCACATTTGGGGGCCCCCATCTGATTGGGGAGACACCACAGTGCCCACTTCAGAGTTTTTAAGAAAAGCTTGAAGGGGGAAGACATGGGCAGAAAGTATGCAGACAGCTGAGGGGTAGGAAATGTGCTGTCTATGATTGTTTCATTACAACCTGTTAACCACACACAGGCAGGCATATCAAACCTCTCAGGCCTAAAGCAAATGTTTCAGAAACACACCCTCCCCCCACTTTTAGCAAGCCCAGGAAAGTTTGAGGCAGCTCTGTGTTCTGTCACCTTTTTGCTTCCTTCTGTGGGGCCCCTTTCACCATCTAGTTCTAGGCAAGCCTAAAAGGTCTCTGGTGGATGGTCCAGTGTCTTACCAGGCAGGGGAAATACACCAACCTCTGCTAATCCCAAAGTCCTGGACATTCATAAGGCTTAATCAGCAAGCTCCATCCTGTCTGACATTCCTTCAGAGAATCATTAAGGCTAAAAGATGATCTAACTCTATTTTCTTTGTAATCAATGTCTTCCTTGCCAAATGCTCCATGAGAAACCCTCGCTTCTTACATCTAGTACAGAGAGGATAGAGATGATGGCGGCCAGCAACAAAGAAAGCTGCCTTCTGCTTTATTATCCTGGAATAGAGAGGGGTTACACGGAGAGGCACGTGGCTGTTGGTGCTGACTGTTTCCATAGCAACCCAGCTTTCAGCTGGCCAGCCTGCACATTTTAGCTCTGTTCACTTTTAAAGAATTGAGAAACCTCCCAGCCAGCACTGGCAATTCTGAAAGAGCAGAATTGTTTTAAATACAGAGAGTGACAACTAATTTGTGAGGACTGCCCGCCATATGTCCCCCTGGCCACCTGCTGAAGTTCATGAGGTACCTGTGATGGTTTTCATGAGAATCATGTTATGAATACTCCTATTCTTTGCTTTAAAATTATTTCTCTTGGATAAAATTTTAAAATTAGGTCTAATGTTTGTGATGTTTGTGGTAGGTTTTTTTTTTTTCTTCTTGAAAACTCCCCTGCACCAGTTTAAGTGGAAGCACAAGTGGTTATCTGGAAACTTTGATCAACTTATCATCTTTAATAATCAATTCAGAATATGTTTTAACTTAAAACACACATATGGGCTGTTTGTTAACTGAAAAATTTTGCTTCAACTATTCAAAAACTTTTGAAGTTCACTCTACTTACATGAATATTTATGTAACTATTTATGGTACCTGAGCAAAAGAATGAACAAATCATGGAATGAGTGCTTTCAACTGAACTACAAAGAGTCTTATCTTTAAGTATCTTCTGTTTTATTGCTCATATCATTGGGGGGATATTGCTTGTAAATAACAAAGCATAGCTGTAAAAAGCGTATTTCTTCAAAATTTCAGTTGTGGAGATGGGTGATGGTGATGGTTGTGTGATAATATGAACATGCTTCATGCCATAGAACTGTATACATAAAAATGGTTAAGATGGCATATCTGTCAGAGTTGTCCAGAGAGACAAGACCAATAAGTTGACTACAGAGATAGAGAAAGATTTATAAGGAATTGGCCCATGTGATTATGGAGAGTGACAAGTTCCAAGGTCTGCAAAGGTGAGCCAGCAAGCTGGAGACCCAGGAGAACTGATAGTATAAACTTTAGACTGAAAGCTGGCAGGCTCAAGACTTAAAAGAGCCAATGGCCCTGCTCAAGTCCAAAGGCAGGAAAAGAACAATGTCTTAGCTCATCACAGTTAAAAAGGAGTTCTCTCTTAGTCTTTTTGTTCTTTTTAGACCATCAACTGATTTGATGAGGCCCACCCACACTGGGAAGTACTGTCTGCTTTACTCAGTCCACCAGTTCAAATGTTATTCTCTTCCAGAGACATCTGCATAGACACACTCAGAATAATGTTTGAGCAAATATCAGGAAACCCCCCTGACCCTAGGTATATTTTGTTATGTATATAAAAAATTTTTGTTTTATGATATGTTTATTATGGTATGCATATTTTACCACAATAAAAAAAAGATGAAGAAGAAAAATGTATTTCTTTTCAGAGTTCAACACACTGAAGCCTGAAAATTTTTCATTTACTCCTAAATTTGGAAAGCAAGATTTCTCAGTCTGCTCTAAACTTGGCAGAAATGCTTCTGTCCCTGTTTACCCTCAGTTGGACCCAATACAGGTTGTTTTTTCTCCACATGTAACGTTTTCATTTGTGCAACATTAAACTTGGAAAGAACAGCCCAAACTCTCACCTTGTAGTGTCTCCCCCATGTGGCATTTCTTGTGTCACATTTGCTTTCTCCAGTCAGATTTAAGGTAAGTATCCTACATTTCAGTGTGGCCAAGTGAGAGGAGCCTGAGATCACAGGCCAACTGATGCTGTCAGGCACTCACAAACCACAGGGACTATCATCCTAGTCTCTCAAAGGCACCCTGTTCCCCTCTGCTTTTGGCTCTCTGGACACTCGTGCTACAGGGTCAGGCTGCTGTATATAGTTTCCTGTTAAGCAGAACACACTTACAGAAAGTGCAAGGTCAACATCAATAGCTCCATGCAGGCTCACAGGTGGTGTTTGCCATTGTCCTGACTTGAATAGCCTGGGCCACTTTTGCCTGTTTTTTATACTTTACATAAATGGAATCATGCAGTAGGTTCTCTGTCTGAGGATTCACCCATGTTGGCATGAGTCTTTAGAGGCCATTTATTCTCATGGCTCTGTCGTATTTCATGTGTGACTATTTCACAGTGTATTTACCCACTCTACTCTTGATGGAAATCAGGGAATTTCCAGCTGGGGGATGTCTTGGAGAATATACATACGAATGCCATTTGCAATATTGGTAAACTTCCCTATTTTATGATTATTATTAAACAAGCTCAGTGTCAATTATATTTGGATTATCTCCTTTCACTTGTGTTCTAGATAGCTGTGAGCTGATTTTATCTTTCTTGGTTTCCCGCACTATTAAAAAACATTGATGTGCATTGAAACAAAAGTTTTAGAAAGTATATTTCTGGCAGTTCAATAGTATTTCTAAATATAAGTTTTTGAAACATTGAAGTCAATTACTAATTGAACAAATCTTAACAAATCATATTCCCAGAGCATCTTGATCCTGAACCTATTCCCAGATACTTGATGAGGTCATCCGGAGATGCTGTCCTCTAAGTGGTGAGTTAGTTGCAATGGTCTCTCTGTTCTGACCACCTCTGATTATCTGGTTTCAGTGGATGGCCAGGGAGATGCTAAGAGCTGCTGGAAACCTGTGCATATGGGTGTGAGTGATTGACTGCCAGGGAGGGAAAGTTAGGACTGAGGGAATATGACCATGCTTTGCCTTCCTCCTTGAGCCTCACTTATCCTACACAGCAATGGAGGATTATATGTCTGAGATTTTCATGTTTCTTGGCAAGGCACAGACATTCTCCCTATGGTTCCAAAGAACAGAGAAACCCCTTCTGCTGCCCCTGCCCAGTTCTCTGCTTGGGCAGTCTATTCCAGCTTATCCCTGAGTACAAGGAGGCTGTGGGTAGGCCCTGGGGTATGGGGATATAAGGTTCTTAGGGGTGGCAGAGGGGTAGCAGAAAACTAAGGGTTTCCCAGCTGCCTTCTCCCTGGGCCCTGCTTCTATCCCAGCTAGCTCGGGCTCCTCAGCATGACCACAGCCACCCACTCCACAGCCCTCCAGAGCCCCTCCTCAACCTTAGCCAACCTGACCCAGTGAGCAGACTGTACCATCTGCTACAACTCCTTTTGTTACAAGATGTGTTATAGGCTGACCAAGACAGCCCTCAATGTGCTCAACACCGCATTGGTCATGATCCCCATAACTTATTCCAGCACTTTCCACTCACCCCAGCACTGCAAACCCCAACTCTCACCTTTTGTTTCAGCAAACTTGAGTTCAGTCTCTCTTCTCAAGCAAGAGCCGAGATAAAATCTTCCTAGACTGTTCAACTTTGGTGCAGTTTTTGGTGGTGTCATAAGCTGCATCTCTTAAAAGAGATCCCCAAACACCTCTCCCTCTCTTGTCATTTCATCAAAGTGTCACACCCATGGATCTGGAAGCTTCACAGTTTTGCACTGAATTTTATTAAATGTAGACCTTTGGAATCTATTGACCAACCTTTAACAAATAAAAAACCAAAACATCTAGGAATAGTGCTAGATAGAAGACAAGGATGAAGGACGGGAAGAAAGTCCCTTAAGGGACAAGCCTAGCTGTTGGGTAGCAACAGGTGAGCCTGGCATGCTCCGTGCACTCAAGCATGTGGATCAGAGTCAGGTCTCCCAGCTGCTGAGTTTTATGTTCCTGGGCAGGGCATTAGCATCTCTGGGCCCTGATAACTTGTGCTTGGCTGAGGAGCCAATGGGCCAAAGCTACCATAATGCAGACTTAGTATAGACAGTTGCTGAAAGAAAATAAATTATGAAATCAATGAGCAGTGGGCTTGTTCAGACACACACATATGTCTGCTCTCAATCATTTTGCATGCTGCCTGGTCAGAAAATAGTGACCAATGTCATCCAGTGTGAGGGAGACAAGAAGTTTGGTTCTAATATATGGTCACTGCATTAAGGAAGAAAGACACATTTTCTTCTTTGAGGAAGAATGCCTCTCACTTCTGGGGAGCATCTTGGCTCCCCACCCACCTATCTTCATCTAAGCCCCAGCAGGCATTCAGACTTCCCATGTCATGATGAACATGCTTGATACCCTCTTGAATTCACAGACATCCCCTGACACTATGCATATAATGGTTCCTGATTTGGTGAATGGCACCACCATCCACCCAAAGACCAAGTAAGGCCTTTCTCAGTGCTCCTCAACACTTCTCTGCCATTTCCAAACTCTTAGCAAGTCCTATCAGCTCTGTTTTACAATCTACCTCTGGTTCAACCTTCTCCTCACTACCAGCCCTGCTCTGATCCACTGGGATTACATCGATAACCTCCATAATCCAAATTATGCTGTGCCCACCACAAATGTAGTTACTATCTGTCACCACATTATTAGAATACCCTTGACTATATTCCTCATACTGCACCTTTCATCCCTATGACTTATTCCGTAACTGGAAGCCTGTACCTCCCACTTTTCTTCACCCATTTTGCCCATCCCCCATCCTCCTCCCCTCTGGCAACCATCAGTTTTTTCTCTGTATTTATGGGTCTGTTTCTGCTTTTTAATTGTTTTATTTGTTTTGTTTTTTAAGGCTCTGTGTGTAAGTGAAATCATATGGTATTTGTCGTTCTCTCTCTGACTTATTTCACTTAACATAATACCCTCAAGGTCCGTCCGTGTTGTTGCAATGGTAAAATCTCATCTTTTTTTATGACTCAGTAATATTTAATGGTATATACATATACCACATTTTCTTTATCCATTCATCTTTTGATGGACACTTGGGCTGCTTACATATGTTGGTTATTATAATAATGTAATAAACATAGGGGTGGCTCCCTTCTGTTCTTAATTATGAAAATGGTGTTGGTTTTATCAAACACATTGCTCAATTGAGATAATTGTATAATTGTTTCCCTTAATTCTATTAAAGTGTTATATTATACTGATTTTCATAGATTAAATGTCCCTCACATTCCTGGGATAAATTCCACTTGATCATAGTGTATTATCCTTTTAAATTACAAATGGATTTGGTTTGCCAGCATTTTGTTAAGGACTTTTGCATCTGTATTTATAAATTATATTGGTCTGCAGTTTCTTTTCTTGTGATGTCCTTTTTTGGCTTTAATATTGGGGTGATGTTGGCCTCATACAAGGTGTTAAGAAGTGCTCTCTCTCCTCTTGTAACTTTTGTGAGAATTTGAAAAAGATCAGTATTAGTTCATCTTTAAGCAATAGGCAGAATTAATAAGTTAAGCCCTTTGGTCCTGTCCTGGGATTTTCTTACTTACAGGCATTTTAATTACCAATTCAATCACATTACTTGTTATAGATCTGTTCATATTTTCTATTTTTGAGTCAATTTTGATAGCTTGTGTGTTTCTAAGAATTTATCTATTTCATCTATTTATCAAATTTGTTGGTGTACAGTTATTCACACTAGATGTTATAAGACTTTTTATTTCTGTAAGTCAATCAGTTATTTGCATCTTCTTTCTCTCCCTTTTTCTGTCAAGCTAAAATATTTCAATTTTGTTGATCTTTGCAAAGAACGAACTTTTGATTTTATGGTTATTCTATTCTCTATGTAGGCTAACTCCATTAATATTTATTATTACTTCTTTCTGCTAGCTTGGGGTTTAATTTTCTCTTCCTTTTCTAATTACTTGAAATGTAAAAGTAGTTTACTGATTTAAGATCTTTCTTTTTTCATGCATGTTTTTGTTGTTATAAATTTCTGCTCTTGTTGCATCCAGTGCACGTTAGTATGCTGTATTTTAATTTTCACTCACTTCAGGCGTGCCTGGGTGGATCAGTCAGTTGAGCATTAGTCTCCTGATTTCAGCTCAGATAATGATCTCATGGCTCATGGAATCAAGCCTCGCATCAGGCTTCATGCTAACAGTGTGGAGTCTGCTTGAGATTCTCTCTTTCTCTTTTCTCTTTCTGTCTCTCCCCCAGCTCATGCCTTCTCTCTCTCTCTCTAAGTATAAATAAACATTTTTAAGTAATTTTCACGCACTTCAAAATATTTTCTAATTTCCCCGTGATTTCTTCTTTTACCAAGTAGGTTTTTTTGAAAGTTTGTTGTTTAATTTTCACATATTTGTGAATTTTCCTGTTTCTTAATGTCATTGATTTCTAATGCATTCCATGGTGTTTTGAGAAGATACTTTGCATGACACTAATTCTTTTAAATTCATCAAGGCATGCTTTATGGTTTAACATATGGTCTGTTCTGGAGAATGTTCCATGTGTGCTTGAGAAGAATGTATATTCTTCTGTGATTGGATGGAATATTCTATATATGTCTGTTAGGTCTAGTTAGTTCACAGAACTCTTCAAGTACTCTCTTATTGATCATTTATTTAGATGGTATCCATTATTGACAGTGGGGAAGTCTCCCAACTGTTGTTGTAGAATTGCCTATTTCTCCCTTTAATATGTCAGAGTTATCCTTCATATATTATGAGTCTCTGCCATTTTTGTTCAAATATTGGTTTAAATTTGTTATGTATCTTTTATGAATTTATTATCTTTTTGTAAATTTATAATAACCTGCCTTGGGGGTCAGAATTGGAGTGGAGAAGTAGGGGAACCCTGGGCTTTCCTCATTTCTCAAACATGGCTATATTGAGATCATATCATTGGAACACCCAGGAAATCAATCTGGACTGGCAGAAGCATCTTCATGGTAGGAGGGAGACAGTGTGACAGGTGATAGGCTTATTTTACAAATAAATAAAAGCACACCTAGTTAAAGATCCAAACACTCTACCACTGCAAGTAAGGAGAAGCTCTGAATAGGACTGACCAGTGGGAAAGAGCAGCCAAAATGGAACAGCAGAATGCACACCACATACACCAGAAAGACATCCTGAAGTGACAGGCCCTAGACAGTATATGACCCCTTTTTAATATACCAGTACTCTGAGGTGTAGGAAACATAACAAGCTTTTAAAACATGCAAAAGGCATAATGTTTTCACTCATAGGTCTAACAGGAGAAACCCAACAGAGGACCATGGGGAGGGGAAGGAGGAAAAAGAGTTAGGAGAGGGAGGGAGACAAAACACGAGAGACTCTTGAATACTGAAAACAAACTGAGGGCGGAAGGGGAAGGGGGAAAGGTAAAGGGGGGTAATCGTCATGGTGGAGATCACTTGTGGGGAAGAGCACTGGGTGTTATATGGAAACTAACCTGACAATAAACTATAAAGTTTAAAAAAAGGCATAAACTTAGCCTAAATTACAAGACAGAGGAATTCTACCCAAAATAAAGGTCAAGAAGAAATCACAGCCAAAGGCTTGCTCAAAACAGATAACCAATACCTAAACAAGAATTTAGAACATAAGTCATAAGACTACTAGATGGGCTTGAAGAAAGCATAGAAGACACCAGAGAAACCCTTGCTGCAATATCAAAGACCTAAGAACTAGTCAGGATGAAATAAAAAATGCTACAACTGAGATGGAAAACTGACTGGATATAGGTAAAATGAGGAGTTAAGAAGCAGAGGAGAGAATAAGTGATATAGAAGATAAAATTATGGAAAATAATGAAGAGGCAAAGAAAACTATTAGATCACAAAGGGAGACTTAAAAGACTCAGCTATTCCATAAAGTGAAGCAATATCTGTGTCATTGGATCCCAGAAGAAGAAGAGTGGGGAAAAGGGGCAGAAGGTTTATTTGAACAAATTGTAGCTTAGAACTTCCCTAATCTGGGGAAGGAAATAAGCATTCAAGACCAAGAGGCACAGAGAAAACCCCTCAAATAAAAAACCCAAAAAACAAACCAGGGCAACACCATGACGTATCATAGTGAAACTTGAAAAATACAAAGATAGAGAATTCTGAAAGCAGCTAGGAAAAAAATGTCCTTAACCCACAAGGGTAGACACATTAGGTTGGCAGCAGATCTGTCCACTGAAACCTGGCAGACCAGAAAGGAGTGGCAGGAAATATTCAATGTGCGTAAAGGGAAAATATGCAGCTAATAACTCTTTATCTGGCAAGGCTGTCATTTATAGCAGAAGGAGAGATAAGAAATTTCCAGACAAATAGAAACTTAAGGAGTTCGTGACCATTAAACCAGTCTTTCAAGAAATTTTGAGAGAGACTTTTGAATGGAGAAAAAAAAAAAAAAAACAAAGCAACAAATACTAGAAAGGACCAGAGAACATCATGAGAAACACCAACTCTACAGGTAACATAGTGGCACTAAATTCATATCTTTCAATAATCCTCAAAAGTAAATGGACTAAATGGTCCAAAAAAAGACATCATTATCATAAGGGATAAACAAAAAAGATCCATCTATATAATTCCTACAAAAGACTAACTTTAGACCTAATGACACTTGCAGATTGAAAGTGAGGGGATGGAGAACCATCTATGATGCTAATGGACAACAAAAGAAAGCCAGAGTAGCCATATATATAACAGACAAACTAGATTTTAAACAAAGACTGTACCAAGAGATGAAGAAGGAAATTACATCATAATTAAGGGGTTTATACACCAAGAAAATCTAACAGTTGTGAATATTTATGTGCCCAATAAAAGCACGCAAATATATAAATCAATTAATCACAAACATAAAGAAAGTCATTGATACCGACCCCTGGAAATTGCCCCTGAGTCTCCCCCGTTTCTACCAGTCAGCACGAATCCTGAGGACCTGCTCTACGGCTACCTCAAGAAACAAGCCAAAGTGAACGTGGTGGAGACTCCCAGATATCACTACGAGTAGGGAAATAAAATAACCAAAGGCAGAGCAAGAGCGAACAAGGGACACCATGAAAAGAACACTTCCTGAATGGACAGGCCGTGGAGAGTCCATGAGCCTCCTTTAATATAGCAGAACATGCAGGTGCAGAGCATGTAAAAAGCTTTTAAAACTTACAAGAGACAGAAAGCTAACCAAAATGATGAAATGGAAGAACTCTCTAAAGAAATTCAAGGAAGAAGTCACAGCTCAAAATTGCTCAAAAGAGATATAAGCAACATAACTGACAAAGAATTTAGAACTATAGTCATAAAATTAATCACTGGGCATGAAAAAGGCATGGAAGACACCAGGGAAGCTATTGCTACAAAGACTATGGACCTTAAAAATAGTTGTGACGAGTTAAAAAATGCTATAAATAAGGTTCATAATAAAATGGAGGCAGCCACTGCATGACTTGAAGAGGCAGAGAGGAGAATAGGTTAATTAGAAGACACAATTATAGAAAAAGAGGAAGCCGAGAAAAAGAGAGATAAATTGATCCAGGAGCATGAAAGAAGAATTCGAGAACTCAGAGATGCAATCAAACAGAACAATATCCATATCATAGAAATTCCATAAGAAGAAGAGAAAGAAAAAGGGGCTGAAAACGTACTTGAACAAATTATACCTGAGAACTTCCCAAATCTGAGGAAGGAAACAGACATTGAAATACAAGAGGAACCGGGAACTCCCCTCAGACGTAACTTGAATCGATCTTCTGCACGACATATCATAGTGAAACTGACAAAATATAAGGATAAAGAGAGAATTCTGAAAGCAGCTAGAGATAAAAGGGCCCCAACATACAAAGGGAGACCTATCAGAGTGGTTGCAGACCTATCTACTGAAACTTGGCAGCCCAGAAAGGAATCACAGGAAATCTTCAATGTGATGAACAGAAAAAATAAGCAGCCAAGAATCCTCTATCCAGCAAGCCTGTCATTCAGAATAGAAGAAGAGATAAAGGTTTTCCCAAATACAAAAATTGAAAGAATTCATCACCACTAAACCCGCCCCACAAGAAATCTCCTATGAAGGAAATGTTGCAAGGAACACAAGCTACCAGAGACACCACTACAAGCATGAATGCTACAGAGAGTACAATGACTCTAAACCCATATTTTTCAATAATAACACTGAAGGTAAATGGACTAAATGATCCAATCAAAAGACTTAAGGTAGAAGAATGGAAAAAAAGACAAAATCCATCTATTTGTTGCCTACAGGAGACTCATTTCAGACCTGAGGACACCTTCAGATTGAAAGTAAGGGGATGGGGAAATATCTTTCATGCTACTGGAAGTCAAAAGAAAGCTGGAGTAGCCATACTTATATCGGACAAACTAGAGTTTAAAGTAAAGGCAGTAACAAGAGATGAAGAAGGACATTATATAATAATTACAGGGTCTCTCCATCAGGAAGAGCTAACAATTATAAATATCTATGCACCGAATTTGGAAGCACCCAAATTCATAAAACAAATAACAACAAACGGAAACCATCTTATTCATGAGTGTGCTAATAGCAAGGGACTTTAACACTCTACTTGCAGCAATGGATAGATCAACTAGACAGAAAATCACTAAAGAAACAATGGACCTGAATGACACATTGGACCAGTTGGACTTGACAGATATATTTACAACTCTACATCCTGCAGCTAGGGAATTCACTTTCTTCTCAAGTCCGCATGATACATTCTCCATGACAGATCACATACTGGGTCATAAAGCAGCCCTCAATAAATATAAAAGAATTGAGATCATACCATGCACACTTTCAGATCACAATGCTATGAAACGTGAAATCAATAAATGGAAACGGTCTGGAAAACCTCCAAAAACATGGAGGTTAAAGAACGCCCTACTAAAGAATGATTGGGCCAATCAGGCAATTAGAGAAGATATTAAAAAATATATGGAAACAAATGAAAATTAAAATACAACAATCCAAACTCTTTGGGACACAGCAAAGGCAGTCCTAAGAGGAAAGTACATTGCACTCCAGGCCTGTTTCAAGAAACTAAGACATTTAAAGCAGAGTTAATACCCATTGCACTCCAGGCCTGTTTCAAGAAACTAAGACATTTAAAGCAGAGTTAATACCCATTCTTCTCAAGCTATTCCAAAAAATAGAAATGGAAGGAAAACTTCTGGACTCATTCTACGAAGCCAGCATCACTTTGATTCCCAAACCAGACAGAGACCCAACAAAAAAAGAGAACTACAGGCCAATATCCTTGATAAATATGGATGCAAAATCCTCAACAAGATACTAACAAATAGAATTCAACAGCATATAAAAAGAATTATCTACCATGATCAAGTGGGATTCATTCCTGGGATACAGGGCTGGTTCAGTATTCACACATCCATCAATGTGATACATCAGGTTAAAAAAAGAAAAGATAAAAACCATATGATCCTGTCGATAGAAAAAGCATCTGACAAAATACAGTAGCCTTTCTTAACAAAGAACCTCGAGAAAGTCCGGATGGAAGGAACTTACTTAAACATCATAAAAGCAACTTTTGAATAGGCCACAGTTAATGTCATTCTCAATGCGGAAAAACTGAGAGCTTTACCCCTGAGATCAGGAACACGACAGGGAGTCCACTCTCTGTTGTTTAACATAGGGCTGGAAGGCCCTAGCATCAGCAATCAGACAACAAAAGGAAATAAAAGACATCAGAATGGGCGAAGATGAAGTCAGACTTTCACTTTTCACAGATGACATGATACTCTACATGGAAAACCAGAAGCCTACTAGAACTGATCCAGGAATTCAGCAATGTCGCAGGGTACAAAATCAACATACAGAAATCAGTTGCATTTTTATACACCAATAATGATGTAAGATAAAGAGACATCAAGAAACTGATCCCATTCACAATTGCACGAGAAACCATAAAATGCCTAGGAATAAACCTAACCAAAGATGTAAAAACCCTGTACGATGAAAACTATAGAAAACTTATGAAGGAAATTGAAGAAGACACAAAGAAATGGAAAAACATTCCATGCTCATGGATCGGAAGAATAAATATTGTTAAAATGTCATTACTACCCAAAGCAATCTATACATTCAATGAAATCCCAATCAAAATTGCACCAGCATTCTTCTCAAAGCTAGTACAAACAATCCTAAAATTAGTATGTAACCACAAAAGACCTCGAATAGCCAAAGTAATATTGTAGAATAACACCAAATCAGAAGGCATCATAATCCCAGACTTTAGCCTCTACTACAAAGCTGTAATCATCAAGACAGTATAGTGTTGGCACAAAAACAGACTTATAGACCAATAGAGTAGAATAGAGAACCCATAATTGAACCCACAAATGTACAGCCAAGTAATCTTTGACAAAGGAGGAAAGAGTATCCAATGGAAAAAAAGATAGCCTCTTTGACAGATGGTGCTGGGAAAACTGGACAGCAACATGCAACAGAATGAAACAGACCACTTTCTTACACCATACATAAAAATAAACTCATAATGGATGAAGGACCTGAATGTGAGACAGGAAACCATCAAAACCCTAGAGGAGAAAGGAGGAAACAACCTCCTTGACCTCAACAGCAGCAATTTCCTACTTGACATATCCCCCAAAGGCAAGGGAATCAAGAGCAAAAATGAACGATTGGGACCTCATCAAAATAAAAACTTCTGCACGGCAAAGGAAACAACCAATAAAACAAATAGGCAACCAACGGAATGGGAAAAGATAGTTGCAAAATGACATATCGGATACAAAGCTAGTATCCAAAATCTATAAGGAACTCACCAAACTCCAAACCCAAAAAACAAATAATTCAGTGATGAAATGGGCAGATGTCATGAACAGACACTTCTCCAAAGAGGACATCCAGATGGCCAACAGACACATGAAACAACGATGCTCAGCATCGCTCATCATCAGGCAAATACAAATCAAAACCACACTGAGATACGACCTCACGCCAGTCAGAGTGGCTAAAATGAACAAAACAGGAGACTATAGACCCTGGTGAGGATGTGGAGAAACGGGCATCCTCCTACACTGTTGGTGGAAACATAAACTGTTGCAGCCGCTCTGGAAAACAGTGTGGAGGTTCCTCAAAAAATTAACAATATAACTCCCCTATGACCCAGCAATACCACTGCTAGGGATTTACCGGAGGAATACAGGAGTGCTGATGCATAAGGGCACATGTACTCCAATATTCATAGCAACACTTTCAACAATAACCAAATCATGGAAAGAGCCTAAATGCCCATCAACTGATGAATGGATCAAGAAGATGTGGTTTATGTATACAATGGAATACTACATGGCAATGAGAAAGAATGAAATCTGGCCATTTGTAGCAATGTGGATGGAACTCGAGAGTGTTATGCTAAGTGAAATATGTCAGGCAGAGAAGAACAGATACCATATGTTTTCACTTATATGTGGGACAGGAGAAACTTAAGAGAAGACCATGGGGAGAGGAAGGGGAAAAAATAGTTGTGGAGAGGGAGGGAGGCAAACCATGAAAGACTCTTGAATACTGAGAACAAACTGAGGACTGATGGGGGGGAGGGAGAGGGAAAGGAGGGCACTTGCAGGGAAGAGCACTGGGTGTTATATGGAATCCAACTTGACAATAAACTATAAAAGAAAAAATAAATAAAAAAGAAAGTCATTTTGATAATAATACCATAATAGGAGCGGACTTTTAACACCCCACTTACAACAATGGATAGAATGCTGCAGGAGAAAATCAACAGGGAAACAATGACTTTGAATGAATCACTGGACTGAATTGACTTAACAGATATATTCAGAATATTTCATCCTAAAGCAGCAGAATACACATTCTTCTTGAGTGCACATGGAATATTCTCAGGAATAGATCACACACTGAGTCATAAATATGCCCTCAAAAAATACAAAATATTGAAATAATACCATGCATATTTTCAGATCATGATGCTACGAAATTTGAAGTTAATCTCACACACACACACACACACACACACACACACACACACACACAATATGGAAAGCACTAAAATACTTGGAAGTTACAGAACATCCTACCATAGAATGAATGAGTTAACCAGGAAATTATAGAAAAAATTTAAAAATACATTGAGGCAAATGTAAATGAAAACAATAGTTCAAACCATTTGGGCTGCAGCAATGGCAGTCCTAAAAGGAAACTTTATTGCAATTCAGGCCCATCTCAAGAAACAAGAAAGGTCCCAAATATACAATCTAACCTTACATTTAAAGGAGCTAGAGAAAGAACAGCAATTAAAGCCTAAAGCCAGCAGAAGAAGGGAAATAATAAATATTAGAGCAAAATAAACAGTATAGAAAGAGTAAAAACAAAAACCATTAGAATAGATAAAAAAAACTAAGGGCTGGTTATTTTTAAGAATAAACAAAATTGATATCCCTCTAGCCAGACTTAGCAAAAAGAAAATAGAAAAGATCCAAATATATAAAATCACAGATGAAAGAGGAAAGATAACAACCAACATTACAGAAATACAAACAATGGTAAGAGAATACTATGAAAAATTATATACCAACAAACTTTGCAATCTTGAAGAAATTGACAAATTCCTCCAAACTCACAAACTACCAAAACTGAAACAGGAAGAAATACAAAATTGAACAGACCCATAACCAATAAAGAAATTGAATCAATCATCAAAATCTCCCAACAAACAAGAGTCCTGCACCAAATGGCTTCCCATTTAAAGCAGAGTTAATATCTATTCTTCTCAAACTATTCCAAAAAATAGAAGGAAAGCTTCCAGACTCATTCTATGAAGCCAGAATTACCCTGATTATAAAACCTGACCAAGACCTCACTAAAAAGAAGAACCATAAGCCAATATCTTTGATAAACATGGATGTAAAAATTCTGAGCAAGATACTAGCAAATCGAATTCAACAGTACATTAAACGAATTATTTACCATGATCAAGTGGATTTATTCCTGGGCTGCAGGGCTGGTTTATTATCCACATATCAATCAACATGATATGCCACATTAATAAAAGAAAGGATATGAATCATATGATCCTATCAATAGATGCAGAAAAATCATTTGACGAAATACATCAATTCTTGATTTTAAAAAACCTCAAAAACATAAAGATATATGAAACATACCTTGACATCATAAAGGCCATATATGAAAGCCTTGCAGATAATATCATCCTCAATGGGAAAAACTGAAAGTCTTTCCCATATTATCAGAAATAAGACAAGGATGCCCATTCTCACCATTAGTATTTAACATAGCACTAGAAGTCTTAGCTTCAGCAATTAGACAAGAAAAAAGAAATAAAGGTATATAAATTGGCAAGGAAAAAATCAAACTTTTACTATTTGCAGATGACATGATACTCTGTAGAAAATCCAAAACCTTCAGCAAAACCTTGTTAGAACTAATACATGGATTCAGCAATGTGGCAGGATATAAAATCAATGTGCAGAAATATGTTGCATTTCTATACACCAATAATGAAGCAGCAGAAAGAGAAATCAAGGGATTGATCCCATTTGCAATTGCACCAAAACAATAAGATACCTAGGAATAAACCTAACCAAAGAGATAAAATGTCAGTACTCTAAAAATTATAGAACACTTATGATGGAAATTGAAGAGGACACAAATAAATGGAAAAATATTCCATGCTCATTGAATGGAAGAAAAACACTGTTAAATGTCTATAATACTCAAAGCAATGTACCCATTTAATGCAGTCCCTACCAAAATACCACCAGGATTCCCAAAGAACTAGAACAAAAATCCTAAAATTTGTATGGAATTAGAAAAGACCCTGAATAGCCAACGCAATCCTACAAAAGAAAAACAAAGCTGGAGGCATCAAGATTCCAGATTTCAAGATATATTATAAAGCTGTAGTCATCAAGACCGTATGGTACCGGCACAAACACATACACATAGATCAATGGAACAGAATATCTTTGACAAAGCAAGAAAGAATATCTGATGGAAAAAAAGTCTCTTCAACAAATGGTGCTGGGAAAACTAGATGGCAACATGCAGAAGAATTAAACTGGACCACTTTCTTACACGATACACAAAAATAAGTTCAAAACAGATGACAGATGTAAATGTGACACAAGAAACCATCAAAATCCTAGAGGAGAGCACAGACAGCAGCCTCTTTGACCCTGGCCACAGTAACTTCTTATGAGACATGTCACTAAAGGCAAGGGAAACAAAGGCAAGATAAAATCTTCTGCACAACAAAGGAAAAACTCAACAAAGCTAAAAGGTGACCTATGGAATGGGAGAAGATATTTGCAAATAAAATATATGATAATGGGTTAGTAGTATCCAAAATCCATAAAGAACTAATCCAACTCAACACCCCCCCCCAAAAAAAAACAACCCACTTAAGAAATAGGCAGAAGACATGAATAGACAATTTTCCATAGAAGACATCCAAATGGCTAACAGGCACATGAAAAGATGCTTAACATCACTCATCATTAGGGAAATAGAAGTCAAAACCACAATGAGGTACCACTTCACACCTGTCAGAATGGCTAAAATTAACAACACAAGAGGAGGAGGACAAGATGGCGGAAGAGCAGGGAGCTCTGTAATCCGCGCACGCCCGTATGGATTGAACTGAGAAGGACTGAAGGGATAAAACTTGGATTTGCAAGTGGGGGAAAGAAGAAACAGATGCCAGAAAGAAGACAACC
>CM053560.1:112806526-112816984 GCA_028646485.1 Cryptoprocta ferox
TGGGCACTTGTTAGTATTACTCTATTAAAGGAGGCTCATTGAGTGTCCAGGACCTGTCATTTCAGAAAGTGTTCTTTTAGTGGTGTCCCTCTGTTTCTCTTGTTGTGCCTCTGATTATGTTATTTCCCTGGTCAGTTATATGGGACTCTCCACCATGTATACTTTGGCTTGTTTTTTGAGGTATCCCTGAAAAGGAAACAGACTAGCATACAGGGAACAATAGCACGCAAATGCACAGACAAATCAAACAAACAAGCAAGCCAAAAGGGGAAAGAAGTAAAGAAAAGGAAAGGCAAAGAAAGGAAAGGAAAGGAAAGGAAAGGAAAGAAAGAAGTGAAGAAAAGAGAGAAGAAAAAGAAACAAAAACTAAAAGAAAAAAAAAAAACAAGGTGGGGACAGACACAGCAAAAGTCTGTGGGCAGTCTAAACGCATATAACCAGCCAAGAGGAGAGATATGAATATGCTACCGGATATATATCTGGATGGCAGCAGAAAAGAAGGAGAAGCAATGAAAAAAGGATAGAAAAAAATGACAACTCCCCTGTGCGGATGGGCGTGATCTGGCATCAGGTCAGGTCTCGGGGGCTGCTCTCTCCGAGGCCCCGCCATGGTGGTTGCGGGGAGAAGTGTGGAGCCGCTTCAAAGCTTTGCCGGAACCAATCTCCCTGTGCCTCGGGCGACCGAAACTGTATTCTCCAAGCTCCGCCTGACTTCCAAATCCCAGTCCGTGCAGTTCAACACCGTCACTGGGGATGAGATGCATTCCCGCTTGTAGGCTGGCTTCCCGGCCCAGCTTGTGCCGCCCTTTTCGCGGATCTGCCACCGCCGCCGCCGCCGCCACTGCCGCGTTTCAAGGCGCCTTTCTTGGTGCCGCTGCCAGTTTTCGCACCGCTGCCGCTCCCGGTGCGGGTTGGAGTGGATGCTACTGCTGCTGCGCCCAAGGAAGAACTCGCCGGCCAGATGGGACGGATTTCTCTCCCGGCGCCCGGCCGTTATATATGGGGAGATGGGCGAGTTTTTCCTCCCTTAGAAATGGTTCTAGGTGCGTTTTCCGTCTCTCTTTCTCTTCCCCTGGTCTCTCCGGGGCACAGCGCGCTCTCCCTGTGTTGGGCTCGGGGGCTCCTTTCCCCTTTACCACCGGGACCTGCCCGTCCCCTAATTTCCCAGATCACAGTCACTCAGGCATCTTTGAGGTTGTCTTCTTTCTGGCGTCTGTTTCTTCTTTCCCCCACTTGCAAATCCAAGTTTTATCCCTTCAGTCCTTCTCAGTTCAATCCATACGGGCGTGCACGGATTACAGAGCTCCCTGCTTCTCCGCCATCTTGCCCGCTCCCTCCAGTCTCCACTTTCTGAGTAGACACCATGTGGCAGACTGTGTGATAATTTCCTTACAGAAAATGTTCTCCTTTTGTCTTTCTTATAAGCTGAGGAGGTAGGTAATGGTATTTTTGTTTTACAGATGAGAACAATAGATCAAGGTTTGTGTTTAGCCTTTCATTAAATGAAGTATGATATCCATCATACCTTTTCATTTAGTAGAGACAAAATATCACAGAACATAGAAGAGGAGGAATGCTAAGAGAACAGAGAGGTTAGAGAGGAATTTCATGAGTCTCCAAGATTACGACCAACACCTATGTTTAAAAATAAACAGTATTCTATGTTCACAGTAACATTATAAACAATAGTCAAAAGGAGGAAGCAACTCAAGTGCCCTCAATAGATGAGTGTTGAACATCCATGAATGGATGAACAAAATGTGGTATGTACATGATGGAACATTAGAGTTAAATAGGAAGGAAATTCTGATATCTGCTACCACATAAATGAAACTTCTGGATTTTGTATCAAGTGAAATAAGCCAGACACAAAAGGACAAGTACTGATGATTCCACTTATATGAGGTTCTTAGAGTCATCAAGTTCATAGGACGTGGAAAGTAAAATGATGGTTTCCAAGGGCCAGGAGGAGTGGGGAACTACTGTTTAGGGAATACAGAGTTTCGATTTGAGAAGATGAAAAGGTTTTAGATATGGATGATGGTGATGGTTGCAAAACAATGTAATTGTACTTAATGCCACTGAATTGTACACTTACAGATGGTTAAGGTGGTAAATTTTATGTATTTTACCACAATTAAAAATGTTTTTTAAAAAGGACACTGATTCCTACCCATACACTTAAAATAGTTTTGAATCTATATCTCCCTGCAATTATATAAAAAGGTCCTTTGATTGATAACTCAGAATGATCTACAGGAAACTCAGAACTTGTATAGAAAATAATAGCCTTGAGACAGAAACAGGGTTTCTGTGTGCATCTTCAGTAAACATTTGGGTAACAAATCTGTGTTTCATTTAAGGGATGGTTTTAGGATCCATTGGTTGCTGTGGGTTTGGCACAAGTGTGCATACTCCTAAAGCACAGCTTTAAGGTGTGGGGTCTGGGACTTCTCACTATAGTTAAGTTCTTTTTTTTTTTTTTTTTTTTTTTTACCAGCCTCTGCACAGATGAGTCTAAGCAAGGCAGGTGATGATAGGTAAAGGAAATTGCCAAGGGAACATCCACTGATTCAGCCCTGACTGCAAAATGAAAGGGTGCTTGGATTAAGGAGATAGTGAGTCCTTCAGAGGCTCATTCCCTGTCCAAGAATGGCACAGAGGGATGACCTAGCAACACCTAGAAAAAGGCTCCCCATTAATGACCTCTTTCTCTCCCAGTCCCTCTGCTATGACCACCAGAGTTTTGTCCTCATAAATTTTTGTCTGGCTTATTCTTCACAAGCCTTCTCCTTTCAGTCTTAAAACATTCCAGTACTTAGACAAATTACAGTTAGGGTGATGATTATAAAATGTAAATTGAATTATACTATCCTTCTCTCATACTCCTCCCTGTCTCCCAAGTTGCTATGGGACATGATTGAAACCCAATGAATTCATGTCAAGGTCTTGTCCTTGCCCATTCACCCAGCTTCAGCTCTTACCAATAATCACCCTGACATAGACTCACACATAACTCATAGTCTGCAGCACTAGCAAATGGTGCTCTGTCAGCCTGCGCCCCAGGTTTCTCCCCTTTCTCCAACCAGCCACTTTTAGCTCAGACTTTAGCTCAGTCACAGTTAAATTTCTCTGTTTACCTTGGTTTTCAAAGTTCACTGGTTTGTTATCACCTCCTCTTCCTCTCCTCTGGAAGGAGAGGCCCTTGAGGGTTGGCCAAATTTTTTGTTTTTAAACTTCTTGCCCCTGGCATGGTGCCTGTCTCTTCATGAGATTCAGTAAACAACGAATGTTAAAAACGTTGTGCTAACTATTTTAGCCTCTCATTTAACCATTACTGAACCCTGTAGGTTTTTCATGGTGCACCAGGCTTAAATCCATCCTTCCAGGTGTCCTTGCAAGGCGCTACTATGGTGCAGTGCACAGAACTGTTTTTGGAAGAATGTAGAACATGTCAAAGGTTTTTTAACATTCATTACCTATTAGGAATCTGAATGAACCCTCCGTGGGACTTTTCAGGTAGGTTTTATCCCATGTTCCTCTATGTAATTGAGTAAGGAGATGTTATAAGGGTAAAAGTAAATTGCCAGATTGGGAGACAAATAGGAAATAGAAGTCAGGGAAGTGGCTTAGGTATAGCAGAGACAAGAGGATGATCAAATTTAGTATTTTCCCATGGCAAAATTAATAACTGCATTTATGATCTACAATCTTTTTTTCTATTTAAACTGAACAATGGCAAAAGGGAATATTTTGTCATGATGATGATGATGATGATGATAATGATAATGATAATTACTATTACTATTCAAACTTGCAGAAGGCTGGTTTCTGTCAAGCCTTGACTTTGTCATTTGATTGCAACATAAATAAGTGGCACTGGGTGAATTCTCTGGTCCTTCAACACCAATACCTCATGGGGGATTAATCCAAAGGATGATTTGTTGTTGTTCATTTGTTTCCTATAATGAGCACAAACTCCCTGCCACATTTAAATAAAAGCCCAATTACATCTCCATAGCCACAAGTGCTATTATCTTTTTGTGTGGCTATAAAAGTTAACGAGTTTCCTATTGCTTTACAAAGTTTAGAAATAAAATGCTTCTGCGGGTATAGCTTAGTGGTAGAGCATTTGACTGCAGAAATAAAATGCTTCTGATAGATGCTGCATAAGGTAAGATCTGCTCTGCTTTGCTCTTTTTTGGAGTGACCCAGGACCTTAATTTCTTCACCCTCTACTGCTTCTCACTTGAAAATATGGTCTTCTTTACTTTCCCCTGCTACTTTTTGCATGTAAGTGTAAAAAGGGCATTAAATATAACGAGGCAGCACTGAAGAAAATTGTATCAAATCAGTTGAAGAAAACTGAAGTATGTTTCTATGGACTACATGTTTTTGGAGGAGATATGCAAGGCTGACAGCCTAATAAAAAATTTAATAGCATGTGCTCACCCACTTGCTGGGCACTCTCAAGGTCTTCTGCAACAAGGATGCGCCTGGGAACTGCCAGGACAGACTCTCAATTATTAGTCACCAACTGACCTCTATATTGAGGCATCAGGTCTCATAGTCCTGGACCTGACTGGTTTTATTTCTCCCTGCAGAGCTTGACTTTTAATAATTGAGTTATTCTAGAAAAAAAAGAAAGCCAAATTACTCTCTCTAGAAATTTTGATTTTTTTCCTTTATGTTTTGAGAATCATTGCAAAAGCAAATGATAGAGTTTATATTGTTTTCTCTCTGCATTTAGTGCAGTTAGGCAGTTAGTTCATCTTACAGATAAGGAGGCTGAGACCCAAACCCAGTGCCTGGTGGACAAGTGCAGTTCCAGACAAGTGCAGACCAGTGAGCCTTAGAGACCAGGTTAAGTGGAGAAACTTAGTGCATGCTTATTTGATGGTTATAAAAATAACCTTTAATTCTTCTTTAAAAAGTGGGTAAGACTAGTTTAGCATTCCTGATTTCTTCCAATCTTATTCCTTCTCCATTACACATAGGAGAAACGTGAGGCTCAGCATCAGAATTTTCTCATTACAAAACATAAACTGACTTCTGTTTGAAGATGACTTTTCTTACTCTTCCTGCCCTTCAACACTTATCAAACATATATATAAACAAAAACAACAAAATAATAGAGAAAAAGTAACCATCCTAAATGGAGAACAAGAGGTATCACCCATTCTATAAAACAGGAATATAGTCACAATTTTAAAGGAAAAGCTTTGGCACCTTGACTGGAGCTCATATAAAGATTTTGACCTCTGCCACCTGAAACCCCAGGCCAGCCTAGACATGCTCCTAAAAGGGAGAGTCCATGGTCCATCTGTGAGTTCCAGGTTTTAGATGTTTTCACTATTGGAAGAGAGCCAGAGATGTACAGGACACAAATGGTGGGTGGCAGCAATTACCAGTGTTAAGGTGAGAGCCTGGGAAGGACTTGAGAGGTTAGACCTGGTGGTGGGTGGAGGGAGAAAACAACCTCAGGACAAAAGTAAGTAAGTAAGTAAATAAAAATAAATAAATAGATAGATAGATAAATAAATAAATAAATAAATAAATGCTACTGACTGCCCTCTCCAGAGATGAGTCAGGCAGAGATAAACAGCCTGAGCCTATGAATAAAAACTGCCATCAAGCAGCCAATCAACTGCATACTTCGATGGAAGGGGAAAAGACAAGACAGGGGTATATCAAAAACATATATCATGAGAGCCATTATTCAAGGAAGCAGAGAAGAATTCTGAACAATAGTTCTTCATTGCTGCCAAAAATACTATGTGTAGCAGACAGTATGTGGTGTCCTTAAAATAAAAGCTCATGTAAAAGTTAGGATGTTCAGATAAGAGCCCGGGTGCCAGTGGAAGAGGATGTGAACAGACCTTCAGAATCCAGTAGGAAATGGAAAGGAGGAAGAACACTGCAGAAATGAAAAATCTGTACGAAGTGAAAAAAAAAAAAAAAGATTAAAAAAAAATACAAGGTGCATGATACAATCAGGTCTTGGCAGATAGACCTGGGAGAAATCTCATAAACTAAGTCTGAAGAACTAGAGAATTTTGAAAATGCTTTTAGAAAAATGATGGCAGAGAAGCAAAACATGCAAGGGTGACATAGCATTCACCCCACTGTTTGAAGCCTCCCAGCCTCATGGTCTACACCACTGGCCTTGGTGGGGCAAGCAAATGCCAAGGCCTGTCTTAACTGCTCTGTACCCCTTTTTGGATAAAGCTATTTTACTGGACTTAGCCTCCCTGCTCTCTGCCAGATAATGTCCTTTGCTTTCCAAATATTTTCTTGAAGCATTTTCTCTTGAAATCTTCCCTGCCAACTCTAACCCCCATGCTTTCCACAGGGCAGTGGAAACAGCTCATCTCAAAGTTCCCTTTAAGTTTTAAATCCTTTGATTCAGTGGCTACCAGCAGAGTTGCCTTTGACCTCCCAGTTGCCTCTCACTGACCCTGAGCACAGAGAATGTCATTCGCCAAGAAAGCCGGCATTTTCTGTTCTGATATTTTCTTGATATGCTTCATGTCTGTCTCCACATTGGTCAATGCCCTGGCTGATCTAGAAAGGAAACAAGTTCAGTTTCATTTAAGTCAAGGAAGTTTCCTTGTGATGAAACAGGGTATAATTCTCAGTGAAGATCTATCAGTCATGAAAACCTGCACCCAATTACATAATATCAACATTTAGAAAACAAACTCATAGAAAATACAGGAAAGGGTGGTAGGAGACTTGAATGCTTTGCACTTGGTCCTTGAGAAGGCAGTGTTGCCACCAAAAAGACTAGAAAATATTTAAATCACACAATTGACCAGGTAAATTATTATTATTAATCAATGTGGAGTTTGGAATTTATATAAATAGTGAGTTACACTATATATTACATATATAAGTATCAGGTGAATTATACCACATATACTTATTTATATGTACATATATTTATAGACACACATGTACAATTAATTGATACATACATATCTAAATATATACTTTTGTGGGTAAGGTGTGTGTGTGTACATATGTATACTCAAATTACAGAGAATGTACCACCATCATTCTACAGTCAGATTTAGAGTATGTAGCAGCATTATTCCAGGTGATTAAGAAACATACACAAAAGTTGACTACATATTAAGCTACAAAGTAAAACTCAGTAAGTTCCAAAAAGTAAAAGAAACATAGACAAAGTATTTTCTGAACCCATTCTGTGAAACTAAAATCTTATAGCAAAAATATCAAACATAAATATCAGAAATTGGAAATAAAATATCTTGGATTAAAAATATAATCAATAATATATAATATAAAGAAAATGATAATGAAGCATACATATCACGTCCTATGGGATACAGCTAGAACAACGTTCAGGGTAAAATTCATGAAATGCAACAAAATTCATTGGAGTGGAAATAAGTAATTAATAAGGATAAAGGATTTAAAAAATTTATTTTAGAGAGAGAGTGTCAGTGAGCATGAGCAGGAGAGGGATAGAGGGGGAGAAAGAGAGAGAGAGACAAAGAGAGAGAGAGAGAGAGAGAGAGAGAGAGAGAGAATCACAGGCTCCATGCTCAGCATGGAGTCTGACGTGGGGCTTGATCCCAAGACCCTGGGATCATAACCTGAACTAAATCAAGAGTGTGTTGCTCAATTGACTGAACCACCCTGGTTCCCCAAGATACAAGATTTTAAAAATAATAAAATAATAATAAATTGTAGAACTAGGGCGCCTGGGTGGCTCACTCAGTTAATCATCCATCTCTTGGCTCCGGCTCAGGATATGATCTCACAACTTGTGGGGTTGAGCCCCACATCAGGCTCTGCACTGGCATCTCAGGGCCTCCTTGGGATTCTCTGTCTCTCTGTCTCTCTATCTCTCTCTCTGTCCCTCTGCTACTCATGCCCTCTCCCCGTCTCTTGCTCTCAAAAATAAATAAACATTAAAAAAGAGAAAAATTGCAGAACCAATTTCAGAATCATAATCTTAAAGCTAAAATTCAAAATCATTAGCTAACATAATCAAGGGGAGAAAAAACAACAGATTTTTCAATACCAAAAAAGAAAATATTAATAACTAAGACCATTTGGATCAATTTCATGAAAACATATGAAAGAATCTGAATGAAATAGATGATTTCCTAAGAAATTTTTGGAAAAACACCAAAAATGGTCTCACAGGAAATAGAAAATTTAAATAGGACAATTTTCATAGAAAATTTAGAAAACTTTGTCAGTAAGTTAATCAAACATCAGCCCCAAATACTTACATACAGAAAAGTTTACCAAATCTTTAAGAACTGCATAAAATGCTCTATTTAAGCCATTCAGTGGATAGTATAAGAAGGACACTTTCTTAATGAAGCAAACAAAATTTATAGTAATCTCAACCAGATAGCACAAAAAGACGCATATCCACCTTTACCATGACTATTAATGTAAATGTCCTAAATAAAATATTAGAAACAGAAGCCAGATGTATAGCATTATTCCAGGATTACCAGAATGGCTTAATACTGCAAAGCCTATTTATATAATTTATTATATATTCAAATGATGTATCATTTTAAATAAAAAATGAAAAAAGTCATCTCTACAAACTCCAAAAATATTTTAATAAACTTTAACATTTATTCTTGGTTTTAAAAGTGGAATTAAAAATCGTAACTGATGAAATCTATATATCAACCTCAAATCTATTATTATTATAATGGGAGACACTAGAAGCATTCACATTAAGGGCAGGAACCAGATTAGTATATTGAGCAGTATCACTGGCATTGAACATTGCTATGGTGGCACTAGCTGAAAATTTTAGGAAGAAGACATTTGGAAACTGGAAAGGAAGAGATAAAGTTATCTTTGATTGCAATTTCATGTATACCTGGATAACCTAAGAAAATCAACTGATATAAGACAAATAAAAGAATCTGGCAAGGGGGCTGGGCAATAATAAATAAATAAATAAATAATCAAATAATTAATTAAATAAATAATAAATAAATAAATAAAATAAAAAGGACAACAGTAGAATTGCCCAGGATTTAAATAAGAAGTCTATAAGATTTTTATGAAGAAAATTGCAAAGTGCTATTGAAGGACTTAAAAAAGTCTTAAACAAATGGCAAACCATACAATGATGTTGAACTGAGACACCAATTAGGCATTAAATACATTAAGCTGTATTTGATATCCATTAAAGTACCAATAGGATTTTCCCTTAGGAATAAGACAGGTTGATTCTTTTTTTTTTTTTTTAACTTTATAGTTTATTGTCAGGTTGTTTTCCATACAACACCCAGTGCTCTTCCCCACAAGTGACCTCCACCAAGATCATCACCCCCCTCAGTTTGTTTTCAGTATTCAAGAGTCTCTCGTGTTTTGTCTCCCTCCCTCTCCCTAACTCTTTTTCCTCCTTCCCCTCCCCATGGTACTCTCTTGGGTTTCTCCTGTTACCTATGAGTGCAAACATATGGGATCTGTCCTTCTCCGCCTGACTTATTTCACTTAGCATGACACCCTCGAGGTCCATCCACGTTGCTACGAATGGCCAGATTTCATTCTTTCTCATTGCCATGTAGTATTCCATTGTATAGATAAACCACATCTTCTTGATCCATTCATCAGTTGATGGACATTTAGGCTCTTTCCATGATTTGTCTATTGTTGAAAGTGCCGCTACAAATATTAGGGTACAAATGCCCCTATGCATCAGCACTTCTGTATCCCTTGGGTAAATCCCCAGCAGTGCTATTGCTGGGTCATAGGGGAGTTTTATTGATAGTTTTTTGAGGAACCTCCACACTGTTTTCCAGAGTGGCTGCACCAGTTTACATTCCCACCAACAGTGTAGGAGGGTACCCGTCTCTCCACATCCTTGCCAGCATCTATAGTCTCTTCAGTTGTTCACTTCAGCCACTCAGACTGGCGTGAGGTGGTATCTCAGTGTGGTTTTCATTTGTACTTCCCTGATGATGAGTGATGCTGAGCATCGTTTCATGTGTTTGTTGGCCATCTGGATGTCCTCTTTGGAGAAGTGTCTCTTCATGTCTTCTGTCCATTTCTTCACTGGATTGTTTGTTTTTCGGGTGTGGAGTTTGGTGAGTACTTTGTAGATTTTGGATACTAGCCCTTTATCCGATATGTCATTTGCAACTATCTTTTCCCACTCTGTCGGTAGCCTATTCGTTTTTTCGATTGTTTCCTTTGCAGTGCAGAAGCTTTTTATCTTGATGAGGTCCCAATAGTTTATTTTGGTTCTTGATTCCCTTGGCTTTGGGGATATATCACATAGGAAATTGCTGCGGTTGAGGTCAAAGAGGTTGTTTCCTGCTTTCTCCTCTAGGGTTTTGATGGTTGCCTGTCCCACGTCCAGGTCCATCATCCAGTTTGAGTTTATTATTGTGTATGGTGTAAGAGAGTGGTCTAGTTTCATTCTTCTGCATGTTGCTGTCCAGTTTT
>CM053560.1:112825866-112872464 GCA_028646485.1 Cryptoprocta ferox
ATGACAATTTTTCTAAATTCTTGTTCAGTTATGTTGTTTAAGCCTGTTTTGAGCAGTTCTGTGTCTGTGACTTCTTCCTGGAGTTGCTTTAGAGGAGAGTTCTTTCGTTTTGTCATTTTGGCTAGCTTTCTGTCTCTTGTCAGTTTTAAAAACTCATTATGCACTGTGCACCTGTTAGTATTGCTCTATTAAAGGAGGCTCATTGACTGTCCAGGGCTTGTCATTTCAGAAAGTGTTCTTTGAATGGTGTCTCTCGGTTTCTCTTGTTGTGCCTTTGATTATTTTACTTCCCTGGTCAGTGATATTTGGGACTCTCCACCACATGTACTTTGGCTTGTTTCTTGAGGTATCCCTGAAAAGGAAACAGACTAGCATACAGGGAACAAAAGCATGCAAATGCACAGACAAATCAAAGAAACAAGCAAGCCGAAAATCGGACAGGAAGTAAAGAAAAGGAATGGAAAGGAAAGGAAAGAAAAGAAAGAAGAGAAGAAAAGAGAGAAGAAACAGAAACAAATACAAAAAGAAAAAGAAGAACAAGGTGGGGACAGAGACAGCAAAGGTCTGGTGACAGTCTAAAAGCATATAACCAGCCAAGAGGAGAGATAAGATGCTATGCTATGGGAAATATATCTGGAGGGCAGCAGAAACAGAGAAGCAATGAAAAAAGGAAAAAAAAAAAAAGAGAAGTCCCCTGTGCGGATGGGCGTGGTTTGGCGTCAGGTCAGGTCTCAGGGGCTGCTCTCTCCAAGGCTCCGCCTTGGTGATTGCGGGGAGAAGAATGGCGTAGCTTCAAAGCTGCTGGAACCAAGCATTGCAAGCCGCTCATCTGAGTCTATTCTCCCTGTGCTGTGACCCAAACTGTGTTCTCCAAGCTCCCCCTCACTTCCAAATCCTAGTCCATGCAGTTCAACACCGTCACCGGGCATGAGATGCGTTTCCGCTGGCGGCCAGCCTCCTGGCCCGGCTTGCGCTGCCTTTTTCACGGAGCCGCTGCTGCCACTGCTGCTGCCTCTTTTCAAGGCGCCTTTGGTGGCGCTGCCGCCACCGCTTTTCGCACGCCGCTGCCTTTATCTGTGCCGCTGCCTTTCATGGTGCTGCTTGGAATGGATGCCGCTGCCGCTGCACCCATGGAAGAATTCGCCAGCCAGATGGGATGAATTTCTCTCCCTGCGCCCAGCAGTTATATATGGGGAGACAGGTGAGTTTTTCCTTCCTTAGAGATGGTTTTTTGTGCATTTTCCGTCTCTCTTTTTCTTCCCCTGGTCTCTCCAGGGCACAGCGTGTTCTCCCTGTGTTGGGTTGGGGCTCCTTTCCCCTGTGCCACCGGGACCCGCCCGTCCTCTAATTTCCCAGATCACAGTCACTCACTCAGGCATCTCTGAGGTTGTCTTCTTTCTGGCATCTGTTTCTTCTTTCCCCCACTTGCAAATCCAAGTTTTACCACTTCAGTCCTTCTCAGTTCAATCCATGTGGGCGTGCGCAGATTACAGAGCTCCCTGCTTCTCCGACATCTTGCCCGCGTCCCAGGAAAATTATTTTCAAGGCTGTAGACTCAGTTGACAAGAGAGAGTTTTGTTCTTTTTTTTTTTTTTTCATTTTTGCCTGAAATGTGAAGGTAAAGTGACTGAAAATATGGGAAAGCAAATGTGGATAAAAGCTGCCTATGGAGAATGATTGAGTGGAACAGGAATAGAAGGTTGGTCCCCAAAATTATTTTGAAGCTTCTATAACAACCCTGTAGTCCCAACCTCCAGAAATCTTGTCATACAGCTCTTTTCTTCATCCACTGTATTTAGTTCTCTATTACTTATAGCTAAAGGAAATTCCTAGCAGACCTAAAGTGTAGTTTTTATGTTATTTAAATTGACTTCACTGAACCTCTACTATTTTTAAGACTTCCTTTTAAAGAGTAGTTTTAGGTTTACAACCACATTAAAGGAAGGAGCAGAGATTTACCCCTGCCACTACACATACAACATCCCCCACTATCCATATCACTTACCATAATGGTATCTTTTTGTTCACCAAGGATGAACCTACATTGACACATCACAATCACCCAAAGTCCATAGTTTACTTTAGGATTCACTCCTGATGTTGTACATTCTATGGGTTTGGACAAAGATATAATGACGTGTACCTACCATTGTTATATCATGCAGAGTGTTTTCACTGCCTTAAAAATCCTCTGTGCTCTGCTTATTCATTTCCCCCACCCAACCCCTGGGAATTACTGATCTTTTTACTGTCTCCATAGTTTTGCCTTCTCTAGAATGTCACACAGTTAGAATCATACAGTATGTAGCCTTTTTAGGTTAGCCTCTTTCACTTGGATAAATGGATTTGGCATTCGCATGCAGGTTTTGTGTGGAGATAAGTTTCAATTCCTTTGGGTAAATGACAAAAGATATGATTTACTGGAAAGTATGGTAACAACATGTTCAGTTTTCTAAGAAATCATTAAAACGTCTGTACTACTTTACATTCCCACCAGCAATAATGAGCATTTCTGTTGTTTCACATCCTCACCAACATTTGGTGTTGGAGAGTGTTTTGGATTTTAGCCATTCCAGTAGGTGTGTAGTGGTAACCCATTATTTTAATTTTCATTTTCCTGATGACATATGATGTGGAGCATCTTTTCCATCTTTTAGCATACCTTTTTTGGTGGGGTGTCTGTTTAAGGTCTTTGGCCCATTTTTAATCAGGTGAAGTTTAATTTTAAAAATTAGATTTATTATAGTTATTTACTAAGTGATGATTTTTTGATAGCACAAATAGCTGACAGCCTCAATCACATACTAATAGAACAGTTTTATAGTTAGAAATAACTCCTCGACTGTCCTTACTACTTATGTAGACTTGGGCAAATTTCACTGTTTTGTGGCTTAGTTTCTCCATCTTACAATGGGGATCATAATATACATTACCTCATAGGACTAAGTTAAGGATTAACTACATTAATGTCAGAAAGTTTTTAGAACACTGACTTATCTTCCATCTGCCCCTATAAGATATATAAAGGCAGACATTTTTGTTTTATTCACTGTTGTTTAGTACACCGTAAGTACTTTCTAAATATGTATCATGCTGATTAGTACATAGTAAGTACTCTTTAATTATGCCTCATATTGATTAGAGGAGTGAATAAATGATTACATCTAGGAACAAATTAAACTCATGCAAATGGTTGATTTGTTATTATTGTAAGTAATTGTAGTGGTATATATGGTGCACTTAAAATAGTAAGTTATTTGCCTTTTTTAATGTTTTATTTATTTTTGAGAGAGAGAGAGAGAGAGAGAGAGAGAGAGAGAGAGCGTGAGCAGGGGAGGGTCAGAGAGAGAGGGAGACACAGAATCCAAAGACAGGCTCCAGGCTCATGAGCTAGCTGTCAGTACAGAGTCTGACGCGGGGCTCGAACCCATGAACCGCGAGATCATGACCTGAGCTGAAGTCGGACGCTTAACCGACTGAGTCACCCAGGCGCCCCATAAGTTATTTGCTTTGTGTATGAATGTAATGTATTTTGTAGTAGGACAATAGTTTAGACTCAGAGTGTAGAATGGAAGTGACTTCACAATGTTGGATGTGACATTTTCTATTTTCAGAAATAGAAATGAGCTATTCTTCATCCTCTGTCATTTAGTGAATCTCTTCACTTACCTAAATTTTCTGAGAAAAGCTGAGACTCAGATCAGGAAGTGAATGACACTTGTAACTAGTCTTGGAGGGTCATCCAGGACAGTTCCTTGAGAAGGCACACTTGGGGCTAAGGGTGGTCCATAAAAATACCTTCAGGATGGGGATTAATGGTTAGTCACAAGTCTTAGCCAGACCCTTCTCAATTTTTTTTTTTTTTTTTTTTTTTTTTTTTTTTTTTGCTTTGAGGCTTAAGTTGAATTTTCATGTTCTCTATCATCCAAGCAAACATTTTAGGGAAATATCAGTCAGAAAATGCTCACCATGAATTGTTGCTCTATTAAATAGTCATCCTAACTGAAAGACCTTTGGTTGCAAGTTGTCCATGCAAACCTAGCTCTGCTTCTTAATCCCACACTTAGATTAGTGGCTAGAAAGAAATCATAGTGGCAAGAAAATGTGGGAAGAGCTGTCAGAAGCTTCCTTGTCCCATTTTCCAGGAAAGTGGGTCTGCTCAAGCACTCTGGAAAATACTGAAGCTATCCTAGTCTGTTTCTCCTTCTTTACACCATCACTTAAAGTAACATACTGCATCATCTGATTGCTTTTACACACACCCCTCCAGTGACTCCCTCACTGGTTCTCTTCTCCTCATCCTTTGCCACTGTCTTATTAATGCAAAGCCCAAATCACTTATCTGAACCAATTCTATAGCTGATATGTCTCCCACCTTCAGTCTTGCACACCCTCTACCAGTAACTTATTTACATTATCATCAAAGTGATTTTTCCAAAATTTAAATCTCTTCATTCATAAAGTCTATTCTTCTTAGGGATGGATGACATGAAAAGTTTTTCCTCATCTGGACCCAGATTTCTCTACCAACATCACCCTTCTGTCTAAAAACAATAGCATCCTGGCAGTGGCTTTCTAATCATGTCTGACAACCTCATGCCCATGGCCTTTGGATGCTTGTTCTCTGCCATGAAGCACCTTTCCTCACTGAAATTTTGGGACATCTGCACATCCTTCAATCCCCCTTTATCTCTCAGGGTCCTCCATCAAACCCTCATGGACACTCCTGTCATATCCACAGCCTTGAATGGATCACTATAGTTTCTACTCCACCACATGCACACTCTGTTACTATGAATGAGCACTGCATTAGAATCAATGCAGCATTAATTTAATTAATTGTTCCATTTAGGAGATGGTATATATAGGCACCTCTATAATGGGGTAAAAATAGTACAGGATGAGGCAATAAGGAGTAGATCAGATTAGATAGAGACCAAAAGGTGAACCAAGGGCCAATCTGTCTGACTAAAACAGGGAGACATTGGCTATGGGAAAGAAGGGGGACTAAGCAGAAAGACCTTGGCTGTGACCTGTGCAAAAATGTGAGAAATTCCTGGTGCTAAGATGATAAAAAGAGTTTAAGACTAAGTGGGGCTAATATTTAACATCAAGTAGTTGAGTTACTCTGATGTAAACTCCTTTCTTGGTCCAAATTTTCAGTAAAATCAATTATACACTGAAGAGCCTAGCCTGCATGTTTTATTTTTGTTGTTGGTTTTTTTTGTTTGTTTGTTTGTTTTTGTTTTTTTCTTTTTTTGATTCAGAGAAAATGATTCATTCCAAAAGTTAAAAAGCATTCCTGGGAGATGAATTGTCATTAGAATCTGGTGTTTAGGCAAAGTTATCTCAGCACTAGAGGGAGCCAGGAATTGGGAGTTCCCAGGTTAATTTGAAGATGCTGTGCAGATTCTAATCAACTTTCCCAGCATTAAGGACAATAGCTGGAACCAATATCAATTAAATGACAGGGAGCAGTGGGAACTAAGCTGGCAGTTGAGTTTCACCTGTCTTGATCTTTGTATTCATATGCTTGGCACAGAATGATTGTTTAGTTGGACTGATCTGAACTGTATAGTTGTGATAAATGTAAATTGAGGGAAAGACATTTTCTAGACACTTGACTCTAAACAAATTAAATTAAAACCAAACAAAACACTAGCTTAAAATTCCAAATAATTGGGCTAAAAATCAATATGACGTCTTCAGTAATTATCAACAGCTTACAAGATTGCCTCCCCCCCCCCCCCCGTATTATAGCATAGGGGTGATAAATCTTTGAGGGTCATTGAAAAGTGAGAGCCCCAGTGCCAGTGTTGGGTGAAGGAATGAATTTGGCCTTGAATGTTCCATAAAACCATTTTATCTGCTAATGATCAGAAGCAATATGTCCTTAGAAACAACATAGTGAAAATATTTATTATGCAGTAGTTGACTCTATTTTGTCCTTATTAGGTTTTATTATCTTCTACCCAAGGATGTGGACTTTATTGAAATGGAGTAATAAAAGTAGTTATTTTATAAGTTTATAAATCTCTTCTAAGATTTATATGATGACCTCCTCATGTAGCTAATACCCCTTATCGTCTCCAGTAATTGCCAGGCGTATTAAATTTGCCTCATGGAAAACAGTAATAAAAATCTATATTCTTTATAAACTTGCAAATTTTTCTTGAAGGGACTCATGTGTAAATGAAGCTCTGCTTCATCTTCATAATACAAAGAGACATTCTGTTGATTCTTCTAAAACCTTGACTGCCATAGAACTTAATGACAGCCCCCTTTGTGTGACTGTCACATGTTCTGTGGAGGAGGCAGGAACAGAGTAAAAATGCAACCCCATTGGTCAGTCATGTGGATAGGAAGGTCGAGGCTCACAGAGCAGACCATCTCTGTTGGCTGATGAGTGAACTGAAGGAAACAGAATGGATCAGAGGATAATAATTATCCTAATCTGACTGTATGCCTGACATTTGTAAAGAATGCCTGAAACCTGAGACAAACTTACCAAATGATTACTAACTTGCCTAGATGCAAGATCTTAAACATAAAAATACTTCCTCTTCCCAAGCTCAAGGATGTCTGAGGTTAAATGGGATGTGGCAATTGAAACCCTGTTCAAAAGGCAGTGACATCATTTCACACCCCCACAGCCTCTTGCTTCCTCTGCATTGACTATTTCTGAAGATATAAATCCTTGAGGGCATATTTCCTAATCAACTGCCAAGGCTGTCACCACCTACTGCTTCACCTGGACCAAGTTATTTGCCACTATGTGTGCCAAGGGTGAATGATGTTCAGTGCAGGGGGGAGGGAAAAAAGAGGAGGAGGATGTAAGAAGGGGAGGGATGGGGAGAAAAGAAAGAGGGAAAGAGAGGGGAGAGAGACATAGAGGGAGATAGAGGATGAGGGGAAAAAAAGAGGAAAAGGGAAAAGTGAATCTGAGAATAAAACTCAGAAAATGAGAATTTTATGTCTACTTTTACTTTTCCTAAGCCTTCTTCTTAAGGACTTCATGTTTTTTGGAGTGCCTGGGTGGCACAGTCGGTTAAGTGTCCAACTTCAGCTTAAGTCATGATCTTGCGGTTTGTGAGTTCGAGTCCCGCATCAGGTTCTCTGCTGAACAGCTCAGAGCCTGGAGCCTGCTTTGGATTATGTGTTTCCTTCTTTCTCTGCCCCTCTCTACTCATGTTCTGTTTCTCTCTGTCTCAATAATAAAATAAAATTTAAAAAAATTTAAAAAAGGACTTCATGTTTTTTTAAAAATACCATTTTTGTATAGAACCACTATGTATGATTTGGTGGAGGACAGCTTTGGAAAAGAATACTCTTCATTTCCAAAGAAAATAGCATTCTTCGGCCTTGAGGCTTGCTTCCAAAAGAACATATATAGAGTAATGTGGGAAGAAGCAGAATGCCCAGATCAGATATTCCAGCCTCAGTGGTCTCTTTCATGTGGGCACTCATCCATTCAATGAGGGCTGAGTACCTACAATGTACTAGACCCTGTTCTTCGGATTCTATAATGAGGAGGGCATGGCTCCCACAATGCTCCTGGGATAGTTGATTGTCTGCCTTCATCCAGAAGCCCCAAGCTGAGCATATTCAGGTTGAGGACAGTCTGCCCAGGCAGAGAGTACAGAACCTCTATGCTTATTGGCAAGGCACTGCATCTATCTTCTAGGGGTTCCTGTGAGCCTTCTGTTTTCTAGTTCATCTTTGTCAATGGAGTCTTATAGGTGAAAGGAAAATCTCCAATACAGAGTGGCTGCAGTGCCTGGGCAACTCCCATATAGCCACCTGTGTCCCTCAAATTCGAGTCTCATAGGGTGATTGTAGGAGACCAGTAACCACTGGTCATTTTCATTATTGTCCAGCATGGCAGCTTTGATCTCCCAGCATTAGAACTGAAAGGTGCTAAATAATGATGTAAGTAACACAGGGTACCAGATTTGTATAAAAACGTACTTCAAAATTTATGTTCATTTTTATTTCCCCTAAATGAAATGGTGTTTTAAATGCACAACTGAGTAGAACTTACTTTCTAGAGGAACCTTGGACAAGTGTTTGAAATATCGTAATGTTCATCTATACAAACATAAGTTTTTCCTTCTTGACTTATCTATGTTATTATTTGGAGGCAAAAAGAGTAGGTTTGAGCCCTGATCCTTTCTTAGTTGAGTAGACCTAGGCAAGACATCCAAGTTCACCCTGGCAGCCCAAGGGTGCGGCCCAAGTTCTTTCATGGGTGTAAAGCGATCCCACTGGAGACTGGCTGAGAAGAGATTTTGCCCTCTGGCCACACAGAAAGCAGAGGAAAGAGGGCCAGGACTGAGGAAATGTGGGCTGCTGTCTGCCCTTATGTTCTGGTCTGCTCAGCAATGCCAACAAAGAATCTGCCCTCCAGTGCAGGGGTGGACAGACAGAGCTGAGTTGCCAGGGGGAGAAATATGCTTTTAGGAGAGCTTCATAAGGCTGAGAGAGGTTTTTTCGTCCAGACTTTCTAATTCTTCCAAGTTTGTGAGTGGTATAATACAGGAAAGCAGTTTTTGAGGAGTCTTTAAAAAAATAGTGGTAAAATACACATAACATAAAATTCACTATTATAAGCATTTCACATAAATGATGGGTGTTGCCAGGCTTTTCTGAACTCTTTATAGCATCATGATCTGCATTCTCTGGGCCCCCAGCTCTGCCCTGAGGCTATACAGAATGCTTGGGTTTTGTGGCAAGTCTTTCCACCAGAGCAGAGCCCTCCCCTCAGGCTCTCTCAATCTTCAATCTTCGCTCCAAAATTCCAAAAGAAAGAGATCCCTGAGAGCCTGGGGACAAATAGTCTCCAGATCTTGAAGATTTTACACTGTTTTTCAAAAAAGGTTACTTATCACTTAAAAAAAAGAGAACATATCTGCCTAAATTTTGGTTTGTACTATCATAAAACTTCTACATTAATATTTTTATGGCCACTGGAAAACTCCTGGAACTGTATCACATACAATAAAATAGTTTGTGCTAGACACACTAAGATTAAAAATAACATTTTTCTTTTTTTTCTGGTTAAGTAAATTACACAATTCTTTTACTGCAATTGACTTTACTTAATTTTTTATAGTTTTATTTCCATTAAAGTACTTAATGTACTTAATCTGTACTTAATGACAGATTCCTTTAAATATGAAGATTGTCTATAGCAAAAAGTTGAAATATGCCACATTTGTGATGCTCTTACAGATTAGGTTTGTCAAAGATAAACAAAGCTGTATGCTGTTTAAACTGGTAAGGATGGATTTTATCCAATAGTAACTACTGCAATAGGAAGAGCATCCAGAATGAAGTAAACTCAACTTTGCTGAAACAAAAGGCAGAAGATATTCTAAAGGCCTGGGTGTGGTAGGGGATAGATGATGAGAGGTGTGAGGGTCGTTTTTGTCCATGTGACTAGGCCGTCAGTGCTTATTAACTGGTGTTTATCTGGAGGAGAAACATACTTCTCATACCTTTATGGCAGGAAGCAGTGGTCTAGGTTGAGGCATGATGCTAAGTTAGGTTCTTAGCCTCCCATAGGGGCTGGGAGCAAGAAGAGAAGCATCTCCTTGAATGTTTGCATTTCAACAATACAGCTCTTAAGTCCTTGAGGACACAGTTCTGGTGGTGAGTTACATCTCAAGGGGCAGAGAAAGGATTTACAACTTCAAGCTTTCTAAAGTAACTATTCTAAGAGCAGGTACAGGGGCCTATCTGGCTGATACCAGGTTTTAGCTGGTACAAATAAATACATTTGGCTGAAACAAATAAATCCTGGAAGCACTGAACCTTCTCAAGACATTTTTAAGGAGGGTCATCTGAGTGACATGGCCTTAGCTGCCAGAAACCATGATAGAGTCTGGTCAAATCATTTCACACGAGCTCTTTTGTAGTTCTCAGGTTTCATCGGTGTTTGGATTCTACCACTGAATTGAGTTGAAAGCAAAGAGAAAGAAACCATTTTGTTCTAAGCCTAAAGGATGAATATCTCTGTGTGTATGTGTGTGTGTTGTGTGTGCATGAGTGCATGTGTGTAAGTGCATGCTCATATGTGTTTCTTTTATAGAGCAACTGTATAGAATCTCTCAGTCAGTGAACGAATTCAGTATTTCCAAATTCTGCATCTAGTATTTGTACCTAGTGTCTTAGTTTGCCTCAATTTTTAAAGTTGGGTGAAAAAAATGAAATGAAAATTTTATTTTATTATTTTCTAAAAAATTTTTAATGTTTTATTTATTTTTGAGAGACAGAGAGAGAGAGCATGAGCAGGGGAGGGTCAGAGAGAGAGGGAGACACAGAATGTGAAGACAGCCTCCAGGCTCTGAGCTAGCTGTCAGCACAGAGCCCGAAGCGGGGATCGAACCCACGAACCGTGAGATCATGACCTGAGCTGAAGTTGGATGCTTAACCGACTGAGCCACCCAGGCACCCCTGAAATGAAAATTTTAGAACAGGCTATGGTACCAAAAGCCTCAGGCATATGGCTCTTACCGCCATACTCGTGGAGAGAGTGTCTTTCCTCTGGACTGCTGCACTATCCTGTGACATGTCAACAGTGATGATGACAATAGCAATAGCCAGGACATCAGACATACACTGCACCTTCTTCACACACAAAGCCCAGTTTTACATATCTGACATATGTTACCTCATTTCGTCTGCAGTATCTTCATTCATCACATTGGTAAATGGAGAGATAGAGAGGCAGAATCAAAGAGTATCAAAGGTTTTCAAACTTTAAGCTTCCCCCCCCCTCCAGTTTTCCAATCTTAGAAGAAGCCTGCTATGTAAAACTTCTCAGAACCTCTCTGTCTAAGGTGACTGGCTAGTAGGATTTGCTGATGTTCTCCCAAACTCCAAGGGCTTGACAGAGAACAGTATGGAAAACTCTTAACCTTGGCATTATTTTCTCTTTTTAATATTATTAAACATTTTTCTTTTTTTATAGTTTCTATACAACTACCAGTTTATCAGAAAAATCCTAATGTCTTGTTTTTACAGAGTAGAGCTACAATTCCCCAATGTGTAATATCCATTATAAAATCATCCTACTGCAAATCACTCCTTGACTTCTCACCCTCAAATAAAAGAACCATGATTTACAGGAAAATAACCCAGAGGGGTTCCTTTTTGTACTGTGGCTTCTGTACGGTCTGAACTGAGATCAGTGAATCTTTTTCTCATTGCCAGTGTAATACCCATGAACTGGTGACCAGTTTAGGATTATAATATGGCAAGTCAGGTATATTCTAAGTGCAATAGGATTTTTTCTCACATTTTTAGAGAGGTTGGAGGCATATTTGAGATCTCTGAATCTAAGCCTTTAATTTGCTAAGGACTGCCTTGGTACTAGGTCATGATGTGTGTTTATTAGCCTTAGCTGGCTTCATTTCTAATGTGGATTTCTATTCTTTTCCTCCTTAGGTGTGCTTTTACATGGTGGTTCACAAAAAATAAATAGGAAAAGAAGCATTGAGAATCATAAAAATGATTCTATTAAAATGGGTAATAAGCCTGAAAATCTTTATTACCTGTTGTACCTACATATGCAGGTTCAACAATATTTGTTTTTAAGGGAGAATTACAATATCCAAGGTAGTGAAATTTTGTTTTGTTTTGTTTTGTTTTGTTTTCTAGAGAACATGTTTGATGTGTACTTTAAAAATCAGACCAAACAGCCTGCTTTGGGGAAGGTATTTGAAATACCAGAATAGTTTTCTGTTATTTTCTGGGATGATTTCCCCCCCTTCCTCTGTATGGAGCCTCCATCCTCTGCCTTGTATTGGTGGCAGTGAGTTTGTCAGCGAGGCTGTCATTTGACAAAGGGAAGCTTTTTCTCATAAAGAAATAAGGCAGATCTTCAGCCTGCCAGTGACCACCAAGCAGAACTTGGTATACAAGTGAAAAGTAGACTGCATTCATAATCATGGGTATTCAAACCTTTTAGTAACTCTGGGTTTTTGTCCAACTGGTCATCAATGTAATAGTTGTCACTCAGGCTTCTCAGCTTTATTGGCACAGTGATTGAAGTGCTGATATTTGATCTGAATTTTATCTGACACAGTCTCAAATATCTATAAACAGATTGATCTTGTATGAATTTTGATGTTTGATGTTTCTTTGTGCTTTTACATGATTCTAAAGATAGTTCTTGGGGCTCAGAACTCTAGAAATACATAGGAATTGATATATCTGAATTTGAAATGTGTCATCCTGTCACATGTGAAATAATTATTTTAATTTATGTTAAATTTGAGGTAATATGTGTGGGGATGTCTGGTGAATTTTAATTGAATTAGAGTCCTTTCATTTCCTTCACTGACCTTTGAAGTTAGCATAAGATTAAACTATTTGAAGATAATTCTGACTTGGCAACAAGCAGTTAGTGCTTCTCAAATTTTAAGGTGCTTACAAATGCAGATTTATATCAGTAGGTCTGGGATGGGCTGAAGTCTGCATTTTTAACAAGCATCCAAATGCTGTGGCTGTTGCTGTACATTGGCAAACCACATCCTGTGCTTATTGGTCAGCTACAGGGTTTTCCAATATTGCTTGCTGGTATTTGAACTGCAGGGGTTCCTGCACCCACTTTCACTTCTGTTCACCTGTGTGGCAGAGACTCTCATTTGCCAAAATCCTAGCTCACTCTCTTTTTCCTGAGCAGGAAGCTGGACACTTCCTAGCCTCCTGTGCAGTCAGTTAGGAGCGGCTGTGCTCTTTGGCTCTGCCTCACGGAATGTGTGCCACTTGCCCGCCCAGCCCATAAACAACTTCCACCTGTGAGACTCACTGTTTTTTCCCCATTCACTGGATAAATGGAAAAGAAGAGTAAAGTCATATAGGAGAAGCCACATTAATCTCAGCATGTTGAGTGGAACTGAATCTCTTGATGGCTTGTCCAGGCATCAATGTGAGAAAGCTCTGATTATGTGAGGCAGATGAGATTTCAGAATTTGTTGTATCAGCTTCCCTTTACTAATACAGTGACTGAGGCCATACTACTTATTTCTGTAGAGAAGACTTGCTACTTTAATCTCATTTCAAAAATACTTTTCAGTCTCAAAGATATACCTATTATATTATGATTTCCACCTCCCTTCCATTCTAAGGGGACAACTAAAGAGGTTTGCTCAGATATCACAACTCCCTCTGGTTTCCACCTCTACATTCGCTCCTCCCAATTTAGTTAGATAAATGTTTTACAGATGCGTATTGTGAATATGGGGTCCTACTCCAGACCTGATACATGAAAACCTCTGAAGGAGGCACTTAGGAAGCAGGAGCCCCAGGTGTCATGCTTATCAGCAACAAAGTTACGGAAATGAGGAATTAGGCAAAATAGGCTTTGTGTATGGAAGAGGAAAATGGATTGCAGATGACTGGCTTTTTTAACTTTCCATTTTTAAAAATGGCTTTCCTTTTATGGAAGGTTATTCTCCTCAGCTTTGCATTTTTCTTACTTGTTCAGTTTATTAAATTATTTCCCCCCTTGGGGGAAAATGCATAGGAGTTAAACTCTTCAAATTTAACTCTGTCACCAGGTATTCTGTACTTTTTTGCATCTTGCTTTTAAAATGCCAGATGCTGCTTCTCCCTGGGTCGGGTATAACCACTTGTCTGATGCCCCCATGTTTGCTACTTTACTCAGTTCAGTGGTTTCATGCTCCATATTGGGTCCATATGAGAAGCTGTATCCTGTATTCAAACCTTGCATGGCATGGCTGAAAAAGGTGAGAAGGACAGACAGATCAGATTAAAGGTAAGTGTCCAAAAATCTGGCAGCCTTTTTTCATGAGTCTGTTAACACCTGAATTGCTCTGACACTCATCTTTTGCCTTTTATTTCTATTCTATTTATCCTCAATGAATTATGGCTAATATTATTAGACAATGTGACTTATCTGACTGGAGAGTTGTGGGTGTGTTGGTCTGCCATTGATTATGTCATTATAACATTACTAGTTAAGCATTCACCACCGAAAAGAACATTTATTTCTAGACCATTAATAGATGGTTTAGAGCAGGTTGAATTGGTCTGAAAGCCAGAGGTGCCATTGTGTGGGTTGCCATGGCAATGAATAAGGAGTGCAAATATGTGAATGGCCTTATTGGCAGGGAAGGCAAATTCACATCAGAAATACTCATCTATTCCAAAGAAGACGAACCACTCCCACTAGCTCAAGGATGAGTTCTATGTCATAGATCTGCCAGGTAGATGGCTAGTGTCTCTAAGGAATGTACCATATCAGAGGCACTGAGTTGGCTTTTTCTGGTGATAGATGGGCACTTATTGGTGGCAGATCATTTTTGGTGAGGGAAAGTCCACTTTGTTGAGCCTATGCGTGTGTTCCATCCATATGGTTATTTTATATATGGTCTCATGCAAATTGCTTATGCTTTCTACCTCTATTCAGGCTTGGTGTCATATATAGAACCCCCATTTATGATGGGTGTATCAGGCCATATATTTTTTTGGTAACTCATAATCAGGCATTAAATTTCTATAAGTGCATTAGCAAACCAGGAAATGCTAGTGGGATGGAGAACGGTTGTCAATAGAAGGGCACAAAATTCAAGGCATTAGAACAGTGATTATCCTGTTACAGTCTGTCAGAGAGTCCACACAACATCCCTGTTTGCCACAGATACTATATATGCCATTAGCTCTGCTAGGTCACAAGGACTGCTTTGCACTTCAGCCTCTACTTACCCAGGGCCTGCTTCAAATATTTCTTTTGCTATGAGTTCTACCCCAAATTTTCAGCCTTATGGTCTATACAATAAATATGCCAAAAATTATAACTACATGTTTTACATATTGCTTCCAAATTCCAAAGACGTGTATCAAACATTGTATCCCTTTACTTATGGTGGGTGACTGAAGATGGAACAATTTGTCTTTACATGTAAAGGAGCTATCTAGATACGCTCAGGATCACTTGGCTCCTGGGAAAGTCACTCGTACAGTATGATTCTAGGCTTCCCCAGAATTTATCAGACTCTGGAATGAGTCTGTCTTACTAAAGCCTCTAATATCCTTAATTCTGCTATTTGAAAGATCTAAATAATTTTGAGTCCACTAAAATGGACTAGTATAATGCTCTGTGGATATATCAAGATGATTAAGGTCCCTCTGTTCTTGATATATTATGACAGAAAGCACATGAGTTTACATTGTTCTGATGTAAGAGTCAAAGTGTATTATTGGCCATTACAGGTGAAAGCCAATCATTTTTTATTGTGTATGTTAACTAGGACTAAAATCAAAGCACTTGTTGGGTCAGTAGCAGCACATTAACTGCCAGGGACTTTGTTCATTTGCTCTAGAAAATTTATCACATCTGGAACAGCCTCTGTGAATGGCATCATAACTTGATTCATTTTATAATAATCACATTCTTTACAAAAAGTCAATTTTAAGGTCTGTATGGCTTTTGTACCAGACACATACATATGCAAACTACAGAAGGGTGTTAGAATAATCTCCCCTGCATCTTTTACATTTTAGATGTAAGGAGACTGATACTCCCCCAAGGATATGACAATATTTTGGGCTTGCTATTTTGGCAAACTGGGGCAGCTAGACCAGCTTCCACTTGACTCTCATACTATAGTAGTCCTCACTCCATGGGTCAGCAAATGTGGAAGCAAACTGACAGCTTGTATCCATCGTAGTGAATATTGTATGGATAACAGTCAGAAAGAAAAGGCATTTTGTCTTCTATCCTAAGTGCCCTGAACAAATAAAACCATGAGCTTTTCTGTTATTGATTTAATAAGAACATGTTTATCCCTGACATTTGCATTCAAATGTTTAAAGATATGTGATACCCTTTGTGGATATTGTGTTAACCATGATAGAAAATGACTTTTTTTGTCACATGAACAGATATAGCTTGGTTACTTTAGTCATCTGGTTTTATTTTCTTTAAATCCAATTATGTGTTCCATTTTGGCAAGCTTTAGCTGGGACACCATTGGTAAACACTTTTGCAAATAGAACACATTTTCTCAAAGTCTTTCTCTCTCAGTCTTCATAGAACAAATGTGTGAAGATTCCATCAGATTTTCAGTATGCATACTTCTCTTATACATTAGGAACCTTACTCCTCTGGGATCCTGGAGGATTGGCATAGGCAAAGAGAAAGCCTGACTTTATTCCCTGACTTCTATAGCCTTCTCTGACCTTGGACCCTAGTGTCATTTTGTGTTCCCAGGGAATTTTTAAAATTCATAAGTCATTACCAAATAACTTTAGACATTCTGATTATTTTCCTTTCCTCCTGACACAGTTACCCAGGTAAACAGCTCCTTTTCTCTGGGAAATGGTTGAAGGAAGAACCCTAGGATATACTCTTGGCCATGATGCAGAACTCTTTTCAAAGGGACCTGGCTCCTGCTCCACAAGGGGATTCTGAATCTGTGCATCAGCTTAAACTAGGGGTCACAGTAAGGATCCATGAATTTTCATTATGTCAACATGAGTTTCTGCCTGTTTGCTCTATATACATCAAACAATGCCTCTGTAGCCTTTGCATCTATACCATTCCTACAGACATTGGCATCAGTTAGCCACTGCCTCGGATGTTTGTGGATTGACATGTTCTGATTTTTCCTTCAGTCCTAGGGCTTATTATTGTCATTGAATCCACTGCTTCTGAAGGTTAAGTCACACCATGTGGCCCTACCACTCCAAGATTTAATAATTCCCACTGAAACCAGGGATCCCAGGTCAATGGTAGCATAAAATCCCCAACATCTGCAGCCTCCCCTGAGCTTCCATGGATTCTGGGGCTTCATTACTGATGTCTTTCTTAGTCTCTAGGTGTGTGTGGGGGTATCCCTGAATGTCCCTGTTTGTGGTTAGATGGTGGATGGATTAGTTGCATGTAATGGACCCATTCCAACATTCTCACCTCCCAAAGACTTGGGCTTTTCCTCTACAAGTTATCTAGGAAGTACTGGCATCTCAATTTATTTGGCTGAATACCACTGTGTATTCAGGTTTAAATGGTCATTTTACTTGAGTAGTTCATAATTAACCTTAAAAGCAAATTGCTGGTGCTATTTGATCCCTTCATATTTATAAATGCAGTCATCCCAGTATTCTGGTCAGTCCTTTCTAGTTCTAAAATCCTTAAAATAACTTCCAGGCAGGTTTCCAAGTTTACTTTCAATACAAATATTTAAGATGCTTCAGGGTCCCAAGTGTATCTGTCATCTCCCCTATGAACAGACCTGAGGCACTCCTTCTGGGTTATGCTTGAATGTAACTTTGAGCCTGGAACAATGAGGCTATTGGCCCAGGGAAAGTCATTGAAAATTTTTCAGAAAAGAAAAACGAGTTTGGTGTTAGGTGGGAAGCTTAAATATGCCACTCCAGGTCTCAGGGTCCCAAATCTTGAGACTTTATGAAGTCTCTCCTTTACCGAAAATTCCAGTTCTACAACCAGTATCTTCAGGGCCTGGCATAAACTCTCTTCTTACTTTACAAGTCAAGCAATCAAGTGAGTGAACATTCTATGTATTACTTTTTATTTGAGAGTAGCTTTTATTGATTTCTGGCAATACTAAAGACAGTCCCTACTAATGACAGCTGACTTCAGTGTACTATTTTGGCACATTTTTTTGATGACCCGCTGAAAGAGATGTTCTTTTCCAAAGAAAAGTGTGTTTAAATTAATTAAAAAGTTAATTTCTACCACAGTAAAAGAACAGTCTCAGAAGTTCATTCCATAATATCAACGTTTTCAAGACACTGACTGGCAAAGTGTAGCCACTAAGCACAGGAGTTTTGAAGTTGCTTGAAGTCATATTTCTAGCATTTAAATCTTTTTTCTAGGCTTATGATATTGGATAAGTTATTTTAATCCATGTGTCAATTGTCTTATCAGCAAAATGGTGACAAAAACAGTATCTCCATCACAGTGTGCTGGAAGGACGGACTAAATTCAATGTGTGAAAAGTTCTTAATACATAATCAGGCCTCCATAAATGACAGCTGTTGTTATAATTTATCTCTGAAGGGGCTTGCAACTTTGGCCATAAACCAGGAAGAACTTGACAATTCTAGTAAGAGGAAGTGAGTAATGAACACAAAATATTCACCATTCTAGAAGTAATTGCTGAAGACACCAAAATAGATACTTTGGAGAGGTCTAATCAGCTTCTGAAAATCCAATGTCATATTTTGAGTCCTCTGTTGTTAGGACTTAAAGCACAGGTAGAAACAGACAGATGTGGTAGAAAATGTCTCATAGCCCCCACCCCACCTTCCACCAGCACAGGGCCCATCTGGGAAGAGGTGGGACTGTTTTGTTGAAGTCATACTAGGTGAGCTAGGGTACCTGGGTTGTTCATTTTTAGTAATATGTGTTCAAATAAACTAGAGTATAAAATTCTCTGTCTACCTACAGTGGTGGTAATTGCGGTTGGTTTACAATTTTTGTTTGTGAAAGTTTGCCTTTATTTAATGTGGGGCTGCAATGCCTTCCCACCAAGCCACTGTTTGGACTTTGAAGGTGGCCAGTCCTCCTTTCCAGATGCATAGACAATATAGGGTTTTTGCCCATGCGATTTAGTCCTCTCCTGAGCTGCAGGTGAGGCCCCAGAGGCTGGCACCAGCTGCCTTGACTTGGCTGGAGTAGGGCCTCCTGCTCTCTCTGTTCATGGGCTTTGGCAGGTGTGGAAGAGAAAGGCACTTCTTTCCTTTGGACACTGGCCACTTGTAACTTTTCTGCCAGAAAAAAAGACACTTAACCCCCTCCTCTTCAACATTTGCAAAAACTGTCTCTGTGTGGTGCTGGGCAAGGAGCTGAGCCTCCAAGAAGGGCACTGGGTGCCATGTCCCCCTGGCAGGCAGGGCCCACATGCATAGGAGTACCCTTGACCTCGGCCCCAGCCCACTTTTCACCAGCCTCTTGGTCAGCCACCCCAAACTAGAAAGATGCCCATTCGTGGCTCAAGTATTTTTGACAACATGTGCATTTATTTGTATTAGAAGTACAAACGTAGGAATCCAGATACAAATACAGAGGGCGACCCAGCCACCAGGCTCAGCTAGCCCCGGGCAGGGCACGGCCTAGAGGGTGCGGGACCAGACGGGCGAAGCGTGGCGTGGTGCCGCCCGTGTCGCCAAGGCACGTCGGGCACAAGTGCGCCCTCGTTTCACTAGGACACCACGAGCTGAGCTGCACGGCTAGCGGGGAGTTACATCCTTGAGAGAGGGGAGGAGGATAGCGGGACCTCAGAACCATCTCGGGACAGTGGGGAAAGGCCCGAGATGGCCCAAAGACTGGGAGTCAGGGCTTCCAGGTCCATGTGGGATGACAGGGGAGCAGGGACTATTGGAGGCCACTTGGTGAGGGTGGGGACCCTGGCCTGGTCCTTGGTCCACTTTCCTGGAGAAGGGTTGGCACGCACACTTGACCAGGGCAGACCCCTTCTCGGGACCAAACTCATCTACACTGTGTGCTCACAGCCAATTCCAAGATGCTCTCAGGCTCTGGAATCCCTCTACCTCCCTCCCTCCTGAAGGAGATGGCTTCACAAGTAGGAAGGATTCCATTTGAGGCAGAGAGCCGACCAGCTCTTTTTCCCTCCCTTTCTGCCTGGGGCATCTCCCAGGGCTCCTGATGGTTTTACTTTCCACACAAGCTTCAAAAAGAGAAGACAGTCCATGCATTATGGCTAATTCCTATGCCGCATGGTTCACACTAGACCTGATTGATGCTTTCTCACATTGTACATGAAAGCTGCATCCTAAACAGGTGTGAGGATGGCTATTTGCCACCTACATCTTGAGAACTACTTTTAGCTTATCAGATAATACTGGCCACATGCACAAATGATCACAGAATGACTCAGATGTGCACCCAAGTAAAAATATGATCAAGAGTTCTCAGTAGGAGGCAGGATTGTTTGAACTCAGAACCTACTTCTAATCAGGTATTTAAACTTGATTTTTTTAAAGAAAGAATATTTCCAGAAAATATAGAGACTGTCAGTTTCTCTCTCTCATTCTCCTTCCCTCTCTCTCTCTCTCCCTTACTCCTTATTCCTTAACTAAATGCTTAGTAAGCTAATACACTATTGCTAGGAAAACTGTGCTCCTTCCTACTTGTTTCAACTACATTTGAGGTGGTGGGTAGAGTAATATACATGTTAATAAGTTGTTTCAATTTTACCACAGTACATACATACACAAATACACACATCACTGCATGTAAACACAAGATGGCCGTTTGCTTCTTACAAGACAATCCAGGCCTAATCCCTGAAAATTATTACTCTTCTAGAATCTTTCATAGAAAATGCACTCATGAGGAATGACCCTTTCACTCAGTCCAGGAGCTGCTTGTAAAGAAAAACATATCATGTAGTTTTATAAATATATGCATGTAAACATTGTTCACTAGCACAAAATTAGTCATTTTGAAGGTCAAGAATGATTGAAAGTATCTTTTAAATATCTTAATACAGTTATTCTAAACAGATAATATAATAGTAAACACTGTAAATATAATCAATATATTTTGCCTGTATCTACTTCTATCTAAAAATAAAAATCTCAAGATAAATTAGGGTGAATTAAAGCCTAGACCCAAATTGTGTAATAAGAAGCATATTGATTGTCCTTTTGGACTAAGAAAACCTGTGGTGTCTGTAGATGCATCCATTTTAGGGAAAAGAGTTCTTAGCCAATATAGATGTTATCTTCATGAAAAAGAATAAAAAAGCCAAGTGAAATAAAACACAAGCAAGCAAACAAACAAAAACCCAGAAGCAACCAATAAACAAAAAGTAGGTGGAGTGATCTCTTAAGGAATAATTTCAAATTTGATTGAAGCAGAGTAGACAGACAAGGACTGAAGGGACACAGAGAAGTTATAGAAATGTTTTAGGAAAGCAACGTTGTAAACTATCATCTACATATCTAATATATAAGCTAAAATTAAAAGTTTTCATTTTCTTCTTAATTTAAGTTCTCATTTTGTTATTATTTGGGGAAAAAACATTAAACCTTTGTTTTGGAACAATAGCTAAGGACTAGTATGGAACATGAAAAAGGATATAGATGATGATAATGGTGACAATGATGGTGATGATGGTGATGATGATGATGATGGTTATGATGATGCAGCATAGTTTATCTTCTAGTATCTTATGCTATGTGGCTCACAATTTGAAATTTTCACCATCAAGTTATGTGAATTTTCTCATTACTTATCTTGTAATTACATTACAAGTCATTTCAGAATGCAGTTTTCTTTTTCTTTTCTGTTTTTCTTCTTTCTACAGATTCTAGGCCTACCCTGCACTAACCAGTGCATGGACTAAATGAATGGGGCAGCTTATCTGAATGGTGGGTGGGTTGACTGGGCTGTTACAGCTAAATAGAGGATGGATAGTCTGATCTCCCCATCAAAGTGACTAAACTATTGTTTTATGTTTTTGGGGGGCCTTCACTCAGTTGACAAAACTGACCCTCTAAAATCCCTCCTCACAAATATAAACAGTACATAATAAAAACCTATTTTAATAAATTCTAACACAAAATTTGTTCCTGAAAATCAATCTGACTGAGAGTTAGGACTTCTACTTTTTTTTTTTTTTTGAAATTAGGAACTTTAATCCTTTTGTGAATAACTGATTAGTGTGAGAAACAAAGAAGAAATGACAAATAGCCAGAAAAGAAGAAACTATGGCAGCTACCTTCTCAATCTTGGAGATTTCATTATTAGAAATCAATCTTCACTATTCTTTCCAATCTGTTCAGTTTAAACTGTTCAACAGACATAGAGAGCCTTCCTTTCCTGCAGGAACCACTATCACCCTCACTTTGTGGAGCTAGTCCACTGGGCTGAGAAAACTGTTGTGGTTACAAATTTGAAAAATGAAGTGGTGAAACTAAGCCATTATCTGAATAATGCAAGCAGAACAGTTTACATTTCCTTCAATTACCTGAATGCTACATTCAAACAGTGTTTGTTTTGTATATGTGTATGTGTGTACATGCATGTGTACACGTGTACATGCATGTGTATGCATATGCAAGTATGTATGTGTGTGCATGTTTGTGTGTTTTGTCTACCAAATTTTCTAGTTCATGTTCCTGTGTTATACAATCTGAAAAACCTACTTGGTTGGCGGAAACACTGAAAACTTGTGACTGTTCAACTAATTTTTTAGCACTAATTTAAACTAGTCTAAAATTTGGTATTTATGTGAGCAGAGTAATAAGAGGCTTAAGGTATTTTATTGACAACATTAAAAAGCAAATAATTATTTAACTAAAGGACATTTTGAAGAAAAATAATAGGGAATAGTCTTTCTTTAACTTTAATAGAACTAGACCAGGTTATAGCCTGGAATTGCTGACTTGTAATCAGAAGAAAGTTAAAAGGAGGAATGGAAATGGTCTAGTCTCTAGTCTTCAAAATTATCAAACATTAAAGAAGCCAAGTTTTTAGTCTCCCAGAGCTATAAGTGACTGAATTATTATCTTGTTACCTCAACATGTACGTGCTTTCTCTCTATAATGATAGAAATTTATTTCTAAAGTAAAAGGTTAAGTCAACAAGGAATACAAGAAGGGATTTGTCATTTGGCCTGAACTGTTATTTTATTTATTTTATTTTCATTTCTGGCTCTTTGGATGTGATTATACAATCCAGAGGTACTTTTAAACCTTGTGAATCTGAATGTTTCCTGCAGGCAAATTTGAGAGGAAGAAATAGGTACATATTGCACACTTCCTCAATATTTGGCAATTTGAGGAGGACTCAGCATAAAGTCATGAATTTAATATTTACAGTATATTTACAATCTGTTTCTCCCCCCTTATTTCCAGACACCTTTCTGAATATTTTAAAAACAATAGTGTTCTGAGCATTTCAGTGTATATTTATATGTGATTATGTTTACCCCAAGTCATTCATTAACTATTCTTTTTTACAGAAATTGGATCTGAAACTTCATATTTTATATAGTTTATAAACTCAGAAAAAGCAGATATTTGTAAGATCGTGGAGAGAATTCAAAGTGCTTTGTGTCTTGAGAACATTTGAGATCTGATATAGTGATAAGTATAATGCTTGGAAACTAGTTATAATTCTTCAAGTTTGCAAAATAAATCACAGAAAGTTCTCAGTTACTGGCAGCTGAGATAAAAAAATAATCAAGGAAGAAGAGGTTTAGTTTGTCTTTTTCTAGCCCTTTAGTTAGAGTGTCCCATTGCTTCTTAGTTGTGGCAAGGATACATTAATGAAAAATGGGGTTATGAAATACCCACCTTCGCTTGCAGAGTATGATATTTTGCAGAGAAACAAAAAATATGTCTAGACACTTTTACTGTAGTAAGCTGTGGTCAGATAGAAAGACTTGGTGTGAAAGTTCTATGTGGGCACTCACATCCCATCAGAAGCACTATGTCACTGACTTTTTGATTGGCCCCAATTTCCCTTATGTAGCCTGAAAATGCTTTGCCATGGAGGAAAATTTTTTTTTCAATTGAATCAACAAAAACTGTATTCTTAACTGATTTGACATACAATTAAGAATAAGACTGCTTGGCACACACACAAACACACACACACATACACATAATGAAAATCCTGTCTCCATCCATCCATAAACAATAAATAAAACGTGACATGAATATATATGATCATAGGAAATTAAAAATCTATAAGGTGTGTACAATATGAGCTTTATGTGTTATTTTAAGGCATATGTTGTGTTAAAAGGGGGCAGTATTGGCTGGGTCAAAATTAAATTATAGTAACATTTTCTTTCTCTGCCCAGTACCTGAGAATCTCTCCTCTGGCCACTGGTGTTGAGACTTTGTAGAAACTGACACTTTCTAGGCTCTGAAGAAGAATTTTTCTCTAATTTCATTAATGTGGGATGCCTTTTCTCTTGTCTCCCTCTCAGCCTGGATGCAGCTTAAAGTCACAGTTGTATGATCCACAGTGGTAAGAAATTAGACATCTTTTCAAAATACATAATCATCTCTGCAGTTTACAATATTTCTGAAAGTGAGGAATACAGTAGCACCTTTAGAATACCAGTCACTTATATAACTTCCCCACCAGCTGCCACAAAAACACAAAAAATATTTTTCAAGTCTAAATGCAAAGCAACCTGGGTAGAGCTGTAAGGGTGCTGGATCTGGGTGGAACAGCCTTACACCCATGCACCTCACACATGCACTACTAACCAAGCATACTGGTGAAGGAGAGTCCTTCAATTTAAGAGAGATACATTTCCCTCACATTCTTCCTGTGCCTCCCCTCTTTCTTCCTCCAAAAGGTAAACTTTACATACTTAATAAGAAAACTCCTGAGCTCTGCACCTGCATGAGGTACATACCATTTCCTGTATTGCGGACTGAAGGCTTATCTCAGGAGTTGACATTGATAAGGAGAACTTGAAAAGACAAGTCTGCAGAGTAACTGACATTGGTGTGTTCTGAGGGGATGTTTGAGTTCTTTTTAGTCAGAACCCAGAGTGGGTAGATTGCTGCATGTGCAGGAGTCTATTTTACAATTTGTGAGTGAACATCTATGAGACTCTCTTGAGATTAAAGTTTTTCTTTTTGGAAAATTAACCATGAACTAGTGTTGGATTCAGAAAACAGGTTATTTGTATGTATATCCTACACATAATTTTATAAGAGTTGCCAACAACACCCAAATATTGAGTAGCTTTGAAATTAGAGGCATCAATATAATTTTTAGGTAAAATTGGACCAAATTTATCTTATAAAAGTATTCTTAGGTTATTTCACTTCCAAGAAGAATTTCACTAGAAAATTCATTTCCCTCCATAGCTACTTTTAAGACATAACAGGTTGAAGTTCTGTTAGATATAATATTGTTAGATATTATAAATTCACAAAGATGAAAATTATGTTTGAAGAAGACCGACTTTGGACCATCTTCCATGGGTACTCAGTGCTTTGGTGGGACATGGTGGAATTCCTTTGGTTAGTGTGCCTCCAGGACACCACTGTCAAGTGTGGGAGAGTAGTTTATGCATGAGAGACAGAACAAGGATGCCAGTATGTGAAATTCTCCAATAGAGTAGAAATTTCATGTAAGCCAATAGGTTTGTTCCTCCACAAATATTTATCATTATTTTAAGTTTTAAAATGAATTTGTGAAATAGAACCCAGTTGGCTTGTGGCCTATATAGCAACTATCAAATCAAAAGGAAGATCACAGGAAGAAAAGCAATGGACTTGAATGTTTCACACTATATAGATTCAGTCTTTGAAAGCTGGGTGATCATACACCAATTAATGTATTTGAATTCACTTGATATGAATGATGTTTTATAAATATAAACAGATTCATATTTTACTTTTCTAGCCTCTTCCACTCCCATCCCCTTATGTCTGGTCTGCATCCAGTAAATTGTGTGAAATAAGCACTTTTATATATTCTCTATGTATGTTATTTTACTTTTTTTCTGAGTAATAATTGTACTTACATTAGATAATTAAAATAAAATTTCACAGTTTCCAATAAAATTAATTCAATTTTCTGGGTGAGAAAGATGAGAAATAGAGGTACTGGTACCAAAATTTTAGTACCAAAATTTTAATAATACATTATTAATGAACTGGCAGGACTGTTTTTCCTATAATGATGGAGTCTTCTGAAGAGTCTCATGAAGTATATACTGGCATCCAGTTATAATAAAGAACTAACATCAAGAAGCAAATTGGTTTTGTGTTATAAAAATATCAAAAGAGTAATAATTTCAGGGGATTTTTTCTTTGGGATTTTGCTACATATTCATATTTCAAAGTATAAAATAACTTTGTTCAACAAAATATATCATTGATGATAGCCATTGCCCTTTTTTTTGCATCTAAAGTTGATTTGACTTGAAACTTAATATTCACTAAGAAAATTTTAAATTTCATATATATTTCTTTCACACTTTGGAAAACATTTTCAAGAAAAAGGCTTATGAGTGCTGTATACTTGTCTTTGCAAGATGAAGATAATCATTGAACCTATAATAGCATAACTTACACAAGACACATGTTCTGGGGTTGTATTTTGATCTAGTAAAACACAACTCTTAAGGTAAAATGTTGAACTCCAACTGATCTAATCCAAGAATGCAAATTTAAAATACTGCTGACTTTTAGTAGTTTGGAATAAAGTAATAACCTTCTGATGTTCAGACATAATCAACATCATTGACTTCAGCAACATGAGAATTTTGCAAATCATATTTTTTCTCAACTGGAAACTTGTGGATGATGCATATACACCCTTCCCAAACCTGGGATGAGATTATTAAATAAAGAAATGCTAGCTAACAATGATAGTGCCAGAGTAAAAGAGGCCACAGAGAGAGAAACCTGGGTCAAAACTCACTGCAGTTCATACTTGAACTCAGACTGCCCAGGAACACGGGGCTGAGGTCAGCATGAGTGTGTCCCAGCAAGCAGTGACTCCACACATGTGGGCACTGGTGCTCCTAAGAGTTGCTTAGGAAAGATATAGAAGGGGTCTTGGCCTAAGAGAGCTTCTCAGATATTTGCTTGCATGTTTTACATATTTCCTTGCAATGACAATTGGCAACTGTTTCCAATATCCAAAAACCATTCATAAACATCACCAAGGTACAGATTCAATAAGGGATTAGCAAGAATATCACTTTAAAACTCAATTAACATGTGCACGTGCGCTTGTGTGTGAGTGTGAAATACATAATAAAAATGGTTGCCATGTACTCCTGCACTGATCAAAGCTAATGTATAACTTCAGATAAACTGAACAGTGTTTGTCCTTCCTACTCCAACTGGTCACTACTAGTCTAGGGAGGGCTAAAGTAAAGAGTAAAATATAGTGCTCTTTACTCATCACCACAGCAACATTTAGAGATACAGGTATCCAACCCAATAGACCAAGTTGAAGAGCAGGAATGATGTAGGGAAAAAGACCCGAGAATATGAGTCCAGCTCCAAGATGTCTATGTGAATACGCCCCTTTCTCCAAGATCCAGATTTGCATTCTTCATAGCAGCAGAAGAAACTCTGACAGTCTTTGCCATCCAGACACTCATAGACACAGGTATCTTCAAATTCCTGCCAGTACACAGAATTGTTTAAAGTGATCATTGCAGGTGGTGGTGGCCTCATGTCAAGGAGAGAATAGTTCTGTAAGCAACAAGAATGACATAAAAATCATCATATAATGCAATAAGAACAGCCTGAGGTAAATCAAGCAATAGGTGCATGTTGTATCTGTCCAATAGATAAGAAGGATAATGCCGTGCCCATTCCCACACATCCCCCATCCCTGAAGTGGACAGTTCAATCTTAGAGTTAAATCTGCCAATTAAATATTTGAAAATCTAATGTAAAAAAAGTACAGTGCAGTTTTCAAAACTTGCATATCTGAGATATTGGTGAAGGAGGCTGAGCACATTTTCAGATATGTATTAACCATTTCAAGTCTCTGTTTTTTCTACTTTTCTGTTGATTTGGAGTAAATATGTACATATTGTATATAATCCCTTAAATGTTAAGCACTACATATATTGAAATGTGGAGAGATAAATTTGTTTTTTTCCTAACTAGTAAGTAGTAAAAATATGGTATTATAAGACTGATGAGAGAATCTTCTTATTCAATGTAATTAAGGTAAAAATGAACTTTCAGTGTGTGGTGGCCAGACACCACTTGTTACATACAGAGAAATAGCCAAAAGTGTGAACCACTGAAATGTTTTATTTTCTACTTTCCAAGCTCTCCTTCTGATGTGGAAAAGTCAGTGTAGGGCCTGTATAGGAGAGGGGGTTGACTTACATTCACTCGTAAATGAGAGGAATCATTCTTAACCTTGAGAAGTGGCTTCAAATAGACTTGTAAATTCCTCAGGCACTTGTTTGAGCTCTTCCAGATAACTATGAATTATGTATTAAGTTGAAGTCTGTTAAGAAGATATATTTCTAAATTTGACTGAATGATGTGAGAGTATTAAGAATTATAGTTGCCTTTCTGCTTTAGTTTTATTTGTGCTAGTTGAACTGAGGGATTGAAGTGTGCCAATGGAAGTAGTGAAAGCTGAAATCAAGGGAGAAGTGGACAAAAAATATAGTTTTCAGCTTGCTGGCTAGGTCTTTTGTTCCTTGCTGGGGGAGAGTGACCTTCCAAAATTCATTAGAAAGCATCAGGAGTACCTCTTATGCAGCTGACCCTTAAACAGAATGGATTTCAATAGTGCAAGTCCACTAATATGCAGATTTTTTTCAATGAATACAAGTTCAGTACTGTAAATGTATTTTCTTTTCCTTATGATTTTATTAAAACATTTTTTCTCTAGTTTACATCAATGTAATCATATAGTATATAGTACATATAACATAAAAAACATATGTTAATCAACTATTTATGTTATCGGTAAGGCTTCCACTCAACAGTAGGCTATTAGTAGTTGAGTCATTGGAGAGTCAAAAGTTATACACAGATTTTTTTTACTGTGTGTGTGGGAGAGGCAGTGGGCAGCACCCTTCACCTCTGTATTATTCAAGGATCAACTATATTTTTTTAAGGGTCAACTGTATTTTTACCGAAAACTATTGTTACAAGGAAACATTGTACACCTTTCCTTCTACTTATGGATTTTAGTTTGATTGAATATGTTCATAGCTATGTGTACCCAAAAACCAGAGAGAAGCAGGTAAAAGTGTAGATACAGCACTCAGTGTTACTACTGGTAACCTTTTGGGCATCCTTCTAATTCAGAAGCATTTGTGTATGACATCCAACCCAATGTGAGATGTCCCAGATCATATGTTGACTAAGCATTGACTACTCCACGTATACCAATGACCAGTCAGGAGCATCATGCTGAAACCTTCTACCTTCTTCCACACCTTTGAGCAATGGACAGAAATGAAAGCTTTGTTTTTCTATAGGCTCTACTGTGGACACATCTCCTCAAAGTTAATTGTTCTTAAACCTGAGTAAGTAAAAGTGACCAGGGGAGGTGGTTGCAGAAAAAAAGTTGATTCCTTCTGTACTTCAGTGCATTTGAGGAATCTGTATCTTTTTGGCAAGCTTCAACTGGAAAAATCTGCCTTTATTAAATAATTGCATATGTGTTTTGACAGTGTTCAGCCAGATATTCATCCTTTCATTTCTTCAATGCTTTGTGCCTGTGTAGTGACACACAGATGAGAAACATGGCCATTACTGGCAGGACAGGCCCAAAGGAAAATGTTGACTCAGAATGGGCATCAGAAAGCACTGAAAGGGTGGGAACAGCTCCCTAGAGATCTAAAGGGTAACCAAGGAGCTGCAGGCAAATAAGCAGCAAGGTTTCTGGGGGCAAGGAAACCTCTATTCACTTCTTAATTTAGCAGACTAAAAACTCATGATCACTGAAACATAAATAAACCTGATCTAATAATTAAGAGGGCTTTTAATAAATAAATAAATATGAAATAAAATGAATTGCATTTTGTAATATTGAAATTAAACTTAAGATGCTAAGAGCCCTAAGCATTTGTTAAACTCCTTACATACTTTTAAAAATGTATATCTCTCATTTATCATAAACATTTCAAACTGGGCTCAAAGTGGAGGTTTTAATTAATGCGTCTCCAAGATGGCCTGCAGCCAAGCGGGGTCCCTAACTCACTTCTGCTTTCCCTGCATGTATAATGCAGTCCCTTGACTTCCCTGGAAACCCTGTGCTTCCTGAGTGGCAGGTTCTACTCCACATTTGAAGTAGTTAACCTTGCATTTTACAGGTTAGGAAACTGAGGCACAGAGATGTTCAAACAGCCTGCCCCAAAGTGCATACATGATTGTTAGTGGGCCTGGCTCCTGTCCCTCATTGCTCAGAGACTGATCATCTTTGCAGATGTTGGTGACAGAAGGCCCCTTAACTAGCCTGATCCTGTGGATCTTTCAGCATAGCATTGACATTTATCATGAAAAGTTTGAAAATTCCCTTTTCTTTTTCAAAAAAAATTTTAAGTTTATTTATTTATTTTGAGAGAGAGAGAGAACAAGCATGGTAGAGGTAGAGAGAAAGAGAAACAAACCAGGCAGGCTCTGCACTGTTAGCACAGAGCCTGACACAGGGCTTGAGCTCATGAATCATGAGATCATGACCTGAGCCAAAGGCAGAGGCTTAATGGACTGAGCCACCCAGTCACCCTTGAAAACTCCATTTTTCTTTGGCTATTTTATGAACTTTTGTTTAAGAACTCTCTGTGTCTTCTCACCTGGCCTGGAGCCCTTTCTATCTGAATTGTTTTTCTATGTACTTTCTTCAAGGTCATTACACTTTTCCTCTTTAAAACAAAACAAAACAATTCTTCTGGTTTTGTGAAAATTTATTTATTTATTTATTTCCTATGTAAAAGATTCTTTTGGCAATATCTTTTATATACCAAAGGTGTCAATATTTCTTCTTCCACTCCCAGCCCCCTGGCTGTGTGTGATAATGTACTTTCTAGGCCTCAAGCTATTTGTTCTGACTTGTTTTTGTTTAGAGCATCCCCACTCCCAACCCTTTCCCTTACTTTTCTGTCTGTTGCTATTTGGAAGCATTTGCTGGCAAATCTGTAGTTCTCTGTGGCTTCCCACATCTGTAATAGTGGCTTCAGCACTCACCTTCTCTGGGAACTAAAATGATACACTTGCAGAGTACAGATAACCAAGCAGTCTCCTTTAAAAAAAACATGTTGAAATGCACTAAACATAAATTACTGATCATCAGTTAGAAAACCATGTATGGTATATAGGTGGGCATAAAGCATTCAGTGTAATTAGTGAATTGATATATATAAAGGAATATAAGTAGTTATATACAAATTTTATTATATGATAAAAGGAGAGCTCACATCAGTAATTTTAAGACATTTCTCATTTTTTCAAAAGTTGGATTCTTACCTCAAGCCACATACTAAAAATTCAGATGAATTACTAATTAAGTTTAACAATATTATAAATTGTTGAACCTTCATCAATATTTATAGGGCTTAATTTCTCCATATTTCAGCTTCCTTGTTAGTAGAATGGGTGAGGTTAAATGAACTGATACATGAAAGCACTTTAAACATAGTGTTGAACAAAGTAAGTGCTCAAAAGAAAGTGATGGGTGTTAGATCCATTCTGAGGGTAAGGAGGACCTTTCCCAAGGAAGACACAAGAGTCAGAGACCACAAAAGGAAGGGCTGATAGCTTTGGCAACAGGAGACTTAATATGTGTGGAGAAAAGCACAAGAAATGACAGTGACAACATGGCCATAAAACGGGAATAAAACTACATAACAAAAAACATATTAATAAGCTTAATTATTCTGTATGTGAGTATATAAATTTTATGTTATATAAAATACAATATACATAGTATATAATATAAATAATTGGCAGATTGCCTCTTTTAAGGTTTAAAAAGTTAAAAGACATAAAATAGTTATAAATGTTCTATTAAAAAGCTCACATAAAAGACATAAAAAGCAATTTACAGTAACAGAAATGTGAATAAAAAATAAACAAGTGAAATATATTCAACTTCGTCAGTAATCAAAGAAATGATAAAGGAGCAGTTTGCAGGAGCCATTTTTCTGTTTGTCTATCCAACCTAATGTAGGGAAAGTTCTGGGAGGTGGGTGTCCCACACTGCTAATGAAGCCAAGCAACTCTTTTGGCCCAACCTTTATGCTTCCAGGAATTTATATTAATAGTCACAGGTATATACAAAACTGCAGTGATAAGAATATGTATAAAAGTGAAATGGTGTGGATTAGCCCCATATCTAGCCACAACTGTCTGTGCATCAATCAATGCATAAAATAATCATTAAATAATCCTATGAAATAATATTGTAACACAGAAACTTATTCATAACATATTTTTGAGTTACAAAACAGAAATATGTATGTATATGCTGATCCCTGGGTGGAAGAATTATGATTATTTTTTTCATTTTCCAAATTTTCTAAATTGGATATTTTTAAAAAGTGTAAACACTTTTAAAAGGAGTGTGTGCAACACTCATTGTTCTTCAATACATGCACACATAAACAATAACATATCATTCAATATTAGTTTAGTAAGAGTTCTCAGAAATATTTGCACCTTCAATGCTATACATACGGAGGGGGCTTGTAGGCTTATTCGTTCATGAATCCATCTTGAGGAATCTGGATTCAATAACTACAAGAAAACCAGAAAAAGCAATTAGAAAACTTCTGTGAAAATCTGCTTTACAAATTACCTTAGTTAAGACCAATCTTTCACGTGTGATTACATCAATCCATGTCACTGGTAGGTAAAGCTGAGAGGTGCATATCTTCAGAATGTTTGTCTTTGTTTTTAATGTCTTGTTGAATTAGCTAGTTATACAACAGTGCATAAGATCCTTAGGAATAAGGATCCTTTATTGCAAACTATCCTTCCCCTACATTTCCAGAAAATCTTTGCTACTGGAACTCACCGATGTTTTCTTCTTAGTGGTAGTTGGTTTTCTACAACTTGAATAATAGTTGAGGGTGGCATACTCCATCAGAGCAGCAAAGACAAATAAGAAGCAAACGGTCACAAAGAGGTCCATGGCTGTCACATAGGACACACGGGGCAAGGAATTCCTGGCAATGGTGCTGAGTGTGGTCATGGTCAGGACTGTGGTGATGCCTGTACAGGGGATAGTTATCAAGTTGTAAAAGGAACCATATCAAATTCCTCCACTCCAACAGTGTTTTATTTTTAGGTAAATCCTTCTTGACATTGCCTAATGTAATAATACCTTTAATTTTAATGTCCATGAAATTTTGCAAGCAACATTTCCATAAAGTTTTTATCATAGCCTTCACAAAAACTTTAAACTACCTGAATTAAGTCAATATCTTTCAATTTATTCAGAAATTCTCAAATTGTTTCATATTTTGTCTTTTAAATATATTTTAAGTGATACAGTTTGCAGTCTCCCCATACAGTCTGTCTGTTCCACATCTCACACTGTTCTTTTCCCCAAATAAACCATTTCCTTTCTTTCTTTTTCTTTATGCAATTTGTGAACCTCCACCCTTCTTTAAGACCAAGATGAAGTACCACTCTTTCTGAGGTCATATTGCATGCACCTCAGAGTTGATAACATGTAAATCTGCACTGCCTTGTGCCTCTATGTACCTCGTATTAGCATAGATAATTGCATATGTCTTTATAGTTTGTGCATATCTGTCTCCCTGAATAAATTGTGCGATCATTACAAGCAAAACTGTATTTTGCTCATCTTGGCTTACCTATCACCAAATGTTCCTGGCACATTTTAGGCATTTCGATGAATGCTTCACATGGAATGCATTGATTCATTGATCAATTAGTTAACCCATAATACTTAGTGTTGGCCTGACTTTGACTATTTCAATATTTAGTGAGTCAATTCTAAAGATTTAATCAAAGACTGTGGAAAAGATTTAGAAAAGAGACATCCATGTGATGGAAGTTTTAAAAGGGAAAAGAAATTAAAAAAAAGATGGAGGCTACTAAACATGAAAAAGAATGAAATGACTGGATGATTACTGTGCAAAATGAATTAAGACTAATTCTCCCCTAGATGAGCTCCTGAGAAAACAGAACCTGCTAGAGCTGTTGGACAGGCAGGCTAGTGACATGGATCCTGGAATCACAGGAGTATGGACATTAATACTCACTCCCTGTGTGGTTGAATGAGAGTACTATAAAATATCTGCCAGGCAGTAATACTCAGTGATTAGATAGATATTATAGATAAATGCACATTAGTTCCCACTTTTGCTGTAGCATCACAGCTCCTGTGTAGTGAGTGCCTCCCTTACTTCCTCAGGGAGGATAGCCAAGGCCACTTGGAGGATGAGGCTAACAGCACAGTGTGGACAGCTTAACCACGTGTAAATGATATTGATCTGGAAGTCAAAGCCCCTGGCCTTGCTCTGGGCCTTCTCAGCATTTGGTCATGTAAAGTCACTTACCTTCTTTGAATCTGTTTCTTTAATCACTATGGTGAAAACAGAATGCCAGGTTCTCCTTACTGTAGATGGGAAAGTTGCCATACTTCATGTAAAAATGCTACATAAGTTTGGGGCACCTGGAGGGCTCAGTTATGTTGGTTAAGCATCCAACTTTGGCTCAAGTCATGATCTCATGGTTTCTGAGTTTGAGTCTTACATCGGGCTCTCTGCTGTCAGCACAGAGTATGCCTGGAATCCTGCGTCTCCCCATCTCTGCTCCTTCTCTATTTGTGCATTCTCTCTCAAAAATAAATAAATAAACATTTTAAAAAATGCTGTGTAAACTTGAAAAGTCTACACTGATGGCAGGTGTATTTTTATACAAAAAATATCATGTAATAAACATGCAATTTAACTTAAAAAATATGGTGACCACGTCATGCCTACAAAATATGTAGGTAGGAACTTATTCATTAAATTTGGGGATTTTTAAACTCATTGCGTCAAAAATTTTTTATCTTATTCATTTTATTTGATCTCATTCTGTAATACCAGTTACAGCTATGTTATACCAGTTACAGCTATGTTATACATTTTCATGTTGTCCAATAGACCACTGGGCTTTGTTTATGTTTTGAAAATCTTTTATCCCTCTCTTATTCAGATTAGATAAATTTTGTATGATGGTCTTCAATTATGCCTGAACTTTTTTTCTGCCATCTTGAATCTGCTCTTAAGCCCATTTAATGAATTTTTCAATTCAACTATTACACGTTTCATTCTAGAATTTACTTTTTAATATACTTTACTTGCTGAGATTATCCATCTGTCCATTCATCAACATTATATTTTCCTGTAAGTCCTTTAACATTGTTAAAATAGTTGCTTTGAAGCCCATGTCTGCTGATTCAATATCAGAGTTGTCTTTTTATATTGACTCTCTCTTTTTTTCTTGATCATGAGTCACATTTTCCTGCTTATAAGAATGTCTAGTAATTTTTCATCGTATACTTAATATTGTGGATGATACACACAAACATTATGAAGTATGCTATTCTTTTTAAAAGCATGTTAAATGCTTTCGTTTGACAGATAGTTAATTTACTGATGGTTCTTGATCTTGTCATGGGTTGGTGTAAACTTTATTCAAAGCAGTCCTACAAGTGCCCTTTTAGTCTTAGGCACGAGACTTTCTGTTGTCTCAACTAAATATTCTGGTGTTAATGACATTTCTTCACTCTTCTGGAGTGTAAATCTATTATCTCCAGCATTATGTATTTCTAGTGTCTCTATCCCCTTAATGACATTGTGGTAACTCTTTGACAGGACTTTTATAGTCTCAAGTTGTGCAACCATTACTACATATTATATTGTTTTGAAACTGATTTTTAAAGTCATGCTTGCCTGGCATTTATAATTGTGAGGTCATAACCCCAAGAATAATTAATAAACTGTTTTTGTAATTTTGTTCAGTGATTTACCAATTTTATTATGTTTTTTCTATAAGCATGCAAAACTAACACTGGTAGAGGATATTACAGGTTATGTTTTTTTTTTGCTCAAGCAGTACTTTGTTGTTGAACAAAAAATAAAATAACAAATACAGAAAAGGCACCATGTAATGTGAGAGAGCTTGCAAGGATTTTAAAATTGGGACATCTCCTTCTTTTTTCTGAAAGACATTTTTCTAGGAAAACAACCTATATATTCAATCATATATTAGCTGTTTTCACAAATCAAAATATTGAAAGTTAGGTAATACTGCTGTCATAAAGAAAAATTTATATAAAATGTTGCACAATTCTAAGACCACTGAGATTTAATGTTTTATTGAGAAGACTTGGTGAGAGGTGGTCAGAGGAAAATTCATGAAAAGACTTTGAACTTTAGTGTGTAGATTATAGCTGAAAAGAATGATCACTTTCCTGTTTGATGGTAAAGTTGCTATAGACGATCTCTTCTGTTATTGAGAGACGAATGATATAGTGTTTTCAGTCCTAAAAGTGCATGAAAAGTTGTGTCTTCTTACACTGATGTAATGAGATTTTCAGTGTGACAGATTCACAGGACATGACTACATTTTTATGACGACATCATCCTTAGAGCATAGTATCAATGATGCAATTGATTTGTTCTGAATTCCTAACCCCAACTTATTTTAAGTGGCACACATGGAATTCTATTGTCAGAAAGAAGAGTCTAACCTGACTATTGAAAGCAATCAAAGCACATTTGAATTGAATCTTTTTCACTGGAAATATTTTTATGAATACTTCTGTACTAATATTATACAAAATGGTAGGAGAGGTTTTTTTTTTCTTTCTTTTTTTAACTCACCTAATGCTGTTCTTGCTGGGGTAGCATCTTTTTTGATCCAAAATGACACCCAGGATAAAACCACAGTCAGTATACAGGGAATGTATGTTTGAATAGTGAAGTATCCCATTCTTCTACTCAATTCAAAATATATCGTCATGACAACATAATCACCTGTAATAAAATATTGTCAAAAGTAAAACAACTTTCTTTGGTTAAAAAATAATTCAGGGAAAAAATTTTGTTAAATGTATGACTTGGATAAAAATATACAACTACAGTAATAAGTTGTGAAAAAAAGTCAAAATGCTTCTGTTCTTATACTTAATTTTTATAAACTGTATTTCATCCATGGCTGTGCAAGGCATTTTACTGGTCACTGGAGAAGACACACAAACAAGCATATTAATTGATAGAGGAGACAGACATGCACATCTATTCCATGACAGATTATTACACAATGAGCTATTATTACTTGAGTCAATCTGGGCATTGCATATTTAAAATAAAGGGTAATATGAAACAAGATAGGATTCAGTAAGCAGAGAGGGGAAAGATTAGAGCCTGAGGTCCCTGGGTCAGGAAAAACACATATTTTGGAACAATGTTAGGGGTGTCTGACTGACCACAGGAAACCCTCTCAGGTATAAAGTTCCTCTTAAGAATGTAACAGACACCACCTACTCCCTCTCAGATTTCCCTCAGAAGTTTAAGAAAAGACCTATGTACGGCTATAGACAACCCCCCTCCCCGCCCAATATAATGGAAATGAGCCAGTCAGGAATGGATAACCCAGCACCCAGAGTTATCCAGTCAATAAGGGTAGAACCTGAGAAGGAACAAAAGGGAAGAGAAAGGGAGGGGAAGGATAACCAAAACCTTTTAAAACAAGGACTCTTGAATATTGTCACTGCATTCTCTGTAAAGAGAGTTTTCCTACTATTCTTACTTTCTAATCTTATATTCTAATAAACTTTTGCCTGCTGCTCATTTTGTGTCCGCCTCTTCATTCTTCAAAGCAGCGAGAAAATGAATATGGGTATTGTGGTAAAAAATCATGCGATAGTAACATAACAAAATCCACCCTCAAGCAGATCCATAGTCATTTTGTTTTTTCAATAGTAACAGAGATATACATAAACTTTCAGACATAAATTTGTGTAACAATTTTTTTTCTATTTTATAGCATAATTTTAGCTTATCAATCTTGTACTTTATGTTTTACTTGATATTTTCATGTTGATCTTATTCTTTCATGACTCCAGCAGTTAGGCTGTGCCAACCCAGAAAACAAAAAGAAGAAATCATTGTATGACTTTCTGCTTCCTCCTACTACAGCAAAACCACACTATAAAAGAGTTGGGAGGAAAATAGTTGTTGCTAGAGATTCCATAAAATTCCTGGGAGAGGTTGCATGCTTAATGCATGAGAAATTTTATTCCAAAATCATCTCTGTTTGTGTCTTTTCTGGATAAAGTCCTGTGGAAGCATGTCTGTACTCCTCCTCCCATTTGACTTTCACTCTTCAACATGCTGCATTCAGCCTTTTGGCACCTGAAATTCACTGTGTCCATACCTAAACTATTATTTCCCCCACACCAGGCTCCTCTCTCACCACAGCCAGGTCATTCTCTCTATTCAAGGCGGAAATCCAGAAATCACCTGGCACTCCTCCTTTTCCCTTATTCAATTCCTGCATTGTTCTCAATTCTTTTCCTCAAAAGTATCAGATTCCCTCATAGCCCCCAGCCTATCTTCTAATAACCAGTCCTTTTCCAGACCATTCAATCTCCTACCATCAAAAGAATCATTATAAAACACAAGTATCATTATATCCCTGTCCTTAGTATCCTTCACCATCATCTTGCTACCTTTTTATTATTGTCATGACTTTAGTATGGTTTATACCATTCTGCATGCAATGCTCCTTTCCCTATAGTCTTTGCACTCTGGAAATCAGATTCTCCCCAGGTCCTAGACACACCAAGATACTTCCCAATGGGTCACTAAATTTCTTATCTGCCTAGGATGCTCTTCTTTTCCTTTCCTCTGCATCCCAGTAGTTCCATTCACCTTTGAATCTCAGCTTAGAAATCAATTAGTTCACCAGGAAGTCTTCACTGAACCCCTCCTGGCAACAGTTATTCATTCATTTCTGTAATTACAAATATATTTTTATATTATATATTAAACTGATCTATAGAATAGATCACACTTGTTTACCAAGGTTACTTAATGATAAACACTTGACTAGTGTTTATTTATTGAAAAAATCATAATGAAAGTTTCATTTTTACTTTAGAAGATTGATAGGGAGACTATATTGAGCACATATGAAAACTGCCTTTCGATAATTAGAATTTTTTTGTAGTGTTCTATTGTAGCAATATTCAGGATGGTTGATAGAAACATCAATGTCGAGATCATTTTCCAAGAAACATTTAAAATTTTAAGCAAATTAACATTTCAGTGCAAAAGAATCAGAATGATTAACCTTAAGCAATCAAAGGACACAAATATATTTTTCTAATATGAATTCCAAATTAGATAATTTCCTGGGGAAATATTATTGAATTATGTGCAATATTTAAATGCCTTTTAATTTTTACATAAAATTTCAGTTAAAAACCAAAGAGAAAACAAACAGGAGACAGAAAAACCAAACATAATAAATCACTCTAGTAGTTATGAACATAACCTCAATGGACTATACAAACAGTTGAATAATTTCTTCAGCCACCATTGTAGCTTCCTGAGAAAGATAAAGAGGGATAATTGCAGAGAAGATACACAATTCATTTTAGCAAATCTCCCTGCTTTCCCCCAAGCTGAGGTAAATGGACTTCACTCCTATGCTCAACATATACCTTTGACTAACTCAGACATCTGCTGAACGTCCCGTCGTCAGGTATGAAAGTGAGATGGAATGTCAGGGACTCATTCTGGGCCCCGATTCCATAACTCAGTAGGCTTTTGGTGAGGTTTTGGGACACACTCCTAAAAGCAGTTCCAGGGAACCTCATGGTTCCAATTTTCCAGCTTCCATAAGATACAAATACTTGGGGAAGCAGTGGCAGGAGGAATTGTGGGTTCTAAGTCCATTGTCCCTCACAAGAAGTGCTACACATAGCCATTATACCACTCATCCTAAATTGGAAGGAAGAGGCCATCGGGTCCTGATTTCTAGCTACATCACATTTTTCTGTACACAATTTGTGTAGGCCTGAGGTAAAATATGTCCTCAGAAGAGGTGAAAGCCCTTCCCTATATCTGTAAACATGTGGCTGAAAAGTTTCTCAGACAGGCCAAGTACATGCCTAAATTATATTTGTCATTAATTTTAAGGCTCTTGACTGAAGAATGATGTTGCTCCTTCTATCTGCTCTCCTTCTGCAAATATACATATATCCACACACATACATCCACATACATAGACACTCACACACATCTATGGAACTAGTCTGCTGCAACTTGGGTGTGAAGTTTCAGCTCCTGCTTCATGCTCCTTGTAGGCTTTCTTTCCCTCTCTGTGATGTTTAATCATGCACCCTGACCAATGTACAGCTTTCCTAATGCAGCTGACAAACCGGACCAGAATGGTTTTGGTTTTCTGTGACCAGTTCTTTCCAAACAAAGGTGCCTGGGTTTTTGGTTGACTCTTACGGCAATAATAAAGATCTAGCAACCACAGAGGTCTCCAGAGTCTACCGTGGAATGTGCCTGATGCCCACTTCCCAGGGGGAAAATGGAATAGAAATAGTTGGGGAGAGAATGAGAAGCTTCTCTGATCCATCAAGGTAAAAAGTCACCTGGGCCCTGGTGGATTTATAAGAAAAAAATAGCTCTTTTTGCCAATAGTTCATTTTTGTGCTTTTCTTTCCCTGAGCCAAAGTAAGGAAAAATATATGAAAGCATTGATGACTTTTTGCGACAGCATTTGTAGTACTACTTTTTAGCACAATGGCACAAAGTAGGTAGTCAATACACATTTAAGAAATAAACATTTATTAAGCTAATACTATGTTTTATGAAGTTGGAAGGACAAAGATTAATAACATGCAGAAAGTTCCTTCCATAATTTACCCCAGCATTGTTCCCAGAGAGAACTATTATAAATCACTACTTACTCCATGTCATAGATAACCTTGTTTATTTGTTACACTTTAGGGAACAAAAACTTCCTTTGAATCTCTTTTAAATATCATTGTTATTTCTCCAGACTTGCTCTCCTTCTGATGGCCATGCTTTCTCTCTGCCTTACAGTGGTATTTCCTCTTGGTCTCCTTTCAAAATATCCCAAGTTAATACCCCTCAAAAGCCAGCTAAGGCATGGTAATTAGCAAGCAGTGCTCAGTACAAAAGAAGCCTAATCTCCATTTTAATCTTCAAGTTTTCCTTGGGAAGACTTCCCTTTTTCCTTTGCTTATGACATCCATAGGTGAAAATAAATTCTTAATTTTAAGGAATTAAATTTATACCTTTTATTTTATTGTCAGTGCTGTTTGCCTTTTCCTTGAGAATCTGTTTCTTAACCTAAGATTATAAAGATATTGCACTGTTTTGGTCTACAAGTTTTGTTTTTATTTTTACATTTAGTTGATTGTTCTTCAAGTTAAAATTTTTAAATTCCATGATCAATTGTCATAGCATCATTTATTCCTACCCTCATTCATCTGCAATGCCACCTCACATATAAGTCTGGATCTGTTTTTTCATGTATCCAGATATGTATGGATCTGTTTCTGCATGTCTATTCCTGCACAATTACCATACTATCTTAATCATTAAAACTGGAAGACCCACCCTAAAATAGTCTCAAATTTTTCACACCCTTGTATAGTTCTCTCAGCTCGAGTGTGGGAAGAACATGTGATTTTGTTTTAGCCAATAGAATGTAACTTGTTAACTTCCTTGAACAGATTACTTTATATAGCAAAAGTGAATGGATTTTGAGATCTGTTGATTTCAAGCTAATCCAAAGAGAGATTATCATGGATGGACCTGACTCAATCTGGTGAAAACCCTTTAAAGGACTGGGACTTCATGAAGAGAGATTCTTCTTTTAGTCTTGAAGAAGTAAACATAATTAGCTCTATAGCTACAAATAATAAATGCTGCCAAAACCTAATGAGTTTAAAAGTAGATTTTTCCTTAGTCAAGCCTCCAGATGAGAATGAAGCTCAACCAATACCCCAATTTTAATCTATGAGAGCCTTAAACAGAGGACACAGCTAAGCCAAACTCATGCTTTTTACTCACATAAACTGTTGAATTATAAATGAACATTTTATTTTAAGCCACTAAATTTGTGGTAATCTGTTACACAGAAACGAAAAATTAAGGGGGAGTAACATCAACAAGGTGGCCAAATAAGATGTCCCTCAAACATATTCGCCCTCAACAACACTCATTTGGCATCCAGCCACTTTTGTGTCTTTGTGAAAGCTGTGAGATCCAGGTAGGAGACGGTGAAATCCTGGTGTTATTCAAGAGTGAAGACAGTCATTTTGAAAAAAACAGACTTTTACCAAGGCAACTGACTCATTGAACCTAAAAACAGCTATGTTTGCCTGAGGACTCATCTGTAGCCACACTTGTCTTTTGTTCTGTTGCTAGCACCATCTGGCAAGGGACTCATGAAAAGTAACACCTACTATATGTTGGGTAATAGGCAAAGAGAACTTGATCCAGCTGTGGACCATGAAATGGTTTATGAACCAGCTCCAGCCCCTGTTGGTCATTATCTGGGAGTCCCTGAAGAACACTGATTTAGATGTTCACCCACAGATGAGAGAGCCTTTGAGGAAGTCCAGGAGTCAAATGGAAATGTTAAAGCACACTGCTGGAGCAACAAAATCCAAGACTGGGCACACTGAAGGGGAATGGAGAAAGTTTGACTTTAGTCATATCACCCATTCCCCAAAGAAGCACAGCTCAGTTCCAAGAAAGATCTTCTTGATCTGTGATTTCTCCTACAGGGAAAGTGAGAAAGTGTGAGTGCCTGGCTTCTTCAGTTGTGTGTGATGCTGCTAATGAGGCCCGTTTCTCTCTCCTCTCACACAGAGTGCTGGGTCCTGAGCTGCATGCCTGGAGGGTGGTAAGCACTGAAAGAATTGCACCCAGGGATTGGAATGGGATATAATAAAGGGACACAGATACTATTAATTGTCTCATGGACTCCTTCAAGAGGTCTGCCTACAAGTTGCTGGGAAACCTCACCTATGGCCTCCCTAACTGGCAACAGGCACCTCTAGTGTTCTGTATGCCATTTCTTCACCCAACAGTAGCTGGCTCCCTATATGCATTCTCAGTTGTGGTGACAGCAATCTTTAGTAGATGGCTAGTGAGCACACGGAGAAAGCTGGCTCAAATCTGTGGGCCTGGGAAAAACTACAAACTTGAGTACTCAGCACAGCTCTAGGTAAAGCAAAAGAGAGGCTGTCAGCACCCACTATGGATTTTCAGGATTGAGAGAAAGCAAATAAATTTAAATATGCCACAAGAGGGAGCAGGCATACCCATGGCAAAAGTCTGAGAAAGATTCAGAATCCCTAGAAGGGCTGATGGAAGCTATTTCTCTCCCAAAGTCAGTACGTAAAGAAGTACTGACAGTCAGTACTGGAGGAAGTGAGTGCTACTTCAAATGCAAAGACAACAATGCAAGACTTTAAGGAATATAAAAAATTAAGGAAACATGATCCCAATGAAAAACACAATAATTTTTCAGAAATCAACCCCAAACACAGAGATCTATGATTTACCCAATAAAGAATCCAAAACAATTATTTTAAGGAAGCTCATTGAATTACAAAACAACCAGAACAATAATTTAATGAAATCAGAAAAGCAAGACACACACACACACACACACAAATTAGAATTTTAACAAAAATAGAAATTACAGAAAAAGAACCAAACAGAAATTCTGGAGCTGAAGGACAAAATAAAGAAGTTAATAAAAGGCAATAGAAACCATCAACAGTAGACTTGAGAAAGAAAAAAAAGAATCTATAAAATAGAAGAACAGGACTTTGAAATTATTTAGTCAAAAAAGAATAAAAGAAGAAGAAAGAGTGAAGAAAATCTATGTGATCTATAGAATACTACTAATAGAAACAATTTGCCAATTATTAGAGTCCCAAAAGGAAAACAGAGGCAAATGGGGATAACAAGCTTAATCAAATAGATAATGGCAGAGAAATTTCCAAACTGCAGAAGATTTGGACATTCAAGATCATGAAGCTAATAAGTAACCCCAACATTTCAATCTAAAACAGTATTCTCCAAAATACATTATAATAAAACTGACTAAAATAAAATACAAAGAACATTACAAGCAAAAAAAAAAAAAAAAAAAAAAAACTCATACAAGGGAAACACCATGAGGCTATCAGCATATTTCTTAGAAACCTTGGAGGCCCGGAGAAAATGGAATGATATGTCCAAAGTAGTTAAGGAAAAAAAAAATCTGCCAACCAGATACTGCAAGAATACTTTATCTTGCAAGTTGTCCTACAGAAATAAAGGCAAGATAAAGACTTTTCCAAACAAACAAAGGCTGAGGGCGTTCATCACCACTAGACTTGCCTTAAAAGAAATGATGAAAGGATTTCAATTAGAAAAAAAGGAAGCTAATTAGTAACATAAATACATGAAAATATACAACACATTGGTAAAGGTAAGTATATAGTCAAATTTAGAAAACTCCAATACTGTAAAATGGTAAGGTGTTAACCACTTCAGTAAAAAGATTAAGGGGAAAAAGTATTAAAAATAATTATAGTTATAATAATTTGTTAATGGGTACAAGAAATAAAAGGCAAATTCTGACATCAAAAATATAAAAGGAGGGAAACTATTAGCATTTTTTAAATGCAATAGAAGTTAGTGTAAAATAGACTGTTATGATTGTAACATATTTTATTTAAGCCTCATGGTAACCATAAGGAAAAAAGCTACAGTAGATATACAGAAGAAAAAGAGAAGAGAATGAAAGCATATCACAATGGGAAGTCATCAATTCAAAAAGGAAGACAGCAAGAGAGAAAGAAAGGAATAAGGGAATTATAAGACAGCTGGAAACAATGAATAAGATGGCAGAAGTAAGTCCATACTTATCAATAATTATTTTAAATGTAACTAGGTTAAATTCTCCAAATAAAAGACATAGAGTGGCTGAATAGATTAAAAAGAAGATCCAACTATATGTTGCCTATAGAAGACTTCAGCTTTAAAGATACACATAGGCTCAAAGTGAAGGGATAGAAAAAGATATTCCATGCAAGTGGAAACTAAAAGATAGCAAGGTTAGATGTATTTATATCAGACACAATAGACTTTAAGTCAAAAGCTGTAACAAGAGCCAAAGAAGGTCATTATGTAATGTCAAAGGAGTCAGTTCATCAAGAGGATATAATAATTATAAATGCACCCAACATCGGAGCATCTAAATATAATAAGCATTTACAAACAAATCTGAAGACAAAAACAGACAAGAGTACAAATATAGTAGGGGACTTCAATATCCCACTTACAACAACAGGAAGATAATTCAGATGGAGAATCAATAAGGAAATGTTGGACTTCAACTATATCAAAGATGAAATCGACCTAACAGACATACTCAGAACATTCCTTCCAATAGCAGCAGGAATGCACATTCTTCAGAAGTGCACAGGGAACATTTTCCAAGAAAGATCATATATTACGTCACAAAACAAGTCTTAACAAATTTAAAAAGATCAAAATCATACCGACTCTTTTTTTTAACCACAATAATATGAAACTACAAATCAGCAACAGGGGAAAAATAGGAAAACTTGCAAACATGCGGAAATTAAACATTACGCTCCTGAACAACCAATGAATCAAAGAAGAAATCAAACAGAAATAAAAACAATTCTTGACACAAATAAAAATGAAAGGAGAACAATACCAAAATCCCATAAGATGTAGCAAACCCAGTTCTAAGAACTTTATAATGACAAATATCTACGTTATGAAAAAAGAAAGATCTCAAATAAACAAATTAACTTTTACATTGGAAGGAGCTAAGAAATGAAGATCAAACTAAGCTCAGAGTTATCAGGTGGAAGAAAATAACAAACATCAGTGCAGATGTAAATGAACTAGAGACCAGAAAAGCAATAGAAAATCTGTGAAACTAAGCTGTTTGTTTAAAAATAAATTGACAAATCTTTAGCTAGACTAAGAAAAAAGAGAGAGAGAAGCCTCAGATAAATAAAATTAGAAACAAAATACTGGACAATACAGTAATACGAAGGATTAAGAGACTAATATGAATAATTATATGCCAACAAACTGGATAAGCTAGAAGAAATTGATAAATTTCTAGAAACATATCTTCCAAGAATAAACCATGAAGAAAGAAAAAATCTGAAAAGACCAATAATGAGTTAGGAGAATGTATCAGCAATTAAGAAATCTCTCAACAAAGAAAATTATTAAATGGTTTCCGTGGTGAATTCTATCAAACATTTACAAATGAATTAACACCAATCCTTGTCAAACCCTTCCACAAAAAATATGAAGAAAAAGGAACATTCCCAAACTAATTTTAGAAAACCAGCATTACGATGATTCCAAAGCTGGATAAAAACACTACAAGTGTAAAAACACTACAAGAAACCTACAGGCTTCTATTCCTGATGTGTATAGATGCAAATATTATCAACAAAATAATAGCACCAAATTCAACACACATTAAAAGAATAATATAACATAATCAAGTGGGACTTATGCCTGAGATGGAAGGATGGTTCAACACATGCAAATCAATAAATGTGATACTCCACATTAATAGAATAAAATATAAAAAATCAGTCATCTGAATAGATGCAGAAAAAGGATTTGACCAAATGCAAATCTTTCATAATAAAAATTCTCAAAAATTTAGTTATTGAAGGAATGCAGCTCAACATAAGAAAGGCCACATATGACAAAGGAAAAACTGACATTATACCCAATAGTAAAAGTTTGAAAGCTTTCCTCTAAGATTAGGAGGAAAAGCTGACATTTTACCCAATAGTAAAAGTTTGAAAGCTTTCCTCTATGATTAGGAGAAAAACATGTGTTCACTCTCACCTTTCCTATTCAACATAGTAGGAAGCCTTAGCCAGGGCAGTTAGGCAAGACAAAGAAATAAAAAGCTTCCAACTTGTAAAAAAAGAAGTAAAATTGTCTGCTTACAAGGTAATATAATCTTAGATACAGGAAATCCTAAAGATTCCACACACACACACACACACACACACACACACACACACA
>CM053560.1:112872964-112885524 GCA_028646485.1 Cryptoprocta ferox
TTTTGAAGGTCCCTAGTCTGTTTATCAATAGCTTCTTTGATGTTTTTTTCAAGTCCAGCAATTAATTTTATGACAATTGTTCTAAATTCTTGTTCAGTCATGTTGTTTAAGCCTGTTTTGAGCAGTTCTGTGGCTGTGACTTCTTCCTGGAGTTGCTTTAGAGGAGAGTTCTTTCGCTTCGGCATTTTGGCTAGCTGGTCTTTACTTCTTTCAATGCAGGCTGACTTGGGTGGTACATAAGGCTTGTCCTGGGCTGCAGCAAGTTGACTAGATTTCCTCTTGTCAGTTTTAAAAGCTCGTTATGCACTGTGCACCTGTTAGTATTGCTCTATTAAAGAAGGCACATTCACTGTCCAGGTCCTGTCGTTTCAGAAAGTGTTCTTTTAATGGTGTCTCTCGGTTTCTCTTGTTGTGCCTTTGATTATTTTACTTCCCTGGTCAGTGATATTTGGGACTCTCCACCATGTGTAGTTTGGCTTGTTTCTTGATGTAGCACTGAAAAGGAAAACAGACTAGCATACAGGGAACAAAAGCATCCAGAAGCACAGACAAATCAAACAACCACCACGCCAAAAGGGGAAAGAAAGTAAAAAAAAGAAAGGAAAGTAAAGAAAAGAAATGAGAGAAGAAAAGAGAGAAGAAAAAGAAAGAGAAAAATAAATCAAAAAATAAAAAGAAAAAAACAAAAACAAAAACAAGGTGGGGACAGAGATAGCAAAAGACTATAGACAGTGTAAAAGTGTACATCCAGCCAATAGGAGAGATAAGAATATGCTAAGGGAAATATATCTGGATGGCAGGAGAAAAGAAGGAGAAGCAAAGAAAAAAGGAAGAAAAAATGAAAAAAGAAAGACAACTCCCCTGTGCGGATGGGCGTGGTTTGGCGTCAGTTCAGGTCTCGGGGGGTGCTCTCCGAGATCCGCCTAGTTGGTTGTGGAGCGAAGAATGTCTTCGCTTCAAGCTCTGCATGAACCAAGCGTTGCAAGCCACTCTTCTGATTCCGATCTCCCTGTGGCGCAGGCGAGCCAAAGCTCTGCTTCACTTCCAAATCCCAGTCCATGCAGTTCAACACTGCCACTGGAGATGAGATGCGCTTCCGCGGTGGCCAGACTCCCTGCCTGGCTTGCTCTGGTGGCGGCACTGCTGCCACGCCGCCGCCTTTATCTACACTGCCGCCTTTCGTGGTGCCACTTGGAATGGATGCTGTTGCCACTGCGCCCAAGGAAGAATTGGCCAGCCATATGCGACGGATTTCTCTCCCTGTGCCCAGCAGTTATATATGGGGAGACATGTGTATTTCCGTCCCAGGGCGAGTTTTTCCTTTTTTGGAGATGGTTCTATGTGCTTTTTCAGTCTCTCTTTCTTTTCCCCTTGTCTCTCCGGGACACCGCGTGCTCTCCCTGTGTTGGGTTGGGGCTCTGTCCCCCTGCACCACCGGGACCCACCCATCCTCCAATTTCCCAGATCACAATCACTCACTCAGGCATCTTTGAGGTTGTCTTCTTTCTGGCATCTGTTTCTTCTTTCCCCCACTTGCAAATCGGAGTGTTATCCCTTCAGTCCTTCTCAGTTCAATCCATGCAGGCAGGGCAGATTACCCAGCTCCCTACTTCTTCGCCATCTTGCCCTCTCCACATTTCCTGATTTTAAACTATATTACAAAGCTATAGTAATCAAAACAGTAGAGTACTGGCATAAAAACAGAGACATAGACAAATGGAACCGAATTGAAATCCCAGAAATAAACACCTACATATATAGTCAACTAACACTTGACAAAGTCAAAAATATTCAGTAGGAGAAATGATCTCTTCAATAAATGTGAAAACCAAATAATCACATGCAAAATAATAAAACTGATCCCCTATCATATACCATTCACAAAAATCAACTCAAAATGGTTCAAAGACTTCAATGTCAGTGTATTAGAATGTAAAACTCCCAGATGAAAACACAGTGGAAAAATTCCTTAACATTAGTCTTGGCAAAAATTATTTTGGATATGATACCAAAAGCACAAGCAACCAAAGTAATATTAAACCAGTGGGACTATATCAAACTAAAAAAACTTTTGCATAGCCAAAGAAATAATCAACAAAATGAAAGACAACCAATGGAATGGAAGAAAATATTTGCAAACTCTAAAGATAACAGCTTAATATCCAAAATATACAAGGAACTCATACAAGTCAACAGAAGAAAAATCTGATTAAAAATGGGCTGAGAACCAAAATAGATACTTTCCAAAAAAGATATACAAATGGCCTACAGATACATAAAAAGATGTTCAATATCCCTAATATCAGGGAAATGCAAATCAAAACCATAGTAAGATCACCCTATATTTCTTAGAATAGCTAATATCAAGTTGTCAAGAAATAATATTGAAGAGGATGTGGAAAAAAGAGAACGCTTGTGCACTGTTGGTGGGAATATAAGTTGGTGAAGCCACTGTAGAAAATAGTATGGAGGATCCTCAAAAAATTAAAAATAGAAATGTTATTTAATTTAGCAATCCCACTTCTAGGTATATATTCACATGTATCTCAAAGAGATATCTGTAATCCCATGTTCACTACAACGTTATTTATGACAGTGAAGGTATGGAAACAACCTAAGTATTTATCTACAGATGAATGGATAAAAGAAGAAGTGGTATATATATGTAAAGTTGAATATTTTCCAGCCATGAGAAAGAAAGAAATTCTGCCATTTGCAACAAACTTGTGTGGACGTTGATGGCATTATGCTGAATGAAATAAGTCAGACATTGAAGAAAAATACTTTATGATCTCATTTATAAGTGGAATATAAAAATGTCAAACTCAGAATTGTGGCTACCAGGGCCATGGGTGGGGAGGATGAAGGAAATGGGGAGATGTTGATCAAAGGTTAAAGACTTACAGTTATAAGAATAATATATTCTAGGAGGGCGCCTGGGTGGCTCAGTCAGTTAGGCATCTGACTTCGGCTCATGTCATGATCTCACAACCGATCTCACGATTTGTGGGTTGGAGCCCCGTACCCAGCTCTATGCCGACGGCTCAGAACCTAGAGCCTGCTTCAGATGCTGTGTCTCCCTTTCTCTCTGCCCCTTTCCCAATTGTGCACTCTCGCTCGCACTCTCTCTCTCAAAAATAAACATTAAAAAATTAAAAATAAAGAATAATATATTCTAGGGATCTAACAAACAACATAGTGACTATGGCTACCCTATTCTATTGTATACTTGAAAGTTGATAAGAGTAAATCTTAAATGTTCTTACAACAAAAAATGTAATTCTGTAAGATGTCAAAGGTGTTAACTAATCCTATTGTGGTAGTCATTTTGTAATATATATATATATATATATATATATATATATGTATCAAGTCAACATGTTGTACACTTAAATGTACAACAATGTTGGCATGCCTGGGTGGCTCAGTCTGTTAAGTGTCCAACTTCTGCTTGGGTCATGATCTCAAGGATCATAAGTTGGAGCCCCACGTTGGGCTCTGTCCTGACAGGTCAGAGTCTGAAGCTTACTGTCTTTTTTGTCTCTCTCTTTCTCTGCTCCCTCCTCAGAATAAATGTTAAAAAATTAAATGTACAATGTTATATGTCAATAATATTTCAATAAAACTGGGAAAAAGAGATAGAAAAACAATGCAATAGCACTGATTACTAGAAGAAAAATCTTCAATTTTAGAATTCTTCTTCAAGCATACCAACACTACTCTTGGGTCTTTGTGTTTCTATATAAATTGTAAAATCAGTTGAAAAAAGTTCCTCAACAAATACAAAATACTTTTGGTATTTTGATTGGAATAAATCAATAAATCAATGTTTCTTCATTTACTTAGTTCAATGTGGCTACCAGGAAGTAGAGCTCTTAGAAAAACAAAGTTTTAGCCCTCTAAAATAATAGCCTTATAAATAGTAATAAAGTATGTTTCATTTCAATTTCAATATCCTTCAATAAGATATTTAATTTCTTCCATAAAGTCTTGGCATGCCTAGTGTTAAATTTAATTGTTGATGGACATATCTTTCTGTTGTTATGAACAATGACATACTTAAATATAAATTATATTTCTACTTAAATTATATTTTATAACTCTATTTTGCTGGAAGACAGAAATGAAATTTTTCACAGGGATCTTATATCCAACTACCTTTAAAATCTTATTAATTTGAATAATGAATTCTATGGATTCTGTCTTTTGGGTTTTCTGTGTAGAATATCTTAACTTTATACTTTCAAGTACTTCTACCAATATATTGTGATTGAACAGAAGGAGTCATCTTGAGCATACTTTTGTTTTAATTTAGCCTTTCTTTCTCTTTCATTATAACTTAAAAAAATTATGTCCAGTGCAGTTAACATACAGTGTTCTATTAGTTCCAGTTATACAATATAGTGATTCAACAATTCCATATATTATTCAGTGCTCATCAAGATAAGTGTACTCTTAACTTTTCCGCCTCTTTCACCCAACCCCTCCTCCACCTCCCCTCTAGTAATCATCAATTTATTCTCTACAGTTAAGAACCTGTTTCTTGGTGTGTCTGTGTTATTTTTTCTCCTTTGTTCTTTGATTTGTTTCTTAAATTCCATATATGAGTGAAATCATATGCTATTAGTCTCTCTCTGACAGGGTTATTTTGCTTAGCATTATACCCTTTATATCCATCCATGTTGTTGCAAGTGGTAAGATTTCATACTTTTTAAAGTATATACATATATATGGCATATATATACTTTATATATTACATAGTTTTGGTTATATATATATATTTATAATATATGTTGTGTGTATACATAGATATATATTTTTTTGGAAATATATATATATATATATATATATATATATCTTCTTTATACACTTTATACACTCACCTATCAATGGACATTTGGGCCATTTCATAGTTTGCCTATTATAAATAATGCTGCAACAAACATAGGGGTACATATATCCCTTCAAGTTAGTGTTGTATTTTGAGGGTAAATACCCAGTATTGTGATTACTGGATTGCGGGGCAATTCCATTTTTTGAAGAAACTCCATACTGTCTTCCACAGTGCCTGTACCAGTTTACATTCCCACCAATAGTGCAAGAGCGTTCCTTTTTCTCCACAGCCTCCCAGCACTTGTTTCTTGAGTTTTTTATTTTAACCATTTCGACAGGTGTGAGGTGATACCTAATTGTAGCTTTTATTTGCATTTCTCTGATGATGAGTGATGTTGAGCATCTTTTCATGCATTTTTTGGCCATCTGAGTATTTTCTTCAGAGAAATATTCATGTAAAATTCCCATTTAATTGGATTATTTGGGTTTTTTTTGGTGTTGAGTTTTATATAAATTCTTGGTATATGTTGGATACTAACCTTTTATCAGGTATATCATTTGGAAATATCTTCTCCAATTAAGTAGGCTGTCTTTTTAGTTGTTGTTTTTTTTTTTTTGTTTCCTTTGCTGTGCAGAAGCTTTTTCTGTTAATGTAGTGCCAATAGTTAATTTTTGCTTTTGTTTCCCTTGCCTCAGGAGACATATCTAGAAAAAAGTTGTTATATCTTATGTCAGAGAAATTACTGCCTGACCTCTCTTCAAGTATTCTGGTTTCAGTTCTCACTTGTAGGTTCTTAATCAATTTTGAGTTTATATTTTGTGTATGGTGTAAGAAAGTGGTCAGTTTTTCCAACATCATTTGTTGAAGAGACTGTCTTTCTACCATTGCATATTCTTGTCCTATTTGTAAAAGGTTAATTGACCATATAATATAGCGTTTGTCTCTGGACTTTCCATTCTGTTCCCTTGATCCATGTGTCTGTTTTTGTGCCAGTACCATACTGCTGTGATTACTACAGCTTTGTAATATAACTTGAAGTCTGAAATTGTGATGCCTCCAGCTTTACTTTTTACATTTTTTCCCCAAAAGATTGCTTTTGCTATTCAGTGTCCTTCGTGGTTCCATAAGCATTTCAAGATGCTTTGTTCTACTTCTATGAAATATGTTGTTGGTATTTTGATAGGGATAGGATTGCATTAAACCCATAGAGAGCTTTGGGTAGTATAGATATTTTAACAATATTCATTCTTTCAATCCATGAACATGAACGTCTTTCCATTTATTTCTATTACCTTCAATTTCTTCCATCAATGTTTTACAGTTTTTAGAGTATAGTCTTTACTTCTTTGGTTAAGTTTATTTGTAGGTATTTTAATACTTTTGGTGCCTGTAAATGCTTTGTTTTCTTAATTTTTCTTTCTGGTACTTCATTCTTGTGTATAAAAATGCAATGGATTTCTGTCATCGCCTCTTTTTTTTAAATTTATAGTTTATTGTCAAATTGTTTTCCATATAACACCCAGTGCTCTTCCCCACAAGTGCCCCCTCCTTGACCATTACCCCTTCCCCTTCCCCCCCTTCAGCCCTCAGTTTGTTCTCAGCATTCAAGAGTCTCTTATGATTTGCTTCCCTCCCTCTCCCTAACTCTTTTCCCCCCTTCCCCTTCCCATGATCCCCTGTTAGGTTTCTCCTGTTAGACCTATGAGTGAAAATATATGGTATTTGTCCTTCTCCACCTGACTTATTTCGCTTAGCATGACACCCTCGAGGTTCATCCACTTTGCTAAGAATGGCCAGATTATATTCTGTCTCATTGCCATGCAGTATTCCACTGTATATCTACACCACATCTTCTTTATCCATTCATCAGTTGATGGACATTTAGGCTCTTTCCATGACTTGGCTATTGTTGAAAGTGCTGCTACGAACATTGGGGTACATGTGCCCCTATGCATCAGCACTTCTGTACCTCTTGAGTAGATCCCCAGCAGTGCTATTGCTGGGTCATAGGGGAGTTTTACTGATAGTTTTTTGAGGAACCTCCACACTGTTTTCCAGAGCAGCTGTACCAGTTTACATTCCCACCAACAGTGTAGGAGGGTGCCCGTTTCTCCACATCCTCGCCAGCATCTATAGTCTCTTGATTTTTCCATTTTAGCCACTCTGACTGGCGTGAGGTGGTATCTCAGTGTGGTTTTGATTTGTATTTCCCTGATGATGAGTGACGCTGAGCATCATTTCATGTGCCTGTTGGCCATCTGGATGTCCTCTTTGTCTTTTTTTTAAAATTTTTTAATGTTTTATATATTTTTGAGAGAGAGAGAGAGAGAGAGACAGCGTGAGCAGGGGAGGGTCAGAAAGAGAGGGAGACACAGAATCTGAAGACAGGCTCCAGACTCTGAGCTACCTGTCACCACAGAGCCTGATGCGGGACTTGAACCCACAAACCGTGAGATCATGACCTGAACCAAAGCCGGAAGCTCAAACCACTGAGCCACCCAGGCGCCCCTAGATGTCCTCTTTGGAGAAGTGTCTCTTCATGTCTTCTTCCCATTTTTTCACTGGATTATTCATTTTTCAGGTGTGGAGTTTGGTGACTTCCTTGTAGATTTTGGATACTAGCCCTTTATCTGATATGTCATTTGCAACAATCTTTTCCCATCTGTCAGTTGCCTATTAGTTTTCTTGACTGTTTCCTTTGCAGTGCAGAAGCTTTTTATCTTGATGAGGCCCCAATAGTTCATTTTTTTACTCTTGATTCCCTTGCCTTTGGGGATGTGTCAAGTAGGAAATTGCTGCGGTTGAGGTCAAGAGGGTTGTTTCCTGCTTTCCCCTCTAGGGTTTTGATGGTTTCCTGTCTCCCATTCAGGTCCATCATCCAGTTTGAGTTTATTTTTGTATATAGTGTAAGAGAGTGGTCTAGTTTCATTCTTCTGCATGTTACTGTCCAGTTCTCCCAGCACCACCTGTTAAAGAGGCTGTCTTTTTTCCATTGGATACTCTTCCCTGCTTTGTCAAAGATTAATAGGCCATACATTTCTGGGTCGAATTCTTGGTCCTCTATTCTATTCCATTGGTCTATGTGTCTGTTTTTGCGCCAATACCATACTGTCTTTATTATAGCTTTGTAGTAGAGGCTGAAGTCTGGGATTGTGATGCCTCCCGTTTTGGTTTTCTTCTTCAATATTACTTTTGCTCTTCAGGGTCTTTTGTTGTTGCATACGAATTTTAGGATAGTTTGTTCTAGCTTTGAGAAGAAAGCTGGTGCAATTTTGATTGGATCGCATTGAATGTGTAGATTGCTTTGGGTAATAATGACATTTTAATGATGTTTATTCTTATGATCCATGACCATGGAATGTTTTTCCAGTTTTTTGTGTGTTTTCTTCAATTTCGTTCATAAGGTTTCTGTAGTTTTCATCGTACAGGTCTTTTACATCGTCGGGTACGTTTATTGCTAGATATTTTATGGTTTTTGGTGCAATTGTGAATGGGATCAGTTTCTTGATTTCTCTTTCTGTTGCTTCATTATTGGTGTATAAAAATGCAACCGGTTTCTGTACGTTGATTTTGTACCCTGCGACTTTGCTGAATTCCTGGATCAGTTCTAGAAGGCTTCTGGGGGAGTCGATCATGTTTTCCATGTAGAGTATCATGTCATCTGTGAAAAATGAAAGTTTGACTCAATCTTTGCCAATTCTGATACATTTTATTTACTTTTGTTGTATGATTGCTGATGCTAGGACCTCCAGCACTATGTTAAACAACAGTGGTGAGAGTGGACATCCTTGTCGTGTTCCTGATCTCAGGGGGAAAGCTCTCAGTTTTTCTCCCTTGAGGATGATATTAGCTGTGGGCTTTCAAAAATTGCTTTTATAATGTTTAAGTAAGTTCCTTCCGACTTTCTCAAGGGTTTTTATTAAGAAAGGATGCTGTATTTTGTCAAATGCTTTTCCTGTATCTATCGACAGGATCGTATGGTTTTTATCTTTTCTTTTGTTAACATGGTGTGTCACATTGATGGATTTGCGAATATTAAACCATCCCTTTACCCCAGGAATGAATCCCACCTGATCATTGTGGATAATTCTTTTTATATGCTGTTGAATTCGATTTGCTAGTATCTTGTTGAGTATTTTTGCATCTGTGTTCATTAGGGATATTGGCCTCTAGTTCTCGTTTTTAGTTGGGTCTCTGGTTTGGGAATCAAAGTGATGCTGGCTTCATAGAATGAATTCGGAAGTTTTCCTTCTATTTCTATTTTTTGGAATTGCTTGAGAAGGATGGGAGTTAACTCTGCTTTAAATGTCTGGTAGAATTTCTGTGGGAAGCCATCCGGCCCTGGACTCTTATTCATTGGGAGATTTTTGATCACTGATTCAATTTCTTCACTGGTTATGGGTCTGTTCATATTTTCTATCTCTTCCCATTTCAATTTTGGTAGTGCATGTATGTTTAGGAATGTGTCCATTTCTTCTAGATTGTCCAGTTTTTCGGCATATAATTTTTCATAGTAATCTCTGATGGATGCTTGTATTTCTGAGGGATTGGTTGTAATAGATCCATTTTCATTCATGATTTTGTCTATTTGGGTGTTCTCTCTTTTCTTTCTGAGGAGCCTGGTTAGAGGTTTATTAATTTTGTTTATTTTTTCAAAAAACCAACTCTTGGTTTCATTGATCCGCTCAATTGTTTTACTTGGATTCTCTATTGTTTATTTCTGCCCCATTCTTTATTATTTCTCTTCTTCTGCTGGGTTTCGGGTGCTCTTGCTCTTCCCTATCTAGTTTCCTTAGGTTCTCTGTTAGATTTTGAATTTGCACTTTTTCTAGTTTGGTGAAATATGCCTGGAATGCAATATTCTTTCCTCTTAGGACTGCCCTTGCTGCGTTCCAGAGAGTTTGGATTTTTTTATTTTCACTTTGTTTCCATATATTTTTTAATTTCTTATCTAATTGCCTGATTGGCCCAATCATTCTTTAGTAGGGTGGTTTTTATCCTCGACATTTTTGGGGGTTTTCCATATTTTTTCCTGGGGTTGATTTCAGGTTTCATAGCATGGTGATCTGAAAGTGTGCATGGTATGATCTCAGTTCTTTTATATTTATGGAGGGCTGCCTTATGACCCAGTATGTGATCTATCTTGGAGAAAGTGCCATGCGCACTCGAGAAGAAGGTGAATTTCCTAGCTTCAGGATGCAGAGTTCTAAATATATCTATTAATTCCACCTGTTCCAATGTGCCGTTTAGGTCCATTGTTTCTTTAGTGATTTTCTGTCTGGTTGACCTATCCATTCCTGTAAGTGGAATATTAAAATCCCTTGCAATATGCACATTATTATCAATAAGATTGATAATTTTTGTTTGTGATTGTTTTACGTATTTGGGTGCTCCTGAGTTTGGCGCATAGATGTTTAAAATTGTTAGCTCTTCCTGATGGAGAGACCCTGTAATAATTATATAATGTCCTTCTACATCTTTTATCACTGCCTTTACTTTAAAGTCCATTTTGTCTGATATAAATATGGCTACTCCGGCATTCTTTTGACTTCCAGTCGCATGATAGATATTTCTCCATCCCCTTACATTCAATCTGAAGGTGTTTTCAGATCTAAAATGAGTCTCTTGTAGACAGCAGATAGATGGATTTTGTTTTTTTTATCCATTCTGCTACCCTGTGTCTTTTGATTGGAGCATTCGGTCCATTTACCTTCAGTGTTATTATTGAAAAAATGTGGGTTTAGATTCATTGTGTTCTCTGTAGTGTTCATGTTTGTAGTGATGTCTCTTGTCATCGCTTTTTATCCTGTGACCTTACTGAATTCATTTGTGAGTTCTAGTAGTTTTTTGGTGGAGTCTTTTGGGGCTTTCTATATATAGAATCATGTCATCTGCAAAATAGGGAGAATTCGACTTCATTCTTACCAATTTGGATGTTTTTATTCCTTTCTCTTGTCTGATTGCTGTGGCTAGGACTTCCAGTACTATGTTGAATCAAAATGTAAGAATGATATTCTTGTATCATCCCTGACCTCAGAGGAAAATCTCTCAGTTTTTCCCAATTAAGTATCATGTGGGTGTGGGGTTTTCATATACGACCTTTACTGTGTTGAGGTGCATTACCTCTAAACATACTATCTTGGGGATTTTATCATGAATAAATGTTGTACTTTGTGAAACGCTTTTTCTGTATCTATTGAAGTGATCATATGGTTTTAATCCTTTCTCTTATTGATGTGATGTATCATGTTGTATGATTTGTGAATATTGAACCATCCTACCACCATGCATCACAGGAATAAATTCCACTTGATGCTGGTGAATTTTTTTTAACTTTATAGTTTACTCTCAGGTTGGTTTCCATATAACACCCAGTGCTCTTCCCCACAAGTGACCTCCACCATGACCAACACCCACTTTCTCCTTTCCCCTTCCCCCTTCCTCCCTCAAACTGAATTAGTTTTCAGTATTCAAGAGTCTCTCGTGCTTTGTCTCCCTCCCTCTCCCTAACTCTTTTTCTTCCTTACCCTCCCCATGGTCCTCTGTTAGGTTTCTCCTGTTAGAACTCTGAGTGAAAACATATGGTATCTGTCCATCTCCGCCTGATTTATTTCGCTTAGCATGACACCTCGAGGTCCATCCACTTTGCTACGGATGGCCAGATTTCATTTTTTCTCATTGACATTTATTATTCCATTGTATAGATAAACCACATCTTCCTAATCCATTCATCAGTTGATGGACATTTAGGCTCCCTCCATGACTTGACTATTGTTGAAACTGCCTCTGCGAACATTGGGGTACACGTGCCCCTATGCATCAGCATTTCTGAATCCCTTGGGTAAATCCCCAGCAGTGCTATTGCTGGGTCATTGGGGAGTTCTACTGTTAGCTTTTTGAGGAACTTCCAGAATGTTTTTCAGAGCGGCTGTACCAGGTTACATTCCAACCAACAGTATAGGAGGGTGCCCATTTCTCCACATCCTCGTCAGCATCTATAGACTGTTGAGTTGTTCATTTTAGCCACTCTGACTGGCATGAGGTGGTATCTCAGTGTGGTTTTGATTTGTATTTCCCTAATGATGAGTGATGCTGAGCATTGTTTCATGTGTTTGTTGGCCATCTTCATCTCCTCTTCGGAGAAGTGTCTATTGATGCCTTCTACCCATTTCTTTACTGAATTGTTTTCCGGGTGTGGAGTTTGGGGAGTTCTTTGTAGATTTTGGATACTAGCCCTTCATCCAATATATCAGTAGCAACTATCTTTTCCCATTCCGTCGGTTGCCTATTAGTTTTTTTGATTCTTTCCTTTGCTGTGCAGAAGCTTTTTATCTTGATGAGGCCCCAATAGGTTATTTTGGTTCTTGATTCCCTTGACTTTGGGGATGTGTCGCCTAGGAAATTGCTGCGGTTGAGGTCAAGGAAGCTGTTTCCTGCTTTCTCCTCTAGGGCTTTGATGGTTTCCTGTCTCACGTTCAGGTCCTTCATCCATTTTGAGTTTATTTTTGTGTATGGTGTAAGAGAGTGGTCTAGTTTCATTCTTCTGCATGTTGCCGTCCAGTTCTCCCAGCACCACCTATTAAAGAGGCTATCTTTCTTCCATTGGATACTCTTTCCTCCTTTGTCAAAGATTAATTGGCCGTACATTTGTGGGTCCAGTTCTGGGCTCTCTAATCTATTCCATTGGTCTATGTGTCTGTTTTTGTGCCAGTACCATACTGTCTTG
>CM053560.1:112885624-112912660 GCA_028646485.1 Cryptoprocta ferox
TCTTCTTCGTATTACTTTGCTTATTCGGGGATTTTTGTGGTTCCATACACATTTTAGGATAGTTTGTTCTAGCTTTGAGAAGAATGCTGGTGCAATTTTAATTGGTACTGCATTGAATGTGTAGATTGCTTTGGGTAATAATGACATTTTAACAATGTTTATTCTTCCGATCCATGTGCATGGAATGCTTTTCCATTTCTTTGTGTCTTCTTCAATTTCTTTCATAAGATTTCTATAGTTTTCATCGTATAGGTCTTTTATAAATTTGATTTGGTTTATTCCTAGGTATTTTATGGTTTTTTGTGCAATTGTGAATGGGATCAGTTTCTTGATTTCTCTTTCTGTTGCTTCATTATTGGTGTATAAAAATGCAACAAATTTCCGTACGTTGATTTTGTACCCTGCGACTTTGCTCAATTCATGGATTAGTTCTAGTAGGCTTCTGGTGACTCGGTTGAGTTTTCCATGTAGATTATCATGTCATCTGTGAAAAGTGAAAGCTTGACTTCTTTTTTGACGATTCTGATGCCTTTTATTTCCTTTTGTTGTCTGATTGCTGTTGCTAGGACCTCCAGCACTATGTTAAACAACAGTGGTGAGAGTGCACATCCCTGTCGTGTTCCTGATCTCAGGCAGAAAGCTCTCAGGTTTTCCCCATTGAGAATGATATTAGCTGTGGGCTTTTCATAAATGGCTTTTTTAATGTTTAAGTAGTTTCCTTCTATCCTGACTCTCTCGAGGGTTTTTATTAAGAAACGATGCTGTGTTGTGTCAAATCCTTTTTCTGCATCTATCGACAGGATCATATGATATTTACCTTTTCTTTTGTTAACATGATGTATCACATTGATGGATTTGGGAATATTGAAACAGCCTTGTACCCTAAGAATGAATCCCACCGGATCATGGTAGATAATTCTTTTTATATGCTGTTGAAATCGATTTGCTAGTATCTTGTTGAGGATTTTTGCATCTGTATTCATTAAGGATATTGGCCTGTAGTTCTCTTTTTTTGTTGGCTCTCTGTCTTGTTTGGGAATCAAAGTGATGCTGGCTTCGTAGAATGAGTTCTGAAGTTTTCCTTCTATTTCTATTCTTTGGAATAGTTTGAGAAGAATGGGTATTAACTCTGCTTTAACTGTCTGGTAGAATTCCTCTGGAAAGCCATCTGGCCCTGGGCTCTTATTCATTGGGAGATTTTTGATCACTGATTCGATTTCCTCCCTGGTTATGGGTCTGTTCATGTTTTCTATCTCTTCCCGTTTGAATTTTGGTAGTGCATGTGTGTTTAGGAATTTGTCCATTTCTTCTAGATTGTCCAGTTTGTTTGCATATAACTTTTCATAGTAATCTCTGAAGATTGTTTGTATTTCTGAGGGGTTGGTTGTGATAGATCCATTTTCATTCATGATTTTGTCTATTTGGGTGTTTTCTCTTTTTTTTTCTGAGAAGCCTGTCTAGAAGGTTATCAATTTTGTTCATTTTTTCAAGAAACCAACTCTTGGTTTCATGGATCTGCTCAACTGTTTTTTGGATTCGATATTATTTATTTCTGCCCTGATCTTTATTATTTCTCTTCTTTTGCTGGGTTTGGGGTGCTCTTGCTGCTCCTCTTCTAGTTCCTTTAGGTTCTCTGTTAGATTTTGAATTTGTCCTTCTTCTAGATTGTTTAAATAGGCCTGGATTGCAATATACTTTCCTCTTAGGACTGCCTTTGCTGCATCCCAGAGAGTTTGGATTGTTGTATTATCGTTTTCATTTGTTTCCATATATTTTTAAATTTCTTCTCTGATTGCCTGAATGGCCCAATCATTCTTTAATAGGGTGGTTTTTAACCTCCACCTTTTTGGAGGGTTTCCAGACTTTTTCCTGGGATTGATTTCATGTTTTATAGCGTTTTGATCCGAAAGTGTGCATGGTATAATCTCAATTCATTTATATTCATGGAGGGCTGCTTTATGCCCCAGTATGTGATCTCTCTTGGAGAATGTGGCACGCACCCTCGAGAAGAAGGTGAATTTCCTAGCTTCAGGGTGCAGAGTTCTAAATATATCTATCAATTCCATCTGTTCCCATATGTCGTTCAGATCCATTGTTTCTTTAGTGATTTTCTGTCTGGTTGATCTATCCATTGCTGTAAGTGGAGTGTTATCGTCCCCTGCAATTAACACATTCTTATCGATATGATTGTTTCTGTTTGTTATTCATTGTTTCATCTATTTGGGTGCCACCAAATTTGGTGTATAGATGTTTATAACTGTTAGCTCTTCCTGAGGGAGAGACCCTGTAATTATTATATAATGTCCTTCTTCATCTTTTGTTACTGCCTTTACTTTAAAGTCCAGTTTGTCTGATATAAGTATGGCTTCTCCGGCTTTCTTTTGACTGCCGGTCGCATGATAGATATTTCTTCGTCCCCTTACTTTCAATGCGAAGATGTCTTCAGGTCTCAAATGACTGTCTTTTAGATAGCAAATGGATGGATTTTGGTTTTGTTATCCATTTTGCTACCCTGTGTCATTTGATTGGGGCATTCAGTCCATTTACGTTTAGTATTATTATTAAAAAATGTAAGTTTGTGTTTATTGTGTTTTCTGTATAGTTCATGTTTGGGTTCATTGTGTTTTCTGTATAGGTCATGTTTATGGTGGTGTCTCTGGTACCTTGTATTCCTTGCAACATTTTCCTCATAGAGTCCCTCTTAGGATTTCTTGTAGGGCTCGTTTGGTGGTGATGAATTCTCTCAATTTTTGTTTATTTGGGAACACCTTTATCTCTCCTTCTATTTTGAATGACAGGCTCGCTGGATAAAGGATTCTTGGCTGCATATTTTTCCTGTTCATCACATTGAAGATTTCCTGCCATTCCTTTCTGGCCTCCCAAGTTTCGTTAGATAGGTCTATAGCCACTCTGATAGGTTTCCCTTTGTATGTTAGGGTCCTTTTAACCAAGCTGCTTTCAGAATTCTCTCTTTATCTTTATATTTTGCCAGTTTCACTATGATATGTCGACCTGAAGGTCAATTCATGTTATGTCTTAAGGAGGTTCTTTGCTCCTCTTGGATATCAATGTCTATTTCTTTCCCTAAATTGAGGAAGTTCTCAACTATATTTTGATCAAGCACCCCTTCAGGACCTTTTTCTCTTTCTTCATCTTCAGGAATTCCTATGATACGGATATTGTTCCATTTGATTATATCACTCAGGTCTCGAATTCTCCTTTCGTGCTCCTGTATCAATTTCTCTTTTTCTCGGTCTCTTCTTTTGCTATAACTGTGTCTTCTAATTGCTCTATTCTCTTCTCTGCCTCTTCAATCCGTGCAGTGGCTGCCTGCATTTTATTATCCACGTCATTTATATCCTTTTTTTTTTTTTAGCTCATCACAGCTATTTTGAAGGCCCTAGTCTATGTATCTATAACTCCTCTGATGCTTTATTCAAGTCATGCTATTAATTTTATGACAATTGTTCTAAATTCTTGTTCAGTTATGTTGCTTAAATCTGTTTTGAGCAGTTATGTGGCTGCGACTTCTTTCTGGAGTTTCTTTAGGGAAGAGTTCTTTCATTTCGTCATTTTGGGTAACTTTCTGTCTCTTGTCAGTTTTGAAAGCTCATTATGCACTGTGCACCTGTTAGTATTGCTCTATTAAAGGAGGCTCCTTGACTGTCCAGGGCCTGTTGTTTCCGAAAGTGTTCTTTTAGTGATGTCTCTGGGTTTTTCTTGTTGTGCCTTTGATTATTTTACTTCCCTGTTCAATGATATTTGGGACTCTCCACCATGTGTCCTTTGGCTTGTTTCTTGAAGTAGCCCTGAAAAGGAAAACAGGCTAACATACAGGGAACAAAAGCATTCAAATGTACAGAGAAATCAAACAAACAAGCAAACCAAAAGGGGAATGGAAGTAAAGAAAAGGAAAGGAAAGAAAAGAAAAGAAAAAGAGAAGGAAAGAAAGAATAAAAAGAAACAAAAACAAGAACAAAACAAAAACAAGGCGGGGGGACAGAGACAGCAAAAGAGTATGGACAGTCTAAAAGTGTATAACCAGCCAAGAGGAGAGATAGGAATAATATGAGGGAAATATATCTGGATTGCAGGAGAATAGAAGGAGAAGCAATGAAAAAAGAAAAAAAAAAAGAAAAAAAGGTAACTTTCCTGTGGGGATGTGGGTGGTTTGGTGTACGTAGGTCAGATCTCCGGGGCTGCTCTCTGAGGCCCCGCCTTGGTGGTTGCAGGGAGAAAAATGGAGGCGCTTCAAGCCCTACTTGAACCAATCTTTGCAAGCTGCTCTTCTGAGTCCCATCTTCCTGTGCCTTGGGAGAGCCAAACTGTATTTTCCAAACTCAGCCTCACTTCCAAATCCTAGTCCATGCAGTTTAAGGTTGCTACCGTAGAAGAGATGCGCTCTTGCTGGCAGCCGGACTCCCAGCCAGGATTGCGCAGGGGGCGGGGGCTGCCTCTCCTGTTGCCTCTGTCGCCGGAGGTGAGACGGACTCACGCTGGTGGCTGGCTCTCCAGCCCGGCTTGCGATGGAGGTGGGGCTGCCTTTCCCGGTGCCAATTTGAATGGATGCCGCTGCTGCTGCACCCAAGGAAGAATTCGCCAGCCAGATGTCACAGATTTCTCTTCCCGCGCCCAGCAGTTATATATGGGGAGACAATGTGTCTCTCCGTCCTGGGGCGAGTTTTTTCTCCTTTTTAGAGATGGTTGTATGTGCGTTTTCAGTCTCTCTTTCTCTTCCCCTTGTCTCTCTGGGGCACAGCTCGCTCTCCCTGTGTTGGGTTGGGGGCTCTGTCCCCCTGCACCACCAGGACCCACCCGTCCTCCAACTTCCCAGATCACAGTCACTCACTCAGGCATCTTTGTGGTTATCTTCTTTCTGGCATCTGTTTCTTCTTTCCCCCACTTGCAAATTGGAGTATTATCCCTTCAGTCCTTCTCAGTTCAATCCATGCGGGCGGGCGAAGATTACAGAGCTCCCTACTTCTCCGCCATCTTGCCCCTCCTCGGTGGTGAATTTTTTAAAATGTTTTGTTGGTTTGGGTTTCCTTATATTTTGTTGAGAATTTTTGCCTTCATGTTGTTAATCAGAAATTTTGGCCTGCAGTACTCTTTTTTTTGTATTGTTTTTAACAGGTTTTGGCATTAGGGAAATACAGGCCTAAGATTCATTTGTTTTCCTTCTTTTTCTATGTTTTGAAAAAGTTTGAGAAGAATAGGTATTAACTTTTCTTTAAATGTTTGGTCGAATTTGCCTATGAATACATCTGATCCCGGTTTTTTGTTTGTTAGGAGTTTTTAAGTTACTGATTCAATTTCATTGCTGGTAATTGGTCTGTTGAAATTTTCTGTTTCTTCATGCTTCAATTTAGAAAGTCTATATTTTTCTAAAAATATACTCATTTTTTCCCTAGGTTGTCTAATTTGTTGCCATATAATTTTTCATAATATTTTCTGACAATCATTTGTATTTCTGTAGTTTCAGTTATTATTTCTCCTCTTTCTTGTGATTTTTTTTGAGTCTTCTCTCTCTTTCTCTTTTTTTATGAGCCTGGCTAGAGGTTTTTCATTTGTATTGGTCTTTTCAAAGAACAAGTTCCTGGTTTCATTGATCTGTTCTATGTTTTTTTGTTTTGTTTTGTTGGATTTGGTATGGTTTGGTTTTTTGTTTAGTTTCTATTTCATTTATTTCTGCTCTAATTTTTTGGGTTTCTTATTCTTCTTTTCTAGATCCTTTAGAAGTAAGTTTAAATTGTTTACTTGAGGTTTCTCTTGCTTATTCATGTATCCCTGTATTACTATAAAATTCCCTCTTAGAACTGCTTTTGGTGCATGCCAAAGATTTGGGACCATTGTGTTTTCATTTCCATTTCTCTCCAGGTAATTTTAATTTTTTTTTGAGTTCTTGGTTGACTCATTCATTGTTCAGTATCATGTTATTTAACCTCCAAGTATTTGTCTCTTTAAAGATTTTCTTGTGGTTGACTTCTAGTTTCAAAGCATTGTGGTTAGAAAAGATGCATGGTATAAATTCGATATTTTTGAGTTTGTTGAGACTTGTTTTGTAGTCCAATATGTGATCCATTCTGGAAAATGTTCCATGTATACTTGAACGGAATGTGCATTCTGGTGTTTTAAGATGGAGTGTTCTGAATATATCTATTAAATCTCTCCGGTCCAGTGTGTCATTCAAAGGCCTTGTTTCCTTGCTGGTTTTATGTTTGGATGATCTGTCCACTGATGTAAGTGGAGTTTTAAAGTCTCCAACTACTATTGTGTTACTATTGTTTAGTTCCTTTATGTTTGCTGTTAAATGTTTTATGTATTTGGGTGCTTCATGTTGAGTGCATAAATATTTACAATGGCTATATCTTCTTGTTGGGTTGTTCTTTTTATTATTGTATAGTGTCCTTCTTTGTCTCTCATTACTGACCTTTTTTTTTAGTCTTGCTACCCTGCCTTTTTTTGACATCCATTTGCATGACAAATGATTCTCCAATTTCAATCTCCAGTTATCTTTAGGTCTGAAGTGTGTCTCTTGTAGGCAGTATATAGATTGATCTTGATTTTTTTTAATCTATTTTGTCACCCTATGTCTTTTGATTGGAGCATTGGAGGATTTGCATTCAAATTATTTATATGTGTGTATTTATTTCCTTTTTGTTACATGTTTTGTAATTGTATTTGTAGTTCTTTTCTGGTCCTTTCTTCTCTTACTCTTTTTCACCTTTTGCTGGCTTTCTTTAATGATTATACTGGTATTCCTTTTTCTTTATTTGTTCCATATCTATTACTGGATTACTGGATTTTGACTGTATGTTTATTTGTTTACCATCTATTCTCCCTGCCCCCTAGAATGCATGTTCCATGAGGGCACTTTGTCCATTTCTTCACTTTAACTTGTGTAGGCTCTCCATGAATGTTTGCTGAGTAATCAATTAATCATTTCAGCATTGTGCCTCCACTGATTTTTCATTGAATGGGATATCAGTGGGGAATCTTAAAGGGTCTTTGTAAGACATAGGGCTAGGTATAGTGATTTAGTGTTTCCTTTTCCATGATTAGTAGTGGTATGATCAATGTGTCTTTCTCCCCCCTCCTTCTCTTAACTTCTTTCTCCTTATATATCAAGTGTCTGTTTCATGGAAGGTCCTATCTCTATGATAACTTCTTCTGTGTCACCTCCTCTCTTATTCATAGGTTAGTATACATACATATATTTCCTTGTTCTAACTGTGTAGAGGGCTTAGGAGTAATGATACCCCCTAACAATGAGCTAACCCAGGACCTAGATCTTGGTTTATAATACTATTCTCCAATAAAGAAAACCAAGGTTACTTGGAGAAATCTCTGATTTTTTGGTGAGGGCAAAGGAGCTTGGAGCATCTGTAGTGCTCAAAGTAAAGATGTGATAAAGAAAACTAAATGATAGGGAATATGTCAGTGGGCTCTTTAATGCTCGAGGCTGGAACGGTTTGAGAAGAGGTAGAAATAGAATTGTATGATCATAACTGTATTGATTATTTTTAATGTAAAAAATTAAATATCAATGAGTCCCTACCTATATAAATAAATAAATAAGTAAATAAGTGCTGAAGAAGGGACAAATCTCCCATGAAAATTATTAAAATCATTTATGTAGATAATTTCACTTCAAGGAAGTAAAGCATAACTTCCTGCCTGATAAGTGGGTGCTATGCTTAGTAAATTGCGTTTAAAAGGTCTGTAAACTGGGATGTCTAGGTGGCTCAGTTGGTTAAGCGTCCAACTTCAGCTCAGGTCATGATCTCACAGTTTGTGGGTTCGAGCACTGCATCGGGTTCTGTGCTGGCAGCTAGCCCAGAGCCTGGAGCCTGTCTTTGGATTCTGTGTCTCCCTTTCTCTCTGACCCTCCCCTGCTCACACTGTCTCTCTCTCCCAAAAATAAATAAAACATTAAAAGAAATTTAAAAGGTCTGTAAAAAGTGGGGACTGGAAGTAACTTTACAGTGAGAACATCTGGCACACTCTGTCTTATCATCAGTGAAAAGTAATGATCACAGCACTTATCTTAATGTGATGTGTTGAGAATCGTATCTTATCTCTATGGTCTTTCTTCCCAAACATTTAACCCTAATATAAACATGAAAAAAACACCTGTGAAACCTAAATTGAGGGACACTTTACAAAATGCTTAACTAGTACTCTCAAAACTGTCAAGTTTACTATAAACAAAGAATGTCTGAGAAAATTTCACAGCCCAGAAAGCCTAAGGAGATATGATTACTAAATGTAACGTGGTATCCTAGATGAGATCCTTGAATAGAAAAGATATGAAAAAAATTATGAAATCTGATTACTTTGAGTTTATTTAATATATCAATACTTTTTTTTTTTTTTTTACTTATGTACTACAGAAATTGAAAGAGATATTAACAGAGGGTATGGAAGGTACAGGGTCTCTCTATATTGTCCTTGGAAATTTTATGTAAATTTAAAATTATTTTTTAGGGGCACCTGGGTGGCTCAGTTGGTTAGGCGTCTGACTTCACCTCACATCATGATCTCGCAGGCCATGGGATTGAGCCCACATGGGGCTCTGTGCTGACAGCTCGGAGCCTGGACGCTGCTTCGAATTCTGTATCTCCCTCTCTCTCTGCCCCTCACCCTCTGTCTCTAAAAATGAATAAATATTAAAAACTAAATAAATAAAATTATTTTTAAAATGTTTATTTAAATTATTAAGATAGCATAAATTACCGATAAGCATTCAACTGCATGTTAACTGGATTGAGACAAACATTTTTATAATTTATCTAGGTATGAATAATACATTTAGTGTAGTGGAGGTATACAGTTTGTCTACTCATTATTTCCTATGGAAAACTGCCATCTCCCATTTCACTTAGTACTAATATGACCGCCAATATTGTCTCTGGCTCTCCTTAGTAATAATTATGTAATCTACTCCTGGCCAATGGGGCAATTTATTCCTTAGTTTGCTGTGATTGCAAACTAGTAACTTTTATTGAACCTATCAGAGATGTAAGGTTTCAGGGAAATGACCAACCGAAAATCTTTGGAAAGAGAGATACTAGTAATCATTTGCATATTTAAGCATTGATTACTTGAGATAAATACAACCAAACACTATACAATCCTTTAAGATTATCGAGCCAGAAATGTTTACCAGATTACTAAATACTAAATCCTAACTGGGACAGCATGAAAGTGTAAAGCCTCTGAAGGCCATAGAGATAAGTGTTTTTCATCCTCTTGAAGGTTTTTATCTAGTAACTTTACCAGGGTTTCAAATGGTAGATAAAGGAGAATCCTGAGAAAGTCTCTCCAGTGGTGCACCTTGTGGGAGAACAACAGACTTCACTGCCCAAACTCTACCCACACACATATTGTTGTGTTCCCTGTGAAATAAATACTTTATTATGCAGGAAGAGAGCGGCAAGTACTGATGCATTAGGGAACTGTTGGAAAGCTATTACATCTTTGAGAGGGGAACTGGAAAATAAAGAAAGCTCTCTGAGAGAGACCAGGAATACTTGCTAGGCTCAGCATTACATCTGGAGGTGCACAGAAACACTTGCAAAGTTCACACATGAGGACCTAGATTCACAAATTCTGCCTAAGACTGGATCTTAGCCAAATATCAGATAACACCCACCCTCCCCTGTTGCAACCACCACCACACTAACAAGCAATGAATAAAAACAACAGTGTAATCCAGGTGGAAAAACTGTAACAGACAGATTATTTCTTTTTTTTTAACCTTATAGTTTATTGTCTAGTTGGTTTCCATATAACACCCAGTGTTCTTCTCCGCAAGTGTCCTCCACCATGACCATTACCCCCTTCCCCTTTCCCTCTCCCCCTTCCACCCTCAGTTTGTTTTCAGTATTCAAGAGTCTCTCATGCTTTTTCTCCCTCCCTCTCCCTAACTTTTTTTCCTCCTTCCCCTCCCCGTGCTCCTCTGTTAGGTTTCTCCTGTTAGACCTATGAGTGAAAATATATGGTATCTGTCCTACTCCGCCTGACTTATTTCGCTTAGCATAACACCCTCGAGGTCCATCCATGTTGCTACAAATGGCCAGATTTCATTTTTTCTCATTGCCATGTATTATTCCATTGTATAGATAAACCACATCTTCCTAATCCATTCATCAGTTGATGGACATTTAGGCTCTTTCTATGACTTGGTTATTGTTGAAAGTGCTGCTATGAACATTGGGGGTACATGTGCCCCTATGCATCAGTACTCCTGGATCCCTTGGGTAAATTCCTAGCAATGCTATTGCTGGGTCATAGGGGAGTTCTATTGTTAAGCACTCCTGGATCCCTTGGGTAAATTCTTAGCAGTGCTATTTCTGGGTCATAGGGAAGTTCTATTGTTAATTTTTTGAGGAATCTCCACACTGTTTTCCAGAGTTGCTGCACGAGTTTACATTCCCACCAACAGTGTAGGAGAGAGTCAAGGTCCTTTCAAATCAATCCCTTAGAATATTTCAACATGAGAATGCAAGATTCATGGGTAATAAAACAAGTGTCATCTTGTAAAGTTGGCATTCTCTCCATACACTATGACAGTTTATTCTCTAACTTGCAGACAATTCCATTATAGAAAATCAGAGCTATAACTAAAAACTCCTAGTTTCTCATTCCCAGGTGTTCAAAGGTGCTTTCATACTACACAATCAAGAGAGAACTTTGGGCACAGCCTCAAGTGCCTGAAGAAGTCAGATGAGAAGAGTTCACCTGGGATGTTTCATAAACATATTTTACTTTGTATGAAGTCTGTTCAAATCTTGTGTTTTAAATCTGTGGCATTTTTCACACCTGATAGAACTCCTTCAAATTTAGTGTCAGAGATGAACTGTCAGTTAGGAAGCCTGATTTAAATAGACTGCAGAAAAATGAGCCTCTTTGGGGATATAATATATTACATCTGTGATGAGGGTTTAAAATGGTTTTGAGGTGACTGATTCTGAGGCTCTAAAAAGAAGCCTCAAGGATTGGCCTCATGATCAGTCCATAACTATCTGCAGGGAATACTTTGGGAGATTTGTGAAGCTTGCTTTGGAAAAGGAAATCTCTGTTCCTGGCACATCATTGTGGTTGAAGTCTGCATTCTTTAGGGACAAACATGCTGGTCTGTTTCCACCACCCCTTTCAACATTTGGAAACAGGTATTGATTCTTATTTTGATGAAACAGCTACTCAAGGCTTAATCTAAGGTCATCTTTTATCTTTTCATTCTCCCTTATATAAGGTGCTTAGGTTCATTTTTTTTTTATAGTAAATACAGATGATGCCTGAAAATTACCAAAAATAATAGACACTTGGTTATTATTAATAATATATAGTTAATCATATTGTGGCACCAAACTCTGTAGGTTTTGTACTCCACTATGTTAACTTTACATAACAAGTGAATATATACTAAAATAAAAATAAATGAGATCAAAGAGTAGTCTGGGCAGATTTTTAGGATTTCAAATTGATATATGGGACTTAGCATAGAAAATGTCTCCAGAGCAGACAGATGTTAAGGAGTGGGAATTTAAGGAATACCTTTAATTAACAAGACATATTTACGTTATGTCTGTGCTGGCCTTGGGCCTCTATCTACAGAGCTATCTATCCCTTGTCTCTCCTCTGTCCCATTCTGTATTTCATGGAGACTGGCAACTGTAGCTATTTCCCCAGCTGGGTAAATGGTTACCAATGGAAAAGGTAGCTGGCAGAGTGGAGAATGGGAGAAAACAGGGTATTTTCCCTTTCCCTGGCTGTCTTAGACCATTTCTCAGGGACGTGCAGCCCACAAGGTTCTATGAGGCCGCATTTAACTGGGCTTCTATAAGGCTATTCTGAACACTCCTTTCTTTGTCCCACTAACATGGGAGAGTAGAGTCTTCCATTTTTACTAATATCTGGGTTGTCTCATATCCCCTGGTTGCCTTCTCTGCTTTTCAATCATTTGTCTATCCAATTCCCTGCATTCAATTTCCTCAGCTGTCTTCCTACTCCTTCTCTGACCAGCTCTAATCAGTTGATATATAAGGTATATTTTCCATAGAGAGAGACATATATTTCTTCTCCAAGTTCTTATGTCTTTTGTGCTTTCTCAAGATACCAGGCCCTTTCAGTGGCACTGTGCTCCTTCTAACAGCCTGGCTGCCCAGAGCCACCCTTTCCACCATGTCAAACACAGCTTTACTTGGTGAGTATATGATTTTCCTTCAGGTCTCAGTTTGAAGATCACCTTCCTGACCACTTGGGGTGAAGTCAGGCTCCTCAGTTAGTGTCTTACAGAGAATTTTGCCCATGTGGCCTCCTTAACTTATGACAGTTGTGATTTCATACTTTTCAGTGACATTATTGATTAATTTCTATCTTCCCTACTGACTACAAACTCCATAAGAACTGGGCCTTTGCTTCCTTCACTCATGATTTCATTCTAATGCCTAGCAAGAGGCATTACTCAGAACAGATGATTACTAATCACATCAGTCAATAAATGAATGAAAATCCAATTGCCATGTTAGACTACACCCAAATGGATAAGTAGGTTAAGCAATATATTGCCCTCATAGGAATAGCTGTGGACTCTGGACCTCCCTTGCCTTCCTCACTCTTTTGGTAATCTCAGTGCCTTCCAATTTTCTAATGTGATTTGTAGGCTCAGACGCAATAGTATGGTTCTCTGTGCTTATCAGAATTGCTGGTATATTTGCTCATCCATCATCAGAAGTTTTATTTTGTAAAGAAGTAGAGTAGCATATTTAAGAGAACAGCCATAGCAACTATATTACCTGGATTTTGACTAGGTGGCCTATCTCTTTGTGTCTTCAGTTTCCTCACCTGTGAACTGGTAATAATAATGGTATCTATATCTCCTATGGTCATTGGGAAGATCAAATTAAGTTAATAAATGTAAAGCCCTTAAACAGGGCCCAGCAGAAGGAAGTTGTCAGCACATGTCAACTGTGTTTTTAAACTATGCTGGTGTTGTCATCTTTGATGTTTTTCAGAATAGGGACCAAGTAAAATTCATATTTGTATCTAATTACTTCAATAAGGATTACAAGCTTAATTGCTGCTAATACTCAGTGCTTATCAATATTCTCAGAAGCCCAACTGTTTCTTACATGGAAATAAGCATTTCCATTAAAACAAAGCTTTTTATCAAAAAGGATTTTGTTTTTGAAAACAAATGTAAGACTAATCCTCAGATTGGAGTTGAGCATTTTTATATGACTTGTGCCTCTCATCAATGACTGGATTGTTTATAGTCAGTAATACGTCTCTAGATTTAGTGCTATTGTTTCAATAATGGAAGATGTGAATGGAAAAACAGACATTAGAAAGTCAATCTCCCTTGTGTACTATATCTTATCTCGTGAGACTTTTTCTGGGGAATGTTTTATCTGAGACCAATTAGTGCTTAGAATGCAACCACTTCTCAAATCTGTGTTTCCAATATTCTAGAATTAGTCTTAATTCTAATCAAATTAAAGCCTAAAAATATTAAGAATTGTCATAATGTGCAATTATAAGTATGAAAAAAAGTATATCTTAAGCCATATAAATTTAGTTATCTTGGGATGGTGAAGGCATTGTGCTTAGTACCACTATAATTGACCTGATTTGATTGATAAGAAATTCCTAATGGGAATATTTTTCCTAAATTATAACCAAAAGCTAGGATAAGCCCAATCATAAATCCAAAAGGTGATACTTCTCATATGAGTGAGTAGACATGCCATGTAGATGGAGTAGTGGAAATTCACAGTGATTATCATCAGTGATTTTTTAATGACGATCACTATAAAGCTGATATCTTTCTGATATGGTATATGCTTCTGAGGGAAAAGCATTGCATTGGCCTCAGATTTCTCCAAAACAACTGTCATGGCCAGAAGACAATAGAACAATGTCTATAAAGTTCTCAGGGAAAGAAACTTTCCCTTTGACTTAGCTAAGACACAATTAAAGAATACAGATAAGAACAAACCTTTTTAAACATAAGAGAAGTCAGGGGATACAGCAATCTTGGGTCTTCCATGAAAAAAAAAACTTAAAAATAAAATCCACCCCATTAAATATTGGCTCAAATTAAAAATTCAGGGAAACGGTCAACTTTCTTTCTGTGTCTTTTGGGCCACAACAGTTTTCAGCCTTCATGACAAAGCAGCATATCTTGGAGCCACTCCTTCTGAACCCCTATACTACATATAAATGAAATCAGTGGAAAGGCAATATCTCCCTTTACCTTCCAAATAAGTGTTAGGAATCCTCCTAACATTTGCAGGGCCTATGATAAGATTACAAATAGAGACTTTTATATATCATCTAGAGTTTAAAAAAAGCACAAACCAACTTAGTAAAGTAATAAAATATGTTTTTATCCTCTTTATACTCCTAACCTGATAATTGTACTTTATTATGACCTAGCAGTCTAGGTTCAAATATGAAATTCCTGGATCTTTGGAATTCCATCCTGGAACATGGAACTATAAGGAAGTAAGTTTGTAGTTACTGGCCCCAAGCCTGAAGCTTTCTACTTCTCTCCCCACCTCCAGATCCATCCCACAGAACAATATATGTGGACAAGCTATCCTGCACATAAAAGTTTCTTACATATCCAATAAACAGTGTTAACATGGCCATCCCTCAGATAAGCAAATGCAACAAAGTGTTAACAATTGGTAAATCTAGGTGAAGAGCATATAGGTGTTCATTGAATTATTCTTGCCATTTTTTCTAAAGGTGTTAAGAGCCCAATAAGAAAAGGAGAATTATAGGCCAATATCCTTGATGAACATGAATGCAAAAATTCTCAACAAGATACTAGCGAATCATATTCAACAGTACATTACAAGAATTATTCAGGATGATTGAGTGGGATTTATTCTTGGGATATAGGGCTGATTCAATATTCACACATCAATCAACATGATACACCATATTTATTAATAAAAAGAAGAACTATATGATCCTCTCAACAGATGCAGAAAAAAAGCATACAAAATACAACATCCATTCTTGATAAAAAACCCTCAACAAAGTAGGATTAGATGGAACATACCTCAACATCCAAAAGACCCACAGCTAATATCATCCTCAATAGGGAAAAACCGAGAGACTTTTCCCTATAGTCAGGAACAAGATAAGGATATTTACTCTCAAGATTACTATTTACCATAGTACTGGAAGTCTTAGCTTCAGCAATCAGACAACAAAAAAAGAAATAAAAGGTATCCAAATCAGCAAGGAAGAAGTCAAATTTTCATTTTTTGCAGACAACATGATACTCTATGTTGAAAGCCTGAAAGACTCCACCAAAAAATTGCTAGAATACATGAATTTGGCAAAATAATAGGATATAAAAAGTAATGTGCAGAAATCTGTTGCATTTCTATACACCAATAAAGAAGCAGCAGAAAAATAATCAAGAAATCCATCCCATTTGCAATTGCACCAAAACCAATAAGATACCTAGGAATAAACCTAACTAAAGAGGGAAAAGATCTATACTCTGAAAACTACAGAACACTTATGAAACAAATTGAAGAGGTAACAAAGAAATGGAAAAGCATTCCATGCTCGTGGATTGAAAGAACATTGTTAAAATGTCTATACTTCCCAAAGCAATCTACTTTTAATACAATCTCTATCACAATACCACAAGAATTTTTTGCAGAGCTAGAACAAACAGTCCCAAAACTTGTATGGAACCACAAAAGACCCTGAAGAGTTAAAACAATCCTGAAAAAGAAAAACAAAATTGGAGGCATCACGATTCTGGATTTCAAACTATATTACAAAGCTGTAGTCATCAAGACAGTATGGCACTGGCACACAAACAGACACATGATCAATGGTACAGAGTAGAAAACCAGAAATGGACCCACAACTATATGGTCAACTAATCTTTGACAGAGCAGAGAAGAATATCCAGTGAAAAAGACATTCTCTTTAACAAATGGTGTTGAGAAAACATGGCAACATGCCGAAGAATGAAACTGGACTGCTGTATTACACCATTCACAAAAGTAAATTCAAAATGGATTAAAGACCTAACTGTGAGACAGGAAACAGTCAAATTCCTAGAGAAGAACACAAGCAGCAATATCCTTCACCTCGGCTGGGACAACTTCTTACTACACATATCGCCTAAGGCAAGGGCAACAAAAGCACACATGAACTATTGGGACTTGAAGATAAAAAGCTTATGCACGGCAAAGGAAATCATCAACATAATGAAAAGGCAGGCTACAGAAAGGGAGAAGATGTTTGCAAATGACATACCTGATAAAGGGTTAGTATCCAAAATCTATAAAAAGCTTATCTAACTGAACACCCAAAAATCAAATAATCCAGTTAAGAAATGGGCAGAAGACATGAAGAGACACTTGTCCAAAAAAGACAATCAGATGGCTAACAAACACATGAAGAGATGTTCAAAATCATTCATCAGGGAAATACAAATCAAAATTATGATGAAATACCACCTTACACCAGTCAGAAGGGCCAAAAAAAAAAAAAAACACAAAAAAAAGAACAGGTGTTGGTGAGGACATAGAGAAAGAGGAGTCCTCTCGCACTGTTGGTAGGAATGCAAACTGGTGCCGCCACTCTGGAGAACAGTATGAAGGCTACTCAAGAGACCCTATGATTCAGCAATTGCACTATTAGGTATTTACCGAAGGGAAACAAAAATACAGGTTTGAAGGGGTATATGCACACCAGTGTTTAGCACTATCAACAATAGCCAAAATATGGAGAGAGCCCAAATGTCTATTGAATGATGAATGGATAAAAAATATGTGATATCTATCTACCTATCCACACATACATACAATAGAATATTAGTCATCAAAAAGAATGAAATCTTGCCATTTGCAATGACATGGATGGAGTCAGAATGTATTATGCTAAGCAAAGTAAGTCAGTCAGAGAAAGACAAATGCTATATGACTTCACTCATATGTGGAATTTAAGAAACAAAACAGATGAGCATATGGGAAGGGGTGGGAGATAAGAAAGGTAAACAAGCCACAAGAGACTTTTAATGATAGAGAACAAACTATGGGTTGATGGAGGGAAGTGAGTGGGAGATGGGTTAGATGGGTGATTAGTATTAAGTCATGAATCACTAAATTCTACTTCTGAAACCAATATTGCACTCTATGCCAATTAAATAAAATTTAAATTAAAAAAATAAAAAATAAGAAAAAACATTTTAAATAAAAATGTAGGGAAAAATGAAGGTTTTGCTATTTAAAAAGGTAAATTTCAAAGTTTGCCTGCCTCATGCCTAAAAGAATTTAAATAGAGGAGCTGTTCCAGGAAAGGAGTTATCACCATAGAACAAATACAGTATAATATGAAGTAGCAGTGGCAGAGAGAAAGGAATTTAGCAAAGTCTGTTTCCTAAAATTCCTCTCTATATCCCATTATTTCTGCAAAGCCTAGCAAACATTTGTTTGCCAAACATTTATTCTTCTTCATTTTCCTGTAAATTGCTTTCCTTCCCTTTGACTTCTCAGGCCCTACTCCCTTTCCTTAGCCCAAGACAGCAAATATACCTCATTTTGTCTGACTGCCTTCAATGTCATGTTTAGGCAACTTCCCTGTAAATATGTAATTAAATTTTATTTCCACCTGTTTAAAAAAAGAACTGAGAGACAAAGGGATATTACATCAGGAAATTTAGTAATCACTGAATTCACTTTAATAAAGAAAGATTTTTAAAACTTTGGAAAATATTCCAGAAAATAATTTGAAATTTATGGAATCTAACAGTGAAAAATCACAATAAGCAATATATGGCCATGTGAGATAGGAATGAGAGGAGAGCTTAGAAAGATAGTGTATCTGAGAAAGAGTAGAGTCTCTGGTATCTGGGAGCTTTTTAGAAAATATATTTGTTAATGAAAAAACATTTATTTGAAGTTTTAATTTTTCCACTCTTTAATTTCCTATTATTCTATTAGAACGAAGAGAAATTATATACATTCATTAATTTATAAAATAGCATCAAATATAAAATTGTTATAAATCATATCTACATTTAATTAATTAATTAGTTAGTTGATTTTTAGCATCATGCCCTGCAATACCCAACAATGTCCCTAAAAAAGCTTGATACTACTTGCCAGGGCTCCCTTGGTGTTGCGAGGAGTTGACCTGACACAGATAGACATGTGGTAGCATCCAAAATCAGAGCCAAGCCCAAATCCTCAAAACTTCCTCAAACACCTGAATGTTATAATAATTCCTTTATGTCCCTTTTACTGAGATGCTCCATGATTCCCATAGGGCGTGTTCTCCTTCACTACAATGAGTAATAACTCTACCTTATTCAGCTATAGGTGTGTTCCTGATGATCTCCAGCTGAAGAATATTGACACCACCTCAATGTCATAGACTATTGCTGAGACTAATGCTGAGACTATTGAGTTTAAAATCAAAGCAAAAGACTAATAATTAGCCTAAGTCTGAAATGTAAAAAAGTTTTTCTTCAGAGGGACTTAAAATTTTTTTAAATGTTTATTTAATTTTGAAAGAGAGAGAGAGAGATGGAATGTGAGTGGGGGAGGGGGGCGGGCAGAGAGAGATGGAGATACAAAATTCGAAGCAAATTCCAGGTTCTAAGCTGTCAGCACAAAGCCCAATGCTGGGCTCGAACTCACAGACCGCGAGATCATGACCTGAGCTGAAGTTGCATGCTGAACCGACTGAGCCACCCAGGCGCCCCCAGAGGGACTTTTTAGAAAATATATTTGTTAATGAAAAAACATTTATTTGAAGTTTTAATTTTTCCACTCTTTAATTTCCTATTATTCTATTAGAACGAAGAGAAATTATATACATTCATTAATTTATAAAATAGCATCAAATATAAAATTGTTATAAATCATATCTACATTTAATTAATTAATTAGTCAGTTGATTTTTAGCATCATGCCCTGCAATACCCAACAATGTCCCTAAAAAAATGTTTTTGTTGTTCTAAATTCTAAATAATTGCTGTTGCTGCTGGTTTGTTTTGTTTTGTTTTTGTTTTTGTTTTTCCATCACAATAAGTGTACTTTTTAATCCCCATCACCTATTCCCTACCAACCTTCCCTCTGGTAACCATCAGTTTGTTCTCTATAGTTAAAAGCTTGTTTCTTGGTTTCTCTCTCTCTCTCTCTCTCTGTCTCTCTCTCTCTCTCTCTCTGTCTCTCTCTCCTTTTGCTTTTTTGTTTTGTTTCTATAATTCCACATATGAGTGAGATCATATGCTATTATTCTTTGTCTGTCTAACCTATATGGTTTAGCATTGTGCTCTCTAGATCCATCCATACTATTGTAAATGGCAAGATTTCATTCTTTTTATGACTGAACAATATTTCATTGGATATATATACCCCCTCTTCTTTATTCATTCATCTATCAAAGGACATTAGGGCTGTTTCTATAGTTTGGCTATTGTAGATAATGCTGCAATAAACAGAGTGGTGCATGTATCCCTTTGAACTAGTGTTTTGTATTTTTTGGATAATTACCCAGTAGTGCAATTAGTGGATTATAGGGCAGTTCTATTTTTAACATTTGGAGAAATCGTCATTTTGTTTTTTGCCGTGGCTGCGCAAAGTTGCATTCCCACCAACAGTGAAAGAAGATTCCTTATTTCTACATCCTCATCAACACCTGTTGTTTATTGTGTTTTTGATTTTAACCCTTTCCATAGATGTGAGATGATATTGTAGTTTTGATTTGCATTTTCGTGATGATGAATGATGTTGAGCATCTTCTCATGTGTCTGTTGTCCATGTGCATGCTCTTTGGAGAAATGTCTGTTCATGTCTTCTGCCCGTTTTTAATTGGATTACTTGGGGTTTTTTGGTTTTGGTTTTGGTTTTTTTGTGTGTTGAGTTGTATAAATTCTTGATATATTTTGGATACTAACCCTTTATCAGATATATCATTTGCAAATATCTTCTCCCCTCAGTAGGTTGCCTTTTAGTTTTATTGATTGTTTCCTTTGCTGTACAGAAGTTTTTTATTTTGATGTAGTTCCAAAAGCTTATTTTAGCTTTTATTTCCCTTGCCTCATGAGACAGATTTAGAAAGAAGTTGCTATAGCTCATGTCAGAAAATTTACTGCCTGTTCTCTCTTCAAGGATTTTGATTTCAGATCTCAGATTTAAGACTTTAATCTATTTTGAGTTTATTTTTGTGTATGTTGAAAGAAGATGATCCAGTTTCATTATTTAGCATGTAGCTGACCAGTTTTAATCTTTGTACTTTTCTCCACTTTTGACGTATTTTTAAAATATATATATGACAACAAATCTATTGTATGAAAAGTAGTAGTGTGCCTTATGTTAAAAAAATCCAGAAAAACTCTGGAGACATATATACCAAGATACTAATGATTGGTGGAGGACAGAGATTGATTCCTCTTTTATATATTTTCCTGTGATTTTTAAGTTTTTAAGAAAACCAATCTTTAAAAATACATGCGATATGCACACACAATTTAAGAAGAATGGAAAATATTTCCCAGAGATGACAATAAAACCACCATTATGGTTTTGTTTTATTTGATTTCAGTATACACCCACCCCCAACAAACACATAATGGATCAAAGAGGATTTTATACAATTATTTTTCTCTAACATTTTAGAGTAAGTATTTTTTCCTCATTCAAAATAACTAATTCTTTCAAAGTCTTTTTATTCAATATATTATCCTTTCCTTTGGGGCCATGAACATTTTGTGAACTGAAGACAATAGAGTTTCATTGATGACAGACACTTCTCATAGCAGATGTGATGCTAAAGGCCTGCCCCATATGCAAAAAGTAAATGTACAGATGTAGTTTTACCAGTGGTTCTTTCATCATATAAAAAACAATATAAATATCTGTCATAAACAGATATTTGCTGTTTTATTTCAGCAAAACAAATTTCTTTAAAAAACAGTGTCATTCCATTCAATCCAAGTGGTACTTTGAAGATTCATTTCCAAGAAAGCATTCTGGCCTTCAGTGTAATGATAATGGTATAAAGAAAGAGGAACCCTGTGAGAGAAGGGCCTGGGATGAATATAGCATATCTATCTACTCCACTTATCACCCCATTAACTAGCCCAAATGCTCAGTTGGTGCAGAGATTCACCTTGGGTCATAGACTTAAACACCTTATGATATTCTAGGAGCCAGTAGCATTAACTTCACGTATCTTTTTGATATGAGACTTAAACCAAAACCATAACATGTAATTTTTTACTCCTTTATCTATGATTTTATTGCAGAAGAGTTTTATTACAAGCTCTTAGAATGCATCCTACCTTTTTACTTAAGATATATTTAAGGAAGCTGTGATGAATTTTTAGCCAAGTCTGCACTTCAAGTTCTCATTAAATCTGTGGACTTGCTAGCTAATTTTTTTTTCTTTTTAAAGAGACTTTGTTCTAAGTTCAGCATAATTAGTTCTGACAAATGGGCAAGTCATGACACTGCAATTCTAGGTAGAGTCCAAACCGCTAGAGTTTTATTTATTGATAAAACCTTTTGGTGTAAAGGATCAAGGAATGACCCTAACATAGTTTAATAGCATGTTATATATATATATATATATATATATATATATATATATATGGAGAAAGAGAGAGAGAGAGGGAAATAATGGTAGCATTACTATATAGGGGTAATGGAGAAGAAAATTTAGAGATATACAAGTTACCAACATTGCTTATGCATTTGAAATAAGAATAGAGACTAACAGAGTAATTTCTAAATGTCCTTGTCATTATTACCTCAGTGTAAGCTTTTCCTCAGACTGTGCGATTTCTTGAATTATGTTCTTTACTTCTTTAGGAGGAGTAAGCAGGCTGACTAAATAAGTTTGTTTGCACTCTCAGAAGAGTGACCCCAGGTCATTGATGATCATGAATTGATGACATTGGCTGCAGTGAGAAGCTGATGTGTCACCCACAGTAGAGTGGGGCTCGGCTCATATGGATTATGAATCTAGACCAGTGGGGACTTCCTGTCAGCAGAGCACAGCAAAGAGGATGTAAGAAGGGCATTTCCAAGGGTCAGGCAGTTAGAAAACCACTGCAATCCTGCTGTAAATGTATGGTATTCTGATAAATTGAGTAAGTCTCCTTTTCCTTTGGGGCCAATCAAGAGGAGAAGGTGGACTACTAAATCCAAAGCAGCATGACTCTGATCTCAGACCTCTTCCATGGCCACAGAGATAGATGTAGGAATGAGACAAGGGTAATAATGAAGGGATGGCAGGAAAGGGTGATAGAAGAAGAGCTGGAAGTGGTGTCCCTGCAAGTATTCCCATTCTTCTGTCTCAGTGAGTGTGGAGAGCAAAGTGGAAAAGGGAGCAAGGTCCAAAGAACAGGTTTATTGTCCAGGGAACATCAGGATCTGTAAGGACTACTCTTATATTGAAATATCCATTTAGTGACAATCATATAGAAACAGAACCAATAGGAAAAGTGTCATTGGATAAATGAAATGTCCCCCAGCTTATGTAACTGATGGCCAACTGTGCTAATAACATGTTACCATGGTGAAGGAAGGTTGTGTCTGACAGGCAAACATTTAGCAATTTTGAGAAATAGGTCAGCATTTTCCTAGATTCTATGTTTATTAAAAAGAAAAATAGAAGTCAGGCCAAAATCTTCAGGTGAGTGAAGATTCTGGATGAGCATTAATAGTTTAAACTCCTGACCCTCTAAGGAATTCCTAATCAAGGACTGAATTACCTCCTTAGGCAGCCAGCCTCCAAACAGCTTCCAGGCTATAACAGTGTAAATTTTTTAAAACCGATTCCTGCCCAAAGTATACAGGGTTTTCATAGAAAATGAAATTGTGGTAAACCATGTGCTTCTGCTGTCCAATAAACATGTATATCAAAGTACTTAATAAATTAATATGCTCTGTTCCTTTCACAAATTTCAGTTCAGACATTTGTATTCACACACCAAAATAAGTTGTTATCTGTAAAGTAAAAAGTAGATAAAAGTATCCTTTATTAATTACATTTTAAATTATAAAGTTATAAACACGAGGTAAACCACATTACTAAAATTCAAAATGCATTTCCTTTATTACTGAATTACCTTGATGGTCTCATATTAACATTTCTTTTTTTTCATTTTTTACTTTTTACTTTTTTTAACATTTATTCATTTTTAAAAATTTTTTATATAGTTTATTGTCAAGTTGGTTTCCATATAACACCCAGCGCTCTTCCCCGCAAGTGCCCTCCTCCATGACCACCACCCATATTACCATGTCTAAGATGACAGCTAAATGTTGGCAAAGTGAAATATTTATCTTTTTGACTTGTTTGGTAAACAAACACACATTCACATATCTACTAAGTACTTTCTTTTTGAGAGAATTTTGTAGTTTGCTAGATCCCTGGTATACAAATAGGTCAATCTATTGGAAACATGCATACAATTTAGGCTCTGCAATGGTTACTATTTTCAAGCTCATTTAATCCTCACGAGAGCCTTGTCCCTGAAGCAGGCACTAGTATTGTCTCCCCCATTTTACAGATGAGAAAACTGAGTGTCAGAGAGGGAAGATAACTGTCCAAGATGACACAATTTGTATGTATAAGCCTGGAATTTAAACCCAGGTATGATGGCTCCAGAGTTCTTGTTTTTATCTGTGTCTTACATTTCCTCTTTATGATTAGAATACATCACAATGTGATAAATGCTACCCTGGGGCAAGATCAGGGCATTGTAGAAGTAAATGTCTGTCCTACTTGAGCTAATCTTTGAGAGATTATTTCTTCTTTTTCTCCTTTTTATTAAATTTTTTGAATGCTTATCTATTTTTGAGAAGGGGGAAGGGGACAGAAAGAGAGGGAGACCCAGAATCTGAAGGAGGCTTCAAGCTCTGAGCTGTTAGCACAGAGCCTGATGCAGGGCTCAAACTCACAAACCAGGAGACCATGACCTAAGCCAAAGTGGGACGCTTAACTGACTGAATCACCCAGGCACCCCTGAGAGATTTCTTGAAAATGGCTTCCTGGCTGAACATATTAATGCTTACAAATGTAGGGATGATTAAAGTTGGTGTGGAAGGGAATGAGGAGAAGCATGGTGTGACATGCTTGCTCGGATGTAGACAGGTACAAGTACCTTACCATAGGGTTGGGAGAGTTATTTGACTTTTATGCTAAGCAGGACTCCCCTGGCACTTTCTAGAATGATGTACTCAATAAAATCACTCAATAGTTGTCTTAAGCCTTGACACTAGTTTATATAAACAAGTTTACTTTTAAGGCTCAGGTTTGCCATCTGTTAGCTAACATTTTAAACATGGGGATATACTAGACCATTCCTTGCCAAAGCTCTAAATTTCAACAATAATATAATTCTTTTTAGAAATAATTTTAAATTATCATTCTCCCTTATGTGAGTGTACATATTTAAGACTTTTTCCTCTTATCAAATGATTGGAAGCAGAATGTAACTCCATAATGGAATAAAAAATGATATACAATATCTACCATGCTAGGAAGTATACCAATGAAGTTTAACCCAACATAGAACTATAAAAAATAAAATATTCTGAAAATTGAGAACGAGCTGCAGGAAGTAATGCTAATTCTTTGTTGCAGTGACGTCATGGAAAAGCCACTGGCCTCAGAGTAAGAGACTCTAAAATCAGTTGCAGCATATATTGCGTATTGCTGTGGGCCATGCCTCTGATCTTCCTGAGATTTAGTCCTTTACCTATTAATAAAAGATATTGGCACATATTCTAACTTTCTCAAAGTACAAGTTGAGAGGCAAATGAAAACTATAAAATGGTATATGTATAAATTTCACTGTCACCATATTCTAAATATTATAATTTGTTCAGGTCCCATGGAAAGTTAATTTTGCTTTTAAGGAGTAATTAATTAAATCTGATTTTAAAAGAATAGACATAGTCAGATGTGATTTGTATCATAGAATTCCAATTTTCTTAGTGGATGAGCAGTCCATTCAACCCAGCAGTGTTTTTTCCACATTTCCTCTCTTAATTAGAGAAAGATGACTCACAGTAGGTTTGAAAGATTTTTCACTCAATCTTGTGAACAAAGACACTGTTGCTATTTTTAAAATTCTGACTCCAAAACCCAGACTGATTTATTACTCAGATTGTACTCAGACAAATATGACAAAAAGCCAAGAAGAAACCAGTTTTAGAGTTTCTTCTACTGAAGCTATTTTAAACATATATTCCTATTTGCATTCAAGATATAAATCTCATTCTACTGCCATGTTAAAGCATGTCTCATTGAACAAAATGCTAATAGCTTATTTAATGGATATTTACTAAATGAAGCAATGTGGAAATATCACAATTCTCCCTCACAGGAAGTGTATTAAAGCAATAACAAAAAATAATATTTGTATCAAGTGATGGCAGTTATGCACTTTACAAATAGTAGTTTACTTAAATTCACAACAGCCATATAAAGGAGAAGACAGGGGCTTCTGGGTGGCTCTGCTGGTTAAATCTCTGACTCTCGATATCAGGTCAGGTCAGAATCTCACAGTCCATGGTTGGAGGCCCACTTTGGGCTCTCCACTGATGTTGAAGAGCCTGCTTGGAATTCTGTCTCTGCTTCTCTCTGAGCCTCCCCAACTTGTGTCCTCTTTCTTTCTCTCTCAAAGTAAATAAACTTAAAAAAATAAAGGATAAGGCAATTTCCTTCTCATTTATGAAGGGTGTGCATGGATGGATCAGAGAAATTGCTCAAGGTCAGACAGCAGGTAAATGGTGTTGCTCCCTTCAAAGCTGGGAAGTCTGGGAGGCTTGAATTTCCGCCTGGGTGCGTGGCACCTCGCAACACGTGTTAGGTGTTAAGGAAGTGTCAGGAGCATGAATTCGGGAGAGAGGCAGAGTGAGAGAGAGAATTTTAAGTAGCCTTCATGCTCAGTACAGAGCCTGAAGCAGAGCTCAATCCAATGCCCCTGGGATCATGATCTGAGCTGAAATCAAGAGTTGGATGCTCAATCAACTGAGATAGCCAGGGCCACCTCAAGAAAAAAGCCAAAGTACACATTGTGGAGAGTCCCAAATATCACTGACTAGGAAAGTAACATAATCAAAGGCACAGCAAGAGAAACCGAGAGACACCATTAAAGTAACACTTTCAGAAACGACAGGACCTAGACAGTCAATGAGCCTCCTTTAATAGAGAAATACTAACAGGTGCACAGTGCACAAGGAGCTTTGAAAACTGACAAGAGACAGAAAGCTAGCCAAAATGACTAAACGAAAGAACTCGCCTCTAAAGAAACTCCAGGAAGAAGTCACAGCCACAGAACTGCTCAAAACAGATTTAAGCAACATAAGTGAACAAAAATTTAGAACAATTGTCATAACACGAATCCTTGGACTTGAAAAACATCAAAGAAACTATTGATACACAGACTACGGACCTTCAAAATAGCTGTGACAAGTTAAAAAAGGCTATAAATGAGGTGCATAATAAAATGGAGGCAGCCACTGCACGGATTGAAGAGACAGAGGGGAGAATAGGTGAATTAGAAGACACAGTTATAGCAAAAGAGGAAGCCGAGAAAAAGAGAGAGAAATTGATACAGGAGCATGAAAAGAGAATTCGAGACCTGAGTGATACAATCAAATGGAACAACAACTGTATCATAGGAATTCCTGAAGATGATGTAAGAGAAAAAGGTCCTGGAGGGGTGCTTGATCAAATTATAGCTGAGAACTTCCCGAATATGGAGAAAGAAATAGACATTGAAATCCAAGAGGCGAAAAGAACCCCCTTAAGACGTAACTTGAATCGACCTTCAGCACGACATATCATAGTGAAACTGGCAAAATATAAAGATAAAGAGAGAATTCTGAAAGCAGCAAGGGATAAAAGGACCCTAGCATACAAAGGGAAACCTATCAGAGTGGTTACAGACCTATCTAATGAAACTTGGCAGGCCAGAAAGTAATGGCAGGAAATCTTCAATGTGATGAACAGGAAAAATATGCAGCC
>CM053560.1:112912760-113014337 GCA_028646485.1 Cryptoprocta ferox
AATACAAGGTACCAGAGACACCACTACAAACATGAACTCTACAGAGAACACAATGAACCCAAACCTACATTTTTTCAATCATAACACTGAATGTAAATGGACTGAATGCTCCAATCAAACGACACAGGGTAGCAGAATGGATAAAAAAACAAAGTGTATCCATCTGCTGTCCACAAGGGACTCATTTGAGACCTGAAGACACCTTCAGATTGAAAGTAAGGGGATAGAGAAATATCTATCATGCGACCGGTAGTCAAAAGAAAGACGGAGTAGCCATACTTATATCAGACAAACTGGACTTTAAAGTAAAGACAGTAAGAAAAGATGAAGAAAGACATTATATAATAATTACAGGATCTCTCCATCAGGAAGAGCTAACAATTTTAAACATCTATGCACCGAATTTGGGAGCACCCAAATACATGAAACAATGAATCACAAACAGAAACAATCTTATTGATAAGAATGTGTTAATTGCAGGGGACTTTAACACTCCACTTACAGCAATGGATAGATCAAGCAGACAAAAAATCACTAAAGAAACAATGGACCTGAACAACACATTGGAACAGATGGAATTGATAGATATATTTAGAACTCTGCATCCTGAAGCTAGGAAATTCACCTTCTTCTCAAGTGTGCCATGGCACATTCTCCAAGATAGATGACATACTGGGGCATAAAGCAACCGTCCATAAATACAAACGAATTGAGATTATACCATACACACCTTCAGATCACAATGCTATAAAACTTGAAATCAATCCCAGGAAAAAGTCTGGAAAACCTCCAAAAATGTGGAGGTTAAAAACCACCATACTTAAGAATGACTGGACCAATCAGGCAATTAGAAAAGAAATTAAAAATTAATTGGAAACAAATGAAAATGAAAATACAAAAATGCAAGCTCTCTGGGATGCAGCAAAGGCAGTCCTAATAGGAAACTATATTGCAATCCAGGCCTATTTCAAGAAACTAGAAAAAGCGCAAAATCAAAATCTAACAGAGCACCTAAAGGAACTAGAAGGGGAGCAGCAAGAGAACCGCAAACCCAGCAGATGAAGAGAAATAATAAAGATCAGGGCAGAAATAAATAATATCGAATCCATAAAAATAGTTGAGCAGATCAATGAAACCAAGAGTTGGTGCTCTGAAAAAATAAACAACATTGATAAACCTCTAGCCAGGCTCCTCAGAAAAAAAAGAGAGAACACCCAAATAGACAAAATAATGAATGAAAATGGACCTATCACAACCAACCCTTCAGAAATACAAGCAATCATCAGAGATTACTATGAAAAATTGTATGCCAACAAACTGGACAATCTAGAAGAAATGGAAAAATTCTTAAGCACACATGCACTACCAAAATTCAAACAGGAAGAGATAGAAAATATGAACAGACCCATAACCAGGGAGGAAATCAAATCAGTGATCAAAAATCTCCCAATGAATAAGAGCCCAGGGCCAGATGGCTTTCCAGAGGAATTCTTCCAGACAGTTAAAGCAGAGTTAATACCCATTCTTCTCAAACTATTCCAAAGAATAGAAATAGAAGGAAAACCTCAGAACTCATTCTACGAAGCCAGCATCACTTTGATTCCCAAACCAGACAGAGAGCCAATAAAAAAAGAGAACTACAGGCCAATATCCTTAATGAATACAGATGCGAAAATACTCAACAAGATATTAGCAAATCAAATTCAACAGCATATAAAAAAGAATTAACCACCATGATCAAGTGGGATTCATTCCTGTGTTACAGGGCTCGTTCAATATTTGCAAATCCATCAATGTGATACATCATGTTAACAAAAGAAAAGATAAAAATCATATGATCCTGTCGATAAATGCAGAAAAAGCATTTGACAAAGTACAGCATCCTTTCTTAATAAAATCCCTGGAGAAAGTCGGGATAGAAGGAACTTACTTAAACATTATAAAAGCCATTAATGAAAAGCCCACAACTAATATCATCCTCAATGGGGAAAAATTGAGAGCTTTCCCCCTGAGATCAGGAACACGACAGGGATGTCCACTCTCATCACTGTTGTTTAACATCGTGCTGGAAGTCCTAGCATCAGCAATCAGACAACAAAAGGAAATAACATGCCTCAGAATTGGCAAAGAGGGAGTCAAACTTTCACTTTTCGCAGATGACATGATACTCTACATGGAAAACCTGACCGCCTCCACCAGAAGCCATCTAGAACTGATCCAGGAATTCAGTAAAGTCACAGAGTACAAAATAAACGTAAAGAAATCAGTTGCATTTTTATACACCAATACTGAAGCAACAGAAAGAGAAATCAAGGAACTGATCCCATTCACAATTGCACGAAAAACCATAAAATACCTAGGAATAAACCTATCCAAAAATGTAAAAAACCTGTAGGATGAAAACTATAGAAAACTTATAAAAAGAAATTGAAGAAGACACAAAGAAATGGAAGAGCATTCCATGCTCATGGATCAGAAGAATAAACATTGTTAAAATGTCATTATTACCCAAGGCAATCTACACATTAAATGCAATACCATTTAAACTTGCACCAGCATTCTTCTCAAAGCTGGAACAAACTCTCTAATATTCATATGGAACCACAAAAAAACCCGAATAGCCAAAGTAATATTGAAGAAGAAAACCAAAACGGGAGGCATCACAATCCCAGACTTTAGACTCTACTACAAAGCTGTCATCACTAAGACAGTATGGTACTGGCACAAAAACAGACACATAAACAAATGGAATAGATTAGAGAGCCCAGAACTGGACCCACAAATATACGGCCAATTAATCTTTGACAAAGGAGGAAAGAGTATCCAATGGCAAAAAGATAGCCTCTTTAGCAGGTGGTGCTGGGAGAACTGGTTGGCAACATGCAGAAGAATGAAACTAGACCACTCTCTTACACCATACACAAAAATAAACTCAAAATGGATGAAGCACCTGAAAGTGAGAAAGGAAACCATCAAAACCCTAGAGGAGAAAGCAGGAAACAACCTCTTTGTCCTCAACCGCAACAATTTCCTACGGGTCACATTGCCAAAGCCAAGGGAATCAAGAACCAAAATAAACTATTGGAACCTCATCAAGATAAAAAGCTTCTGTACTGCGAAGGAAACAATCAAAAACACTAATAGGCAACCGATGGAATGGGAAAAGATAGTTGCCAATGACATATCGGTTAAAGGGCTAGTATCCAAAATCTACAAAGTACTCACCAAACTCCACACCCGAAAAACGAATAATCAAGTGAAGAAATGGGCAGAAGACATCAATAGACACTTCTCCAAAGAGGACATCCAAATGGCTAAATGACACATGAAATGATGCTCAGCATCACTCATCATCAGGGAAATACAAATCAAAACCACATTGAGATACCACCTCATGCCAGTCAGAGTGGCTAAAATGAACAAATCAAGTGACTATAGATGCTGGCGAGGATGTGGAGAAACAGGCACCCTCCTACCCTGTTGGTGGGAATGTAAACTGGTACAGCCGCTCTCGAAAACAGTCTTGAGGTTCCTCAAAAACTATCAATAAAACTCCCCTATGACCCAGCAATAGCACTGCTTAGGATTTACCAAGGGATACAGAAGTGCTGATGCATAGGGGCACATGTACCCCAATGTTCGTAGCGGCACTTTCAACAATAGCCAAATCATGGAAAGAGCCTAAATGTCCATCAACTGATGAAGGGATCAAGAAGATGTGGTTTTACTACATGGCAATGAGAAAGAATGAAATCTGGCCATTCGTAACAAAGTGGATGGACCTCGAGGTGTCATGCTATGTGAAATAAGTCAGGCATAGAAGGACAGATACCATATGTTTTCACTCTTAGGTCTAACAGGAGAAAATTAACAGAGGACCATGGGGAGGGGAAGGAGGGAAAAGAGTTAGGGAGAGGGAGAGAGACAAAGCAGGAGAGACTCTTGAATACTGAAAACAAACTGAGGGGGGAAAGGAATGGGGGAAAGGTAATGGGGGGTGATGGTCTTGGTGGAGGTCACTTGTGGGGAAGAGCACTGGGTGTTATATGGAAACCAACCTGACAGTAAAGTATAAATTGTAAAAAATTAAAAAGAAAAAAAAAGCTGGTCACATCAAACGGTGTGTCTTTTGTCATACTCATGGAAGAACAGCTTTTTCTCATGGTTACTTTGACTATAACAACTTTTCTGACTTAGGGGGTCTATTTGCTGTTTTATAATAAAGTAGCCACCAGGGGAAAAGCCACTAGGGCAGTTAAATTTGGTCCCCAGTCTTCTGATTTATCTTCTCCTTTAATGCCTTTGTTAGGACTGCCTTTGCTAGAAAGGCACTTCTAAGCATCTTTGAGCATGCTCTAAGCTTGCCATAAGTATGCCCACTACGTTTCACATTTTTTGGTCCCATGTCACAATGCTTGCTATAGATGTTCCAATACTCAGGATAAAAAAAATGCTATGTGTCTTGTCCAAGTGATTTTAGAAAATTGGACTCCGGTTCAAGTGGACATTATACGTTGTCTTGATACATCAAAGAAATACATTAGTATGCAAATATCTTAAAGGTCTAACCCAAAGAGAGAGAAACAACTTGCTATAAAAATCACAAAATTAATCTCTTTTTCACTCTCTCTCTATGTTCCCTTAGCCTGAGAACATCATCATTTCAGTTTTATTTTTATTGCCTATTTTGTTGGATAACAAATTCTGCTTCTTTTTATTTAATTTTAATCAAAGTATAATTAACAAATAGTGTTATATTAGTTTCAGGTGTACAATGTAATGTTTCAACAACTGTAATCACTTCTCAGAGCTCAAAAAGATCAGTGTACTGTTAACCCCCTTTATCTATTTCACCCATCACTCCAACTACCTCTCCTCTGACAAACACCAATTTGTTTTCTGTATTTAAGAGTCTGGTGTCTTTTTTTTTTTTTTTTGTCTCTTTGTTTTCTTTGTTTATTCATTTACTTTGTTTCTTAAATTGGACATTTGAGTGAAAAAAATAAATTCTCTACTTCTTTTCATACGTTGAATTCCACTGTCATCTGGCTGCCTTGATTCCTAGTTCAAAGTCAGATGTCTGTGTTAATTTTGCTCCTTTGAGGGTAATGTGTCTTTTTTTCTCTCAATACTTAAATACATGCTTTTGCCTTTGGTCTTTGGGAGTTCAGTGTTTCCCTTTGTATTATTCATCCTTTGGAGTTCACAAGTGTTGCTGAGTGTGTAAATTTATGTCTTCATTTTTCTCATTTTCCACAGCCTACATTTCTGGAATTCCAATTACACTTAGTTAAAAAAAATTTTTTTACCAATTCATTTTTATGACAACTTTATATCATATCCCACATAGTTTATTACATTCTTAACTTTTTAATTATTTATTCCTTTCTATTTTTTCTTTAGTTTTGATATATCTTATAGTCTTGCTTTATAGTTAACTGGTCGTATTTTTCTCTTTATTTTTTTAATATAATAATTTAAGTTTATCTTTTGTGTCTATAATCAAAATCCTTGAATTGAAAAAAATTCCACTTGAATGTTTTTCCTTTAACAAATTCCTGTTCTCTGATAAAAGTATCAATATTTTCATTCATCATTTTCTCTTTTCCTCTGTTCTCTTAAAAAATATTACTTATTTCCATAGTAAAGACTTTGCTGGCTAACTCCAAAATCTTAACCACCTGTGGATCTGTGTTTATACTCTCTTAGTTTTCCCTTGGAGTTTGTTCATTTGGCAACAGCATACACCTTGTGTGAAATTTGTATGAAAAATTTTTATTATCCTTCAAAGACAGTTCATCACTTTATATTTTGGTCATTAAGTTTGGGACTAGTTACTCTAATACAGTGAGAGGCTTGGGTAACTCAAGGCTCAGTTAGTTCTAATTGGACAGGTTTTCTTTTTGTTTTGCTTTTTGTGTTTTGTTTTCACTTTTGTTTTTGTTTTTGTAGTTTTTTGTTTTTTTTTTTTTTTTTTTTTGGTGTTGATGGTCTCTTTTACATATGCTCTAGGCTATTATCCTTCAAGGATTGTAACTGAGTGTTTGGTGTATTCACCATGCCCCCTCTTGTAGTGCATCCTCAATGATAATTCTTGTTTTCCCAACATTGATGGGTTGTTAGACTATCCTGCTTCTCAGAGGCTTTTTGCTTGCTTTAATTTCCTTCTCTTCACAGTCTTAGAATTTAGATAATGTTTGTAGAATAGAGTTAATTTCTTTTTTTACCTTTCCCCCTGAGACTCTGGCCTAAAGAGTTTCTTATTATTGCATCTTGTTGGTGCTCCAACATGAGGAGACAGATTTTCAGAGTCACTTTGTTTTCAGAGTCTTTACCTGTATTTTTGGATTCACTTTCTAATTCCAGATGCTCAGCAAATGACCACAGAGATAAAGCCACAACAAAATGTGGGTTTACCTCTCTGGGTGGTGTCCACTTCTCCAGGAGTTTGTACCCTCTAGTCATAGTTGCTTTGGTACCTACCTGATGTCCTCAAAGAGAGTATCATGTTATCCTATCAATTTATTTTTCAGTTTATTTCAGTGAAAGAGTTGGTACATTTTAAGCCACTCAAAAATAATTGGAAGTAAAACTTCATCATTCTGATTCAGTTTCTTTTTCTTTTAACTTTTTATTTTAGAACAGTTTTAGTTTTACAGAAAAATTGTGAAGATACTAGATGGATTCCCATGGTTCCTACACTCAGTTTTCCTTATTATTTTTTAAATGTTTATTTAGTTTTGAGAAAGAGAGAGACAGAGCATAAGCAGGGGAGGGAAACAAAAAGCGGGAGACACAAAATCCAAAGCAGGCTCCAGGCTCCAACCTGTCAGCACAGAGCCCGATGCAGGCCATGAGATCTTGACCTGAGCCAAAGTCAGATGCTTAACTGACTTAGCCACCCAGGGGCCCCTCAGTTTTCCCTATTTTTAATAATTACATTGGTATAGCCTATTTGTTACAGTTAGTAAGCCAATATTAATACCTTATTAGTAACTAAAGTCCATACTTACAGATTTTTAAAGTTTTTTCCTAATCTGGATACCATATTGTGACAGTTTTTCAGTTTTCTCTTGTTTGTGATGACCTTGACAGTTTTGAAAAGTACTGGTAAGGTGTTTTGTAGGATATACTTTGATTGTGATTTGTCTGATGTTTTTCTCATTGTTAGATTGGGCTTCTATGTATTTTGTAGAATACTTAGTCTAGTAAGTGACTAGAGGTAAAGTACCATTCCCATCACATCATATAAATGGTACATACCACCAACATAATATGACTCTTGATGCTGACCTTTATCCCCTGACTGAGCTGGTATTCATCAGATGTCTCCTCCGTAAGATTATTTTTTCCATATTGTTTCCATACAACATACATTGTGTGTGTTCTGACTGCTTTACCAACTATTTCCCCCATCTCTTTCCATACTGTACTCTTTAGAAGGAAGTCACTATGTACAGCTCACACTTTAGGAGTAGGAGTCAGTCTACATTTCCTTGACAGTTTAACATCTACATAAATTACATCTACATAAATTACTATGTACAGGGTATTTATCCATTTTTCCCTATTTATTTACTCAATCATTTATTTATATCAGTAGGGACTCCAGATCATGTCATGTATAATTATTTTACACTTAGTTGTAGTCCAATGCTACTTTATTTATTTTATTGGTCAAATTTTTCAGCTTTAACAATTGTGTCATCTTAGTTGACTCCTATTTCCCTTTGACATACCCTTGTCATTGTGTGTGTGTGAGTGTCTTAACATTTTCTTTCTTCCTGGCACTACAAGATGATCTAGACTTACTTACATATTTCCTACCCAAGCCATACAATCAACCATTTATCCAAGGAGCCCTGTTTCCTTTTGATGGAGGTTGGCATTAGAAACCAAGATTTCATCTCATTGATACTGGGGTATCATTGTTTCTAGAACCTCTCAGCTGACAGACCAAGACAATGTATGTGCATGTACACATATTATAAATATTTTAATTCTTTTAAATTAATAAAATTTTTGAAAACCCAGGCCAGATGTGTTGCCACTGACCTTACTTAAAACAATTCCAATATATTTATCCTTAAATTTTCTGCAAGTTTTTCTCAGTGAAGGTATTGTATTTAAGTTGGCAGAAAAATAATCTAATGCAGGCATATCTGGTGTTATTGGGCTTTTCTTTATTGCACTCCACAGATACTACATTTTTTAAAATAAATTGAAGGTCTGTGGCTACCCTGCATACAAAAAGTGTACTGGTACCATTCTCCCAATAACGTTTGCTCACTTTCTGTCTCTGTCTCACATTTTGGTAATTCTCCCAATATTTCAAACCTTTTCATTATTATTTTTATTATGGTGGTCTGTGATCAGTGATCCAATGCGACTATTCCAATTGTTTTGAGGTGCCACAAAGAGCACCCATATAAGATGGCAAACTTGATTGAAAAGTGTGTGTGTTCTGACTGCTTCAGCAACTGCTTCCTCATCTCTCTCCCTCTCCTCAAGCATCCCTGTTCCTTGAGACACAACAATATTGAAATTAGGCCAATTAATAACCCTTCAGTGGTTTCCAACTGTTCAGGTAAAAAGAAGAGTCATACATCTCTCATTTGAAATCAAAAGCTAGAAATGATTAAGCTTAGCAAGGAAGACACATAGAAAGCTGAGATAGGCCAAAAGTGAGGCCTCTTGTACCAGTTATCCAAGTTGTGAATGCAACAGAAAAGTTTTTGAAGGAAATTAAAAGTACTACTCCAGTGAACAGACAAATGATAAGAAAGTGAAACAGCCTTAATGCTGATACGGAGAAAGTTTTAGTGGTCTGCATAGAGGATCAAACCAGCTGCAACATTCCCTTAAGCCAAAAATTATTCCAGAGGGGGGAAAAGCGTTTCCAATTTTATGAAGGCTGAGAGAAGTGAGAAAACTGCAGAAGAAAAGTCTGAAGCTAGCAGAGGTTGGTTCATGAGGTCTTTAGGAAAGAAGCTGTGTCCATAATGTAAAAATACAAGATAAAGCAGCAAGTGCTGATGTAGAAGCTGCAAGAAGTTATCCAGAAGATCCAACCGAGAAAATTGATTAGAGTAGTTACATTAAACAACAGACTTTCAATGTAATTAAAATAGTCTTATAGTGGAATAAGATACTGTTTTGGACTTTCATAGTTTGAGAAAAGAAGTTAATGCCTGTCTTCAAAGCTTCAAAGGAATGGCCTACTCTGTTGTTAGGGACTAATGCAGCTGATGACTTTAAGTTGAAGCCAATATTCATTTGCTATACCAAATATCCTAGGACCATTAAGAAATATGCTAGATCTGCTATGCCTATGCTCTATAAATGGAAAAACAAAGTCTGAATGACAGCACATCTGTTTACAATATGGTTAATGAATATTTTAAGCCCACTCTTGAGACCGACTGCTGAGAAAAGATTTTTTCCCCAAAATATTACTGCTCATTGACAATGAACTTGGTCACCCAAGAGCTCTGATAGAAATGTATGAAATTAATATTGTTTACATGCCTACTAACATAACATCCATTCTGCATTCCATGGATCAAGGAGTCATTTCAACTCTCAAGTCTTATTAGTTACGAAATAAATTTCATAATGCTATAACTACCATAGATAATGATTTCTCTGCTATTTCTGGGAAGTCAGTTGAAAATCTTCTGGAAAGGATTCATCATTCTAGATGCCATTAAGGACATGGGTGATTCATGGGAAGAGGTCAAAATATCAACATGAGCAGGAAATTGGAAGAACTTGATTCCAATCTTTAAGGATGATTTTGAGGGGTGCCTGTGTGGCTCAGTTGGTTAGGCGTCCTACTTCGGTTCAGATCATGATCTTACAGCTCGTGAGTTCGAGCCCCGCATCTGGCTTTGTGCTGACAGCTCAGAGCGTGGAGCCTCCTTCTGATTCTGTGTCTCCCTGTCTCTCTCTCTGCCCTTCTCCCACTCACGATCTCTCTCTCAAAAATAAATAAAACATTAAAAAAATGATGGCTTTGAGAAGTTCAAGGCTTCAATGGAGGAAATAACTGCAGATGTAGAAGAAATATCAAGAGAACTAGAATTAGAAGTGGAGCCCAAAAGATGTGACTGAATCTCTACAGTCTAAGGATACTATATAACACCCAGCGTTCTTCCCCGCAAGTGATAAAACTTTAATGGATGGGGAGTTGCTTCTTATAGTTGAGCAAAGAAAAGTGGTTTTCTTGAGATGGAATCCCTTCTGGTAAAGGAACTGTGAAGATTGTTGAAATTACAACAAAGAATTTAGGATATAACATACATTTAGTTGATAAAACAGTGGCAGGGTCTTCAGAGGATTGACTTTAATTTTCAAAGAAGGTCTATTGTGGGTAAAATGCTATCAAACAACATCTCATGCTGCAGATAAATTGTTTGCAAAAGGAAGAGTCAATTGATGTGAAACATTTTATTGTCTTGTTTTAAGAAATTGCCACACACACCCGAAACTTCACCAACTGGCATTATGACCAGTCAGCAGCCAACACTGACCTTCCACCAGCAAAAGGATTATGGCTTGCTGAAAGCTCAGATGACAGCATTTTTTGGCAATAACATATTTTTAAATTAAGTTATTTACTTTATTTTTAAAGTCATAATGCTATTGCAAACTCAATAGACTATAGTACAATGTAAACATATGTTATATATGCACTGAGAAACCAATCAAATTATTTGACTTGCTTTGCTATGATATTTGCTTTATTTTGTTAGTCTGGAACCGAACCAGCAATATATATGAGGTATGCATTTAGATTTATTTCTTATTTTTATTGGTAGAATTTATGTATTTAGATATAAAATTTCTGATTTTCATTTTGCAAGGTGACATTGGGCTAATGCAAATGAAAAGATTTGCTGCAACCATCCTTGGGAGAAGAGTTGAGGAAGGCATAAAGACTTTCTAAAGAACTTCAAAGAACTTTCTAAAGAATGTTCAAAAACATCAGTAACATAAGAAATACAGGACACTGTTGACTCAGTCAGAAATCATCATAGGAGATTATCTTCACTGGCTTTGATCTCACAGCACTGAGATTTTTATACAATCCACCAGCTATAGTTTGGTCTGGTCCACCCAGTGCATGTCAATCTTCAGTATCATCAGAATCATGTATGAATATGAAATACAGAGTCCTGGACTTCTCCCCCAAGAGATTCTGACCTAAAAGGTTTAAGGTGAGGCCCAGGAATCTCAATTTCTTACCACCTACTAGGTGATTCAAAGTCTGCCCATCAGCAGGTCACACATGCTAGCAGTGCTGGCCCATGGCCTGTTTTCTCCACAGTCAATGCAAACATTCCACTTGGTGGGGGGAACTAATCCTTAAGGAAATTCAGGTATAAAGAATGTGTCTAGAACAAAGAAAGTCTCATTTTCAAATGCAATCAAAATGCCAATTCTCATGATGTGTGATACTTTCTTGTCTACTGTTATGGGTTGAACTGTTTTCCCCAAAGGTATTATGCTCCTCACACCCAATACTTCAGAATGTGTCTTTATTTGGAAATATAGTCATTGTACATGTAATTAGTTAAGATGAGGTCTAACTGGGGTAGCATGGATCAAGGGGTCCTTATCCAATATGACTGGTATCCTTATACAAAAGGGGAAATTCAAACACAGAGACAGCCATGCACAGAAGGAAGATGACATGAAGACACAGAGACAATGCCACCTACAAGCCATGGAGTGGAGGTTAGGAACAGATCCTCCTGTACAGTCCTCAGAAGGAGACAACCCTGGTGACACCTTGAATTTCCCACCTCCGGAACTGTGAGACAACCATTTTGTGCTACTCTTACAACAGCCCCAGGAAACATAGTCACTCGTGCTCTTAAATGGTGTTTGCAAATTTTAAATAAGTATTTATTATTTTATATCAAAGTCTCAGAGTCATAAAAATAATATTTTTATATTCTTGATATCTTAACAGAGAAAAGGAGGACCAGTCATATAAAAGTGGCTCTCCAAGGTCACACCCAAAGGATGTTGGAATTAGTGAAGATAGTGTTTACACAGGTTCCATGACAATGTGAGGCAATAATGAAGTCAGTACATCTCAAAGTACTTGGTGTTGGCAGCATATCCAGAGATTGGACACCTGGCCCCATGATTGTGAAGTTTTTCAATGCTCTTCTATTTCACAGATAAGTTCCATAGTAAAATTATTTATACATGTTTAAAAATATGGAATAATAATATCCATCTTCTTCAAACTTCACAATGATTTCTGAGAACCATTGAGATAGATAATTCTCCAAATGCTTTAATCTTCTTGGAAGCAAAAGATGTGTAATTGTATATTATTTCCATCTTCATGTTGAGTTAGGAGATTGAAAATAAATGACAATGGTCTATAAATAGAAATTTATCTAACAGGGGTCCTCTAAAAGGCCAACAGAGCACTGCAGGTGACCCTCCATATTGCAAAATGCCAGACACACTTAGCCACACAATGGTGTTTCATGAATATTCATTAAACTGTCTTAAATGTTGACACCTGAATTCATGCTGGACATGGCCAGAAAAACATGTATGGAACAGCACACTGTGGTGTGCTGGCACAGCATGCTTTCTCATTTTTGTGGGCTCCAGCTACCACACTCCCATCTCATGTTATCTTGAGTGCACAGAGCTTATGCAGAGTTATATTTGAGAAATGTTCCCACTTATCCCCGCTGCACTTTCTTGCAAACCTTAATGGTAACCAGAGGTTTAAGTTTTATCTCTGCAAATTGGAAATTAGATAAATGAATAAATGAATTGTAATAAAAATGTTTCATTTACTTATAAAGGATTATGAAGAAGATGATCAACAAGGCAAAACCAGACATTTGTCATGATGCTGCTTTGGGGTTTAAGGGGCTCATAGTACCTCTTTTTCAAATCCATTATGTTGGATATAAATTACATTAAGTTTGAATTTCTACACAGAAGAATATGCTACCCAGTAGAAAGCGGGGTGTCAGGTCAGATCTCCCCAAACTGCAAGGGCATTTGTAAGACCACTCTGGGTATCCTAGAAAGATGATGTGAAGCTAAGAATGGTGTGAGAAGACAGTGTATAGGATGAAACTCACCTGAATTATCAACATACCCCAAAGAATATAAAAACCTGATATTTTCGATCAGTAAATAAACTCCTGCAGGAAGAGATTTTTTTTTTACTTTGCTTTTTACACTTGAAGACATCACAACATAAGAATGCAATTGCCAAATAAAGAAATTCCTAAAAAAAACTATTTGTAATTTTTACTTTATTTTGTAAACACTCATTCTACTAATGAATCAATTTCCTGGTACGCATAATCTGGATTCTGCTAATAATCAACAACAATCTATGAGAATTGTGTTCAGGCTGTAAGTAATGCCCATCAATGGCTAATAGTGCATGTTAAAAATTACCAATTAGTAAACATAGGTATTGGAATATTTTTTATTTGTAAAGAATGTTTTCATTACAAGTATAATTATACAAAAGATTGACTATGTTTATAAAACTTTTTAAACTTGTCAACTCAGATTTAATCTAACTTTCTTATGGCCACAGTATTGGTAAAAATAAATAATCTCACTTGAAGAAAACTAGTATTCTTCATGATAAAAATATAAATGAGAAATCTGCAAGCTTCTCTGTAGCAGAATGCAATTTTTCCTTTCCTCTCTGAGAGTACATTGAGAGGCACATGTTAATATTCCATATTTTTCCAAGTAAAAAGCTCAATTATTGACTAGTATGTTGATTTTGTGGGGCTCCTTTTTTTTTTTTTTTTTTGCATTTCTCCCGCAGTGGTGACATTAATATTCAAAATATCTTCAAATCCTGAAAACATATTATTATACACAAATAGAATGCCCAAAATGATATTTTTGCAGACTAACAATGCTGCCAACAACCAAGTTGTTGGTTATTCCATGAAAAAAGTTTTTTCTGGTATAATGATCTGAAAAGTGCAGGATTAAACAGACTGATTTATTTAACACAATTCTTCCTTGTTTAGACATATTGGATATCTCCAGAAGGAGAATGCAGTAATGCAGTGTTTCTTAATTTATTGCTGTGGTTAGTGTTCTTCTAACACTGATGTTGGTATCTTGTAATATACTGCTGACCTATAGAAAATGGTGGGTGGGGGGCGCCTGGGTGGGTCAGTTGGTTAAGCATCTGACTTCAGCTCAGGTCCTGATCTGGAGTCCTTTGTCAGGCTCTGTGCTGACAGCTTAGAGCCTGGAACCTGCTTTGGATTCTGTGACTCCCTCTCTCTCTGCCTCTCCCCCACTCGCACTCTGTCTCTCTTTCAAAAATAAATAAACATTTGAAAAAATAAAAAGAAATGAAAAATGATGGTGAGATGCTGAAACACCGATCACATGTGAAGTTCCAGCAATAAGCTCTTCCTTTACCTCTGTGCTCCTGCAGCAGTTGATGGGACACATTTATATTGAAGCATCTCTCACTAAATTCTAAATCCTTGTGTTCCTTGTGAGACTGGAGACTCCTGAAGATGAAGAAGTGTCCAGAACATTTTAGCTCTTCCAGGAACTGTTTTGCAATTAAAAGAGTTATTAGATGATTGAATCTAAGAATAGTAGTTAAAAATACTTTTAAGGACATAGCAAAGTTTGCATAAAAACATTCAAGAGGAAATCAGCCCATTATGAACACTTTCACAACTTCCTAAATATATTAGAGTTATCTGTCTTGATATTTTAACAGAAAGATTACTTTGCCTGTATTTAACATCCCTTAGCAACATAATCATCCTATGTCTATAAGGCCAGGGGTTCTAGAGAACCCAAGTCTTGTCAAGAAAAAGTAGTGTACCCACAGCAAGTTATTGGTGGAATGGGAATGCTTTGAAGCCCATTGAAATTACTCTTCTATGGCAAAAGTGATAATGCATGGGAATTGTGAAATTTAGATGAGTTAGTTCATGTAAAACATTTAAAATAATAGCGGAATATTATACATGAATTGGTATTATTTTTTTAAGTTTATTTATTTTTGAAAGAGGGCGCAAGCTGGGAGATGGGGTGCAGAGAGAGACACACACACATACACACACACATACAAAATTCAAAGCAAGCTCCAGGCTCTGAGCTGTGAGCACAGAGCCTGTCATGGGGCTTGAACTCATGAACTGTGAGAACGTGCCCTGAGCTGAAGTCAGACACTTAACCAACTGAGCTACCCAGGTGTCCCACATTAGCTGGCATTATTATAGCCAAAGTCATCCAACTCATTGTGCTGTATTTGAGATTGCCCAATTACCAAACTGCTTTACAAATCTTTGGGGAAATGTTTTACTCACAACCTTACAGCCAGATGCCAGAATGGATATTGCACAAAGTAAGATCCCAGGAATCTCCCTAGAAGTGCAAGTGAAATCTAATAGCTGTATTCCCTTCTGGCAAAGAACTCCATAGGCTAGGACAATCAGGGAGGGATCCAACTTCAGACAGGCATTATTACAAAAACGATTTGTTCTAGATCTGTTTTGTTCACATGTATTTCTTTCTTTTGAGAGAGAGTGTGCACACATGTGCAAGTTGAGGAGGGGCAGAGAGAGAAAGAGAGGGAGAGAGAGAAACCCAGGCAGGCTCCTGTGTTGTCAGTGTGGAGCCCAACATGAGCTCCATCTCACAACAGCGAGATCATGACATGAGCCCATATCAAGAGTCAGGTGCTTAACCGAGTGAATCACCTAGATGCCCAGATCTAGATATGTTCTTATGGGTATAACCTTCTGGGTATGACTAGTTATTCAAGCATGATTTTACTTCAGAAAAATTGATATCAACTGTTCAGTCCCCATTTCATTGGTAGAAGATAAGCCTACTAGATTTGGAGTCATATCTTCCATTGAGGACACTTAATGAGAATTTTCCTCCAGAATATCTGAGTCTCATTATTCCCTCCAACACATGCCCAATACCATTTTAGTGATGTGATCACATATTGCTCCAATATGTTTTACTTCATTCCCCTTTGCTTTTGGTATTTGACTTACCCCGTATACACATCACTTACTAGACTTGCCCATTTGACTGACAGAAAGTCTTTTAAATATAATACTTCCTTTTCTTTCTTTTTGATAACACTAATGACTCCTTGCTTAGAATCATACATTCCTCTTAACAGATCTCTTTGACTCAAATATTTTCCTTTCTATTTCATTTAGGAGAGCATCACTAGGAGCCAAGTACAGTCTACCATGTTTCATATAATTAGTTAACAACATAGACAATAACCCCTTAATGTAATACAAAAAATATAAAAATAATAAATACATAAATTATATGATATAATATATCAACTAGTGAAGGCAGAGATTGCTCATAGGGTAGGATTCAATGAGAAAATGATTTTTGAGCACAGACTTACAGAACATAAGGGAGTTAATCATGCAGAAATCCTGATGAAAAGACATCTAGGCATAGAACAGTCAGTCAAAAGTCATATGATGAGAATATGCTTGATATGGTGGGAGTGGAGTCAGAGAGAGTGTTTGGGTGAGATGTGGGGGGTAGGCCATCAGGGGATAGATCTTTCAGGGTTTTGTAGGCCATCATAAAGACCTTTTTGTTCTATGCAAAAAAGAGGAGTCATGGAAAAGTTTTGAGTGGAGGAATGTTGACTTCAGTAATGAAATATCACTTTCTTGTGGACCATAGGTGGGCAAGTCTATAATCAAAGGGATAAATAAGGGGGCTAATGCTATAATCCAGGAAATAGATGATGGTGACTCAGATCATGATGGTAGCAATGCAATTGGTAGAAACCATCATATTTAGAATATTTTGGAAATATAGTCAATAGCATTTGCTGATATTTTGGATTTGTTATATTAAGGAAGGGAAGAGTTGAAGATTCTTGAGTTTAGGCCTGATAAAATGAAAGGATGGAGGAGTCACCATCTGGTAGGGAAAGACTATAGGTAGAATTCCCTGTGTGGGCATCAGTTTGGAATGTGTTAAGTGGGACTGATCTCTGAGACATTACAGAGGAGATCTTGAACATGTAGTTGGGTCCAGGAGGCTGAAATTTATGAGTTATTTGGTCTGGAGCTGGAGATGTAAATTTGGAGTTCACATCACAGAAGCCTGGATGAGATTCATAGGGGAATGAGTATAAATAGAAAACAGAGTCCTGGAGCATTCCCAGACAAGCAAAATGTGAGAAGATGGAGGTCCAATACAAAAATGTGGAGGAAGAGACATCAGGGGCTAGAGAACCAAGAGAGGAGTGCCTTGGGAACCAAGGGAAGAGGTAAGAGAAGTCATAGAGAGAGAAGGAGGTTTAGCATCTTAGAGGTCCCTGGTGACCTTTCTAAGAATACTGTTGGTGGAGCAGTAAAGAGGAAAGCCTGGCTGGGGTGGGCTCAAGAGAATGGTATGGAGGTACTCGGTCAGTGAGACTAGAGGACTCTTTAGAAGAGTTTGCTGCAAAGGGCACAAATAGGGCAGTAGCTTGTGAAGGAATGATACTCTAGATATGCCCCTCCATATCCACCCTCTACTCTTTTCCACCTGCTTTATGCCCAGGAAGCTTCTGCCTGGACCACACCATATAAGTTCCCTGAGCCTTGGCTTCTGATCATTGGGGAGAAAGGACAGATAATATGAGGTAAAGAAGGTTAAGGCATGTATCCCTAGACTCCCTTTCTTGCCTCAGTGCTGCAGTTTGGCTGGATTCTTTGCTGAAAGTGCTATTAGCTGTCATGCAGCTCTTTCACTGCAACCATTTCTCCAGATTCCAGTAACCATTCCCACTTATTGCCTCTTCAGCTAAGTGGTAATAGCTTTTTAATATCACTAACTCGAGGTTACTGCAATATGTCTATATTAGCTTCCTATTGCTGTTGTAACCAATGACCACAAACCTAGTGGCTTGAAACAACAAAAAAATTTTATCTTATAGTTTTTCAGGTTAGAAGTCTGACATATATCTTGCCTGGCTAAAATTAAGATGTCCATAGGGCCATGTTCCCTTCTAGAAGTTCTAGAATTGGTTTCCTTGCTCTTTCACCCACTTGCCTTGGCTGGTGGCCTCTTCTTCCATCTTCAAATCCAGCAAAGTTGTACCTCTCTGAGTTTCTTCCACAGTCACATTTTCTTCTGACTCTCTTCTGCCTCCTTATTCCACATTGAACCCATCTAGATAATCCAGGATAAACTTTCTGTCTTAAGGTCAGCTGACTACCATCCTTAATTCCATCTGCCACCTTAATTCTCCTTTGTCAAGTAACATGATGTATTCACAGGTTCTGGGGATTAGAAAATGGACACCTTTGGGAGCTCCTATTCCACATACCACAATGCCTTACTTAAATATGTCATAAGCCCTGCCAGCAAGATTGTATAAAATTTCTTCCCTTCATTAACTTCTTCTCAATTACCCAGTTTGTGTGTGCCATTTTTTTTTTTTTTTTGTATGCTGGAGACCTGACTGAAACGATTTTTTTTAAAAAAGGTTACTTAAATAAAAGTTTGTTTTTAAGTAGATGGTAGTAATGATCCAGTAGAGAGTAAAAAATAAATAGTGTGTGAGAGAGGGAGATGTGTTGTAGCAATCTCTTGTGTAGGGGAAAAGAAACAGGACCTGGTGCACAGGTAGATAAGCAATGGGGATTGCAAGAGGTAGGCAAAGGTGTTGGATATTCTATGAATTCTTCAAGATTCTAGGAACAGTGAGGAGCAAGATCACTAGTGGAAAGTAAAGAATGAGGTTGAGACCAAGAACAAAATGGGAACTGGCCATCCAGAAAAGTGGAAGAATAAATAGACTAGAGTGTACATTTTAATGGAGGTAATATTACTCCTATGGGAGTGAAATCTTTTTTTGGAAGGAGAGGCAATCTTTGATATTGCTATGTGTAGTCCTCTAAAAGGCCACAATACATGAAAAGATATACAAGCATATCATTAGTATCAGTATTTCTTTTTTTAGTTTTTAACCTTTATTTTTGAGAGAGAGAGAGAAAGAGAGAGAGAGAGAGAGAGAGAGAGAGAGGAGAGAATGAGCAGGGGAGCAACAGAGAGAGAGGGAGATACAGAATCGGAAGCAGGTTCCAGGTTTGGAGCTGTCATCACAGAACCCAATGCAGTGCTCAAACTCACGAAACTGCAAGTTCATGATCTGAGCTGAAGTCAGATGCTCAACTGACTGAGCCAGCCAGGTGTTCCTTTGGTATCAATATTTCTAAGGAAGGTGGTTAAAAATATCTAAAAGACTCCTTAGGAGAGGTGATAATGTATAAAAGATTGAGAAACACTGGGCACAATATAATATGATAACCTTAAAACCCTCTTGAAATTCATGGCCAACAACTTCAAAAGACAGCGATGATGAAAAATAGTGTGCTTTTATTTATTATTATTTTTCCTCCATAATGCTGCATGAGTGTAGACTGGATTTCAGCAGGGTTGGATTGTGTGCAAGAATAAGGGGAAAAGGGAACTAAGAATGTGTAAAAGTGATTGTAATAATTTCTCCAGGATTTTCCACTGGCGAAATAGGATATAGAGCATTCTGGGCTGCTACAGATAAGCTTGGGAGGGTGGCAACTGCCTTAGGCCCACAAGACATTTAGAAATGAAGAGTGACATAGGTCTAACAGGAGAAACCCAACAGAGGACCATGGGGAGGGGAAGGAGGAAAAAGAGTTAGGGAGAGGGAGGGAGACAAAACATGAGAAACTCTTGAATACTGAAAAAAAAACTGGGGGCGGAAGGGGAAGGGGGTGATGGTCATGGTGGAGGTCACTTGTGGGGAAGAGCACTGGGTGTTATATGGAAACCAACCTGACAATAAACTATAAAGTTAAAAAAAAAAAGAAATGAAGAGTGAAAGTCCATCATTTACATCTCACTCCCATCTTAAACAACATCTGATTTAATAGAGGCAAGTGAGTTTAATTTTTAATGTAGATTAATTTCTTTAGAATATATTTTTTGCTTATTTTCTAAAGGGGAGAGAGTGATTTATAAGATTCAATATAATGTGAAGTTTCAAATAAAAACAGGAGAAGTCAGAGAAGAGGAGCAGATGGAGAACATCTGTCTATCAATGCCAATACATTCATTGACTTCATGTAAAAAGTAAAAAAATATCCTGGGAAACATTCATTTCTTATTCATAAATGAATGCCCTAAACATTGCTTCTATATTGTATAGACATTTAATATAAAATCTATTTGTTATGCTGGTGTATAAATTCTTAGTTTGTTCATAAGTCTTTTATGCCTACCATGTTTTTCTAGTGAGATGAAAGCTCCTTGCAGCCAGTAAACATTTTCCACATTTTCAAAAAACCCACGGTAATGTAATAGCATTCCAACCAGTCTTAAGGGTTAACTTACTTAAAACTTAGACACTCTTTGTTTGCAGACCTAAGCCCTTAATCTGTAGCCAAACTAACTTACTTTCCCTGAAATTTGCAGACCCCTCTTACCTCGAAGAGTGAAGGACCAAACTTACCCATAACTTAAGTCCTGAATACATTTGAAAACAGCTGCCACTGATACCAGCAAGTCTGTTCAGGGTCACACTGACACAGGACTAGGTGCTAGGGTACTTGCTTCTCCTGCACACAGCGTCCCTCCCTTTTCCCATGCCTTCCCTTTTAAAACCCTCCGGCTTCACCTGGACAGGGAAGATGGTCTTTGAGATGTTAGTTCACCATTTTCCCAGATTGCCAGCTTCGTGAATAAAGCAACATTTCCTCTCCCACAGTCACTTGTCTCTTGAGTATTGATTTTTGTGCAGCAAGCAGCTGAACCTAAGTTTGGAACCGATTCTCTGTCTGGTAATAGTAACACCTTGCACATAATTGCTCAGACTATTTCCTTGACTCCACAGGCTCTCTATTTGCTACTTCCCTGTGCTGGTATTCTCTTACAGTGGATTTCAAAACCCCTGGGTAAGTTGTATTTTACTTGCCTTTCTTTGCATTTCCTATCCTTTAACATCGTCTTTCAGAGAACACCATGAGGAGAAAAACAGCATTGATATTTGGCATTTAAATATTAGGACAACTCCCTCATTTTGTTACCCTCCTTTGGGGTGCCTTATACTCAAAAGGTCTGCTAGTGCATTTCAACTTTTCAGGGAGCAGAATTACATTCTTAATGTAGGTGACGCATAATTGGGAAAAAGCCTCTCCAACATACTTCCCTTCTTGCTGCCTCCACAGCTCATTTAAATAAATTATGATCTTCTATTCTTTTAACTTTATCATTGTTTAATATTTAAACACAGACACCATTTCTCACCATTACCACCATGACACCTATAGGGAAGTTTTGCTTTTCTCTGTTAATGAGATAGCTTTTCAGACTTTTTTTTAAAGGTGGAAATGTTCTATATTTTACTATTTTATCAATAATTCAGAATATCCTTTAAAGGTATTTACCACTAATTATCAAAGTTTACATTTTAATCTTAATTATTAGTAAAAAAATTATTATGGAGTTTTAAGAGCCAATAAAGTATTCACATTAACAATAAGATTAGTAGAAAAGGCGGCTTTAAAGCCATCTGCACCCCACAGCCTGGCAAAAGAAAATCAATTGCAAAATCGTAGGTCATAAGTAAATACTCAAAATAAACAAACAAAAACCCCCATAAAACAAAGCAAAAACCCCTATAAAACAAGAATCCTCAAACATCCAAATACATGAATCACTTCTTTTCATCTAATTACATACTTTATAATACACATATAATAGTCACTTAATGAAATCAAATTGGGGAATTATTATTCTGTTTAATATATTAGAAAAGAAATACAAAGCTTCAAATAAAGTTTAAAGGATAGGAAAAAACTAGAAATTAAAACACAAAGGACATTTCATACCAGCTTCTTTCATGTTGAGATTATCAATAATATTTTATTCTTATTATGTATGTGGAAAGTTGTACAACTCTTATCATAACTAAAATCAGTTTATATGAATATAGTCAATAGTGGGAATCCTAGTTTACTGACATGATGCAAATATAGATTTAATTAAAAATTTTGATTAGGAAAGGTAATTCTGATCATCCTTTTCCCACAACTAAAACATTAAAAAATATTTTTACCTTTGAATCAGTTGTTTTGCTTCAAATATCACTGAGGCATATGATTGCCCTAATATAAGTAGTTAAAACATATGCATGATGGAATTCTACATTAAGGGTCTGATTATATGTAGCCTTAGGAATCAGGGAAGAAAAGTGAGACTTTTTTTGAAAGTTATACTTTCTTAAATTAAGTCATACCTGCAGATGTTGTTACAATTTCTGAAGTGTTTCTGAGACCCATAAAGTCAAACTGATAAAGCCGCCAGGATTTCTGATCAGCTGCCTCAACTGAATTTTTCCTCCATCTGTAAATCATTTCTTCTTTGGGATAGCCATCTGAAAACACAGAACAAATATTTACCCTTGAAGACATAAGTTTATAAAACATTAAAGTCAAAATTATAATTCTGTTCATTTGATAGAAGTTAAAATTTTAGGTCATATTTCTTCTAAAAAATTTACTCAATGGCACTAAAACTCAAAAATTGATGGGTAAAGGCCTTTCAACCCAGAGAGTTCCTGCTACAGATCTTCATGATCAGTAAGATATTCTCAGTCAGAAGCCTGGTCATCATCTGTGTGGACTCAGCATATAAGGGGGCTACTGTCCTTGTTTCTTTAACTGTGGAGAGCCACTTCTAGTCACCATAGGCTGTGGTCAGTTTTCAAAGAGTGGAGATTCTGATCAGAGTGTCACTAGTTTCCAGACTCTGAGATCTAACTATCTGGCCTGCACCACCTTCACCCTACCCAAAACTTACAGATCTCAAGAAAGACAAATTTAATAAAGCAATCACTCCAGATTCTGAGGTCAACTGACTCTCAGTCCTGCTCTGAACTTTATTAGAGACCAACTCACCTTATTAATTTCTCCAGGAAACAAGATGGTAGTGTGTTTCTGCTCCCTTAAGCCTAATATGGCAACCTGCTCAAACCCAGGTGTTGTGGACAGGTGCTGTTAACAGAGCCCTGTAGGCTTCCTGACCCAAGCACAAGATTGCCCCAACTACTGCTTCTCAACTCCTAGATCCCCACTTCTGAACAGCACTTGGGCTACTCTTATTTTCTCGAGTACTGTCCTGTGTCCAGGCTCTATAACAAGGTTTGCCTTATAGGGCATGCCTCATCTAAAAAAAGGCCTATATCCCATGTTGTCACCCAACACAGGACAGCATTGGTACTATTAGCCCTTCACTGATTCATATAGACACTGATGGAATGGCTGTGGTAGTAGGAAATGTATGCATTTATATTCAGGATGGTAGTGAATCCTGAATATAAAAAGTACCATATTGGTATATACATACTAATACAAACATATTAATAAAGTTATTGAAATTTTCTAATTAAACATTGCAAAGATCAGTTTACAAAATCCTTGAAGGCAATATACATTCTTGGTATTTTCCCTTCTGCCCATCATTGCTAACTTGGCTCCCTCATTCAAAGACTAAAATAGAGCACAGGTATGCTCCCTGCTTTCTGATTGTGTATTGTTCTGTGAAATTATTGTCACTATTGCTGGGATAATTGTTCTCCTTTAACTTGACAATGTTGATATCAAGTCACTAAGACTCAGTTCCAGACATTTCTATGAAGTAAACAGACATTTTACTTGGCCATTAGCCACTGTCCTGCTTGCTTTATCTTCCTATCAGACTGTCATAAAGGACATTATGCCATAATTCTTTCTTTTTAACTTGTTTTATTAAACAGCCTTATTGATGTGCAATTTGCATACATAAAACATATACAGTTCAGTGGTTTTTAGTATATTCTCAGAGTTGTGGAACAATTTTCATAATATAATTTTAGAATATTTTTATCACCCCAAAATGAAACCTCAGATCCACTAGCAGTCACTTCCCATTCCCCTTGCACACATCACACACATCACCTGTCTCATCCAGTCTTTGGCATCCACTAATATATTTTCTGTCTATAGATTTGCCTATTTTGAACATTACATATAAATGGAATCATACAGCGTGTTATCTTTTAAACTGACCTCCTTCACTTAGTGCAATGTGTTCAAGTTTCACTCATATTGTAGCCCGGGTCAGTTGTTCACTCTTATTTATCACCCAGTAATATCCTACCACATGAATATACCATATTTTGCTTATCCATTTGTCAGCTGATAGGCAGTTTGCTTGAGTCTACTTCTACACTGTTATGAACAATGCTGTTATGAATAATGCTGTTGTGAACATTTGACATTTATCAAATAAGGAAGAATTTATTCAAAACTATTGTAATAGGATGGGGTGCCTGTGTGGCTCGGCCGGTTTAGAGTCTGACTTCGCTTCAGATCATGATCTCAGTTCATGGGTTCGAGTCACGCATCAGGCTCTGTGCTGACAGCTCAGAGCCTGGAGCCTGCTTTGGATTCTGTGTCTCTCTCTCTCTCTGTCCCTCCCCAGCTCGTGCTCTGTCTCTGTCTCTCTCAAAAATAAATAAACATTAAAAAAAAATTTTAAAAAGACTATTGCAATAGGAGAATGAAGCTAGAACTCAACTCCATCAAAATAAAGAAAAATAGGGTTGTTTTTTAAGCTAGGGTGAGCAAGTGGAAAGCAACAGGAGGATATTAGAAAGAGGTCATAGTCCACCAGTGTTTACTAATAAACTTCATATATCTTTATGATGAGAGGTAGTTTTGCAACTTGGAGCAAAGCCCCACCGAAGTTGGGCTATTACCTTCTTACAGAAACTAGGAGATTGGGATATTATCTTTCTTGAATATATTTTAAAGAGATGGCTCAGATCCTTGAGAAAGTCATCTATTATGAAACTAACAAGAACCCTTTAAAAAGATTTACATCTCAAAGGGTCAGAGAAAGAACTTATAATTACAATTTTTTTTTTCTTTTAAATAAATGCTGTCAGAGAAGGAAGGTCAGGAGCATATTAGGAACAGCACTGTGTGAAATTTAGTCAAGGTGAGGGGTACTTAAAGCATTGTGGTCACCAGGTAACCTCAGCACAGTGTACAGTATAAAAAGTAAAAACTTATTTTCTACTGCTGCTGTCCTATTTCTCTGCTTGTCTTCAAGGAAAAATGTCTTGAAATGGTTACTTATTGTCATTGTCTCTAATAAATCACATTCTGTTCACTCTTCAATACATTCCATTACTCCATCTGATACTCTCCTGTGACTAGTCAACATATTACCAAATCCAGTGTCCAGGTTCTCCTGTAACTTACTTGATTTCAGCAACGTTCAATAGAATTAACTCCTTCTTCTTGAAACTATATTCCCTTGCTTTCTGCTTTTTTCATCTACTTCATTGGATGTTTCTTTTCTGACTCTTTTGCTGGCTTTTCCTCTCTGATGTCTGAAAATTAAAGTGCTTCAGAGTTTGGCCTGAACTTCTTCCTTTTTTTTTTTTTTTTTTTTTTTTTTACTTTTGGACAACACATTCACCCTAGGTAATATTTTCCTGCTCCATTATGTTAAGTACCATCTTTATGCTGATGACTCCTATGTTAATTTCTTAGTCTTGACATTTTTCTACATCTCAAGAATCAGATATCCAGCTCTCTGCTTATCATAGGGTGTCTAAAAGCACCACATGTGCTTTAACCTGTTCCAAAGACAAATTTCCCTTCCTTTAACTCAAACTTGTTTCTTTTCCACTTTTCTACCTAAGCAAATAGCAGTATTACCCACCTAATTGTTCAAGAGTTATCAACACCTGTGTATGAGATTTTGTGCTGACTTAGGTTTTAAATTTGCTTTGGGTATATAAATAGGAGTGGAATTGTTGAGTCATAGAGTACCTATATTTAACATTTTTAAAAAAGTTTATTGGGGTGCCTGGGTGATTCAGTCAGAAAGTGTACGATGTTGGCCTAGGTCATGATCTCACAGTTTGTGAGTTCCAGCCTGGCATTGGGCCCTGCATTGGGGTCTGTGCTGACAGCATTGGGCTCTGTGCTGACAGTTCAACCTCTATGCTGACAGTTCAACCTCTGTGCTGACAGCTCAGAGGCTGGAGCCTGCTTCAGATTCTGTGTCCCCCTCTCTCTCTGTTCCTCCTCTGCTTGCAATCTCCTTTCTCTCTCTCTCAAAAATGAACAAATGCCAAATTTTTTACGTTTATTTATTTATTTTGAGAGAGAGAGAGAGAGAGCATGCACACGAGAGAGAGAGTGGGGGAGGGGCAGAGTGAGAGAGGGAGAGAGAATCCCAAGTGGGCTCCCCAAGGTCAGCTCAGAGCCCAACGTCAGGCTCCATCTCACGAACCATGAGATCCTGACCTGAGCCGAAATTAAGAGGCAGACACTTAACCAACTGAGACACCCAGGAACCCCTATATTTAATATTTTTGGGAAACTGCCAAACTGTTTTTCAAGGCAATACCTTAAAATCTTACCAGCAATATATGAGGGTTCCAATTTCTCCATAGCCTTTCCAAAATTTGCTAATATCTACCTTTCTAATTATAATAGTCACAGTGGGTGTGAAGTGGTAGGTGACTGTTTAATTTTCACTTCCCTAATGACTGATGATATTGAATATCATTTCATGATTATATTGGCCATGTATATGTCTTCTTTGGTGAGGTATTCAGATTTTCTGCTCATTTTTAAATTGGGTTATTTGTTTTCTTACTGTTGAGTATTAAGAGTTACCTATATATTTTGAGTCAAGTACTTTATTAGGCATGTTTTACAAATATTTTCTGATATTCTGTGGCTTGTCTTTTGATTCTCCTGCATTTTTGAACAAGAGTTTTCTAATTCTAGATTTATTGGTTGACAGTCTTTTGCCTTCAACATTTTGAAGGAAATCATCTGTTCTCCATGGTTTCTGTTTAGAAATTATCAATTTGAATCTGATGTGGATAGGTTTGTATCTCTTTGAGTTTTTTTGGAATTTGTTGAACTTCTTTAGGTTGCTAGATTTTCAAGTAATTTTGGCCTTATTTCTCTGCTTTTCTTCTCTGAGACTTTCTTTAAATGTATATTGGTAATTTTCATGATGTGCCACAGATGTATGAGTTTCTATACAGTTTTTCTCAATTCAGCCTTCATTTTGTTTCTCTTACTAGATAATCTTTACTAGCCTATCTTCAACTCTGCTCAAATCTGTAGTTTATAGCTGGCTAATGATTTTTTTCTTTCAGTCATTGTACTATTCAACTCCAGAATTGGAATTGATTTCTTTTTAATAGTTTATATCTTTTTTATAGATATTATCTATTTAGTGAGACTTAATTATCATACTTTCCTTGCCCTTAATTCACTGGACAAGGTTTACTTTAGTTCTTTGGATGCATGTAGAAGAGCTGACTTAAAGTCTGTGTCTATTACATCCAGTGTCTGGGATTCTTCAAAGATTATTTCTATTGACAGCTTTATTTCCTGTGTATTGGTATGCTTTCTTATTTCTTTGCAGGTTTTGTAATTTTTCATTGGAAACAAGACATTTTAGATAATGTATTATAACAACTCCAGTATTGGAATCCTCTTTCCACTCAAAGGATGGTTGTTGTTCCTTGGTTTTTTGGTTTTGTGCTTGTTTTTCTTGTTCATTTCCTTAGTGACTCTTCTAAACTAATTTGTAAATCTGTATTCTCTACAGTGTGTAGTGACTGAATTCTCTTTTTGTTGCTGATTTTATGCTCTAGTTTTTGCTTTTAAGGCTGGTCTCTCCTAAACTTCACTTTTGGTTCGTTATAATTTAGTGGTCAGCCAGTGATCAGTGAGAAAGTTTCCTTAAATGTGTTGCCTGTATTTCTTTCTAATTCTCCCAAGGAGATCTGTGTGTGAGGCATAACTTCAAACTTTAAATGGTTTAAAGGACAGCCTTAGCTTTAATTTTCTGTTTGCACAGGTCCTCAAAGCCAGAAGTGAGTAACTGGGCCTTCTCCGTTACTAGAAATGTTGAATTCTATCTTCCACAAATAATCAATACTAATGTGTTAATAAATTTATATGTAACATTTTCTATAAAACATATTTACATTTAAATTAATCATAGTCTTCTGAAGATGTATACAATAACTTGAAATAACAATGGTAGTTGGGATTTTAGAGAAAAGGTAAAGTGGAAGAAAACTTTCAGTCTCTTACTTAGCCACTGAATTCTTTTCTATGCCTCTTCTTCCTACACATCATCATAAATATCATCACAATCATGATCATGGTCATCATCATCTTCATCACAGTGATCATCACCTTGGTGATGGTCACCAATACCACCACTACCACCACCACCACAACTATAATCATCATCACACTCATCATCATATTGCTGTCACATATAACTGTAATTATGTGCGAGTCAATGTTCTAAGGGTCATGGGACCTTACTTGTAGGAGTCTAAAGTCCTGAGTAAGGCATAGAAACTTTTGTTTTTGGATAATTTTGCATTATTTAGAGAAGTCCTCTCATTTCCATTTGTTTCCTCTTTCTTGGTATATTTGTTGTTATGTCTGACATGCTGAACTTCAATAACTTCACATTAGTAAATTTATCAATCATTTCTTTTTTTAATTTATTTTTGAGAGAGAGAGAGAGAGAGAGGGACAGAGAGAGAGAGAGAGAGAGAGAGACAGAGAGAGAGAGAATCCCAAGTAGGCTCTGCGCCATGAGCACAGAGCCAGACGCAGGGCTCAAATACACAAACTGCAAGATCATTACCTGAGCCAAAATCTAGAGTCAGATGCTTAACTGACTGAGCCAACTAGGCACCCCTCATCAATCATTTCTATATTTATCTTTGTATTGATGCTTAAGTAATACTTCCTTAAAATATGTTCAGATAAGTATTTCCAAAATTTAATTACAATTATTTTATAGTTTTACTATTACATTTTAAATTAGTTATTCTGAAATTATTTTGAGCAGGATCCTTTGACTTAAATGTCAGTTCTGTGTATGTGTATATGTATATGTACATGCTTGTGTGTGTTTTACTTCTGTGTATATATGATACTAACTAACCCTACTACTACTTGATTAACTAATACTACTTGATAGCAATTTTTAAAAGAGAAACATGCCTTATGGTTATGAAAATAAAATTTTCATATCAACAAAATTAATTACTAATCTTGCCTATCAATCTGTCCATCTGGCTTCATGTTTTAGTAATGCTACTGAATCTTGCATTAAAAGCCATGACCATAGTGAATATGCCTGCTCTCCAGTCTCAGTCCCTGGCTCCCATGATGGAGGCCCTCTATTTAGATCCTATAAAACAAGCATTTTCTAATTTTTGAAGCTAGAAAACAATGTTAAGAAAAAGCTAAGTAACACAAAGAAGACAAAGATTTTAAGCTTTACTTGCTTTTCCTGTTAATTGCTGCTTTGTTGCTTCATTAAAACAAAGATACTTTGTTTTTAACCATTAGTTCTTTCACACACATCATGAGATATAGCCTAATACTCAAATTATAAGTTTGGGTATAATATTTACTATAATATAGAAGTCAAAATCCTAGCCATAACCATATATTCTTTGGGAATTCAAATCTGATCAATCTCATTTATTTCTCACTTGACTTGTTTTATCTGCTCATAGTAAAAATGTGAAAATTATTTCTTCTATCTTACTTCATACTGAAGTATATAAAAGTAGGCTTTTGATTAAAGAATCTTATCAATCACCTTTTATATTGAATAGTTCACATATGAAATAAAAATATCAATGATTCATGGACCAGACATTTATAACTTCAGTGGCTAGTCAAGTTTGTCATGAAGGTTACAGCTCCTTCTAGCACAGACTTACCAAACAACAATATTTCACAATTTGATAAGCATTTTCCTCTGTAAAAAGTTTCATCCTGAAAGTTCTAATTTTCAAAAATATGAGTATTTTTCTCCTTTTCAGTAGTTTCAAATTTTTCTCCAAAACAATTTAGTTCCCATAGAAGGAAAATGGAATATTGTAGAAAGAGTGCCTGTGTGAGAAAGCATCAGGCCAGGTGGACACATTGGAGTCCCACCACACCTTTAACAACCAGATATTGTTGGTGCTACTCAAACCAGTCCAGAGAGTAGAAAATGAAGGAAAACACCCTAATTATTTTTATATAGTAAGTATAACAATTATAGACAGGCTGATAATGGATGCACAAGAAAAGCAAATGTCACAAATACTGATGCAAAATCTCAGATGAATTGTTAGTAAACAGTCTCAATCAGCATATTAAACATATTGTGACCTAATGAGATTAACAGGAAGAAAAGAGTGGAAGTTCATGAATATAATCTATCTGATGTTCATTTTCAGAGAAGGCAAAGACATTTGATAAAATGTAGCATATATTTGTGTTAAAAATACTCAATAAAAGAGAGCTTAAGTGATATTTCATATATACATGTATAAGTATATATAGATATATGTAAATATGCATAGTATGTTGTTAGTAGAAACTGATAATTACAAAAAAACACTACAAACTTTCCTTTTCTTTTTAAAACAAGTAAATATCCATTTTCTTCACTATTACTTGTCATTATATTGGATACATTAACCAAAATAGTTCTAGCAAAATAAATAAATAAAATAATGAGACCCATACAAATTAGAAAGAAAAATATGGTTTGCATCTAGAAGACACATAAGAATCAATGGATAAACTAACATGAATAATTTTTTAAAATATCATAAAATAGCTAGGTATAACTTAACAAAAATGTGCAAATTCTATAAGCAGTCCATAATGTACTACTGAGTCAAAAGTAAACTGAATAAATAAAAGACATGCCATATTCCTGCTTAGCAGGACTCAAAAACATAAAGGTGTTGATTTTACCTAAGCTAAATATGTTCATTTGAAGTGACCTCAAGAAAATCATTAGCTTTTTTTTCTGTTTCCAGACAAGTTGATTACCTATCAATTTTACTTGGAAGAATAATTAAGAATAACCAGGAAAGGGGTGCCTGGGTGGCTCAGTTGGTTAAGTGTTCGACTTCGGCTCAGGTCATAATATCACAGTTTGTGAGTTTGAGCCTTGCATTGGGCTCTGTACTGACAATCAGAGACTGGAGCTCTCCCTCTCGCTCCTTCTGTGTCTATCTTTCTGTGTCTCCCTCTCACTCTGCCCCTCCCCTGCTCACGCTGTCTCTCTCTCTCAAAAATAATAAACATTAAAACAATTTTAAAAAAGAATTATCAGGAGAAATGCAATGAAGGGAACCAGTTTTTCTTAGATTATTAAATATTATTAAATATTTAAAAACTATATTTATAAAATATTACAAAGACTACACCAGATTCAATTTTGCATTAGTACATAGCAGACCAAGGAAACAAGATAGTTGAGATTCTCTTGGAATTAGTATAAGATAAGGACTCAATTGAAATTAATAGGAGGAAGAAGGAGTTTATGACTTATGGAAGCCATATGAGATAAATATGAATTTGGATTCATTTTGTACCATTCACCAGAGTAAATTACAAGAGGGTCAGAGATCTAAAAAGCCTCACAGAAATACTAGAATAGAAATACGAATGAATTCTTTTACAACTTTGGATTAATAAAAATTTTCCTAACAATGACTCAAAATCCAAGAGCTATTAAAAAACCTATTTATAAATTTGGCAACATGAAAAAAATGATTTAACATAGTAAAAACTATGGTTTAAGGAAAGCAAATATGATAAATAAGTTAAGAAAAATATGGTTAATATATCACAGAAAAAGGATTAATTACACTAATAAAGAATGACACATAAAAATGAGAAAAAGTAAGACCAAAAATCCAATAGTAAAATCTATGAATAAACAGTTAACATTAAAAATGAACCATAAGTTGCTAAAGACACCAAACTTCACTCCAAATAACAAAAAGGACTAGACGCTGCTGGGCACCAAAAAATTGTTCTGAAAATTGATAAAAATAAAGGTCAATATGAAGTTTTCCAGGCACCCTCTGAGGACTGAATTTGAGCTAAATAAAAGCCAATTAGGGAAAGTTCTTTTTTACAGACAAACCACAGCTAACAAATGTAGGAAAAAACTGGTATAATTAAATACACTCCTCTCTAGCCTCTGATGGATCTGGGAGTCTGTCTCAGCATCACTAAGGAAGAACAAGAAGACATGTTCCTTCTGCCATGATGTAATCAAAATTACACAGGACTGCTTATGAAGTGTTTTTCAAATAATTTGAATCTAAAAGTTCACTAAGGCTCTAGAGCTAACTACCAGTTATAAGAAATGTGGGGAATATATGACACCATGAAAATATAATCAGCCAAATCTAGGATGTGTGCAACTTGACAGGCATGATGGCCTCATTTCTAACCAAATAAATAAAGGAAGCTGTACTGACTAAAATTAACTTGAGAGAAATATCAGCCAAATTCAATGTATACACCTTGACTGATACTCATTTGAAATGACTGTAAAAAAGACACCTGCAGAAACTGGCCATGGATTGAGTGTTCTATGGTATTAAGGAATCACTTTGTGATAATGGCACTGTATAAGCAGAGGTGCATATCTGTTAGAGGAAGTGTGTATTGGAGAATCCATATGATGGCTAAAATTTACTTAAAGTATTCTTTAACAAATGAGACACCCTAACCCAAAAAGCAAAATGTTGATGTTAGGTAATTAGCATATGGGTTTCATTGCACTCTTTTCCCTATTAAGAAATAAAAAGGCTGAGAAAATCTTCATGCAATTTGCAACCAAAACCTATATTTAGCCAATAAAATAGTCATTGGAAGCCTAAGAGGTTTATAAAAATGAAAATATATTAGCAGGCCATAAACAGCAGTACCAGCAATCCTACACCCTAGATTCAGACTCTGCCATTTATAATGCTCTAAGACTTTGATCTCATTAAGTGATACACTTCCCAGGTTTTAGGCTCCTAATTTGTGAAATGTGAAGAATGTGGATGGGATGCCTACCTTTTAAGAGTGTAGTAATACTGAAAACTGCACATAATTCCATGTTATGGAGTGAATGTTTGTGTCTCTTCCACCCCACCAAATTTATATGTTGAAGCTCTAACCCCCAATGTGTTGAGATTTGGAGGTGGGACCTTTGGAAGGTAACTAGCTTATGAAGATGGAAATCTCTTGATAAGATTAGTGTCTTTATAAGAAGAGACACAGAAAGACATCTCTCTTTTCCACACATAGGGACACAGCAGGTAGATCTGCAGACCAGGAAGAGGGCCCTCAGTAGACACTGAATTTCACAGCATTTTGATCTTGGACTTCCAGCCTCCAGAACTGTGAGAAATACATGTTTGTTGTTGAAGCCACCATTTTATAGAATTTTATAATAGCAGCCCTAACTGACTAGGAGATTAGTTAAAGTGCTTAGCAGTGTTCTAGATCATGGTAATTATGGAATTTATGTCAACTTTAGTTTTCATTGTAGTGCCAAAAAAATTCAATCAAAATTCTGCATCAGAAACCTCTCTGGGCTGTGCAGAGGCTCTCCCTTATGGGTTCCCAGCCCTAGGTGGCTAAAGGAGGGGAGTTGGAGGGGGTTCAATGACTAGTATATATGACAACTGTCAACATGTTTGATGTTGGAGGATCCCCTCCTGCATGACCTTCTGGGTCCCTCTTCTTCCTGTGCTTCAGCCTAGGATACAATGGGTCAAAAGGCAAAGACTTAGAGAAGAATTACACTCTGCACAGCCTTTTGTCTAAGGAAAAGTTGTATTTGTTTTGAATGATGAAAGTTAAGTGGCAGCTCCTAGTCTGTTGCATTTAATCTACTTTGAGAAAAGTTTAGGGGGAAAAGAGGACAGCACCGATTTAAAAGATGCAGTGAGAAGCTGTTTTTAAATTTATTTTTGTTTCTATGAAAGAAAAAATAAATTCCATTTTGGCAATTGTGATAATTTTTTTGTCTATGGTTGTTAATGTGCCCGAGTATAATAATAATTTTCCTGATGCTAGGAAAAATATTATATTCTCAATGCAAATGCCACAAAAATGCTGCAGATCTTGGGAGCAACTTTAGAAATCAATAACAAGTTTATTACTGTCAAGGTAGGAGACTACAGAGATTAAGCAATATTTTAAGGGCTACTGGATATTTTGTAGTGGTTACTGGATATTGCAGGGTCTACTAGGCATTTTATGGTCTACTGCCAGATCACAAAACTCTTTGTCCACTGTTTAAACATAGTGACAGATTCTTCCTGAAAATTCTTCATTCAGAGGTTTCTCAACTCAGTGTAGTCCAGCACTCAGTGGCTATTTATTATTAAATAAGTGCCCTTGAATTGAAGCTTGTAAGGTATTATTTGGTCTAAACACATTGTTTACCTTGTTTCTAGACAGTAGACAAGCCACTCAACCTCTTGCAGCCTTATCTCTTTAAATATGATGGGGTAATTTAGGGGAGTGTTTTTGAAATCAATTTATTGTATCATATGCAGGATTTTTAAATGAAATATAGTATAATAGAAAAGAACATATCAGAAGGCATCATACATAGTCCCTAGTAATATTATTTTGTGTTATTTTCAGTTTCAGATTCTGAAATGGAAAATGTATTTTTACAGGGGGGCATGGTGTGAAAGGTTGGAAAGCTCCATCTAGAGGTGAATTTGCAAGTTCAGTGTTTTCAGGAGCAGGGAGGATAAATGAGAGAGGCCATGGGGTGAACTAGGATGAGGGGGTACTGAGATCTGCAGCACACAGCCCTATTCAGAGCAGTGCCCATTTAGTAAAACTGCCCAGAGTCACCAAATATTTTGACCTTTGAAAAAGAAAGCAGAAATATGTAATTTTGAATAAAATCTGGCTTCTCAATGTTGACAACTAACTTTTTTCTTTCTTTCTTTTTTTTTTTTTTAAACAAACAAAGTTTGTCCTTGGGATGCATGTTGCACTTTAGGGAATAGGTTGATACAAGGTAAATATTTTCAAATTGTGTTTCCCTTGGTAGACAGCAGTCAGGCTATGAGGAGTTAATAGTCAACCAAAGACCCTTAGGCTTATGTTTATACTTTGTTACCACTTTGAAGGGTTTCATAGCTTTAAAAAAAGGTGAAACACTGGCCTAGATGTAATTATACATTTTTCTCTTTGTTAATTTTTAGGAGAGTGTCGGTGATCCTTAATCTCACCATATGGAAGAAAAATGGGCCCAGTTGAGGTGGATCAGAGCTAGTGTGGCCATATGAGGTTGGCACCCCATGCACTAAGTGAATGGGATCACATCTTATTATCTTTGCTTGGTGCAGTCTGGGAGGCATCCATGTGCTCTGTGCTTGGGAGTATGTGGCTTCCAAAGTCTTCCAAGATTTCACCTACTCACTAGTTACAAAAATGTAGGTACTTACAAAGAATTACCCATTCATAAATTTTAAATTATTAGCTTTGTTGTATAATTTTAATATCCTACCAGATTAAAAAAAAACAAAAATAAAAATTTAAAAGCATGCTAGCACAGAATGGGAGAAAATATTTACAAATCATGCATATGATGAGGGATTTATGTCCGGAATGTATAAGAACTTTTACATCTTAACAATAAAAAGACAAATAGTCTAATTAAAAAACAGGCAATGGTTTTGAATAGGTTTTTTTTTTCAAGTAAGATATGAGTGTGGCCGAAAGCACATGAAAATATGGTCAATATCATTAGTCATTAGGTAAATAAAATTCAAAACTAACATGAAATACTACTTTACATGAACTATGGTGGGTGTAGTTACAAAAAAGACAAAATTGCAAGTGTTTGAGAGGATATGGAAAAATTGGAACCCTCAAACACTGTTGGTAGGAATGTAAAATTGTGCAACTTCTACAGAAAACGGTTTAGCAGTTCCTCAAAATGTCAACCGTATATGCCACTTCAAGGTACATGCCCAGGAGAAAGGAAAACATATGTTCACACCAAAACCTGGATGCTGGTGTTCATAGCAGCAATAGTCATAATAAATACAAAGTGTAAATAACCCATATGTACTGACTGATTAATATAAAAACAAACACACATATTGTATGATTCTACTTATACGAAATGTCCACAATGGGCAAACTAGAGAGACAGAAAATACATTAATGGTTGCCTAGGACTGGCAGGAGGAGAATGCAGAGTGATTGCCTAATGGGTACAGAATTTCATATGGGGTGATGAAAATATTTTAAGTTAGGTGGTGATGACAGTTGTGGAGTTCTATGATCACACCAAACACTGCTGAAATGTATACTTTAAATTGGTGAATTTTGTGTTATATGAAATATAATTCAATAAAGTGGTTACTTAAAAAAATCTTGGGAGTACCATAAATACTGAGTGCTCACACCTCCAATAACTGTTCGGGAGCACCAATGCATGAGTGAAATTGGCCCCTTTTTCACTGACAGCAGGATGCATGGGAGTGATTTGAATAGAGACACAACATGGGGTGCCTGGGTGGCTCAGTTGGTTGAATGTCCAACTCTTGACTTCAGCTCATGTCATTATCTCACGGTCGTGGGATGGAACCCCACGTCAGGCTCCATGCTGAGTGTGGACTCTGGTTAAGATTTTCTCTGTCTCTGTCTCTCTGTCTCTCTCTCTCCCTCCCCCTGTCCCTCTGCTTCTCTCTGCCTCTGCTTCCTCTCTCTCTAAAATAAAAAAATGTTAAAAAATGTTTAGTAAAGATGTAACAAATCTCAAGTTGTAGTTATGAGAAGGGGCCTGTGGATTTGGTGATGTCAAAACTGAGCCCATGCCCTGGGAGGAGGGCAGAATTTGTTGAGTGATGTAGTAAACACCTAGCTTTTCATGAGTGGCAGAGGAGCTATTACTCTTTTTTTAACCTCATTTTTCTGAAGTGTTTCTAAAGTGCAAAGCCATCCCTCACAATTCCAGAGAGAAGTTACTCAGGAACATGTCTTAAGCCATGTTCACAGGTGTGAAGTGCAAACACTTGTGACCCCAATCAACTTTCTCTGCTGCATCCTCAATGTGACCACCACTCTGCCCACTGCCTCCTCCAAAGTGCTTGGGTGACAAAGTAGAAAGGGCCAAGCATGGGCACATAGCATGGCTCAAATATCTTTATTATTACATATTTTCCTAGAAGCCCTCCTTGGGATTTGGAAACCACTTGTGCCTCATTTAGGAGGCAGGCAGTTGAAGTTTATAATTTTCACAATAATCTTCCCCTGGATCACTGTTAAAATTAAGATCCTTTCTCCAGTTATAAGAGCAATTAATATGACAGTTATACAGAAAAATCCACACCATTTGGATTCTGATTGATATACATTAATTGTCAAATTAATCATGGAAGACATCTTTACAATAGCAAATCTTTCCTTTCAGGAACATATATCTCTCATGAAGGACTTATTGTAGGATATTCAATAGAATTTTGATTATTTTTTTCACATATGTCTTGTGCCAATAATGTTAAAAATATTTCTATGATATATGTTTGTTTCTGCTTTCTAATTTTATTTTCTAATGTAAAGGTTTTTTTCATATATTTTTTACACAAATACTGATAATGCGAAAAGAGCTATTAAACACATGAATTTATTTTGGATTGAGTCCATTTCAATATTTATATTAATTTTAATAATTTCATCGTGCATTATTTTTTTCTTTTTTTTATAGGTTATTGTCAAGTTGGTTTCCATATAACACCCAGTGCTCTTCCCCACAAGTGCCCTCATCCATGTCCATCACACCCCTTCCCCTTTCCCCCTTCCCCCTTCAGCCTGGAGTTTATTTTTAGTATTCAAGACTCTCTCATGATTTTCCGCCCTCCCTCTCCCTCTTTTTCCCCACTTCACCACCCCATGGTCCTCTGTTAAGTTTCTCCTGTTAGACCTATGAGTGAAAACATATGGTATCTGTCCTTCTCTGCCTGACTTATTTCACCTAACACGACACCCTAGAGGTCCATCCACTTTGCTACGAATGGCCAGATTTCATTCTTCCTCATTGCCATGTGGTATTCCATTGCATAGATAAACCAAATCTTCTTGATCCATTCATCAGTTGATGGACATTTAGGCTCTTTCCATAATTTGGCTGTTGAAAGTGCTATGAACTTTGGGGTACATGTGCCCCTGTTCATCAACACATCTGTATCCTTTGGGTAAATCCCCAGCAGTACTATTGCTGGGTTGTAGGGGAGTTCTACTGATAGTTTTTTGAGGAACCTCCACACTGTTTTCCAGAATGGCTGTACCAGTTTACATTCCCACCAACAGTGTAGGAGGGTACCCATTTCTCCACATGCTCGCCAGCATCTATAGTCTCTTGATTTGTTTTTTTTTAGCCACTCTGACTGGCGTGAGGTGGTATCTCAGTTTGGTTTTGATGTATTTCCCTGAATATGAATGATGCTGAGCATCGTTTCATGTGTTTGTTGGCCATCTGGATGTCCTCTTTGGAGAAGTGTCTCTTCATGTCTTCTGCCCATTTCTTCACTGGATTATTCGTTTTTTGGGTGTGGAGATTGGTGAGCTCTTGTAGATTTTGGATACTAGCCCTTTGTGCGATATGTCATTTGCAACTATCTTCTCCCATTCCGTCAGTTGCCTATTAGTTTTCTTGATTGTTTCCTTTGCAATGCAGAGGCTTTTATTCTTGATGAGGTCCCAATAGTTCATTTTTGCTCTTGATTCCCTTGCCTTTGGGGATGTGTCCAGTAGGAATTGCTGCGTTTCCTGCTTTCTCCTCTAGGGTTTTGATGGTTTCCTGTCTCACATTCAGGTCGTTCATCCATTTTGGGTTTATTTTTGTGTATGGTGTAAGAAAGTGGTCTAGTTTCATTCTTCTGCATCTTGCTATCCAGTTTGCCCAGCACAATCTGTTAAAGAGGCTGTCTTTTTTCCATTGGATACTCTCTCCTCCTTTGTCAAAGATTAATTGGCCGTACATTTGTGGGCCCAGTTCTGGGTTCTCTATTCTATTCCATTGATCTATATGTCTGTTTTTGTGCCAGGACCATACTGTCTTGATGATGACAGATTTGTAGTAGAGGCTAAATTCTGGGACTGTGATGTCTCCCGTTTTGGTTTTCTTCTTCAATATTACTTTTGCTATTCGGGGTCTTTTGTGGTTCCATACGAATTTTAGGATAGTTTGTTCTAGCTTTGAGAAGAATGCCAGTGCAATTTTAATTGGATTGAATTGAATGTGTAGATTGCTTTGGGCAATGACATTTTAGCAATGCTTATTCTTCCAACCCATGAGCATGGAATGCTTTTCCATTTCTTTGTGTCTTCTTCAATTCCTTTCATAAGTTTTCTATAGTTTTCATCCTACAGGTCTTTTACATCTTTGGGTACGTTTATTCCTAGTTATTTTATGGTTTTTCGTGCCATATTCTGATGCATGTTATTTCCTTTTTTTTATCTGATTGCTGATGCTAGGACTTCCAGCACCATGTTAAACAACAGTGGTGAGAGTGGACATCCTTGTAGTGTTCCTGATCTCAGGGGGAAAGCTCTCAGTTTTTCCCCATTGAGGATGATATTAGCTGTGGGCTTTTCATAAATGACTCTTATGATGTTTAAGTAAGTTCCTTCTATCCCGACTTTCTCAAGGGTTTTTATTGAGAAAGGCTCCTGTATTTTGTCAAATGCTTTTTCTGCATTTATCGACAGGATCATATGATTTTAATCTTTTCTTCTGTTAACATGATGTATCACATTGATGGATTTGGGAATATTGAACCAGCCCTCTAATCCAGGAATGAATCCCACTTGATCATGGTGGATAATTCTTTTTATATGCCATTGAATTCGATATGCTATTATCTTGTTGAGTATTTTTGCATCTGTATTCACTATGGATATTGGCCTGTAGTTCTCTTCTTTAGTTGGGTGTCCGTCTGGTTTGGGAATCAAAGTGATGCTGGCTTTATATAAGGAGTCAGGAAGTTTTCCTTCCTTTTCTATTTTTCGGAATAGCTTGAGAAGAATGGGTATTAAATCTGCTTTAAATGTCTGGTATAATTCCCCTGGGAATCCATCTGTCCCTGGGCTTTTATTCATTGGGAGATTTTTGATCACTGATTCGATTTCTTCACTGGTTATGGATCTGTTCAGATTTTCGATCTCTTCCCGTTTGGATTATGGTAGTGCATGTGTGTTTAGGAATTTGTCTGTTTCTTCTACATTGTCCAGTTTGTTGGCATATAATTTTTCATAGTATTCCCTTATTATTGCTTGCATTTCTGTGGGATTGGTTGTCATAGATCCATTTTCATTCATGATTTTGTGTATTTGGGTGTTCTCTCTTTTCTTTCTGAGGAGCCTGGCTAGTGGTTTATCAATTTTGTTTGTTTTTTCAAAAAACCAACTTTTGGTTTCATTGATCTGTTCAACTTTTTTTTTTGGATTCTATATTATTTATTTCTGCCCTGATCTTTATTATTTCTCTTCTTCTGCTGGGTTTGGGGTGCTCTTGCTGCTCCCCTTCTAGTTCCTTTAGATGCACTGTTAGATTTTGAATTTATGCTTTTTCTAGTTCTTTGAAAGAGGCCTGGATTACAATATACTTCCCTCTTAGGACTGCCTTTGCTGCCTCTCAGAGAGTTTGGATTGTTGTATTTTCATTTTCATTTGTTTCCATATGTTTTTAAATTTCTTCTCTGATTGCCTGATTGGCCCAATCATTCTTTAGTAGGGTGGTTTTTAACCTCCACATTTTTGGAGGTTTTCCAGACTTTTTCCTGAGATTGAGTTCAAGTTTCATAGCTTTTGATCTGAAAATGTGCATGGTATGACCTCAGTTCTTTTATATTTATGGAGGGTTGCTTTACGACCCACTATGTGATCTATCTTGGAGAATGTGCCATGTACACTCGAGAAGAAAGTGAATTCCTTAACCTCAGGATGTAGAGTTCTAAATTTATCTGTCAAATCCATCTGTTCCAATGTGTTGTTCAGGTCCATTGTTTCTTTAGTGATTTTCTATCTAGTTGATCTATCCATTGTTGTAAGTGGAGTAATAAAATCCCCTGCAATTAGCACATTCTTATCAATAAGATTGTTTCTGTTTTCGATTAATTGTTTTACGTATTTGGGTGCTCCCAAATTCGGCATGTAGATGTTTATAACTGTCAGCTCTTCCTGATGGAGAGACCCTGTAATTATTATATAATGTCCTTCTTCATCATTTGTTACTGCCTTTACTTTAAAGTCCAGTTTGTCCGATATAAATATGGCTACTCCAGCTTTCTTTTGACTTCCAGTTGCATGATAGATATTTCTCCATCCCCTTACTTTCAACCTGAAGGTGCTTTCATGTCTAAAATAAGTCTCTTATAGACAGCACATAAATGGATTTTGTTTTTTTATCCATTCTGCTACCCTATGTCTTTTGATTGGAGCATTAAGCCATTTGCATTCAGTGTTATTATTGAAAAATATGGATTTAGATTCATTGTGTTCTCTGTATGGTTCATGCTTTTAGTGGTGTCTCTGGTACCTTGTATTCCTCACAAAATTTCCGTCATAGAGTCCTTCTTCTTGTAGGGCTGGTTTGGTGGTGATGAATTCTCTCAATTTTTGTTTATTTGGGAGAATCTTTATGTCTCCTTCTATTTTGAATACAGGCTTGTTGAATAAAGGATTCTTGGCTGTATATTTTTTCTGTTCATCACATTGACGATTTCTTGCCTTTCTTTCTGGCCTGCCAAGGTTCAGTAGATATGTCTGTAACTACTCTGCTATGTTTCCGTTTGTATTTTAGGGCACTTTTATCCTTAGCTGCTTTTAGAATTCTCTCTTTATCCTTATATTTTGACAGTTTCACTATGATCTGTCATGCTGAAGGTCACTGTGCCTCTTGGATTTCATTGTCCATTTCTTTCCCCAGATTGGGGATGTTCTCGGCTATAATTTGATCATGCACCCCTTCAGTACCTTTTTCTCTTTTTTTTTCTTCAGGAATTCCTATGATACGGATATTGTTCTGTTTGATTGTATCACTCAGGTCTCAAATTCTCCTTTCATGCTCCTGTATCAGTTTCTCTCTTTTTCTCGGCTTCCTCTTTTTCTATAAATGTGTCTTCTATTTCACCTCTTCTCCTCTCTGCCTCTTCAATCCATGCAGTGGCCATCTCCATTTTATTATGCACCTCATGTATAGCATTTTTTAAGTAGTCACAGCTCTTTTGAAGGTCCCTAGTCATTTTTTAACTCATCTCAGCTATTTTGAAGGTCCCTAATCTTTGTATCAATTGCTTCTCTGATGTCTTCCATGCTTTTTTCAAGCCCAGCGAATAATTTTATGACAATTCTTCTAAATTCCTGCTCAGTTATGTTGCTTATATCTGGTTTAAACAGTTTTGTGGCTGTGACTTCTTCCTGGAATTTATTTAGAGGATAGTTCTTCCATTTTGTCATTTTGGCTAGTTTTCTGTCTCTTGTCAGTTTTAAAAGCTCGTTATGCTCTCTGGACCTGTTAGTATTGCTATATTAAAGGAGGCTCATTGACTGTTCAGGGCCTGTCCATCAGGATGTTTCTTTTAATGGTGTCTCTCGGTTTCTCATGTTTTGCCTTTGGTTACTTTATTTCCCTACTCAGTGATATTTGGGACTCTCCATCATGTGTACTTTGGCTTGTTTCTTGAGGTATCCCTGAAAAGGAAAACAGACAGACAAACACACAAGGAACAAAAGCATGCAAATGCACAGACAAATCATACAAACAAGCAAACCAAAAGGGGAAAGAAAAAAAAAAGAGAAGAAAAGAAAAGGAAAAAAGAAGAAAACAAAAAGGGGGGAGGGACAAAAACAACAAAGGACAGTCTAAAAGCATAAAACCAGCAGAGGGGAGAGGTAAGAATAAGATAAGGGAAAATATATTTGAATGGCAAGAATTGATCTAATCACAACAATGCATCAATTTTGGTCTTTCCTGGGCTCCAGGGGTGGGGGGGGAGAAGGAGAAAAAAAAAGAAAAAAAGAAAAAATAGGCAGCTCTCCAGCATGGATGGGCGAGGTTTGGTGTAGGTCGGTCTCATGGGCTGCTTCCTGAGGCCCCACGTTGGTGGTTGTGGGGAGAAGATTGGCCGCGCCCCAATCCCTTCTCCAACCAAGCATTGCAACCCACTCTTTTGGGTCTGATACCCCTGTGCCGCGGGCGGGCCAAGTTGTATTTTCCAAGCCCCACCTCGTTTCCAAATTCTAGTCCACCCACTTTAATGATACCGCCCGAGATGAGATGTACTCCAGCAGGCAGGTGGCTTTCTAGCTGGGCGTCAGGTACTGGATGTGGGGGAGCAGTTTCTCCTGGTGCCGCCAAGGATAAGGGCACTGAGCCCAAAGAAAACATGCCAGCTAAAGGGGACGGATCTCTCTCTCCACGCCCTGTGGTTATAGATGGGATGATAGGATCCCTCTCCGTCCTGGGCGGAGGTTTTTCTTTACTTTAGAGACAGCTCTATGAGCATTTTCAGACTCTCTTTCTCTTCCCCTCATCTCTTCCTGGCTCTACGTGCTTCCCGATGCTCTGCACGGAGTGGGGCTCCCTCCCCTCCAAGCCTCTGGGTCCCGGCTTATTTTTATCTTCCCCAGTTCACACTCACTCATGCAAGAGGCTGTTTTCTTTGTGGACTCTGTGTCTTTTCCTCCCACTCTTGTAGATTAGAGTATTGTGGCTTCAGTCCTTCTTAGTTTAGTAGATGTGGGCGGGTGAAAATTACAGAGCTCCCTACTTCTCTATCATCTTGCCCCTAATTCATTTATTTTTTAAAAATATTTATTTATTTTTAAGAGAGTGAAAGTGGGGGAAGGGCAGAGAGGGAGAGAAACAGAGGATCTGAAGTGGGCTCTGTGCTGACAGGTTGACAGCAGCAAGCCTGGTGTGGGGCTAGTATGCATGAACTGCAAGATTATGACCTGAGCTGAAGTTGGACACTCCTGCATTATTTTTTCAAGATATATGATCACTACATCTGGAACTAATGATAATATTGACTTTTCTAGTATTCATGATGCTTATTTTTATTTCCTTTGTATAATTCAGTGAAGCAATGATAATATCCCTGATGTTTCCTTAGTATCTGTCACTTAACATTTCTCCCTGTAATGTATGCTTATTGTTTTTATTGAAATATGATACTGAATCATGCTTTTAAGGTTTCAATATATTCATTTAATATATTCTTGTCACAGATATTCCAATGTGGCATCATCACATTTCTGAAATAAATTATAATCAGTTGTATTGCTCAATTTTTAAAATAAATTGCTAAATTAGGCTTGTCAGTACATTATTTGGAATCTTTGCAGTTTCAGTGAAATGTTAGATTGTGATGCACCATGGGTTTTACATTTTAACACAACGTTTACTTGAAAACCCTCTATATTGTGTGATGACAGAAGTAACATTGGAATAAAATATATGATTCCAAAATTGCAATTTTAATTAGAATAATAAGCATTTTTAAAAGTTTGCTAGATTTCATCTCATATACCATATATACAAATAGGATCTTAAAGTAACTTTTCATTGAAGTAAACTAAATATATTGAAAAACACATGTCAAAAGTATCTGTTTTGATGGATTTACAAAACTTAATGTTTCCATCTATATTGCAGATCCCCAAAATTTCTGGCCCAAGACTAACTCATCCCAAGGGAAACTAAAATCTTTACTCCCACCACATTAGTTCCCTCATAGTCCTATTGCAGCAATAACCCATACCCTGCCTTCTAAACCTGATTGACTATGCTTTTATGATCTAGAACATAGCAGGACCCCAAAGCTTCCCTATATTACCTCTATTATTTCTTTTTTATTAGAGAGAGAGAGAGAGAGAGAGAGAGAGAGAGAGAGAAAAGAGATAATCTCTCCACACTGAGCATGGATCCCTATGTGAGGCTCGATCCCATGACCATGAGATCATGACCTGAACCAAAATCAAGAGTCAGATGCTCATCTGATTGAGCCACCCAGATGCCCCTATCACCTTTATTAATTGCTTCCCTATTGGAATTGTAACCGATATCTTGCCTCTGATACCACTGATTGATTTCCTCTGGTTTTGTTCTTCAGATAAAGGAATTAGTATGTTCGCCTTTGTGTCTGGTTTCTTTTTCATACTTTAAAAATAGTAGCTCTTTATGAATCATTTCTTTTTCTTCAGTTATTGGTCCTTTAGTGTTTTCTAATTCTTGGACCAATTTGGAACATTTATTCTTTGCTAGAAAATTATGCATAATTCCTCCGTTTTTAAATGTACTGTTCTAAATTTCTCATATATTTCTTTCATGGCTTTTAAATAAGTATCATTACTGTATTCTTTCATAATTTTAGATATCTTTGTTTCATTGTTCTGTATGAATTTTGTTGTGGTGTGTCCCTTTTATTTAGTTTATTTCCAAACTCAGAGCTTTGGCTGGTTGGTTGGTTTTACTCTTTGTTTCCATTTTATTGGGTACCTGACACTACTCTCAGCACTTCAGAAACACCAAGGAGTGTGCCAACCTACCTGCTTTCTTTGGCTTCTGTTCTCTCTGGGATGAGGCAATAAGCAGTTAGAGGTAGGTGTGGAGAGAGGCTGAGAGTGACAAACAAGCTTGGGATGTGAGATAATCAGAAAGGAGGTGAGAAAGATCCTGGAGAAACCTTGAGGGTGCAGTCAGCATTAAGGCTGTGAGCAAGGAAGGGCAAGCTTGGTATGGTTCAGGAAGAACAAGGGAGTGTACGACAGGATATATCAGTGAAAGAACAGAATGAGGGAGAAATGGCTGGAGGAGCAGCACGTGGCCAGTAAACATGGCAGAAAATGACCTGATTCATTAAGAGTCAGGGAAATAAAAATAAAAGCAACAATTAAGATTCACTTTTCTCATGAGATAGGCCATATATATATATAATGTATATATATGTATATATGTGTATGTGTATATATATATATATATATACACACACACACACACACATACATTAAAAACAACTTATTAAAACAGGCAATGCTAACAAGGGTGGTAAAAAATGTTACTTACACATTACTAACTAATATAAAATCATAGAATGAAATCTGTTACTATTTTTTAAAGTAGCAAATGTCATAAATTTTGACTTGTGAATTTATGTGACAGAAATTTAGTTCCAGAAAAAATAATAATAGTAATAAAAATTCAAACAAAATAGACACACTACAAATGTTTATTGCTATGCTATTTTTCCGCAACTTGAATGGTGGAAGAAATGATGCTCTATCCATATTCTTGATTACACTGTGGCCATTGAAATTATATAAATATATAAACCCTGAATTTATCCAAAGGTCAGTATTTTGTTACTAAGTTCAAATCTTTGTGGATACAGCCACAATTCCAGAAGTATGGTCTCTGAGTAATTACAATAATAGTGACACAACCTAATTATATAAAATGGACCCTCAGATTTTTAGGCTCCCCATGATTCATCTAGCCCATAGTTACCTTTCCCTCACTTCCCTCAAAACAGAAACAACCAATATGAGATAAAGGCAAAAAACATTCAAGTTTCACTGTTTGATAACAATGAAAAATTACAATTGATTGCAAGAAATGAGAAATGAAAACTGAATATTGGACAAAAGAAAATGTATATCAGTCTAAGGAATTTAGTTATAGTATGAAAGAAGCTTGATTTTGTGAAATTGCAAAGGTCCAGAGATCCATGTTCAAATCATCACCCTTATTAATTTCATTATGCTAGTTGTAATTTGTTTTCCAGTTTCTTTTTGTGGAGGGTGACATGTTTTGGATAATAATGCCCTTGGAAGCGGTTTTTCCTTCCTTTTGCAAAACTCCCACATTTTCACCTGTGTCACATGAAGCACATGGGTTGCCTGTGGCCCATAGGATGCATGTTGAAGTTCTGGGAACTCACCACAGAGTTCACAGACTGAGGCAAAAGGAGAACAAACTGCCACCATGTGGGAAATGACTCTGAAGGCTCCCTTGTCTCACCATGAGAACAGAAAGAGAATAGCCCTCTCATATTTTTACACTGATACATTTTCTTTCTTTTTTAAAGCTTTTTATTTTTGAGAGACAGACAGAGATAGCGCAGGGCTCGAACCCATGAACCATGAGATCATGACCTGAGCTGAAGTTAGTTTAGACTGAGCCACCCAGGCGCCCCTACACTGACATAGTTTCAATAGCTATCATATATTCCATCTAAAAATTGTTGAGACGGGGGTGCCTGGGTGGCTCAGTTGGTTGAGCATCTGACTTCGGCTAGGTCATGGTCTTGTAGTTAATGAGTTAGAGCCCCACATCAGGCTCTGTGCTGATAGCTCAGAGCCTGAAACCTGCTTTGGTTTCTGTGTCTACCTTTTTCTCTGCCCCTCCCCTGCTCACACTGTCTCTCTGTCACTGTCTCTCTCAAAACCAAACATTTTTTTAAAAATTAGAAATAAATAAACAAAATTTTTTGAGACAGAGGGCAGAAAATAACCAGCTTTTGATATTCATAAATGTGTGCTGGGAAGGGATGTATGTTTGGGGAAAGCAGAGAAGGGAGAAAAGTCTCATAAGGGAGGATGTTGGTGGAATCGAACTATGAGAACATGAAAATAATGGGCATGAAACACTGGAACCAGAAAGGAGGGGAAGAAACATTCTGTAGACAGGGCAGTCAGAGACAAGTTCCTGGGGATGTGACACTCACAGTTTCCTTGTGGAGAACTACTTTTCCATGTCTGGGTGCCACAGAAACCAAGAGTTCTTCTAAGAGACCGGACAGCCTAGACTCTCATCATTGCATCCTCTGTTATAAGCTATGAGCAGCAATTTGCATCCATTTATTTCACATAAAAATAACCTTTGGAACAAAAACCTGGATTATATTCTTTTTGGTTATTTTTTGTCAGAAGCATAAGGACAAAGTGAGCCCTGCTTAGTTAAGAGACTCCCCTGAGAGCCACATTTAATTGCCACCCAATCTCTGATCCAATGGAGCCAGAAGGAATTGATTGCTTCTCAGCCAGATAATGAAATTGGGTTTGCATTTCCTCAAATCATGAGACAGCTATGGTGCACCTCTCAAGACTTGATGAGCATATGAATGAGCATGGGGGTGCAATTTCAGGGAAAGAAGATTGTTTTCCCAGTAACCAAGTCCATATTAAAAGAAACAATTTCAAAGGTTTCACTCAGGGTGAGAATCGGCTAGACAAATACATGTCACAAGTCAAAAAGTACTTTTATTAAATGGTTCTGTGGTTCTTTCCCCCAAATTGTAATGAAGATAAGCAGCATGATTGTCCATGTGATTCACTAAGCTGGAGCATTGTGATGGGTCACTTAGTTGCATCTGAAGAATAAGAGAGACATTTCCCCCTATAAGGTACATTCCATTGGGCTTGTCATGATCTGCATTTCTTGTCCTGCAGATGCTACCTGGTTATTCCTAAAGCAGAGGGCACTGGTCAGTGTCTAGCATGTGCCAGCAAAAGAAGTCTGACAATGAACGCGTACTTATGGAATTCACCAATCTTACTACACTATCCACCATCCTAAATCAGCTTGCTTCATAGAATGGTGGAATGGCCTCTTAAAGACTCAGATGCAACACCAGCTAGGTGGCAATATCTTGCAGGGCTAAGTCAAGATTGTCTTGTGTGGGGAATAAACTAGGGAATTTAAGCTTGCACCGATGGGTTAACAAGGCATAAAGAATTAGAAAGCCATAGGATGAACACACCCAAGATTGGGTAAACAAGATTAGGTAAATAAGGTCAGGTAAATGGGGCAAAGGCTCCCAGTATAAGACAAAGATATAGAATTAGAAAAGACTCAGGATGAAAGCATCAAAAATGAGGTAAGGAAGATTAGGTGTTCAGGGTGGAAACACCCCCTCCAACTTAGTATAATAGCAGAAAGCTGCTTTCACAAGAAGGAAGTACTAAGATAGGTAAACAGGTAAAGAGGACTTTAGGCTGAAGCAGGGCAAAGTGGCTCAGAGTGGAGCTAATTAATAAAAGAAATGTGCCTTGTTGACCACAAGGTGCATGCTCTGTCTTTCTTGTCCCCTAGGCCAGTTTAGGTAAACAGTGGTGGTGCCTCATGTCTGCTGTAAACAACCTTCAGCCAGCACCAGAATTTTGTTTTTTATTGACCCAAACCCCTAACATTGCATATTTTTAAAAACCCCTTTCCTCCACACCCATGAATTAATGTCTACAGTTTCATTGTCTCTTTGTGCATGCCCATCATGCTTGTAAGCTTTCTGACTCGAATGAAAATGGAGCAAGGACCCTTATTAAGGGCGTTTGTCTCCTCCAAGACATTAGCCTCTATGGCATTTTAATCCTGAGTCCCACTCTCTTCCTGGACAAGAGAAAATTTCAGACCCAGAGTCTACTACAGTCTAGGAGCTTGTATATGCTCCAAATCAGTATTCAATAAAATAGTGCTATTTCTCTGATAGTCAGGATTACAACTTCAGAAATCAAGGGATGGAAATGAGAGTGGCATCATTCATTATCTAGTGACCCACTGCAAAATGTTTCCTTCCTGATCTCTGGACCAGAGGTCTTAGTTTCAAAAGGAGGAATGTTTCTACCAGGAGACACAACAATGATCCCATTGAGTTGGTAGAGAAGACTCTTACCCATTAATTTTGAATTTCTCATGCTTCTGAATCAATAGGAAAGGAAGGTAGTCACCAAGATGTTAGGTGGAATATCAAGAGAAGATTGGATAATGCCACTCCACATTGGAGTTAAGGAAGAGTATGTCTGGAATACATGTGATTCCTCAGGATATCTCTTAGTACGACCATGCCCTGTGATTAACATAAATAAAACTACAACCACTCAATCCAAGCATGACTAGCAAAGGTCCGGACTCTAGGAATGAAGGTTTGGTCATCCCATTAGGTAAATAATCAAGACCAACTGAGGTGTTGTTGAAGGCAAAGGGAATATGGAGTACATAGAAGAAGGTAGGTATAAATACCAGCTATTAACACATGACCAGTTACACAAAAGAATGCTGTAACTGTCATGAGTAATTGTCTTCTTTATTATGAATACATATGTATATAGCAAATATCTTATTTTTTTCCTTGTTTTTTTCTCTTATGTAACATAAAATGTATTGACTTTATATCATAGTATTTAAGTATTGTTAACTTTACATTATAGTATTTAGTTTCAGAATATCAAGGAGAAGAATAGAGACTTACTTTCTTTTATGTGGAAGAAGTTAGTGTGTTTTGGATTGTACACAGGGTAGTAGGAGCATGTTAGCTGGAATTATAATTTGTCATTGTCTTTACCTGGAAATTAAGTATGGTTTATAGAGATGCGTATGGATGCCATGTTGACAAGGGGTGGACTTATGATGGTGAATTTTATGTGTCAGCTTGACTAGGTTAAGGAAAACTGAGATAGCTGGTTAAACATTATCGTTATCCATGGGTGTGTTTGTGAGGGTGTTTCCAGTTCAGGTTAGCATTTGAATTGGTGGAATCAGTAAAGCAAATGGCTCTCCCTTAGATGGGCAGGCAATTCTATCAGTTGAGAGCGTGAATAAAATAAAAGACAAAAGAAGGGTAAATTTGCACCCCTTTTCTTGCCTAACTTTTGAGCTGGGGCATGTCTTTTTATTTTCTCCTGCCCTTTGACTGGGATTTGCATCATCAGCTCCCCTGGTTCTTAGACTTTCAGATATATTGAATTTCACCATCAGCTTTCCTGGCTCTTCAGCTTGCAGATAGGAAGATTGTGGGGTTCTGTAGACTTCATAATCATATGAGCTATTTCCTACATTAAATTTCTTTTATAACAAATTGGTTCTGTTTCCCTGGAAAGTCCTGGCTAATACAGATGGAGACTGAAATGAAGTCGGGTATCAAGAGGAGGAGGACCATGGAATGGAGTTCTGGACATAGTTTCTGCACTTTCTTGAAAGTTCACAATAAAGAGGAAAAAGCACCTTGTCACTGGCCTAGCTTCTGCCTCCTTTGCCAGGCTGCACCCGGTAATATCCCATGAGAGAGCCCCACAGCCCTGGAGCCTGGAAGCTTTATTTAATGGTCTGGAATTAGGAGATGTAGCATCTTCAAATTAGGTTCACACTCTTGCATGCACACACTTACAAACCATGTGCACACACATACATACCCTTACACACACACACAATCACATGTGACATGCATACACATACATACCACACACACATCATGTGAACACACTCATAATACACTACACACAGACACACTCACATACACACACTCATAAAAACAGACACATACTCACCACATACACACACAGAGTATATACAAATAGTGGAAGATTAAAGAAAGAGAGATATGAACACATAGAATGTTCTGTAGCTGCTTACACTGATTTATTTTCTTGGGCTGTTTATCATTCCACCTTCTGCCAGCCTGGATAATGGTGATAACCAAGAATATTAGCAGTTTTTCACTTTATAAGACCTTAAAAATTCAAGATTCCAGTAAAAGAGAAAGACCCCAATGAAAAGCAAATTTCTTTTAGGCAGTGTCAGGCCTCAGGCACAGAATTACTAAAATGATTATGGAAAATGGAGGTGCCTGGATGACTCAGTCGGTTAAGTGTCTGACTTCAGCTCAGGTCATGAGATTTCACTGTTCAGAATCTGAGCCTGCTTCAGATTCTGTGTGTCCCTCTCTCTCTGCCCCCTCCCCTGCTCATATTCTGTGTCTCTGCTTCTCAAAAATAAATAATTATTTTAAAAGCCTATAAAATGATTATGGAAAATGAACTACCATTAGATGCTGTAGTAAATGGAAATGATGCCTATGTTTACTGATGTTAAGGAGAATGCTATTAGAGCTAACTACTTGAGGGAGAAAGAAAAGATTAATAATAACTGTGTAACATTCCAGATTTACAGTTTATACAGATTTAGTACAGAATTGGATGAACTCATTTTTGTTTCCTACAAGTGTTACTATTTGCAATTTTTCACTTTGTCAACATATGCATATATTAATGTGAAACTGCTTTGCAAGAAGCAAAAATTAGCATTCTCCCAAAAGCAGACAAGGATGATTTGCTAAGGACTGAACCACAGGAATGGAGGAATGTAATATAGATCATAAGAGAAAAGCCATTTTGCCACTATGGTCTGAATACTCCACGTAGCTAAATAACAGAGTCTAATGTGTGGGTTTCACTTTTCTGCACTTTGACAGTGTGAAAGAAACATAATTACATCGGCACCACTAGGTGTCTGTATGGGTGGCAGCATTACGGAGCCACATGGAGCCTTGAGCTATTGGACCATGTCATTCCCTCTGCTTGAGAAATATTGACACCAATATCACCAGTGTGATCAATTACCCTTTCACAAAGTTCTTCAATTCTGAAGTAAAGGTATTAGAAGCATATTACTCAACTTTTCTGGATTCAGATGCCTACTAAAAAAATTCCCAGAGAGCATAGCAAATATCTAGATGCACCATAACTTTTTTTCATTTTTGTGCAGTGCCAGGGACAGATCACATGTTTATGTCCATGTCATATCACATATATTTAATTTTTCCAAAAATGCTCAAGGAAGTGCTATGTTATTCTTGCGAAAACATTAGGAGCATAATGAAAAGCTTATCTAAAGATGGACACACTGAAGCTACATAAACAAAGGTACATCCCTAAACTGACCCTGTGAAGGAGTTTTTCCTGTACCTTTTGCATGACCTGCCAGCATGTCAGCCATCTCTATGGACCTATAACTTTCAATATAGACTTTGAATAGACTGCAGAACTCCTGAGACGTATGACAGAGCCATAGGGAGAAGTACACAGACATAAACGTAGGGAATAACATAGGAAAAGGAAGAGTAAAAAAAATGGGGATGCAGAACAAGCAGAGTGGGGGAAAGCTTATGATTAAGATCAGTGTTTCTCAAAATAAGACAACAGGTACATGAAAAGTTTATCAATATTACTAATCATCAGAGAACTCTAAATCAAAACCACAAGGATATGTCATCCCACACCTGTTAGAATGGATATCATTGGACTTCTGGGAAATATGGCACCGTAGGAGGACCCTAACCTCAGCTCATCTATGGATGCAACTGGATAACGCTCTTATCAGCATAAATAACCCAGAAAATGACTCAAAGACTGGCAGAACAAACTCCACGACTAAAGATAGAGAAGAGGCTATATTAAAGTGGGTAGGAAGGGCAGAGACATGATGGGGAGCTAAAGGGACTCTTGGACCATTTGCAAGAGAGAGGGATCCATGGGTGTGAAGAAGGGTGAGAAATAGACTATCAAATCAGGGAAGATGAATCCCCATAGTATTTGGCTTTGAAAACTGAATTTCATGATTTCTTGCAACCAGTGGGACTTAAAGCATGGAACTTTAAAAATCAGCAGCCTTAGCTATAGGAGATGCAGAAGGGCAATAGGAAACAAAGTCCTTGCCTTTAAAGAAACAACATAAAAAAAAAAAGCCCATGGATATATAGCACATGAGCAGCAGTTTGAAAAACACCTGGGGCATTTGCGAGGTAGAGTTACTTACTAATTGAGGAATATGTTCCAAACGAATGGAGATCACTGGGAAACTCTTCCAGGAACAAAGGAGTTGACAGGTACTATTTATCTCCTTTTCCCCTTAGCATAAACATACTGGCCACCTGTGAGGACTAGTACAGTGAAAATATTAACTACCTAATACTGTTCCTCACTCCCTGCAGCCAGGCCTGCCTCAGGGCCCACACTTTGGGTCTCATCATCAGAAGACCGATACAAACCTTGCCAATACCATGTCTCCTGATCCATGCGGTTAGCAGAACCCTAGTCTTAGCAGTGGCAATATATCCTTATGGAAGAGGACTGGTGAGCACAACTGTGGGCACTGAACTTCCTGCCAAGACCAGGGTGTTACCTATCCTGTGGAACAGAACTGGTGTGAATAACTTGAGATAAGATCTACAAAAATAGCGATAAAACCAATAACAAAATAGCAATAAATACATACTTAAAGATAATTACATTAAGTGCAAATGGACTAAATGCTCCAATCAAAAGACACATGGTGACAGAACAGATAAAATAAGAAGACCCATATATATGCTGCTAACAAGAATCTCATTTCAGACCAAAAGACACATGAAGATAGAAAATAAGGGGATGGAGAAACATTTTTTACACTAATGGGTGTGAAAGGGGGTAGCAATGCTCATATTAAACAAAATAGATTTTAAAACAAAAACTGTAATAAGAGACAAAGAAGAGTACTGTGTAATTATTCATGGAAAAATGCAACAAGAAGACATAACAATTTTAAATATTTATGCACCCAACATGAAGGCAACCAAATATATAAAACAGTTAATAACAAACATTAAGAGACTAATAAATAAAAAAACGATAATGGTAGGGGACTTTAACACCCCATTTACATGAGTGGAAAGATTATTTGAACAGAAAATCAAGTAAATAGTGGCTTTGAATGAAACACTGGACCAGATAGATTTAATAGATATATTCAGAACATCCCATCCCCAAACAGCAGAATACACATTCTTTTTAAGTGCATGTGGAACATTCTCCAAAACAGATCACATATTAGGCACAAAATAAGTCTCAACAAATTCAGTAAGAGCAAAATTATACCATGCAACTTTTCTGACCACACCACTATGAAACTAGAAACCAACTGCAAGAAAAAATCTGGAAAGAGCACAAATATATGGAGGTTAAATAACATGCTACTAAAGAATGAATGGGTCAACCGAAAAATTAAAGAAGCAATAAAAAACATATAGAAAAAAATGTAAATGAAAACACAATGGCCCAAAATCTTTGGAATGCAGCAAAAGTGGTTCTACAAGGGAATTTTATAGCATTAGAGACCTACCTTAAGAAGCAAGAAAAATCTGAAATAAATAACTTAACCTTACCCCTGAAGGAGCTGGAAAAGGAAGAACAGATAAAACCCTAAACCGGCAGAAGGAAGGAAATAATAAAGATTAGAGCAGAAATAGATGATATAGAAACCAATATAGCAGTGTTCTAGGCCAATATGGCAGAGAAGTAGGGGGATCTGTACTTCCCGTGTCTCTCAAACAAAGAAGGGCTGAAGCCAAAGTACTTTGAGCCCCAAGAGTCTGGGAGGGAAAGAGACTGAGTACACAAGGCAGAAACTTGAGATAACCTAATGGGCCATAGGTGGGTGACTGCGAGCTGCAAGAGAGAAAACAGGCTACGTAGGCATGGAGGGGATGGATCCCCTTCTGCAGAGAGACAAAGGGAAGAGAAAGAGCAGCTGGGGAAGCACAGGACTGCATTTGGATAAGAGAAAAACCTCGGACCACGATGGAGAGGGAGCCCATCTCTAGCTGCAGGTCCTTCTTTGGACTGGAGTGGCTGCCCCGTTTGCACACATAAGGAGGAAGGGAGCCAGCCTCAGGCTTGGTGGTAGGTCAGGGGTGCAGTCTGCAGCAAGAGACTCATCCCCTCCCCTGACATGCTGAGGCACAGCTGGTGGACTGCTGGAAGTTTAAAACCCAACTTAGTGCAGGACACAAGAGAAGGCAGAGCGAGATAGACCGCCACCTCTGCATCCATGGCACAGTGAAGACGATGTAAAGGAGAGATTTGGGACACCTGGTCCGTGAAAAAGGGACTGGGGGTTCACCATTTTTCTCCCTACAACCACCAAGGCAGGGCCTCAGGAATCAGTCCACCAGGCCCATAGTGGAGGTGGTACCCGCCTACACCAAACCAAGCCCCTCTATTGGAGGGGCGTATCTACTGAAGCTGGATAGACACTGTGGCTCCCCACTCTGGATCAGCACTGCAGCATTCCTTGAATTAACTCTGCAGCATTCCTTGGATTAACTCTAGAGCAATTCTTGTTATTTAGATTTATTCTCTCCTTTCTCCTTCTTATCTCTTCCCTCCTCTAGGCTGGTTACTCTGGTTATTGGTTTGCTGAAGCAGTCATATTTAATCTATTCTCTTGATGCATGTTCTACACCTCCTTCTTTACTTTCTCTCTCTCTGGAATAATCAGGCCATATAGTTTCTCTGGGTGAAACTTTCTCTTCATTTCATTTTCCTTGCCTCCTTCCTTAGTCTCCATTATCTCTCTCTAGATTAAGCCTTTTGGTCTCACTGCCTGGCAATTATTCATTTTTTCTCTTTCTCTGCCCCTGTCATTTATCTCTGTATATGTTCTTCCATTAGTACCACCTCCACCCTGTTCTCTACTTGTAGCTGGTGTTTCTGGTTTTAAATTTTTTGTTTTTGTTTTTTTGTTTGTTTGCTTGTTTATTTTATTTGTTTGTGTGTTTGCATGTTTTTGTTTCATTTTTGTTTGTCTGTTTTCCTTTACAGGGCTACTTCAAGGAACAAATCAAGGCACACTTGGTGGAGGTCCAAAACATCTCTATGAGCAAGGAAATAAAATAACCAAAGTCACAGCAACAAAGAGCAAGTAACATTGTCCAAGAAACACTTCCTGAATGACAAGGCTCTGGACAGTGTATGACTCCACTTTAATATAACAGTGCTCACAGGTGCAGAGCACATAGCAAGCTTTTAAAACTTATAAGAGACAGAAAACTAGCCAAAATGATGAAACAGAAGAATTCTCCTCAAAAGAAATTCCAGGAAGAAGAGACAGCTAAATATTTAATCAAAATAGATATAAGCAACATAATTGAACAAGAATTTAGAATAATAGTCATAAAATTAATTGCTGGGTTGAAGAAAACATAGAAGACAGCAGAGACTCCATTGCTGCAGAGATCAAAGATCTTAAAAATGGTCATGATGAATTAAAAAATGCTATAAATGAGGTGCAAAATAAAATGGAGGTGGCCACAGCATAGATTGAAGAGGCAGAGGAGAGAATAGAGAAATTAGAAGATAAAATTATGGAAAAAGAGGAAGCCAAGAAAAAAGAGAGATAAAATGATCCAGGATCAAGAAAGGAGAATTAGAGAATTAAGTGATGAAATCAAACAGAACAATATCCACATCATAGGAATTCCATAAGAAGAAGAAGAGAGAGAAAGGGTCTAAAGGGGTACTTGAACAAATCATGGCTAAGAACTTCCTCAACCTGGGGAAGAAAACAGGCATTGAAATCCAAGAGGCACAGAGAACTCCCCTCAGACGTAACTTGAATCGATCTTCAGTATGACATGTCATAGTGAAACTGGCAAAATACAAGGTTAAAGAGGGAATTCTGAAAGCAGCTAGGGATAAAAAAGCCTTAACATAAATAAGGTAGACACACAAGGGTTGTAGAGATCAAAGATCTTAAAAGGGTAGTAGCAGATCTATCTACTTAAACTTGGCAGGCCAGAAAGAAATGGCAAGAAATCTTCAATGTGATGAGCAGGAAAAATGTGCAGCCAATAATCCTTTATCCAGAAAGCCTCTCATTCAGAATAGAAGGAGAGATAGAGGTTTTCCCAAACAAAGAAAAACTGAAGGAATTTATCACCACTAAACCAGCCCTACTAGAGACCCTGAGGGGGAAATTTATGAGGGAATTGTTGCAAGGAACACAAAGTACCAGACACCACTACAAGCATGAAACCTATAGAGAGCACAATGATTCTAAACCCATATTTTTTCAATAATAACATTGATAGTAAATGAACTAAATGCTCCAATCAAAAGACATAGGGTATCAGAATGGAATAAAAAAAATAAGACCCATCTATTTGCTATCTAAAGGAAACTCATTTTAGACCTGAGGACACCTTCAGATAGAAAGCAAGGGGATGGAGAACTATCTATCATGCTACTGGAAGTCAAAAGAAAGCTAGAGTAACCATACTTATATCAGACAACCTAGACTTTAAATTAAAGGCTGTAATTCATAGCAACATGGATGGAACTCGAGGGTGTCATGCTAAGTGAAATAAGCCAGGTAGAGAAGGACAGATATCATATGTTTTCACTCATAAATGTAACAGGAGAAACTTAGCAGAAGACCATGGGGGAGGAGAAGGGGGGAAATAGTTGGAGAGAAGGAGGGGCGTAAACCATGAGAGACTCTGAATACTGAGAACAAATTGAGGGCTGATGGTTGAGGGGGAGAGAGGAAGGGAGGTGATGGGCATGGAGGAGCACACTTGTTGGGATGAGCACTGGGTGTTACATGGAAACCAACTTGACATTAAACTATAAAAGAAAAAAAAGATAAGATGTAGAAAAAGAAAAAAATATTCATTGAAGGACTATAAATATTAACTGTCCATTTTAAGTCAGAATTACAGTTGGTAAAATCAAAATGTAAAAAAAAAATTAAACATAATTTTATTATAAAAATAAAGGCTGTAAAAAGAGATGAAGAGGGCATTATATATTAATTACAGGGTCTATCCATCAGGAAGAGCTAACAATTATAAATGTCTATGCACTGAATTGGGGAGCACCCAAATACATAAAACAATTAATCACAAACATAAGCAATCTTATTGGTAAGAATGTTCTAATTGCAGGGGACTTTAATACTCCAACTACAGCATTGGATAGATCATCCAGACAGAGAATCAGTAAAGAAACAGTAGCCCTGAATGATACATTGGACCAGATGGACTTGACAGATATATTTAGAACTCTACATCCTAAGACAGTGGAATACACTTTCTTCTCAAGTGCACATGGTCCATTCTCCAAGATAGATCATATACTGGGTCATAAGGCAGCCCTCAATAAATATAAAAGAATTGAGATCATATCATGCATACTTTCAGATAACAATGCTATGTAACTTGAAATCAACCACATGAAAAAGTCTGGAAAACCTCCAAAAGCATGGAGGTTAAAGAACATTGTACTAAAGAATGAATGGGTCAACCAGGCAATTAGAGTAGAAATTTAAAAAACTGTATGGAAACAAATGAAAATGAAAATACAGAAATCCAAACCCTTTGGGAAAAAGAGGAAAAAACATTGCAATCCAAGCCTATCTCAAGAAACAAAAAAATCCCAAATACAAAATCTAACAGATATCTAAGTAGATAAAATGATGAATGCTAGAACTGATACATGAATTAAGCAAAGTCGCAGGGTACAAAACCAATGTACAGAAATTCGTTGCAATTTTATACACCAAAATGAAGCAACAGTAAGAGAAATAAAGAAACTGACCCCATTCACAATTGCACAAAACCCCATAAAATACCTAGGAATAAACCTAAACAAAGATGTAAAATATCTGCATGCTGAAAACTATAGAAAGCTTATGAAAGAAATTGAAGAAGACACAAAGCATGGATTAGAAGAATAAATAATTTTAAAATGTCAATACTACCCAAAGCACTCTACACATTCAATGCAATCCCAATCAAAATTGTGGCAGCATTCTTCTCAAAGCTAGAACAAACTATCCTAAAATTCGTATGGAACCACAAAAGACCCCAAATAACCAAATTAATATTGAAAAAGAAAACCAAAGCAGGAGGCATCACAATCTCAGACTTCAGCTTCTACTACAAAGCTGTAATTATCAATACAGTATGGTATTGGAACAAAAACAGACACAATAGAACCCAGAACTGGACCCACAAAGGTACGGCCAATTAATCTTTGACAAAGGAGGAAAGAGTATCCAATGGAAAAAAGATAGCCTCTTTAACAGGTGGTGCTGGGAGAACTGGACAGCAACATGCAGAAGAATGAAACTAGACCACTTTCTTATACCATACACAAAAATAAACTCAAAATGGATGAAGGACCTGATGTGAGATAGGAAACCATCTAAATCCTAGAGGAGAAAGCAGGGAACAATCTCCTTGACCTCAGCAGCAATTTCTTACTTGACGCATCCCCAAAGGAAAGGGAATCAAGAGCTAAAAATCTTTTGTGACCTCATCAGGATAAAAGGCATCTGCACTACAAAGGAAACAATCAACAAAACTAAAAGGCAACTGATGGAATGGGAAAAGATAGCTGCAAATGACATATCGGATAAAGGGCGAGTATCTAAAATGTATCAGGAAATCACCAAACTCCACACCTGAAAAACAAATAATCCAGTGAGGAAATGGGTTGAAGATATGAACAGACACTCTCCAAAGAGGATATCCAGATGGCCAACAGACACATGAAATGATGCTCAATGTCACTCATCATCAGGGAAATACAAATCAAAACCACACTGAGATATCACCTCACGGAAGTGGTTAGAATGAACTAATCAGGACACTATCGATGCTGGCGAGGATGTGGAGAAAGGGGAACCCTCTTACACTGTTGGTGGGAATGAAAACTGGTACAGCCGGTCTGGAAAATGGTGTGGAGGTTCCTCAAAAAATTAACAATAAAATTCCCCTTTGACCCAGCAATACCACTGCTAGGAGTTTGCCCAAAGAATACAGGAGTGCTGATGCATAGGGGCACATGTACCCCAATGTTTACAGCAACACTTTCAACAATAGCCAAATCATGGAAAGAGCCTAAATGTCCATCAACTGATGAATGGATCAAGAAGATGTGCTTTATATAGACAATGGAATACTACTTGGCAATGAGAAAGAGTGAAATCTGGCCATTTGCAGCAATGTGGATGGAACTGGAGGGCATTATGCTACATGAAATAAGTCAGGCTGAGAAGGACAGATACCATATGTTTTCACTCATATATGGGTCTGGAGAAACTTAACAGAAGACCATGGGGGAGGGTAAGGGGGGAAAATTAGTTTCAGAGAGGGAGGGAGGTAAACCATAAGAGACTCCTAAATATTGAGAACAAACTGAGGTTTGATGGGCGGTGGAGGAGAGGGGAAATGGGTGATGGGTATTGAGGAGGGCACTTGTTGGGATGAGCACTGGGTGTAGTATGGAAACTAATTTGACAATAAATTATATTTTAAAACAAAATATGTATATATAACATATTAATGAAACCAGGAGATGGTTCTTTGAGAAGATCAACAAAATTGATAAATCTCTAGCCAGACTCAGCAGAGAGTTAGAGAGAGAGAGAGAGAGAAAGAGAGAGAGATAGAAATCATAAGAGACTCTTAACTGCGGAGAACAAACTGAGGATTGATGGGAGGAAGTGGGTGGGGGATGGGCTGAATGGGTTAAGAGTTTTAAGGAGGTCACTTGTGATGAGCATTGGGTGTTATATATAAGTGATGAATCAGTAAATTCTACTCCTGAAAACAGTATTACCCTATATGTTAACTAAATAGAATTTAAATAAAAACTTGAAACAAACAAAAATAAACTTTTCAAGAAAAGAGAAAATTCAAAAAAAAAAACAAAAAACAAAATTGTGAATGAAAGAGGATAAAAAACAACCAACACCACAGAAATACAAACAACTGTAAAAGATTATGGAAAACTATATGCCAACAAATTAGATAACCTAGAATAATTCTAGAAACATAATACCTACCAAATCTTAAGCAGGAAGAAATACAGAATGAGAACCGACTAATTGTTATCAAGGAGATTAAATCAGTAATCAAAAAACTCCCTACAAACAAAGTTCAGGACCAGATGGCTTCAGAGGCAAATTCTACCAAATATTTAAAGAAGAGTTAATACTTGTCCAAATGAAACTATTCTGAAAAACAGAAATGGAAGAAAAATTCCAAATTCGTTCTATGAAGCCAGTATCACCCTGATACCAAAACCAGATAAACACATCACAAGAACTACAGAGCAATATCTTTAATAAACATAGATGCAAAAATCCTCAACAAAATACTAGGAAATCAAATCCAACAATACATTATAAAAATAATTCACCACGATTAAGTGGGATTTATTCCCAGTATGTAAGGGGGGTTTCAGTACTCATAAATCAATCAACATGATACATCACATCAATAAGAGAAAGGGTAAAAAAGCATTTGACAAAGTATAACATCTATTCATGATAAAAATCTTTAAAAAAGTAGGTTTATAGGAAACATACCTCAACATAATATAAGTCATGTATGAATAACGTACTGCCAACATCATACTCAGTGGGGGAAAACTGAGAGCTTTCCTTCTAAGGTCAGGAAGAAGACAAGGATGTCCACTCTTACCACTTTTATTCAAAATAGTACTGGAAGTCCTAACCTTAGCAATCAGACAACAAAAAGAAGTAAAAGTCATCAAAATCAAGAAAGAAGTAAAACTTTCACTATTTTCAGATGACATGATAATCTATATAGCAAACCCTAAAGATTCTACCAAATACTACTACAACTAATAAATTAATTCAGTTAAGTCAGAATACAAAATCAATATGAAGAATCCATTGCATTTCTATACACTAATGACGGAGCAACAGAAAGAGGAATTAAGAAAACAATCCCATTTACAATTACATCAAAAACAAAAAGATATCTAGGAGTAAACTTAACTTATGAGGTGAAAGATCTATTCTCTGAAAACTATGAAAAAATAATGAAAGAAGTTGAATACAACATGAACAAATAGACATTCCATGCACATGGATTGGAAAGAAAATTATCGCTAATTGTTCTCCAAAGCGATCTACAGATTTAATGCAATCCCTATCAAAATACCAAGAGCATTTTTCTTTTTTTAAAGATTCATCAAAAGCATGATGAAATATAACCTCACACTTGTCAGAATAGCCAAAAAAAAAAAAAAAAAAAAAAAAAAAAAACCTCAAGAAACAGCACGTGTTGGTGAGAATGTGGAGATAAAGAAACTCTTGTGTATTTTTGGTGGGAATGTAAACTCTTGCAGCCATTGTGAAAGACAACATGAAGTTTCCTCAAAAAGTTAATAGTAGAATTACCCTATGATCTACTAATGGCACTACTGGGTATTTACTCAGTGAAACACTAATTACAAAAACACTAATAAAACATTTTTGAAGGGCTATACCCTATGTTTATTGCAGTATTATTTCTAATAATTATGGAATAAGCCTAAATGCTCATTAATAGATGGATGGATGTAGAACATGTGAGATATATATATATATATATATATATATATATATATATATATATGTTTTAGCCATAAAGAATGAATTCTTGCTATTTGCAACAACAACATGGGAGAAAGTATCTCAGGAGTATAATACGAAGCAATACAAAGCAGTATGAGCCAGTCAGAGAAAAATAAATACCATATGATTTCACTCATATGTGTAATTTAAGAAACAAAACAAATTAATGAAGGAAATAAAAAGAGACAAACCAAAAAACAAACTCTCAACTATAGAGAACAAACTGATGGTTATCAGAGGGGTGGGTGGGTGGAGGAATTGGTGAAATAGGTGAAGGGGATTAAGAATACCCTTATCTTGATGAGCACTGAGTAATATATGAAAGTGTGGAATCACTATATTGTACCACTGAATCTAATATAAAACTGTATGATAACTACATTGGAACTGAAACAAATAAAATTGGAGGGTAAGCAAAAAAAAAAAAAGCATGAATGTCATAAGTAAAACAAGAGAGTATGTGTTGGTGAGTGTGTGTAGAAAAAGAAACCTTTGTGCACTATTGGTAAGAATGTAAATTGGTGTAGCCACTGTTGAAAACAGTATGGGTGTTCCTAAAAAAATTAAAAATAACACTACCATATGATCCAGTAATCCTACTTTGGGGCAAGTTTTCAAAGGAAATGAAATCAGGATCTCAAAGAGATATCTGCATACCATGTTTATTGTAGCATTATTCACAACAGTTAAGATATGAGTATACCCTAAATGTCTATCAGTGGATGAACGGGTAAAGTGTGACACATACACACACACATACACACACACAGAGAAATATTATTCAGGGATGAGAAATAAGGAAATATTGCCATTTGTGACACCATAAATGGATCTGGAGGGCATTATCCTAAGTAAAATAGACAAAGACAAATACTGTATGATGTTACATATAAGTGATTTATTTTTTTAAAAAAAGTCAAATTCATAGAATCAGTGAATAGAATGGTAGTTACCAAGGCCTGGGGAGGATGAAGAGGAAACATTTGTCAAAAGGCACAAAATTATAGGGGAAAAGAAGAATAAGATTGTTGCCATCATGAACTTAAAATAGTTTGAGGGATTTTTGTCAAAGGTACCGATGTGATTAAATGGCTATGTTCTACTCATGGGTATATGAATAACTTATGTATTTTCATATTTTAAGAAAGCATATGCAGTGGATTAAAAATGAAAAGAAAGACAGCAGGGAAGGAAGTTGCAAAAGATATGTTTTTGTCAAGCTTATGAAAATCCACCCCCAAATGTCTATGCCTGCCAGAAAATAGCTATGTTCTCCTCATGGAGGAGGTAAAATTTTTCCAGAATCTCCATTTATGAACCAAACATCCGTTCAGCATATCTCTAGTGAAAAATGCTTGATAGCAGAGTGAATTTGCAAAATCACGTTTCAAATGTATTGAGTATTTTAAAAGACAGATACATGTGCAGCTATAGAAAAGGCACAAAGTCAAAGTCACCAGCACCTTCATATACTCCAGGAGAATACTTCATTTTCTACTGAGAGAGTCTGGCAAGAATTTGGTGACATTCAATTATTTTAATTGAATTTCACACAAACTTAATATTGAGTTGATTACAGCATGGCTCACTATGTATGTGATGTATGTGTATGTGTTTAGACATCTTAGAGTACACCCTCATTGTCATAACCTATATAGCACACCAGAACAATGTGGGTACATTTTCCTATATGACTCACACAAATGGATTCATTTTCCTAGACAGGGTGCCCACATAGTCATTCCATACTCCTCATTTTTTTCACTGTTTTAAATCAGTTTATCTGATACCCGCCCCCCCCCACCCCCGGCCCTGGACAGAATGTAGAAATCTCAAGTAACAAAATACTTTTCTTCCTTATCTAACAGCAAGAAATGTAAACATTGTACATTTTTTCTGTTTTCACGGTATATACCACCTTAACTTTTCAAAATATAATTTTTAAAAAGGATTACGTTTCATTACTGAAAACTTATGGGATGGCTGGTCCCAAATTGGGTAAAGTGATAAAACAGAACAAAACAAAACAAAACAAACAAACAAACAGACAAAGTCTCCTGCAGAGCTGAGCTTTTGCTGATTGAATTCTGTAGGCTCCTCTAGCCCTTCTGAGTTGTCACCAGTAAGGAATACTACTGGGAAGGCATCTAGATGAGAAAGAAAGTGGCACAAACTGAGCTTGAGGACCTCCAGGAAACTGTAGTCTTTCAACACAAGTATGCAGAGGCAGAGCTATGCCTGAAAGACTACAGCTCCCAGAATGCTTTTTTCCTTCACCTACCGGTATAGGGGACACCTTTGCAGGAGAGAATCAGGGCAAGAATAAGGGATTAGCATGAAAAGGAAGGAAGACAGATTCTGTGTCTACCACAGGTACATTTTGGACACCACACACATTTTCCTCCCCTCTTGGAGAGGATCAATGCATTAGAGACTTAAAAATTGTTATTAAATAAATGTACTGAATTTTTTTATTCAGGGAGTTTTCTGAATCTATCCAAAAGAACTACAAAATAAACAGTTTGGAAAATGCCTGGTCCAGACTATACATGATAGGAGCTACTTTTATAGAATATTAATTTAATAACTTTGCAAGGGTGTGTGCATGCATATGTGCCTGCATGTTTGTGTTTTTGTGCAGGCACCACATGTGTGTGTGTAAAGTCATGCAGTTTCTCAAGTTCTACAGGCTTTCTGAGGATAATAATTTCAACCAACAAGTGTTTCCTGAATATCTACCATATGGGATCTATGCATATGGGACACATCATTGAACTTAGCAAAGATCCCTGATTTCTTTCCCTGACGGGGATTATGGAATGTGCACTCATCAAAATTTGACAAACTGATTTGAGTCAGGGTTCTCTGAAGCATATAAGATAATATCATCAAATCCAAGTGCTATCTATGTGTGCTCAAACTATATTTTTCAGGCGTAATTATGTGAATAATTATGTCATAACTGGTATTCAAATGAAAATGAGCTGCATTTACAAGTGAGATCCTATGCTCTCTTCCCTGCTAGAATCTTCTGTTTCACATGAATTGATGCTTTCCAGATTTATACTCTAGCACCATTTACCTGAATTCCAGGTCTGATTTGTGCTCTGTATTTCCATTCCTATTTCAATGTGTCTAAAACAAAATTCATTATTTTTATAATAAATTCTTATTTCTTTTCATTACCCCTTCTTTGGGTAAAAATATTAGAGTTTCTTTAGACATGTAGGCAAAAAACTATCAGAGTCATCTCATTTCCCTTTTGTCCTTTATTTATTAATTAGTACATATATTCTTTCTCTCTCCCCATCTTCTCAACTCTATCATTCTTGTCTTAATTTAGATTCTCCCAGGTCTCCACTGGACTCTGAGGAGTCCTAATTTCTCCTTATAATTTCTCTTTATAATTATTCAAACCTTTCTGTTTGTACAGAAGGTATAGTACAAACACAGTTTCCAGAATGATTTTTCTCCCTAAAAATATTTATGTCATTTCTTTCATTGAAAACCTAATGGGGGCACCTGAGTGGCTCAGTGGGTTGAATGTCCAGCTTTTGGATCAGGTCATTCACATGGTTTGTGAATTCAAGCCCCACATGTGGGTTCACTGCTGTCAGTGTGGAGACTGCTTCAGATCCTCTGTCTCCCTCCCTCTCTGCCCCTTCCCCATTCAGCCTTTCTCTCTCAAAAATAAATAAAACATTAAAAAAACCCACCTTAACTATTCCTCATTTTCCATGGCATAAATGTCTTCTGGTAAGCAAGACCACCCCAGGTCTAGTGCAGCCTCTCTCACCTACACTTCCAGGCTCGTACAAGTTCCACTCCCTTCAATGGAGTGCACAGGTATATTTGGTGCTCCTGGCATGCACTGGCCTCTTATGATTCTTGTTTTGCCATGATTGTCTCTCTGATTAGATTTAGAATCTTCTTCCCAAGGCCTTCCTTTACCTCCACATAGCTTTTTTTCTGTCCTCTCTATTGCTCTTGCTTTTTGTACACACCTGAGTTATGACCCTTGACAAATGCATTGTAATATTTTACATGTGTGTCTTCTTGCATAGGTTTTGAATTTTTTATGTGGGCAGGAATGTGCGTCTGATTTATTTCTTTCACTTCAATGCATGACATCACCTTTGGTGCAGAGGAGGAACAGCATCTATATTTTTTGAAGGCAAAAGGGATCTCCTCTGCCTAGTTGGAGATATAGTAGCTCACTGGTCCGAGAATGATTAACAACCATGGGTATTATCTGTGAGCAGAGTATTTACCATCTCCATCTAATGATTCCTAGATGATGAGGTATTTTTAACATGCTTCTTTGACATGAGTGTGACAAGGACTTGAAGATAGTCAAAAGTCACAACCATCGTAATCTCAGTGAACAGGATATCTCTCTCTTTCCCCCCCCCCCGCACACATGTACACACAAACACACATACCACCACATTCACAAATACACATTCATATTCATACAAAAACAACACTCTACAAACACATACATTCATATACATGCTCATTCATGTACATACACATACCACACTCACACAGATACATACATTTGTGCACACTCATTCACATACATATACACACTCATAAACACATACCACTTTCATTCTCTCTCTCTCTTTCAGGTACACACACACACACACACACACATGCCATGCTGGAAGCTCCAAGATAGCACAGTAATTTCTAGGAATAATTAAAGCACAAGGTGGAAGTGGGGTGCCTGGGTAGCTCAATCGGTTAAGTATCTGGCTTCAGCTCAAGTCATGATCTCACGGTTTGTGAGTTCGAGTTCCGCATTGTGTTCTGTGCTGGAAGCTCAGTGCCTGGAGCCTGTTTCAGGTTCTGTGTCTCCCTCTCTCTCCCCAGCTCATGCTGTCTCTCTGTGTCCTTCAAAAATGTATAAATGTTAAAAAATACTTTTTAAAAAATCACAAGTTAGAAGTGAAATATTTATTATTTTACTTTAAATTACTTTTATTTTACTTTCCCCTTGATGTGACAGAGCATTACGTTAATTTTTTTTTGAAAAATTTTCTGTGTAAGTAGGTTATATTATTTACAGATTTTATTTCAGGAAATTAAGAGACATCGAGTATTTGTTGTAAAAAAGAAGTGTGGGTGTTATGGGTGTTATGAGCTCAATTGTTTCTTCCAAATTTTGTATGTTGAAGTCCTAATCCCCAGTGTCTCTGAATGTGACCTCATTTGGATATAAGATCTTTGCAGAGCTAATAAAATTAAAATGAGGTATTAGGCTAATCCAATGACGGATGTCTGATAACAAGGGAAATGTGGACACAGAGACATATATAGAAGAAAGTCAATATGAAGAGACACAGGGGTAAATGGCCATCAGCAAGCCAAGCAGAGAGGCCTAGAACAGATTGCTCCCTCGTAGCCCTGAGAAGCAGCCACTCTTGCCAATACCTTGATTTCGGATGTCCAGCTTTCAAAACTGTGAGACAATACATTTTTGTGGTATGGGCCACTTATTTTATAGTACATTCTTATAGTAGCCTAACTTAGTCTGCTTGGGTTGCTAAACTGAACACCACAGATTGGATAGCTTATAAAAAAGAGAAGTTTATTGCTTACCATTCTGGAGGTTCGAAAATCCAATACCACAATGCCAGCACAGTCACCTTTGTGGTGAAAGCCCCCTCTCTAGTTCATAGTGTCTTCTTATTGTGTACCCACATTGTAGGTTAAAGATATTTCTAGAACCTCTTGTTGTTATAAAAGAACTAATCACATTCACAAGAGCTTCACCTTCATGACTTAAGTACCTCCAAAGGCTCTGTCTACTAATACAATCACCTTTAGGGGTTAGAATTTCAACCTATGAATCTGGGAGAACACAGATAGACTATAATGAAGCTTTTGCAAATACAATGGGAAGTTTACAATAATATAACGGAATTGCAAATCATGGATTTTCACTAACTGCTATGGTATGAATTGTGTCCCCCTCAAATTTGTATGTTGAAACCCTAAACCCCAATGTGATTGTATTTAAAGATGGGATTTTGGGGGGATAATTAAGTTTAGATGAGGTCTTGAGGACAGGGTTCTAGAATTGGATTAATGCTCTAATAAGAACAGACACAAGAGAGCCTACTCTCTCTCTCTCTCTCTCTGTCTGCCATGTGAGGAAACAGGTGGTCATCTGAAAGTGAAGATAAGAGTCCTCACTGGAAACTTACTTGGCCAGCACCATGATCTTGGACTTTCTAGCCTCCAGAACTATGAGAAAATAAATTTCTGTTGTTTTAGCCACCTAGTTTAAGGTATTTTGTTAAAGGAACTTGAGCAGACAAGGACACCAATCTATAGCTAGAAACATTTCACTAGATTAGGGCATTTCTCTCCATACTGGAAAAAAAAAGGTGGTGTGACTTCCTTTTGCCACGCTATCTAACCCTCAAGGACAGTTCTGTCTCTCATATCATGGAAGGATAGGAATGTGGGGACAACTCTTCTCTGACAACAGAGAGTCAAAGGACAATTCAGTGGACCACTGTTTCATTAGCTATATTTCAAATACTGGACTAAATATACACCTTGTTGTAGCAATGTAAAATATTCTATGACATTTGAAATATGCCCAGGTCTCATTTGCATGAAATGAAACAAAAATCAATCAAGTACTGTTAAATTTTTGTTGAAAACAGACACCTGAGAATGAATTGACTTCACACACACACACACACACACACACAACACCTGCCCAAATTTCAAAGCTTTACATTGCCTAGTTAATTCTGAGCTGTCAAAAGGATATGTGATGAGAACAGGAGAAACTTGTTTTTCATGTTTGCGTTAGATTGACTGCTTTGTGATATTTACAAGCTTTCCACATTCCTCCTTGAAACATCAACAAGGAACAGTTCTCTGAACTTAAAGTCACACATGACAGTATTGCACACTTGATGTTTTATAAGGGTCCATGCTCCACTGCATTACATTTTCCACGTCTTCACATCTGCCCAAACTACATATGTTCAGTTCAGAAGATCAAAGACCAGCAAGAGCAGAATTATAAGTATGCGAGGTCTTCATTCTATTACTAGGAAAATCAGTCTGGGGAGAAGAATAATATGGTGTAATAGAATGGGCTTTGGGTCTAGCAATACCTCTGTAAATCATATAAGGCCATGGAGGAGAAGGGTCTTGGGTGCAGGATAAGGTGAGACATCCATAGTAAGTGTGAGCCAGAATTTAGCAACATTCGCTTGCAATGACCATCAATGCCTTTTGCGATATTATGGAGATCGGTGTTCTATTGTGTGGCTTCCAGATTCTATTCCCAGCATTTCTCTTTTATCTGGGGCACTTAATCTTCCCTAGCAGTCATTGTACTTTTTCCTGAACAGCTTATAGCTGAGTACCAATTAATATCTCATAAGTGTTTATTATAGAAAAATGTGATTGTACTGAAAAATAACATTCTTCAAGATGACACAAAGAAAGAGATGTCCAACTAGGCACAGAAATGAAAGGTGAAATAAGCAAATGGCAACAAACATATGGGAAGAATAGGTCCTATTAGCTTTCTCCTTTTTTATTATTTATTTATTTATTTTATTATATATTTATTTTTAATTCTTAGGTTACAGTGTAATCTTGGTTTCAGGAATAGAACTCAGTGGTTCATCTCTTACACATGACACCCAGTGTTTTTCCCAAAGAGTGCCTGTCACCCATTTAACCCGCCACTTCACCCCCACCCCCTGTCAACCCTCAGCTTCTTCTCTGTATTTAAGAATCTCTTATGTTTTGTCTCCCTCTATGTTTTTATCTTATTTTTCCTTCCTTTCTACTATGTTCATCTGTTAAGTTTCTAAAATTCCACATATGAGTGAAATCATGTGATATCTGTCTTTCTCTGATTGACTTATTTTGCTTAGTAGAATACCCTCCAATTCCATCTAGTTTGTTGCAAATGGAAAGATTTCATTCTTGTTCATCACCGAGTAGTATTCCATTATATATATTCATCAGTTGATAGGTATTTGGGCTCTTTCCATAATTTGGCTATTAGCACTGCTATAAATATTGTGATGCATGTGGCCCTTAGAATTAGCATTTTTATATCCTTTAGATAAATTCCTAGTAATGCAATTGCTGGGTCATAGGGTAGTTCTATTTTTAACTTTTTGAGAACCTCCATACTATTGTCTAGAGTGGCTGAGCCAGTTTGCATTCCCACCAACAGTGCAATAGGGTTCTCTTTTCTCCACATCCTTGCCAACATCTATTGTTTCCTGAGTTGTTAATTTCAGCTATTCTGACAAGTGTGAGGTGGTATCTCAAGGAGGTGTCGTTTGTATTTCCCTGATGATGAGCGATGCTGAGCAATTTTTCATGTGTTTTTGCTATCTGGATGTCTTCTTCAGAAAAGTGTTTATTCATGTCTTCTGCCCATTTCTTCACAGGATTATTTGTTTTTTAGATGTTGAGTTTGGTTAAGTACTTCATAGATTTTTGATCTTAACCCTTTATCTGATACATCATTAGCAAATATCTTCTCCCATTCCTTTGGTTGCCTTTTAGTTTTGTTGATAGTTTCCCTTGCTGTGCAGAAGCTTTTATCTTGATGAGGTCCCAATAGTTCATTTTTGTTTTATTTCTCTTGCTTCCGGAGACATGTCAAGTAAGAAGTTGCTGTGATAGAGGTCAAAAAGGTTGCTGTCTGTTTTATCTTTAGGATTTTGATGGTTTCCTGTCTCACGTTCGGGTCTTTCATCCATTTTGAATTTATTTTTGTGTAGGGTGTAAGAAAGTGGTACACTTTCATTCCTTTGGATGTTGCTGTCCAGTTCTCCAAGCACCATTTCCTAGAGAGACTCCCTTTTTCCATTGGATACTCTTTCCTGCTTTGTTGAAGATTAATTGGCTATATATCTGTGGATCCATTTCTGGGTTTTCTATTCTATTCCGTTGATCTATGTGTCTGTTCTTATTCCAATACCATACTGTCTTGATGATTACAGCTTTGTAATACAGCTTAACGTCTGGGATTATGATGACAGATTGTGTTTTTCTTTTTCAAAATTACATCGGCTTTGGGGTCTTTTGTGGTTCCATACAAATTTTAAGATTGTTCTAGATCTGTGAAGAATACTTGTGCTATTCTGAGAGGAATTGTATTGAATGTGTATATTGCTTTGGGCAGGATTCACATTTTAATAATATTTGTTCTTCTGATCCATTAGCATAGAATATTTTTCCATTTCTTTGTGTCTTCTTCAATTTCCTTCATAAACACTCTATACTTTTCAATGTGCAGATCTTTTACCTCTTTGGTTATGTTTATTTTTAGTAATTTATATTTTTGGTGCACTTGTAAATGAAATCAATTCCTTGATATTTCTTTTTGTGGTTTCACTTTGGTGTATAGAAATGTACCAATTTCTCTACATTGATTTTGTATCCTGCAACTTTGCTAAATTCATGTATCAGTTCTAGCAGGGTTTTTTTTTTTTTTTGGTGCAGTCTTTGGGGTTTTCCATGTAAAGTATCATGTCATCTATGAAGAGTGAAACTTTGACTCCTTGTTTCACAATTTAGATAGGTTTCATTTAGTTTTGTTGTCTAAATGCTCAGGCTAGGACTTCCAACACATACTTAAACAACAGTGGTGAGAGGGACATCCCTGTCGTGTTCTTGATCCCAGGGGGAAAGCTCTCCACTTTTCCCTGTTGAAGATGATATTAGCTGTGCACTTTTCATATATGGTTTTTATGATGTTAAAGTATATTCCTTTTATCCTGACATTATTGAGGGTTTTATTAAGAAAGAATGCTATATTTTCTGGGTCACAAAACAGCTGTCAACAAGTACAAAAAGATTGAGATCATACCATGCATATTTTTAGATCACAGTGCTATGAAACTTGAAACTAGCCACAAAAAAAAATTTGGAAAGCTACCAAATGCATGAAGGTTAAAGAGCAGCCTATTAAAAATGAATGGGTTAACCAGGAAATTAAAAAAGAAGTTAAAAAATACATGGAAGTAAATGAAAATGAAAACAGGACAGTCTGAACCCTTTGGGATGCAGCAAAGACAGTCCTAAGAAGAAAATATATTGCAATTCAGGCCTATTTCAAGAAGCAAGAAAGGTCCCAAATACACAACCTAACTTTACACCTAAAGGAACTGGAAAAACAGCAGCAGAAAAGACCAAAGCCAGCATAATCAGGGAAATAATAAGTATTAGAGAAGAAATAAATGACAGAATCCAAAACAAAAGCAAAACATTAGAACAGATCAATAAATCTAAGAGCTGAGTTTTCTTGAAAGAATAAACAAAACTGATAACCCCCTAGTCAGATTTCTCGAAAAGAGAATAGAGAAGACCCAAATAGATAAAATTATGAATTAAAGAAGAGACCACAACAAACACCACAGAAATACAAAAAATATATAAAAGAATACTATAAAAATTATATACCAACAAACTGGAAAATCTGGAAGAAAGAGACAAATTTCGAGGCACTCGCACACTACTGAAACTCAAACAGGAAGAAATAGAAAATTTGAACAGATCCATAACCAGTCAAGAAATTGAATCCATTATCAAAAATTTCCCAACATAAAAGAGTCCTGGGTCATATGGCATCACAGGGGAATTCACCACACATTTGAAGCACAGTTAATACTTATTCTGCTCAGACTGTTCCAAAAAATAGAAATGAAAGGAAAACTTCCAGACCCATTTTGTGAAGCCAGCATTACCTTGATTGCAAAACCAAAGACCCCAATAAAAAGGAAAATTGAATGCCATTATCTCTGATGAAACTGGATGCAAAAGTTCTCAACACGATACTAGCAAATTGAATTCAACAGTACATTAAAAGAATTATTCACTATGATCAAGTGGGATTAATTCTTGGGCTGCAGGCTCATTAAATATTTGTAAATCAATCAATGTGAGACATCATAATTAATAGAAGAAAGGATAAGATGTCTGTCAGGAGATGCAGAAAAGGTACTTGACAAAATCAGTATCTTCTTTCTTTTTTTAATTTTATTTAAAATTCTTTATGAGAGAGAGTGGGGGAGGAACAGAGACAGAGGGTGACAGGGGACCTGAAACGGGCTCTGTACTGACAGCAGAGAGCCTGATATGGGGTCCAAACCCACGAACCATGAGATCTGACCTAAGCCAAAGCCGGATGCTTATCCGACTGAGCCACTCAGGAAACCCCATCTCATCTCTCCTTTCTAAGACAAGTATGCACTGGCATGGCTTAATGAATTTCTAAACTGTTGAAGTTTTTCCACATCAGTTAGTTAGTTATTGTTTCAGAAATAATCAATCTATCAAGTTCCTGTGCTCTTTCTCCTCTTCCAAGGAGTCTATCAGCTTCATAATGATTCAACAACAATGAAGCCTACCCTGGCATTGTAAAAGCTGGAGATCTTCTGATCAGTGTGGGTAAAATACCAATTGTCAAACCTTGTGAAAACCACCTTATGCCCACACTCATGCAGTGCATTTTTTTTTGAAGGGCAAAGCTCACTGATGAATGGGTTTCCTCCTCAGATGGGTGCAGTTTGGTTGTCAACTTGGCCAGAAGTAGAAATAAATGCCCACCCCTTAGTAAAAGGATTCTTCCAGTGGGATTTTTTGTTTTGATTTTAGGTACTTTTAGTAACTTTAGGAGATGTGGTAGGTGCATGAGGCATCCAGTCTGAATGTTCAGGTGACAGAGGGTACACCAGTGGTGTGGAGTTCAGTGACATCAAATCTACATGGTTTTTGAACTAAGAGATAACTACATGGCTAATTCATGCCAGGCCAATCCCCTGGCAACATAGAAGGAAAAAGGAGATGAAACAGACAAATTTGAATTCAAATTATCAGAAAACACATTTCTGGCTTTGACACAGGTGTAAAAGCTTTGATGGAGTTCCACGTTCATAGTAGTTGCAGAGGGAATAAATAAATAAATAAATAAGTACACAAACAAACAAATAAATAAAGTATCAGAACATCAGTGGATCTATTTTGCACTATTTATGAATTAGTTACCTGACCCAGGAATCTCACTTAGAGTTAATTAGATCTTATCAAAATTCTTTAGAATCATATTTATATTGTTCCTGTGGTGATCCAGTTGGATAGGTGACTTCAGGCACTGATAAGACCATCCTCTTGGGAAGAAGATCCTTTATGTTCTAAAAAATCAGTGGACTTACACTGGAGCTCAGTTATGATCTGTATAGAAAAAGCTATAAATGAGGTATAAGTGGGACAAAGTGGGTTTACTTCCATATTTTTATTAACTGATGTGATTTTAAATTAGTTCTATTTTACTATTTCATAAGGCCTGCCAAGAAAGATCTTGTTAAATTCTAAGATGGGCCTCACTATCATGGTGTCTAATGTTAACTCCTATGATGATGATACTTTACATGGAGATAGGAGTTTTCAAATATGATTAAAATTACTAATCAGTTGACCTTAAAAAGGATGATTATAGGGTGGACTTAGCCTAATCACATGAGCCCTTTAAAAGTACATCACTTTATGAATAATCACAGATATAGTAAAAATATTACAAAAGTGAGAGGGATTTGACATGAGGAAAACTCTATGTTCCTGACTTTAATATGAAGGAAGACATGGAACAAGAACTTGTGAGGAACATATATAAACTCAGAGATGTCCCTAGCTGACATCTAGCAAGAAAATAAGACTTCATTCTTACAACCACAGAAACTGAATTCTTTCAACACCAGGAATCAACTTGGAAGAGGTCCCCAAGAGGATCTCCAGATAAGTATGTAATTGGCCAACTCCTTGATTTCAACCGGAGGACATAACACAATCACGCTACCCTAGATGTCTGACCTACAGAATTCTGAACTAATAAATAGGTGTAATTATCCACAAAGTGTGTGATAATTTATTATTCACTGAATGAAAAATAATGTAAGAAGTCTCAGCAGAGTCCCTCCAGTGAGTCTTTGTTCTTTTTTGGTGTTGCTGACAACCTGACACAGAGGTTGAGAATGATAATGTTAATGATAATAATGATGACAATACTATTCAAGGACTCCTTAAATATGCAAAGTGCTTCCATAAATGGTTTACCTACATTAATTCATTTATTCAGCCTGTCACAAAGTGGCAGGTGAGAATCTGAGATTTCCACATTAGGCTAGAACAACTGAACCGAGCTAAAGTTTTCCAACTTTGTTTTGCTTGATGGATGCTATAAGAATTAAAACAAAAATTCTCTCTGAGAGAGGGGTATGGGATCCAGGCCAGCACCTGCTCCACTAGAGGAAGAAACTTTTCTTCTGGTCCAGGCATTTATTGCCAACAGGAGCCCACTGTTGCAGAGCTTTCAAATATTCAGGGGAAGCTAGAAAAATGGATTTAAAAACTGTTACTTATTCTCATTTCTAAGTGTTGGCAACTAATTTGACAAGAACTACAAAATGCTGTGTAAAATGAGCAACATACCCATCTTCAAACTTTGTTATAGAAAAATGAGCAAAGGTTGAAAACAAGTCATTTAGAGGAGCATAAATAGCCAAAAGAAATTTAGAAATATGGTTAACTTCCTCTAGTCAGAGAAGGACAAAATGAGACCATGAGATAAATTGTTCACCCATCATTCTGGCTCAAATGAACAAGGATAAATAATATTGTGTGTTGATATAAGGCTTAATAAAATGGAAATTGCATATTCAGGTGGTAGGAGTTTAAATGCTGATATCCTTTTCCTCGAGGACATTCTGACACTACCAAAATTAAAATTTTAAGGGACTGCCCTTTGATTCAGTAATTCTATTCCTAAGTATTTATCCTACTAAAATGTTTTCACCTGTGCACAAATATGTGTTTAGCTTTCTTAGTTATATTGCTTATAATTACGAGACATTGGAAAATCTCATTCCCTATGGAAGGATGGTTATGATAATTAAAGTATAGTGAATCCTCACTGTAAAAAAAAATCTCTTGAGGTAAAGCCTCTGGACTCTCAAAATGGCACAGGAAAGATGAAGTAAATGTTAGTTCTCAATCAAATAGCACACAAAACACAAGGAAACAAGGGACCTAGGAAAAAGTATTCTTGGGAAAAACAAGTAGGAAGTAGGAAAAGGGATTAGATAGAAAGGACACAAAAGAAGCATAAATATAACACAAAATCCTTTAGTGATTCTGACTCGAATTCAATCCTGAATAAATAAGTGTGGTTAAATGATAGGAACTGAAGACCACTTGCAAATCATCTCATGCCCTGCCAGAAATAAATTTAACTCACTTCGAAGAACGAACTATATCTGTGGGCTAAAATTATATCAGTATATTTTTATATGCAATATCTAGTACTTAAATACTATCGGACATTATGGGCTATAATAATTGCATTTTAAAAAAGGAGAGAAAAATAAAGGTATATAGAAGTAATATTCCTTTTTTAAAAAATTTAATGTTGTGTTTATTTTTGAGAGAGACAGAAACAGCATGAGTGGGGGAGGGGTACGGAGAGAGAGAGAGAGAGAGAGAGAGAGAGAGAGAATCTCAAACAGGCTCTGTGCTAGCAGCACAGAGCCCAATGCGGGGCTCAAACCCACAAAACTGTGAGATCATGACCTGAGCCAAAACCAAGAGTCAGACGCTTAACCAACTGAGACACCCAGGCAGCCTGAAGTAATATTTCTATATTACACTATAATTAAGTTAGAGATGAATAAAAAATAAAGAACAACATAACAAAACTCATGGGATACAACTCAGCAGTGCTTAGATGGAAATTTACAGTGGTATACATCCATATTATTAAAAGAGAAGAAATATAAAAGAAATAATCTAACATTCTACCTTAAGACTGGAAAAAAAGAATGAAATAAACCTAAAGTAAGAAGTTAAAAAACTTAAAGATTAGGGCATACATTAATGAAATAAACATAGAAGATTAAAGAAAATAAAATAATCAAAAGTTGGCTTTTGAAAAATTAACAAAATTGATAAACCTTCACATGGACTTTCCAAGAAAGAAATAGAGGACTCAAATTACTAAAATTAAGTATGGAAGAATGGATATTGCTGCTGAATGTAAGTGGAAATGAAAAGGACTGAGGATCCTGGGGAAGATGGCAGAGAAATAGGGAGTTCCATACTTCCTGCCTGCATCTCTCAAACAAAGAAGGGCTGAAGCCAAAGGACACTGAACTGCACAAGTCTGGGAGGAAAAGAGACAGAATCCACTAAGGAGACAGCCTCATAGGTGCATGATTGCGAACTGGGGAGATAAAAACGGGCCAGAACACAGAGGCATGAAGGGGATGGAGCCCCCTCTGCAAAGAGACAAAGGGAAGAAAAAAAGAGTGTCTGAAACTGCTCGTGAACAGTCCCTGGAGAAGAGGAAAACCTTGGCCCTGGGATGGAGAGGGATCCTATCATCCCATCTCTAACTGCAAGGCATTCAGAGACAGATCCTATCTCTAACTGCGGAGGTTTCTTTGGGCTGGGTGCCCTGGTCCCAGAAATTCCCTCCGGAGTAGACGGTGCGCAAGGGACTCAGTCAGCATCAGGAGGAACAGCTCCCCTACTCAATCCCTGGCTAGGAAGTGTCCTGGCTTCGGCTTGCGGAAGTACATTTCAGGCGGTATCATTAATGTGCATGGAATAAGAGCTGGAAGCGAGGCTGGGGGCAGGACATAGAACATGGTCCACCTTGGCTGGCCTGCAGCACAGTGAGATCTATCCCAAAAGAGTGGTTTGCAATGCTTTGTTCGAGAAGGGTCTGGGGGGCTGCCATTTTTCTCCCCACAACCACCAAAGCTGGGCCTCAGGGAGTGGCCTGCAGGACCCACAGTGGAGGTGAGACCTGCCTACATCAAACCATGCCCATCTGTGCTGGGTAGCTGCTTTTTTTTTTTTTTTTTTACCGGAGGCCGGATAGATGATACAGAAACAAACAGCCTTTCCCCAACACCAGCATTGATGCATTGCCTTGATTAACTCTCTATCGATTCTTGCTATTGAGTTATATTCTCCTTATCTCATTCTTATCTTTCTCCTCCACTAGACTGGATATTCTGCTTAAAGGTTGGCTTAAACAGTCATATTTAATCAATTATCTTGATGCATATTCTAGACCTCTGTTGTTACCTTCCTTTCTCTCTCTCTGAAATAATCAGACTATATAGTTTCTCTGGGTAACATTGTCTTCATTTTGTTTTTTTTCTCCTCCTGCCATATTCTGCTTTTTCTCTATCTGTATTAAGCCTTTTAGTCTCTCGGCCTGGTCACTGTTCAATTTCTTTCTCCCCACCCCTGTCATTTCTTTCTTTGTATTGCTCTCCCATTAGGACTGACTCCACCCTGCTCTCTATTTGTAGCTGGGATTTCTGGTTTCATGCTTTTATTTATTTTTTAAAATATTTTTTAATGTTTATTTACTTCTGAGAGAGAAATAGACAGAGTTTGAGAGGAGGAGGGCCAGAGAGAGAGAGGAAGATGCAGAATCTGAGGCAGGCTCCAGGATCTGAGCGGTCAGCACAGAGCCTGATGAGGGACTCGAACCCACAGACTGTGAGATCATGACCTGGGCCAAAGTCAGATGCTTATCCGACTGAGCCACCCAAGCGCCCCTGGTTTTGTGCTTTTAGACTGCTCTTTGTCTTTTGTTGTTTTTATTTTTGTTACTGTTTTTTTCTTTCGGTTTGCTTGTTTGTTTGATTTGTTTGTGTGTTTGCATGCTTTTGTTCCCTTTTGTTTGTCTATCTGTTTTCCTTTCCAGGGCTATCTCAAGAAAGAAGACTAAGTACACATGGTGGAGAGTCCCAAATATCACTATGAGTAGGGAAATAAAATAACCAAAGGCACAACAAGAAAGACCAAGAGACATCCTTAAAAGAACACTTTCTGAATGAACAGGCCTTGGACAGTCAATGAGCCTCCTTTTAAATAGCAACTCACAGTTGCAGAGCACTTAACAATCTTTCAAAACTTACAAGAGACAGAAAGTAGCCAAAATGATGAAACAGAAGAACACTCCTCTAAAGAAATTCCAGGAAGAAGTCACAGCTACAGAATTGCTCAAAACAGATAGAAGCAACATCACTGAGCAGGAATTTAGAACAATAGTCATAAAATTAATCGCTGGGCTTGGAAAAGGCATGGAAGACACCAGAGAAGCTATTGGTACACAGATGATGGACCTTAAAAATAGTTGTGATGAAATAAGAAATGCTATAAATGAGGTGCATGATAAAATGCCGTGGCCACAGCACGGATTGAAGAGGCAGAGAGGAGAACTGGTGAATTAGAATACACAATTATATAAAAGGAGGAAACCAAGAAAAAGAGAGATAAATTGATCCAGGAGCACGAAAGGAGAATTCGCGAACTGAGTGATGCAATCATAGGAACAATATCCATATCATAGGAATTCCAGAAGAAGAGAGAGAAAGGGGTTGAAGGGTTACTTGCATAGATTATAGCCAAGAACTTCCCCAATCTGGGGAAGGAAACAGCCATTGAAATCCAAGAGGCACAGAGAACTCCCCTCAGACGTAACTTGAATCGGTGTTCTGCATGACATATTATAGTGAAACTGGAAAAATATAAGGATAAAGAGAGAATTCTGAAAGCAGCTAGGGATAAAAGGGCCCTAACATACAAAGGGAGACCTATCAAGGTGGTTGCATATCTATCTAGGGAAACTTGGCAGACCAGAAAGGAATGGCAAGAAATCTTCAAAGAGATGAACAGAAAAAATATGCATCCAAGAATTCTTTATCCAGCAAGCCTGTCATTCAGAATAGAAGGAGAGATAAAGGTTTCCCCAAACAAACAAAAATGGAAGGAATTCATCACCACTAAACTAGCCCAACAAGAAATCCTAAGGGGGACTCTATGAGGGAAATGATGCAAGGAACACAACGTACCAGAGACATCACTACAAATATGAATCCTACAGAAAACACAATGATTCTAAACTCATATATTTCAATAAAACAACTGAATGAAAATGGACAAAAGGCTCTAATCAAAAGACATAGGGTATCAGAATGGACAAAAACAAAATCTATCTATTTCCCTTCTACAAGAGACTCATTTTAGACCTGAGGACACCTTCAGATTGAAAGAGACAGAATGGAGAAATATCTATCATGCTACTGGAAGTCAAAAGAAAGCTGGAGTAGCCATACTTATATCGGACAAATTGGACTTTAAAGTAAAGGCAGTAATAAGAGAGGAAGAAGGGCATTATATAATAATTACAGGGTCTATCCATCAGGAAGAGCTATCAATTTTAAACGTCTAAGCACCGAATTCTGGACCACCCAAATACATAAAATAATTAATCACAAACAGAAACAATCTTATTGACAAAAATGTGGTAATTGCGGGGGACGTTAGTACTCCACTTACAGCAAGGGATAGATCAACTAGACAGAAAATCACTAAAGAAACAATGGACCTGAATGACACATTGGAACAGATGGATTTGACATATATATTTAGAAGTCTACATCCTGATGCTGTGGAATTCACTTTCTTCTCGAGTGCACATGGTACATTCTTCAAGATAGATCACATACTGGGTCATAAAGCAGCCCTTCATAAATACAAAAGAATTGAGGTCATACCATGCACACTTTCAGATCAAAAGCTATGAAACTTGAAATTAATCACATGAAAAATTCTGGAAATCTCCAAAAACATGGAGGTCAAAAACCACCCTACTAAAGGATGATTGAGACAATCAGGCAATTAGAGAAGAAATTAAAAATATATGGAAAAAATGAAATGAAAATACAACAATCCAAACCCTTTGGGACAGAGCAAAGGCAGTCCTAAGAGGAAAGTACATTGCACTCCAGGCCTATTTCAAGAAACTAGAAAAAGTGGAAATGCAAAATCTAACAGTGCACCTAAAGGAACTAGAAGGTGAGCAGCAAGAGCACCCCAAACCCAGCAGAAGAAGAGAAATAATAATGATCATGGCAGAAATAAACAATATAGAATTAAAAAAAAAACAGTTGAACAGATTAATGAAACCGAGTTGTTTTTTTGAAAAAATAAACAAAATTGATAAACCTCTAGCCAGGCTTCTCAAAAAGAAAGCAGAGAGCACCCAAATAGACAAAATCACGAATGAAAATGAATTTATTACAACCAATCCCTCAGAAATACAAGCAATTATCAGGGAATACTATGAAAAATTATATGCCAACCAACTGGACAACATAGAAGAAATGGACAAATTGCTAAACACACACACACTACCAAAATTCAAATAGGAAGAGATAGAAAATCTGAACAGACCTATAACTAGCGAAGAAATTGAATCAGTTATCAAAAATCTCCCAACAAATAAGAGCCCTGGGTCAGATGGCTTCCCTAGGGATTCTACCAGACATTTAAAGCAGAGTTAATACCAATTCTTCTCAAGCTATTCCAAAAAATGGAAATAGAAGGAAAACTTCCTGACTCATTCTATGAAGCCAGCATCACTTTGATTCCCAAACCAGACAGAGACCCAACAAAAAAAGAGAACTGCAGGTCAATATCCTTAATGCATACAGACGCAAAAATCTTCAACAAGATACTAGCGAATCGAACTCAACTGCATATAAAAAGAATTATCCACCATGATCAAGTGGGATTCATTCCCGGGTTACAGGCCTGGTTCAATATTTGCAAATCCATCAATGTGATACATCACATTAACAAAAGAAAAGGTAAAAATGATATGATCCTGTCGATAGATGCAGAAAAAGCATTTGACAAAATACAGGAGCCTTTCTTAATAAAATCCCTGGAGAAAGTCGGGATAGAAGGAACATACTTAAACATCATTACAGCCATTTGTGAAAAGCCCACAGCTAAGATCATCTTCAATGGAGAAAAACTGAGAGCTTTCCCCCTGAGATCAGGGACAGGGAAGTCCATTCTCATTGCTGTTGTTTAAAATAGTGCTTGAAGTTCTAGCATCAGCAATCAGACAACAAAAGAAAATAAAAGACATCAGAATTGGCAAAGGTGAAATCAAACTTCGCTTTTCGCAGATGACATGACACTCTACATGGAAAACCCGACCGACTCCACCAGGAGCCTACCAGAACTGATCCATGAATTCAGCAAAGTCGCAGGGTATAAAATCAAGATACAGAAATGGGTTGCCTTTTTTATACACCAATAATGAAGCAACAGAAAGAGAAATCAAGAAACTATTCCCATTCACAAATGCACAAAAAAAAAAAAACATAAAATGCCAAGCAATAAACCTAATCAAAGATGTAAAAAATCTGTATGATGAAAACTATAGAAAACTTATGAAGGAAATTGAAGAAGACACAAAGAAATGGAAAACATTCCATGCTCATGGATCAGAAGAATAAACATTGTTAAAATGTCATTATTACCCAAAGCACTCTACACATTCAATGCAATCCCAATCAAAATTGCACCAGCATTCTTCTCAAAGCTAGAACAAAGTATCCTAAAATTCGTATGGAACCACAAAAGACGCCGAAGAGCCAAAGTAATATTGAAGAAGAAATCCAAAACGGGAGGCATCACAATCCCAGACTTTAGCCTCTACTACAAAGCTGTAATCACCAAGACAGTGTGGCATTGGCACAAAAACAGACACATAGACCAATGGAATAGAACAGAGAACAGAGAATTGGACCCGCAAATATATGGCCAATTAATCTTTGACAAAGTAGGGAAGAATATCCAATGGACAAAAGACAGCCTCTTTAACAGATGGTGCTGGGAGAACTGGACAGCAACATGGAAAAGAATGAGACTAGACCACTTTCTTACACCATACTCAAAAATAAACTCAAAAGTGATGAGGTCCTGAATGTGAGACAAGAAACCATCAAAACCCTAGAGGAGAAAGCAGGAAACAGCCTCCTTGACCTCATTGCAGCAATTTCCTACTCGACACATCCCCAAAGGCAAGCGAATCAAGAGCAAATATGAACTATTGCGACGTCTTCATGACAAAAAGCTTCTGCAAGGAAAAGGAAACAATCAATAAAACTAATAGGCAACCAATGGAATGGGAAAAGAAAGTTGCAAATGACATATAGGATAAAGGGCTAGTATCCAAAATCTATAAGGAAGTCACCAAACTGCACAGCCGAAAAACAAATAATCCAGTGATGAAATGGGCAGGAGACATGAACAGATACTTCTCCAAAGAGGACATCCAAATGGCCAACAGACACATGAAACGATGCTCAGTGTCATTCATCATCATGGAAATAGGAATCAAAACCACACTGAGATACCACCTCACGCCAGTCAGAGTGGCTAAAATGAACAAATCAGGAGACTCTAGATGCTGGCGAGGATGTGGAGAAACGGGCACCCTCTTACACTGTTGGTAGAAATGTAAAATGTTGCAGCTGTCCTGGAAGACAGTGTGGAGGTTCCTCAAAAAATTAACAAGAGAACTCCCCTATGACCCAACAATAGCACTGCTCCGAATGTACCCAAATGATACAGGAGTGCTGATGCATAGGGGCATGTGTACCCCAATGTTCATAGCAGCACTTTCAACAATAGCCAAATCATGGAAAGAGCCTAAATGTCCATCAACTGATGAATGGATTAAGAAGATGTGGTTTACACATAGGATGGAATACTACATGGCAATGAGAAGGAATGAAATCTGGCCATTTGTAGCAACGTGGATGGAACTCGAGGGTGTTATGCTAAGTGAAATAAGTCAGGCGGAGAAGGACAGATACCATATGTTTTCACTTATAAGTGGAATAGGAGAAACTTAACAGAGGACCGGGGGGAGCGAAGGGGAAAAATAGGTGAGGAGAAGGAGGAGGCAAACTGTGAGAGACACTTTAATACTGAGAACAAACTGAGGGCTGATGGGGGTGGGTGGAGGGGAAGAGGAATGATGGGCATGGAGGAGGGCACTTGTTGGGATGACCACTGGGTGTTATATGGAAACCATCTTGACAGTAAACTATAAAAAAAAAAAGAAAAGAAAAGGACTGTAAGGGAATAATATGAACAACTGTATGTCTTCAAATCAAATTACTTAGATAAAATAAAGAATTTATTAGATACACACTACACATATTGGCACAGAAAAGAATCTGTATTGATCTATAACAAGATAAGGGATTGAATTTGTATTTTAAAACTTCTCACAAAGTTAATTCTATGCTGAGATCTATTCACAGGCACATACTATAAAACATTTAAAAATAAGTTGATAACAATGTTTTAGAACCTCTTCCACAAAATAGAGAAAGAACAAATGATTGCTAACTCATTGTGAGGCTAATGTTATCTATATACTAAACCCAGACAGCACATCTTAGATAAAATAAAGAACAAAACAAAACAATACAGAAAAACAAACTTCAGAACAATATCCCCTAAGAAATAGATAAAAATATCATCAACAAAATACTGCAATTCAAATCCAGCAATATATAAAGTGGATTAAATAGTATTATTAAGTGGTATTTATCTAAGGTACACAAGGACAATTGAATATCCAAATGTAATGTAATACATTAATACATCATATTAAAATCATAAAAGACATGAAACACATGACTCTCTCAAGAGATGCAGAAATAGAATTTCACTAAATTCCATATTCTTTTGTGGAGAAACGCAGTTAAAAACTGAGGAAAAGAGAGGAGCTTCCTCATAAAACTTGATAGCAAAAATCCAAACAATCCAATTTAAAATGGGCAGAGGATCTTAATAGATATTTTCCAAAAAGAATTATACATGTCGATGACAGATACAAGAAAATATGCTCAAAACCACTAACCATAAAAAAAATGCAAACCAAAACCACAATGAGTTGTAACCTCAAACCTGGTAGATTGGCTATTATGAAAACAATACCAATGTTTGGCAAGAATGTGAAGAAAAGGGAACGCTTGTATATACTTGGTTGGAATGTAAACTGCTACAGCCAGTATAAAAAACAGTATGAATATTTCTGAAAAATTAAAAATAGAACTACCATATGATCCAGTAATTCTACTTCTGGGTATTTATCTGTAGCTTTAAAAGATGCATGCACACTCATGTTCATTTTGGTATTATTTAAAATAGTTAAGATACAGAAACAACCTAAGTGTCCATTAATGGATGAATGAATAAAGAAAATGTATACATATATGTATGTCTTATATATTTATATGTATAATATCTATACATAATGGAATAGTAGTCAACCATGAAAAAGAATGAAAGATTGTCATTTGCAACAACACAGGCCAAGTTAAATAAGTCAGAAAGAAAATGATAAATACCATATTATCTCACTTTTATGTGGAACCTAAAACAAAACAAAACAAAAACAAACAGAAAAAACTGAGTTCATGGATATAGAGAACAGATTGGTGGTTGCCTAAGGCAGAAGATAGGGATGGATGAAATGGATCAAAGGGGTCAAAAGGTACAAGTTTGCAGTTATGAAATGAATAATCTATAAGGATGTAATGTACAGCATGGTGGCTGTAGCTAATGATACTGTATTGCATATTTTAAAGTAGCTCAGAGTGGATCTTCAAATTTCTCATCACAAGGAAAAAATGATAACTATGTATGATGACAGATGTTAACTGGGTATAACTGTGGTGATCATTTCATAATATACACAAATATTGAATCATTACATGGTAGTGTAATGTAGTGCTGGCACAACTGGATTTGCTTGCCAAAGAAAGAAGCTACACTGCTCTCTCCCAGTACACAAAAATGATCTCAATGTGGAACATAGTTAAAGCTATGAAATCCTTATAAGGAAAAAATTGGAGCAGGGTGCTTGGGTGGCTCAGTCGGCTCAGCATCCAACGTTGGCTCAGGTCATGATTTCACAGTTCATGAGTTTGAGCTCCACATTTGACTCAAGCCTGGGGCCTGCTTTGGATTCTGTGTCTCCCCATCTCATTGCCCTCCCCTGCTCGTTCTCTGTTTCTCTCTCTCGCAAAAGTAAATAAACATTAAAAAAGAAAAAGAAAAAAACTAGGAGCAAGTCTTGGGTTAGGAAAAGCCTTCTTTGATATGACACCAAAGTACAAATTCAAAGAAAAAATAGACCTTATCAAATTAAAAAGTTTGCGCCTCAAAGGTTACCAATATGTAAATAAAATTGCAATGCATAGAAAGGGAGAAAACGTTTGCTAATCTTATAATCTAATAAGGCATTTATACCCAGGATACATTTAAAAAGGTACAACTCAATAATAAAAATAACAAATACAATAATTTAATAATGGCAACAGATTTGAATAGACTTCCTTCTCCAAAGAAGATGCATAGAAATATGAAAAGACACTCAGCACCAATGGCTTCCTTCTCCAAAGAAGATACATAAAAACATGAAAAGACACTCAACATTAATGGCTATAAAGATATTTGAATCAAACTTTACTTCACACTTCACATTTAGCGGGGTGGCTATAATAATAATAATTATTATTATTATTATAAGTAGGTAACAAAAAGTTTAGTGAAGATGTAGGAAAATTGCTGATGTGTACGTAAAATGATACGGCTACTTTGAAAATCATCTTACAGTTTCTCGACAGGCTAAACAAAGAGACACCATATGATCCAGAAAATTCACTTCTAGCTATACATCAAAGTGAAATGAAAACAAATGTCTATGCAAAATTTGTATATGCAGGTTAATAGCAGCATTATTCATACTAGGAGAGAAACTGGGGTGGGAAATGCACATCAACTGATTAATGGTTAACCAGAATGTGTCATATCTGTACAGTGTAATGCAATGGAATGGAATGCAGTACTAAAGCATACTAAAACATCGATGAAACTTGAAAATATGCTAGGAGAAAAAAGCCTGTCACAAAAGACTGACCACTTAATTGATAATTCCGTTCATGTGAAATCTCCAGAATAGACAAATTTATTAATGTTTGCCTAAAGATGGAAAAGTGAATAAGAGGTAATGGGGACTGACTGCTAATAAATTGGGGGTTATGGTGGAAAGATGCTGATTTTTTTCTAAAATAGATCATGATGATGGTTGCTTAGTTCTGTGGATATGCTAAATATCATAGAATTGTGCATATTAAATGGGTGGATTTTATGGCATGTGAATTATATATCACAAAAAGCTATTATATAAAAAGAAGTTGTCAAAGACGTGGAAAAAATCATTGAAACCAAAATACATAGCAGACAGTAGAAACATATTGCAGGATCTATCTAATGGAATGATCAGACATAGATGCTTAAATATGTACCTTTAATATATTTCAGAAGACAGATAATAAGATTAACAATTTTGGTAAAACACTGGGAATTATACACAAAAAGTGCTAGAAGTTAAGAATACAAAATAAAAATTAAGAATGCAGTGGATTCACCTGGAACTAATATAACACTATATTAAATACCTGGAATTAAAATAAAAACTTCAAACAAAAAGAGAACTCGTTGGATAGGTTAGATACCATGTGGATACAGTCAAATAACACAATAATAAACTAGAAGATAGCTCAGGAAAATAATATCCAGAATTGATCACTAAAAGTCAAAGGGTGATAGAATTAATAAAGAAATGGGAAAGGGGCGCCTGGGTGGCTGAGTGGGTTAAGCATCTGACTTTGCATCACCTCATGGTTCATGGGTTTGAACCCCGCGTGGGGCTCTGTGCTGACAGCTCAGAATCTGGAGCCTGCTTTCGATTCTGTGTGTGTGTCTCTCTCTTCTCTGCCCCTCTCCAACTCAAGTTCTGTCTCTCTCAAAAAAAAAAATAAATAAAACTTAAAAATTAATTTAAAAAATGGGAGATATAGTGGAAAAGTCTAATATATGTGTATTTGGTCCAGCAAGGAAAAGATAAGTATCGGGAAGAATCCATACCTGAAATAAAAATGGCTAAGTATTTTCTAAGACTATAGAAATATACAATGCCATAGATTAAATAAGCTATATAAACCACAAGTAAAACTGACTAATAAATACAAATAATATACATGTAGCCACACATCATAATACTCCTGTTAAAAACAAATGACACAGAGAAACCCTTAAAAGCAGTTAGAGAAAATGATAAATATTTTCAAGTCAGCAACAATTAGACTGATAGCTGACTTCTCGACAGAAAAATGAGAATCACAATACGATTGTATAAAATCTTCAAAGTGATGAAAGAAAATATTTATAAAACACAAATTTTATAAGCAAAATATCCTAAAAAAAATCAAGCTGAGACATTTTAGTCAAACAACCAGGAAAATTTATCATCTGTATATCTGATCGAAAATATTGTTGGCTAAGCAGAATGAATTTTTCTTAAAGGAAATCACTGAAGGGCAGTAAGGATCGAAGATCATGAAAAGGGTAGATATGTTGGTAATATTGACTATATAAAATAATAATGAAAATAAAATAAGACATTAAAAAAATAAAATAATAATGATACACTATGGAAATTTAAGTGTATACATAATTAAAGTGCAAACCTCAATATCAAATTAAGTAAACAAGAGTAAATTATGTAAAGTGTTATAAAGTCTTTTTTTATTATCTGACAATAATGAAAACACACCAAGTGTCATCAAATCTTACAAGCCAGGGAGACTTTTAGTAATACATAGCTTATAAAATAATAATTTTAAAAATTATATAACTACCAACATAATAAAAGGGGAAAGTAAAATAATGAAATATAACCTGTTCAAAAGAAAGTAAAGATGAAAATGAAGGGGGAGGGATTGCAAAGGTGAGTGAAGTAAATCCAAACATATCATTAATTATATAATAAAGAACTAATAGCTACACCTAAGAGACAATAAGTTTAGACTTTTAAAAAACCTTGAGAGGGGCGCCTGGGTGGCTCAGTCAGTTAGGCGTCCAACTTCGGCTCAGGTCATGATCTCGCAGTTTGTGGGTTAGAAGCCAGTGTTGGGCTCTGTGCCGGCAGCTCAGAGCCTGGAGCCTGCTTTGGATTCTGTGTCTCCCTCTCTCTCTGCCTCTCCCCTGCTCATGCTCTGTCTCTCTCTCAAAAATAAATAAACATTAAAAAAAAAACCTTGAGAAACAACTATTTTATTTTCAACACACATATCTAAAAAATAAAATTCAGAAAGTTGGAGATCAAGTCATAGTAAAATATATATCATGAAATCATTAACCAAAATAAAGCATCTGTTGCCATATTATCATTAGAATATGTAGATTATAAGATAAAATGAAGAACATTTAATACTGGTGAAAATTTCAATTATAGGGAAGTATAACAACTCTAAACTTGCCTAACCTAATATAGCCTCACAGTGTTCAAAGCCTCAATGTACAGGACCAGAGGTAACAATGAAGAAATCACTTTGGAATTTTTGAATATAGTTTGTGATGGTTTATTGGTTCTGTTTCTCTGGAGAACAATGTGTGATAAGTGACTATAAGTGAATAAGTAGACAAAAATTCTCTATGTAGTAAGAAGATTTGAAAAACATGTGACAAAGTAGACCTAATTTTTTTAAAAAGAATTTACAGAAGAACTGTAAATTCTTTCACAAGGTAGACATGGAAAATCAGTTGTTACCACCTGATTATTTGAGGTCATTTTTACCTTGATAGCCTGATACCAAAACTATACATATTTTAAGAAAAGAAATTTGACATGAACACTTCGCCAAAATACTAGGTATTTGAATCTAGGATTATATAAAAAAAAGATAATATATCATGTTCAAGTGGAATTTATTTCAGGAATACAAAATCATACTAACATTTGAAGATCAATCAATGCAAATTTCCCATACTAATAGATTAAAACAGAAAACAGTATGATCATACCAATAAATGAAATAAAGACATTTGAGGAAGGGCAAGATGGCGGAGAAGTAAGGAGCTCTGTAATATTCTCCTGCCCACATCTATTAAACTGTGAATGACTGAAGAGATAATACTCTGATCTGCAAGTAGGGGAAGAGAACATACAGACTCCAGAAAGAAGACAACCTCAAAGATGCCTGAGTGAGTGAGTGCGAACTGGGGAAATTGGAGGACGGGCCGGACCCCTGAGCTGCGGAGGGGTGGGAGCCCCAGTCCAACACAGGGAGAGCACACTGTGCCCCGGAGAGACAAGGGGAAGAGAAAGAGAGACTGAAAATGCTCATAGAACTGTCTCTAAAGAAGAGATAAAAAACTCGCCCCAGGACAGAGAAAGATATTGCCACCCCATATATAACCGCTGGGTGCGGAGAGAGAAATCTGTCCCATCTAGCTGGCGAAGTCTTCCTTGGGCATGGCCGTAGTGGCGCCCATTCCAGGTGGCACCAGGAAACACAGCCCCTTCCCCTTAAGCGATCCTGGCTAGGAAGCCGGCTGCCAGCAACAGAGATGCCAGAAGAGGCAGCCCCCATCCCCTGTGCGATCCCAGCTGGGAGGCCAGCTGCCAGCGGGAGCACATCTCCTCTCCAGTGGTAGTATTAGAGTGCATGGACTAGGATTTGGAAGCGAGGCGGAGCTTGGAAAATACAATTTGGCTCGCCCTCGGCACAGGGAGGTCGGACTCAAAAGAGTGGCTTGCAATTCGTGGTTCCAGCAGAGCGTGGGGCGCTGCCATTCTTCTCCCCACAATCACCAAGGCAGGGCCTTGGAGAGCAGCCCCCGAGACCTGACCTACCTACACCAAACCATGCCCATCCGCACGGAGAGTGGCCCCCGTTTTTTTCCCCTTTTTTCTTTTCTTCTCCTTTTTCTCTCTTGCCATCCAGATATATATTTCCCTTATCTCATTCTTATCACTCCTCTCGGCTGGTTATATGCTTGTAGACTGTCCATAGTATTTTGCTGTCTCTGTCTCCCCCCGCCCACTTTTTTTTTTCTTTTCTTCTTTTCGTTCTTTCCGTTCCTTTCTTTTTCTTTACTTCCTTTCCCCTTTTGGCTTGCTTGTTTGTTTGATTTGTCTGGGCATGTGCATGCTTTTGTTCCCTGTGTGTTTGTCTGTTTTCCTTTTCAGGGCTACCTCCAGAAACAAGCCAAAGTAAACATGGTGGAGAGTCCCAAATAACACTGACTAGGGAAGTAAAATAATCAAAGGCACAACAAGAGAAACCGAGAGACACCATTAAAAGAACACTTTCTGAAACGACAGGCCCTGGACAATCAATAAGCATCCTTTAATAGACGAATACTAACAGGTGAACAGTGCATAACAAGATTTTAAAACTGACAAGAGACAGAAATCTAGCCAAAATTACAAAACGAAAGAACTCTCCACTAAAGAAATTCCAGGAAGAAGTCACAGCCACAGAACTGCTGAAAACAGATTTAAGCAACCTAACTGAACAAGAATTTAGAACAATTGTCATAAAATTAATTGCTGAACTTGAAAAAAGCATCAAAGAAGCTATTGATGCAAAGACTAGGGACCATCAAATAGATCTGATGAGTTAAAAAAGGCTATAAATGACGTGCATAACAAAATGGAGGCGGCCACTGCAAGGATTGAAGAGGCAGAGAGAGGAATAGGTAAATTAGAAGACACAGTTATAGCAAAAGAGGAAGCTGAGAAAAAGAGAGAAATTGATACAGGAGAACAAAAAGAGAATTCGAGACCTGAGTGATACAATCAAATGGAACAATATCGGTATCATAGGAATTCCTGAAGATGAAGAAAGAGAAAAAGGTCCTAAAGGAGTGCTTGATCAAATTATAGCTGAGAAATTCCTGAATATGGGGAAACAAATAGACATTGAAATCCAACAGGCGCAAAGAATCCCCTTAAAACATAACTTGAATCGACCTTCGGCATGACATATCATACTGAAACTGGCAAAATATAAAGACAAAGAGAGAATTCTGAAAGTTGCTAGGGATAAAAGGGCCCTAACATACAAAGGGAAACCTATCAGAGTCGTAGCAGACCTATCTAACAAAACTTGGCAGGCAAGAAAGGAATGGCAGGAAATCTTCAATGTGATGAACAAGAAAAATATGCAGCCAAGAATCCTTTATCCAGCGAGCATGTAATTCAAAATAGAAGGAGAGATGAAGGTGTTCCGAAATAAACAAAAATTGAGAGAATTCATCACCACCAAACCAGCACTACAAGAAATCCTAAGAGGGACTCTATGAGGAAAATGTTGCAAGGAATACAAGGTACCAGAGACACCACTACAAACATGAATGCTACAGAGAATACAAAGAACCCAAACCCACATTTTTCAATCATAACACTGAATGCAAATGGACTGAATGCCCCAATCAATAGACACATGGTAGCAGAATGGATAAAAAAACAAAATCCATCTATTTGCTGTCTACAAGACACTCATATTAGACCTGAAGACACCTTCATATTGAATGGAAGGGGATGCAGAAATATCTATCATGTGACCGGTAGTCAAAAGAATGCCGGAGTAGCCATACTTATATCAGACAAACTGGACTTTAAAGTAAAGGCAGTAACAAAAGATGAAGAAGGACATTATAGAATAATTACAGGGCCTCTCCATCAGGAAGAGATAACAGTTATAAACATCTATGTGCCAAATTCAGGAGCACCCAAATACATGAAACAACTAACCACAAATAGAAACAATATCATTGATAAGAATGTGTTAATTGCAGGGGACTTTAACACTCCACTTACAGCAATGGACAGATCAACCAGACAGAAAATCACTGAAGAAACAATGGACCTGAACGACACATTGGAACAGATGGAATTGATAGATATATTTAGAACTCTGCATCCTGAAGCTAGGAAATTCACCTTCTTCTCGAGTGCGCATGGCACATTCTCCAAGATAGATCACATATTGAGGCATAAATCAGCCCTCCATAAATACAAATGAATTGAGATTATTTGGGATCACAATGCTATAAAACTTGAAATCAATCCCAGGAAAAAGTCTGGAAACCATCAAAAAATGTGGAGGTTAAAAACCACCCTACTAAAGAATGATTGGGCCAATCAGGCAATTAGAGAAGAAATTAAAAAATATATGGAAACAAATGAAAATACAAAAATCCAAACTCTCTGGGATGCAGCAAAGGCAGTCCTAAGTGGAAAGTATATTGCAATCCAGGCCTATTTCAACAAACTAGAAAAAGCGCAAATTGAAAATCTAACAGAGCACCTAAAGGAACTAGAAAGGGAGCAGCAAGAGCACCCCAAACCCAGAAGAAGAAGAGAAATAATAAAGATCAGGACAGACACAGACAATATAGAATAAAAAAAAAAAACAGTTGAGCAGATTAATGAAACCAAGAGTTGGTTTTTTGAAAAAATAAACAAAATTGATAAACCTCTAGCGATTCTCCTCAGAAAAAAAAGAGAGAACACCCAAATAGACAAAATCATGAATGAAAATGGATCTATCACAAGCAACCCCTCAGAAATACAAATAATCATCAGAGATTATTATGAAAAATTATATGCCAGCATACTGGACAATCTAGAAGAAATGGACAAATTCCTAAGCACACAGGCACTCCCAAAATTCAAACGGGAAGAGAAAGAAAATATGAACAGACCCATAACCAGTGAAGAAATCGAATCAGTGATCAAAAATCTCCCAATGAATAAGAGCCCAGGGACAGATGGCTTCCCAGGGGAATTCTTCCAGACATTTAAAGCAGAGTTAATACCCATTCTTCTCAAACTATTCCAAAGAATAGAAATAGAAGGAAAACTTCAGAACTCATTCTACGAAGCCAGCATCACTTTGATTCCCAAACCAGACAGAGACCCAATATAAAAAGAGAACTACAGGTCAATATCCTTAATGAATACAGATGCAAAAATCATCAACAAGATACTAGGAAGTCGAATTCAACAGCATATAAAAAGAGTTATCCACCATGATCAAGTGGTATTCATTCCTGGGTTACAGGGCTGGTTCAATATTCGCAAATCCATCAATGTGATACATCACGTTAACAGAAGAAAAGATAAAAACCATATGATCCTGTCGATAGATGCAGAAAGAGCCTTTGACAAAATACAGCATCCTTTCTTAATAAAAACCCTCGAGAAAGTCGGGATAGAAGGAACTTTCTTAAACATCATAAAAGCCATTTATGAAAAGCCCACAGCTAAGATCATCTTCAATGGGGAAAAACGGAGAGCTTTCCCCCTGAGATCAGGAACACGACAGGGATGGCCACTCTCACCACTGTTGTTTAACATAGTGCTGGAAGTCCTAGCATCAGCGATCAGACAACAAAAGGAAATAAAAAGCATCAGAATTGACAAAGATGAAGTCAAACTTTCACTTTTTGCAGATGATATGATATGCTACATGGAAAACCCGACCAACTCCACCAGGACCCTACTAGAACTGATCCATGAATTCAGCAAAGTCGCAGGGTACAAAATGAATGTACAGAAATCGGTTACATTTTTATACACCAATAATGAAGCAACAGAAAGAGAAATCAAGAAACTGATCCCATTCACAATTGCACGAAAAAACATAAAATACCTAGGAATAAACCTAACCAAAGATGTAAAAGACCTGTATGATGAAAACTATAGAAAACTTATGAAAGAAATTGAAGAAGACACAAAGAAATGGAAAAGCATTCCATGCTTGTGGATTGGAAGAATAAACATTATTAAAATGTCATTTTTACCCAAAGCAATCTACACAGTCAATGCAATCCCAATTAAAATTCCACCAGTATTCTTCTCAAAGCTAGAAAAAACTGTCCTAAAATTCATATGGATCCACAAAAAAAACCAAAATAGCCAAAGTAATATTGAAGATGAAAACCAAAATGGGAGACATCACAATCCCAGACTTTAGACTCTACTACAAAGCTGTCATCATCAAGGCAGTATGGTACTTGCAGAAAAACACACACATAGACCAATGGAATAGATTAGTGTGCCCAGAACTGGACCCACAAAGGTACAGCCAATTAATCTTTGACAAAGGAGGAATGAGTATCCAATGGAAAAAAGATAGCCTTTTTAATAGATGGTGCTGGGAGAACTGGACGGCAACATGCAGAAGAATGAAACTAGACCACTGTCTTACACCATACACAAAAATAAACTCAAAAGGGATGAAGGACCTGAACGTGAGACAGGAAACCATCAAAACCCTAGAGGAGAAAGCAGAAGACAGCCTCCTTGACCTCCTTGCAGCAATTTCCTACTCGACACATCCCCAAAGGCAAGGGAATCAAGAACCAAAATAAACTATTGGGACCTCATCAGGATAAAAAACTTCTGCACAGCAAAGGAAGCAATCAAAAGAACTAATAGGCAACAGACGGAATGGGAAAAGTTAGCTGAAAATGACATATTGGATAAAGGGCTAGTATCCAAAGTCTACAAGGAACTCACCAAACTTCACATGCAAAAAAATGAATAATCCAGTGAAGAAATGGGCAGAAGACATGAAGAGACACTTCTCCAAAGAGGACATCCAGATGGCCAACAAACACGTGAAACGATGCTCAGCATCACTTATCATCAAGGAAATAGAAATCAAAACCACACTAAGATACCACCTCACACCAGTCAGAGTGGCTAAAATGAACAACTCAAGAGACTATAGATGCTGGCGAGGATGTGGAGAAACGGGTACCCTCCTACACTGTTGGTGGGAATGTAAACTGGTACAGCCGCTCTGGAAAACAGTGTGGAGGTTCCTCAAAAAACTATCAGTAGAACTCCCCAATGACCCAGCAATAGCACTGCTGGGGATTTACCCAAGGGATACAGAAATGCTGATGCATAGGGGCATATGTACCCCAATGTTCATAGCAGCACTTTCAACAATAGCCAAATCATGGAAAGAGCCTAAATGTCCATCAACTGATGAATGGATCAAGAAGATGTGGTTTATCTATATAATGGATATTACATGGCAATGAGAAAGAATGAAATCTGGCCATTTGTAGCAACGTGGATGGACTTCGAGGGTGTCATGTTAAGCGAAATAAGTCAGGCGGAGAAGGACAGGTACCATATGTTTTCACTCATAGGTCTAACAGGAGTAATCTAACAGAGGACCATGGGGACGTGAAGGAGGAAAAAGTGTTAGGGAGATGGAGGGAGACAAAGCAATAGAGACTCTTGAGTACTGAAAACAAACTGAGGGCGGAAGGTGGAGGGGGAAAGGAGAAGGGGTGTGATGGTCATGGTGGAGGACACTTGTGGGGAAGTGCACTGGGTGTTATATGGAAACCAACTTGACAATAAAGTATAAATTTAAAAAAAACAAAAAGAATAAAGATAAGTCAATAGGGAATGGATAGTCTTTTTTAAAAATTTTTTAATGTTTTATTTATTTTTGAGAGAGAGAGAGAGAGAGAGAGAGAGAGAGAGAGAGAGAGAGAAACAGCGTGAGCAGGGGAGTGTCAGAGAGAGAGGGAGACACACAGTCTGAAAACAGGCTCCAGGCTCTGAGCTAGCTGTCAGCACAGAGCCCGATGCAGGGCTCGAATCCACGAACCACGAGATCATGACGTGAGCAGAAGTCGGATGCTTAACAGCCTGAGCCACCCAGGTGCCCCTGGATAGTCTTTTTAACCATAGTACAGTTCAGTCCTTACCTCTCACCATTTACAAAATTTAACTGGAAATGTTTAATGTAATTGAATGCAGGTTTGAATGTAAAGACTAAAGATATAAATCTCTAAGAAGAAAATATAGAAAAAAAATTTCACCTCCTTGAAGTAAGATTACTTATCACAAAACACAAAAATCACATCAAAGAAAAACGTCACAAATTGGACTTCCCCAAATTAATGACTTCTGCTCTTTGAAAGTCACCAGTAAAACAAAACAAAACAAAACAAACAACAAAACTGAGAAGAAAAGCCACTACATATCTACTTGAATGGCTCTAATTTAAAAGATGAATGATAACAATTGGAGTGACTAGAACATTCATAATATTTCTGGGGCAAATGTAAAATGTTGCAGTCACATTACAAAAGTTTTGACAGTTCATTATAAAGTGAAGCATACCTTTATATTTGACCAAATAATTTCATCTGCATGTATTTACTGAAAAGAACTGTGAAGTTACATCCATGCAAAGACTTGCACTTGCATGCTCACAGTAGCTTTATTTTTCAAAGCTCAAAACTAGAAATAACCCAGTTTTCCACCAACCAAAAAATGAATAAACAAATTGTGATCTATCTACAGTAGAAAATGTTTTTCACTAATAAAAAAGAATTAATTTATTTAATAAATTAAGAAAACAGTAAGCTGAATGAAAATAGCCAATTTAAAAATAGTCTACACTTAGGATTCTCTAGAACAGACAGAATTAATCTGTAAAGAATGGAGTAAATAAAGTGATGATAAGTTAATAGTTTTAATAAGTTAATTGAAAGTTTTTTTTAGAAAAATCTATTATCTTTTCATGTACCAATAGTCAATAATTAGAGGAAAATCTTAAAAAGTAGCATTTGCAATGTAATTTAAAATGTAATTTTTTTAAACTACTACATAAATTGGGGGATATTAAAAACATACACAGACACTTAGGGAGAAGAGAAAAAACAGAGAATTTAATCATTATGCATTCCATATTCTGCATCTATGGATGGAAAGTCACTTTTGTTCAAATATCAATTGTTATCTGTTGATATCACTCTCATTTCTCCCACTCTTATGACTTCAGGACATGCCAGCCCAACCTCCCATTGCCTGTTAATTTTATTGGCCACCAGGGTCTCCTTTGCCTATTTGTGTGGTTGCTGGAAGCTTGGAGAATAACTGTCCCCTAGGGACAGGTCTCAACCAGTAACTGTGGAATTGCTGTATGAATGCTCCAGTAGGAAAATTCTAAGACCTTTGAACTGTGTTCATTTTGAGACTCTTTGCAGTATTGGTCAAATGCATAATTATACGCTTTATTGTAAAGTGTGGCTGTGTCCCTCCTTTCCTGATAGTGTTCCTATACTAGTGCTTCTTTCACCTCCCAAATTACATTTGAACTTCTCTTAGGGTTTGTTGCTGGGTAAACCTAAACAAAGTAATCAATTCACACCAAATGTATTTATAAATCCGATGTCATTTCAAATAAAATACAAATTGTGTGTGTGTGTGTGTGTGTGTGTGTGTGTGTGTGTGTGTGTGAATAAACTGACAAAATGACTCATAGTGTAAGATACTTTTTCCTGGCTGTGCAGCAGCAATCTGACCCTGTTACAAATACTAAAGCAGAAGTAATTTACTAGGACGTGTTGCTGAAAAACCAGTCAGGTGTGAATAAGGGAGTGCAGGTAAGGAAAGGGGCTGAGAAAGAATTTATGTGGACCACATTCAAAGTTGCCCCATTGAGCAAGAGATGGGAGCTGGTGTAGTTATGCTTCTGCATCAAACTGTGGAAAGGACAGTTTGTAAAGTACATATATTTCCCATCACTCTGGACCTCCATATGTGCAGGCAGCGTGGGCTCTGGTAGCCTCCCATTAAAGATGCTGACCATCAGAGAGAAAGCATGTCTGGGGAAGATGTCTTGGAATACAAGCAGAATCCTAGGATGCTCTGCATTCAGAGGGACATTTAGAGGAGATAGAAGTACTCTCCCTGGGAGTTGCTACTGACTGAAGCACCAGTGGCTCAGACAGAAACCCTCATTTGGCAGAATGGTGACAAAACATCACAACAAAGTGTACAGCTATCAGAAGGAACTTCCTATAGAAGATATGTTTCCAAATGCATCTGTTAAAACTGCTGCCAGTTAAACAGTTAAAACTGTGCCAAGGTCCACATTGGCTGATGGAACAAGGGGCTTTCTAGGGTTGTCCTGGCTAGCACATCAGATGATGCATCAAGTCACAGCATTCTGATTTATCAGAGGACTTAGTGTCACTGTGTGTCCAGGCATTTGACTGAGGTTGCAACTTGTATTTCTAGTTCTAAACTATGGCCACATTACTAACCAAACTAAGCCTTAATTTGCTTTCAGGGTAAAAGATTAATAATATAATCAGAAGCTGATTAAACGAAGTAATACTTAAGCACCTATCAGAGTCCTCCAATCATGCAGGTAATTGATATATATCTCCTGAAGCTTATTTTTCTTTTTTTAAATTTTATTTATTTATTTTGAGAGAGAGAGTATACATGTGAGCAGGGAAGGGGCAGAGAGAGAAAGGGAGAGAGAGAATCCCAAGCAGGCTCCACAGTGTCAGCACAGAGCACAATGCGAGGCTCAATCTAATGAACTGTGAAATCATGACCTGAGCCAAAATCAAGAGTTGGATGCTGGTGTTTAATGGCAGAATTTTGATCTATTGACTAATGATTGTGAGTTCAGTGGGCAAAGTTTGAGAAAAGAGGGTTACAGCAGTCACATTTCACTATAGTACAAAATGTAACTTTTATTAGTTGACTGTGAAGAACAACTGGACACTCAATCTCCCAAAAGTGCTTAGCTTTATGAAAAACCAGTAAGAGGGGCACCAGGGTGGCTCAGTCGGTTAAGCGTCTGACATCAGCTTGGGTCATGATCTCGCGGTTTGTAGGTTTGAGGCCTGTATCGGGTTCTGTGCTGACAGCTCAGAGCCTGAAGCCTGTTTTGGATTCTGCGTCTCTTTCTCTCTCTGCTTCTCCCCAGCTCATGCTCTGTCTGTCCCTCTCTCAAAAATAAATAAACCCTACAAAATAAAAAAAAAAAAACAGTAAGAAATGCAAAACAAAAACAACACCAAAAAAAAACAAACAAACAAACAAAAAAAAACAACCCTGACCTTAAATGTTTACACAAATTCTAGCTAGTTTAGTTGAAAAGTTTTCTGATTTCATATTTCATTGCTATGGTTAGGACTAAAACTTTCTTTGTTCTTACTTCATAGTTCTTTGGAAAGCAAATATCTGAAAATACATCGGTGCAGAATGCTCTGTTTTTACTCTAAAGTTTCTGAGGGATGTCCATTGAAAGTGAAATAAAAGCTTGAGAATCCCTACCAAACATATAAAAGGTTACCGAAGGTAGTGAAGAATAAAAACTATCAACTGAGGGAATCTAAGATGTTATGTGACAGTCACTACACTGGATGCTCTACAGAGAGTACTTTATATGGGGTTCCTTGGCTGTCATTTGTGCCATGACAAAGTACCAAAGACTGGGTAGTATCAACAACAGAAATTAACATATTGTCACACAGTTCTGGAAGCTGAACATCTGAGATCAGTGTCAACAGGGTTGTTTCTTCTGATGTCTCACTCTTCAGCTTACAAATAGTCATCCTCTCCTTGTACCCTCACATGGCCATCCCTTGGTGTGTGTCTGTGTCCTAATCTCTTTTTATAAGGAACTAGTCATATTGGATTAGAGCCCACAGATATGAACTCATTCAACCTTAATCACCCCTTTAAAGACCCTATCTTTATGGCCAACAAACACATGAAACGATGCTCAGCATCACTCATCTTCAGGGAAATACAAATAAAAACCACACTGAGATACCACCTCACGCCAGTCAGAGTGGCTAAAATGAACAACTCAAGAGATTATAGATGCTGGTGAGGATGTGGAGAAACGGTACCCTCCTACACTGTTGGTGGGAATGTAAACTGGTACAGCCGCTCTGGCAAACAGTGTGGAGGTTCCTCAAAAAACTATCAATAAAACTCCC
>CM053560.1:113014837-113032511 GCA_028646485.1 Cryptoprocta ferox
AAAAAAAAAAAAAAACTGAACAGGATTTGGAGCTAAGTAATTCATATAATCATATTATTAAGAAATGGAAGGAATAGAGATTACCTGGTCTAATCTTTTCATTTCCTAGATAAAGATGATTTATCCATATTTGACCTTAGGTTATTGATATGATAGTGAGTTCTACAGTTAAAAGCAGGGATTGTCTTTGAGTCAAGTCTCCTGTAACCTAATGTTTTGATGGCTAATTTTTAAATAACAACTTTAATAAGATGTAAAGTATGTACCATAAATTTCCTTCTTTTAAAGTAAAAATGTAAGAGTTTTTTAGTATACTTACAGAATTATACAGCTGTTATCACCATTTATATTTTATTTTTATCCCTCCAAAATAAACCCCATGCACATTAGCTGTCACTTTGCATTTTCTCTTTCCTCCAGCTTCTGAAAACCACTTTCTATATTTTTATTTGCCTACTCTGATATCTCATATAAATGTATAATATAATATGTCCCTTTTTGTGACTAGCTTCTTTCACTGAGAATAATGTTTTATGGTTTGTCCATATTGTACCATGCATTAGCATTGCATTCCCTTTGTCTGCAAAGTAATATTCCATTGTATGGATATACTACAATTTGAGGGTCTATTCTTCAATTGATAGACATTTTGGTTTTTTTCACATTTGTTATGAATTATTCTGCTGTGAAAATACATGTACAAGGTTTGACTTTTGTTTTCAATACTCTTGGGCATATACTTAGTAGTAGAGTTGCTAGGTTATACAGTAACCTGTGTTTACATATTGAGGAACTTCCAATTTTCTACAGTGACTTCACCATTTTATAATCCTACCGGCAGTATAAGAGTATTCCAATTTCTCCACATTCTCACCAACACTTTGATATTATCCTTTGATATTATCTTTTAACTTTAGCTATCCTTTTGGGTGTGAAGTGATATTTCATGGTGATTTGATTTCTATTTTTTCTGATAACTAATGATGTTGAAAATATTTTCAAGTGCTTACTGGCCCTTCGTATATATTATTTGAAGATTTGTCTACTCAACTCTTCTGTCCATTTTTCAACTGTGTAATTTGTCTTTTATTGAGTTATAAGTTTTCTTAAAATATTCTGGATACAAGTCATGCAAATATTTTCTTGCATTCTGGTTTGTCTTACCACTTATTTAATGGTATTCTTTCAAATACAAAAATACAAATTTGAATAAATCTAAATTTTTTTCTCTTTTGTTGCTTGTCTTTTTAGTGTGATATTTAAGAAACCATTGCCTAATGAAGGTCATGAAGTTCTATTTCTAAGTTTTCTTCTGAGAGTTTTATCATATTAGCTCTGATATCTAGTTCTATGATCCATTTTTAATTAATTTTTGCATATGGTGAGAGGATGGAATCTAACTTTATTCTTTTTCATATGCATATCCAATTGTTCCAGCACCATTTGTTAAAAAGACTGCTCTTTTACCTAGTGAATTGTTTTGGCGCCTTTGCCAAAAATTAATTGGCCATATATATGAGGGTTTATTTGTAGAGTGTCCATTTTATTTCACTGGTCTATATGTCTGTCCTTATAACAGTACCACCCTATCTTGGTTACTGAAGCTTTGTAGGAAGTTTTGAAATAAGGATCTGTGAGTCCTCCAACTTTGTTCTTTTTCAAGATTGTTTTGTCTATTCTAGTTCTTTTAAGTTTCCATATGAATTTTGGGATGAGATTGTCAATTTTTGGAAAATGCCATCTGAAATTTTCTTAAAATGGAGTTGTTTTGTAATTTTCCTTTCTGAATGTTCATTGCTACTGTATAGAAACACAATTTAATTTTGTATATTGATTGATCTTGGAAATTGCAAATTAACTGAATTTCTTGATTACATTTAATAGTTTTTCTGTGGATTCCTTGTGATTTTCTATATATTTTCCATGTTATCTATGAAGATAGTTTTATTTCTTCCCATGTAATATAAATGCCTTTTTTCATTTTCTTGCTTAATTCCTTGTATAGAAACTCATATTCAATTCTGAATAGAAATGGTAAGAACAAATATTTTTGTGTTGTTCCTAGGGTGAAAGAACTTTTTCAACAATCAGCATTCTGTGAACTCTTAGGTTTTTTGTAGATACACATTGTCACATTGAGGAAGGTACCTATTTACTATTCCCTGTTGGCTATCTGCTCTTATTATAAAACAGTGTTTGACTAAAAAGTATTTTTCTGAATATTAAAACTATCATGTTATTTTGTTCTTTATTATATTAATAATATGTATTACATTGATTGATTTTCACATATTAAACCAAACTTGCATTTCTGCACTCATCTAACAATACTTTATTTCCCTGTGACTTCTCCTTTGACTTTTTCATTACTTGGGAATGTGTTGCTTAACTTATAAATATTTGTGAATTTCCCAAATTTACTCCTGTTATTTATTTATAATTTCATTCCCTTGTGTTTGGAGAATATACTTTGGATAGTTTCAATAATTTTAAATTTAATGAGATTTGTTTTATGGCCTAGTCTATGTCTCATCATGGAAAATATTCTATGTGTACTTGAGGAGAACATGTATTCTGTTATTGTTAGGTAGAAATTTCTATAGATGTCTGTTAGTGTAATTAACATCTTAATTTAAAACAAAATAGTTCAGATTAATATAAATTATTATATTAATATATATTGTTATATATAATATAAATAAATATAATATTATATTTATATTGACTTAAATGCAATATTCTATAAGAGCTTTTTCCAATATAGCTCCTTTCCCTCACCCCATCTTTGTGCTATTAATTATATACAAGTTGCTTATCTATATATTATTAGTCCATCAACACATTTATATAATTATGAACTTATGTATTTGTCATTTAAATTAGACAAGAGATGGGGCACCTGGATGGCTCAGTCAGTTAAGGGGCCAACTCTTGATCTTCGCTCATGTCGTTATCTCACAGTTCATGGGTTTGAGGCCTATGTGGGACTCCGCACTGACAGCACAGAGCCTACTTGGAATTCTCTCTCCCTCTCTCTCTGCCCCTACCCGCCTCTCGCTCTCTAACTAGCTAACTAACTAACTAAGTAAATAAATAAAACTTTAAAAATAAATATGTATATATATATGCATACATATATATATGGAGAAAAGTGTTACAAAAAATTACATTTGTGCTGTATTTTATATTTACAAATGTAGTTAATTTCTTTGGTTTTCTTAATTTCTTTGTGTTGATTCAAGTCATTTTCTAGCGTTCTTTCATTTGCTGATATGGCTGAGCAGATCCAGGAGTCACAAAAATCTTCAAAATCTTCAAAAAGCCTTCTGTGTGATTGAATATTCTACTTTTTGATCCTTAGAAGGAAGAAAAAGAAATCTCGCCACACTCTTGACTTTTTCTTTAAAACACACTTTCCTCAATGTGAATTTCCTAAATTTAATAATTTTTGCAATCTAGATAGACTGAAAATTTTTCATACCATGATATCCTCGTTCTTTTAAACATAACAGTTTATCTCCTCATTTTATCTCTTTCCTATCTCATTTTACTATAGGCATCAAGAAAAAACACTTTGCTCAGAAATCTTCTTTGCTAAACCTACAACTTACTGTTCACAAGTTCTGCATTCCACATAACTGTAGAACATGATTCTGTAAAATTTTCTTCTACCAAGGACTTATCGGGGAATTTTCAATACATTTTGACTCTTCCTGTAGCTTCTAAGCTGTTGGCTTTCACAACTAGTGTGGTTGGAAAGGCTTTGGTTTACAGAGCTACCAGACATGTGGAATGAGGGAGGTAGAAGTAGATGAGTCACAACACTACAAAGCTTTCTCTTCTTACTGAGCTATCAGCATATGTCTGTGTAAATTCTTCTCAGATTGTTGTAAAGCTTTGGTTCATTTCCAGAGTTCTGAAAAGATTAATAATTTTGCTAACGTTCTCTTTGTTATTATAGAGTAGTGGCTGTGCAGAGATCCTTACTCTGTCATTCTAGAAGTGTTGCCACTCCAGTGGCTATTTCAAAAACCAATTAATCAAAAAGTTTATCAAAATGATCTCATTAATGATTTTAATAGTCCCAATTCTAGATGCTGTTGAATTCTTCGTGGTTTTAGGGGTACTATTGGATGTGGCTTAGTATAGTTCATATGGCAAAAATTTGTTCTATCACTCTGTTTTGGTAGATGCTGATTCAGAACCTTCTGAGGAACAATGGTCATAGAGATCAATCACCACATTTTCAAGTGTTCTGAAAATGGTAAATTTCAAGATGAACTATGCCTTCTGTGTAAACACAAAAAACCTAAGATTAATGTTTCTTTATTTTAAGTTATTTTATTTTATATTTTTAAGATTAATAATTTTCTAACAAATGTTTATTTTCCTCAAAATGTTATGTGAGCCTTTTTATTTATAATGTTTTTCTTCATCAGTTATCCATGTCAATGCAGCTATGTAAAGCCTTCAATCTGACCCAGGAAATATATTTGCCTAACAAATTGTAGGCAGTTGATTTTGGGCTTCACTAAAGCTTTTTGATAAACATGAAAATTGCTAGTGTGACACTACAGTTCACACACGTTATAAGCAGCCCAGAATAATGCATGACATATTTATGCAGATGTTAACAGCAGATTCAATTACAATAGTTTAAATTTGTGTTTATGGTTAGAAGAAGATGGAGACAATGAGCACTTAAGGATAATCATTTTGTCAAATAAGATTATGAGAAATAACTTCTTCGAATAATAGTAGAATTCAAGCGCAGTGCAAAGGAAGTATTTGTTATACACAGCAATTTGTATTGTGATATACAGATAGATAGATGAAAGAAAGATGGATGGCTAGATAGATAGATGATAGATAGATAGATAGATAGATAGATGATAGATAGGTAAATAGAAGGGAAGGAAGGAAGGAAGGAAGGAAGGAAGGAAGGAAGGAAGGAAGGAAGGAAAAGAATCAAAGAAAGAAAGAAAGGAAGGAAGAAAGGAGACAAAGAATACAGTATAGGTAGTATCTCTGACATGGGATATTTTGTCATCCATTTTGCCTTTATAAAACATAATAATGATAGATTTGAATAAAAATACATCTTTTACATGAAATAATTCATGAGATATAATACTTTTATCATATATGTAACTGTCAAATCCAGAATAGATAAATAATTTTATTCATATTGAATACCTCTTAAAATTAAAACAAATGATAGCACATACTATAGCCTAACACAACTAAACTGTAAGTCTGTAGATATAACAGTTTCCTCATATGCCTTTAGAGCCAGTGTCACTTGTCACTGAGAAGAGCATACAAAGGCCAGAGCAGTGACAACCTCCAGGGGAGACCATGAAGGGACAGGCTCTACTCTCTGGTGCCTTTGGTTTGGAAAGTCTCTCTTTGATGTCTAACAGGTGGAGGGAAATTTTCCTGCCTCCTGCCTTACAGGATCCTTCTTCAGCTGAAGTCCAGTTTGGATTAGTTGCAACCCATTTATGCATTTATCTGAATTTTCTTCCTGCTCTCATCTCTTCTGCTCCTCCCCAGTCACCCAACCCAGGAACCCTGACACCCTTATTGTTCTTCCAATATGCCAGACTTTCTTGTATTAGGCCTTTGAAGTAACTTCCCATTGTGTTCAGACATTCTTCTCCTGCATGTGAAGTTCTGTGCCCTCACTTTTTTAGGACCTACTGAAGGTTTTCTTTATCCTAAGGACTTTCCAAATTATCCTAGATATCCTGCCATGATCCTCATCTTACAGTCTCTTCTCCTTTTATACTGCTTTATTTCTCTGTCTAGCAGAGTTTAGTAAACTTCTGTAAATGCCAAAACAGTCAGTAGCTTAGGCTTTGGGGCTATATGGTCTCTTTTGCAACTACTTAATTCTGTCACTGTGGCACATAGCAAATATACATAAAAATGTGTGTCCTTCTGATTCAGTAATGCTTTATTTACAAAAACAAGTGGAGGGGCACCTGGATGGCTCAGTTGGCTAAGTGTCCGACTTTAGCTCAGGTCATGATCTTACAGTCTGTGAATTTGAGCCCCGCATCAGGCTCTGTGTTGACAACTCCAAGCCTGGAGCCTGCTTTAGATTCTGTGTCTCCCTCTTTCTCTGCCCATCACCTGCTCACATTCTGTCTCTCTCTCTCTCTCTCTCTCTCTCTCTCTCTCTCTCTCTCAAAAATAAATAAAACATTAAAAAAATAGGTGGAGGCCAGATTTTACTTGCAGCCATTGTATGCTGGCCCCTGCTCTAGAGCTGACAATTTGCACTACTGGACAAATATTGTTTATTTATTATCTTTCATCAGAATGTGGGTGCTCAATAAATATGCTGAATGTAAGAGGCATGAATAAAGAGTGCTGCTTAAACGTTGAATGATGTTAGTATCATCTTATGTCTATCAAATAATTTAAGTTTATGGTATTAGAATCACAACCAAAGCCTACCTAAGTAAAATGTCTAAATCTGGAGATATGTGAGAGTCCAGAACCCATAGACTTCATGCCTCTCAACTAATTGTCTGTTAGTCATTCTTTTAATCATTTAGCAAACATTCCATAGTTTATTGATGCTTCCTCTATATCAGGTATGAATTGGCGAGAGCAAGATAGAGCTTGCCTTCCAGCTTTTCAGTTTCTATGAGGTCTAGGAATGGGTGTAGGGCCAAGAGAGACCATTGCAGTAGTTTCCACACCAGTTGAGGGTGCTTTGACTTACACAGTGCAGTGAAGATAGAGGGAAGTGTCCAGATTCAAGATATATGTTGGGGTTCATAATGATGGCAGTTGCTGATGAACAGAATATTAGGGTTACCAAAGGGATAAATAAAATACTTTAACTTAATTTTTGGCTTGAACACTGGGTATGTGGGGTTACATTCATTGAGATGGGGGAATAGGTTTAGAGACAATATGAAGCATTTTGGACATGGAAAGATAAAATTGTGATTCCTGTTATATCTACCAGTGGAGATTCTGAGTAACTCACTCAAAATATGAGTCTGGAAGGTGGGGGAGTATACGTGAGAGAGAGAAATGTGATAATTGTCCACATGTCTTTGTATTTAAAGCCACTGCACTGAATGCGGCCCCTTAGAGAGAAAGTGCAGATCACAGAGTCCATGACTGAAGGCTGGGTTCCCAGAAAGTGGGGAAAAAACATGCAAAGGAAATGGATAACATACATAATGTCAAGAGGAATAATCAATCAGGGGCCAGTCCACAGTCTCATCAGATCATCAGCAATGATATATCTTCCTTAAGTTAAATTATATTTCATGCTGCATTTTTGGTGGAAACAGAAATTTTCTTTATTACCTGGAAAATGGTTTAGTTGGCTTTTTTAGCAAATCTTCTCCTACTTTCAACTCCCCTCTACTCCTCACTCCACTTTTCACTCTAAAGAAGGCATTTTCTTCCACCCATTCCCTCATTTTGCAAATACTTGTAGAACACCTGCTATGTGCAGTTCCTAAACAAATACTTGGCATGCAATTGAGAAAAACAGACCTGGCTGCCTCCCAGAGAAGCTATTCCATTCTGGGTGAAATGCAGGAATGAGTAAGATATCCATGCCTAACAGAGCCGAGTTCACCTTCTACAAATGAGGGGAGGTTGTGGCTTAGGAAGCAGATGTGGGAAGGCCCCTGAAAATGATGTTTCAGCTGAAAGCAGAGCAGGAGAGAAGTCTGGATGCTGGTGTGTCCCCTGTGAGCATTCACATTCTGGCAGAGGAGCAGGGAGAAGAAAGGATGTCTGTGGATTCAAAGTGGACCCTTAAATAAGGTGTTTCTTCTGCATTAATAGGACATCATCCAGCTCCATTCATTAAGTCAAAAGTCATACAAATTATGTTGCCTGAAATAAATAATGGTGTGAGTGTCTAAGTGACATTTGAATTCCTTACTTCTAATAAATGCATCACACACCAAAGACCTATTCAGTGTTTCCTCAATTGCTTAGCTAAATGTAGGGCTATTTTCTAATAATTTTATTTGTATCACACATTTTATGAAGGTTTTTATTAAAAAAATAATAATTCTATGAAGTCTTGGGCTTATTTTCTAAAGACCATACATAAGGCCAGCATTATCTATAAAGTCACATTTCAGTGAATTGTATCCAGCTTTTGAACTGTCACTCAAGCCTGTGGTGGAATGCCTTTGAATGCCATCAACTGCCCAGGACCCAAACTTGTGGAAGTATTTCTCTCAAGACACCCTCAGAGAGTCACATTCAAAGCAGATGGCTACCCAAAGAGCCCACCTCTGAGTGACCTCATGCCTTGGAAATAACTTTTATTGTCTAATTACCAACTTCCACAAGATGAATTACCATAGAAATCAGTGCCCTACATTTATCTTGAAGATATTTATTATGGGACCTTAGAAGTTACCATTTGCACATCATAGTTTTCTATAACTAGAGTAGGTATAAATTATACTAGTTTAACCCCTTAGGGCATAATCTTATTCCCAAGTTGTTAGCATTTAAGATTGACCAGGGACTTTATTGCATTTTTCATGTTTCTACATCTTCCACTACATGCAGTGATACCATACATGTGAGATCTTATCAATATATGAATTGTTCTTGTCTGTTGTGTGGACATCATTAAATTGTGAACTATGTGCCCAAACTATCTCCCCTCCAACCCGACTTCACTCAGGATCCCTGTTCCATCCCAAGAGTCTGCACACTGGGATGCTTCAAACTACAGATGAGTTTTCCTTAGCAGAGTGGTGCCCTTTCTCATATGAAAAACAAACCATGAAAGACCTTTAAACATTAAAAATAAAAACAAATAAATAATGTAAGATATTCATTTTGATACTTTATTTTTAAGAATCTATACCCGTCTAGATAACATTTTTATGGAGTCTGAGATTCACATGTGTGTCTGAGGTTTTTGTTATAGTGCATCTTTTTTCTCCAACAAGCTGCAAATGTTGGTGAACTGTTCTTGCCTTCTGGGCCCAAAATCATTCCTGTTCAGTAATGCTCATCATTAGCTATGCCATCTGCATTGCAATGTGCTTCATCCCATTAGGAGTATCAAAATTCATCTGTCTGTGTTACTCCTCTTTTCTGGATATTAACAGAAAATATTAATCTCTGTTAATATAACAGTTAATGTTGATAAGAGTTTTTCTTGTGCTAGGCAATATAAAGCATGTATAACCTATCAGACCCAACAAGTAGGCTTTTTAAATATTTAGTCCCCATTTTAGTTAGGGAAGGAGGTATGAGAGATTCATTATTTAGTCCAGAGAATGGGGTAGACCTAGTGCAACTCTTTAAAGGAAATATACATATAACATAATTAAGAATAGATTGTAATGGGGACACCAGGGTGGCTCAGTCTGTTAAACATCCAACTCTTGATTTCACCGCAGGTCATTATCTCATGGTGTGTGAGCTCAAGCCCTGAGTCAGGCTCTGTTGCTAATAGTGCTTGGGATTCTCTCTCTCCCTCTCTCTTTCTGCCCTCCCCCATTTGTGAGCACTCTTTCTCGCTCTCAAAATAAATAAACATTGAAAAAATAGGTCATAATAATCTGTTTTATCTAATTGTTCAATTACTTAATTTATTCATTATAAATTAGAAGATAAATGACAATGTAAACAGTATAATAATGGTGTAAATCACAAATTTTACCATGGTGAAGGCCTGGGATTAGGTTTTCCTATCCTAATGTAAAGGAGTTTCTTTTTTTCCTTTATTTTTTAAATTTTTATTTATCTAATTTATTTATTAATGTTTTAGAAAGAGGGAACATGTGCAAGCAGGGTAGAGGGGCAGAGGGAAAGAGAGAGGGAGAATCGTAAACAGGCTCTATGCTCAGCACAGAGCCCAATTTGGGCTTAAATCCCATGACCCTGGTCATGACGTGAGCCAACTGACTGAGCCACTCAGGCACCCCTTTCCTTCCTTTTTGAAGGAAGTTTGGAGGTAAGCAGAGATGCATACCTGTTGGAGCCTCTAAAATCATAAGGTATGAGTTATGGATTCTGTCAGTGAGCGATATCAGCCGCTCTGCTGGGGGACAGAAGGGTGAAGATCTCCACATACCACCAGCTGTTTCAAATCACCAAGTACTTACCTCTACATGAAAAGCCTCCAATGGCTGGGTGTGATTTTTGAGGTGCCCCTCCATATAAGTAAAGTTCTTTATTATACATTGAGTACATTTGGGTACATAACCAAGAGGAACAATGCTGTGTGGGTTGCGGAGCATTTACAGGCACACTGGAGAAAAGCTTTCAAACTTTATTACTTGTTTCCAGCTTTACTGAGAATATTTGGCATATAATATTATGTAAACTTAAGGTATACAAAATGATTGCCTTTTCTTTTTTAATGTTTATTTATTGGGGGGTAGGGATTAAAGGGACAGAGAGAGAAAGAGAGAATCCCAAGCAGACTCTACACTGACAGTGCAGGTCTCCATCTTCCAAACTGTGAGATCATAGCCTGAGCCAATATCAAGAGTTAGACATTTAACTGAGCCAGGCAGGCGCCCCCAAAATGTTTATCTTAATAAGATGAGCTATCACATTCTTCACCTCACATAATTACCATTTTTTCTTGTTGTAGTTATGGTGGGAACAGCTAAGATCTACCCTTATACAACTTTCAAGTATATAATATAGTATTGTTAACTATCATCACCCTGTTGTACATTTGATGCCTGGAACTTATTCATCTTATCACTAAAAATTTTTAGCTTTTAATCAACATCTCCCCATATTCCCAGGTCCTGGTAAACATTAGTCTACCATTTGTTTCTGTGAATTTTACATTTTTGAGTTCTACATATAAGTAAGATCATAGTATTTGTTTTTCTCTTCTGACTTATTTCACTTTGCATAATTACCTCCAGATCCATTTATGTTGTTGCAGATGGCAGGACTTCCTCTTCACTTTCTTGGAAGAGTTTGTGAAGAGTTGATGTTAATTTTTTTTTTTTTTACATATACGTGCCAGTGCTCATCATAAGTACCCTCCCTTAAAATCCATCACCATTTAACCCATACACCCACTCACCTCCTCTGCAGCAACCATCAGTTTGTTTGCGTCTGTTTTATGGTTTGCCTGCCTCTTACCTCTTTTTACCCCACCATCTTCATCTGTTTCATTTCTTAAATTCCACATGAGTGAAGTCATATGGTATTTGTCTTTCTTTAACTGCCTTATTTCACTTAGCATAATATACTCTAGCTCCATACACGTCATAGCAAATGGCAAGAATTAATTATTTTAGATATATATTTTTCATTATTTTATATATGTTTTCCATTATTTTATATAAATATATAATATAAATATATAACAATATACCCCAATGTTTATAGCAGCTTTATCAACAATAGCCAAATTATGGGAACAGCTGAAATGTCTATCAGATGATGAATGGATAAAAAAGAATTAAATGATGAAAAAGATCCATTCATCATGTGATACACATTTCAGCACTTCCCATATGTGGCTATTGTTGATAACGCTGCTATAAACATTGGAGTGCACATGTCCCTTCAAAACAGTATTTTTGTATCCTTTGGGAAAATACCTAGTAGTGCAATTGCTGGATCATAAGGCAGTTCTATTTTTAACTTTTTGAGGAAGTACTGTTGTCCAGAGTGGCTGCACCAGTTTGCATTCCCACCAACAGTGTAAGAGGGTTCCCCTTTCTCCACACTTCCAACACCTGTTGTTTCCTGTGTTTTTAATGTTAGCCATTCTGACAGGTGTGAAGGTGGTATTTTATTGTAGTTTAGACTTGTATTTCCCTGATGATGAGTGATGGTGAGCATCTTTTCATGTGTCTGTTAGTTATCTGTATGTCTTCTTTGCAAAAAAAGTCATGTTTTCTATCCATTTTCAAATTGGATTATTCAGTTTTTGGGTTTCGAGTTTGATGAGATCTTTATAGATACCAGCCGTTTATCAGATGTGTTATTTGCAAATATCTTCTCCCATTCCAAAGGTTTCCTTTTAGTTTTGTTGATTGTTTCCTTTGCTGTGCAGAAGTTGTTTTTTTTTTTTTTTTTATCTTGATGAAGTCCCAAGAGTTCATGTTTGCTTTTGTTTCCCTTGCCTCAGGAGATGTAAATAAGAAGAAGTTGCTACAGCTGATGTCTAAGAGGCTGCTGCCTATGTTCTCCTCTAGGAGTTTGCTGGCTTCTTGTCTCACGTTTAGGTCTTTCATCTATTTTGAATTTATTTTTGTGTATGGTGTAAGAAAGTGGTCCAGTTTCATACTTTTGGATTTTGCAAAACACACTTTGTTGAAGAGACTGTCTTTTTTCCATTGGATATTCTTTCCTGCTTTGTCAAAGATTAGTTGACCGAATAGTTGTGGGTTCATTTGTGGGTTTTCTATTATTTTCCATTGCTCTATGTGTCTGTTTTGTGCCAGTACCATACTGTTTTGATCACTGGTGTTAATGTTTATTCAAATATTTGATAGAATTAACCCATGAATCCATGTGGCCCTGAACTTTTTTGTTTCTTTTTTTTTTTATTGAAGCATGGTTGACATATAATCTTACATTATTTTCATGTGCACAGCATAGTGATGTTTTTTAACATCACTATGTTCACATGAAAAATGTAGTCACCAGTCACCACCATAAAATGCCATTATAATATTATGGACTATATTCCTCATGCTGTACCTTTCATCCCTCTGACTTATCCATTCCATAACTGGCAGTTTGCATCTTTTAATCTCCTTTACCTATTTTACCTGTCCTTCAATCCCCTTTTCTCTGGAACCCCCTATTCCCCAGTTCTTTGTATTTATGATTCTGTTTCTGTTTTATTTTATTTCTTTGTTTGCTTGTTCATTTTTGGTTTTTTTTTTGTTATTGTTGTTTTTTGTTTTCTTTTTTTAGAATCCACACATAAGTGAAATCATATGGTATTTGTCTTTCTCTCCCTGACTTATTTCACTTAAAATAATACCCTCTTGGTCTATTCATGTCATTGCAAATAGCAAGATTTCATTCTTTTTGTAGCTGAGTAATATTCCATTTTGTTCAGCTGAGTAATATTCCAATGTGTTCAGCTACATATTATATAGCTCACATCTCTATATATCTCATCTTCTTTATCCATTCATCTACTGATGGGCACTTAGTCATTTCCATATCTTAGAGAAGTAAAAACCAACACCACAGAAATATAAAAGGTTATAAGAGACTACTGTGAAAAATTATATGGCAACTAATTGGACAACCTAGAAGAAATGAATAATTTCTGGAAACATACAGTCTTCCAAACTGAATCAGAAAGAAATAAGAAATATGAGCAGACCAATTATTAGTAACAAAATTGAATTGCTAATCAAAAAATCTTCAACAAATAAAAGTCTAGAATATGAGGGACTCACAGGTGAATTCTACTATTTAAGAAGGAGTTAACACCTATTCTCCTCCAACTATTACAAAAAATAGAAAAGAAAGAAAAGTTTTCCAATTCATTCTATGAGGCCAGTATTACCCCAATACCTGGGAGATTTTTGATTATCAGTTCAATATCTTTATTCATTATTAGTCTATTCAGATTTTCTATTTCTTCATGATCAGTCTTGGTAGGTTTTATGTTTCTAAAAATTTATCCATAACTCCTAGGTTATTTAATTTGTTGGCATATAAATGTTCCAGTAACCTCTTATGAACCTTTATATTGCAGTGATACCAGTTTTAATTTTTTCTCTTTCACTTAAAATTTTATTTATTTGAATCTTCTCTATATTTTTTCTTGGTAAGTCTAGCTAAAAGTTGGGCAAATTTGTTTATATTTGAAAATATCAACTTTTTTAACACTTTTTTTTTTTTGAGAGACAGAGCATGAGCAGCGGAGGGGCAGAGAGAGACACACAGAGAATAAGAAACAGGCTCCAGGCTCTGAGTCGTCAGCCTGGAGCCCAAAGCAGGGCTCGAATGCACGAACTGTGAGATCATGACCTGAGCCTAAGTCGGATACTTAACTGACTGAGCCACCCAGGTGCCCCAAAATATCAACTCTTAATTTTATTGATCTTTCCTGGTCTTTCTTGTCTTGATTTCATTTACTTCTACTCTGATCTTTGCTATCTCCTTTCTCTGCCAACTTTTGGCTTAATTTGCTCTTTTTCTAATTTCTTGAGGTGTAAAGTTATGTTGCTTATTTGAGTTATTTTTAATGTAGGCATGTATTACTATAAACTTCCCTCTTAGCTCTGCTTTTGCATTATCCCATAGATTTTGGATTGTTGTGTTTCCATTTATATTTGTTTCAAGATTTTTTAAATTTCCTTTCTGATTTCTTCTTTGGTCTATTAGTTGTTCAGGAGTGTGTTGTCTAATTCCCACATATTAGTGATTTTTTAAGTTTTCCTCCTGTTATTGATTTCTATTCTCATACCATTGTGGTTGAAAAGGATCCTTGGTATGATTTCAATCATCTTACATTTGCTAAGGTTTATTGTGTGACTGAGCATATGATTTATCTTGGACAATGCTCCATGTGCATTTGAGAAAAATGTGTATTCTGCCCTTGTATATGGATTGTTCTGTATATGTCCGTTAGGTTCATTTGATCTAATACCTAGTTCAAGTGCCATGTTTCTTTATTGATTCTCTGTCTGGATAATCTGTCCATTTTTGAAATTAAAAATTTTCATTATTATTATATTGTCATCTACTACTCTTCTCAGATTTGTTAACACGTACTTAAAATATTTAGGTATCCAACATTGGCTGCGTATATATTTACAATTGTCACAACTTCTTGATAAATTGACCCCTTTATCATTATATAATGACCTTTATTGTGTCTTTTTGCTTTTTGACTTAAAGTCTGTTTTATATAAGTATAGATACCATTGTCTCTTTTGGTTTCCATTTGCATCAAATATCTTTTATTACTTTTATTACTATACCTTCACTATGATCTTATATGCATTCTTGAAGCTTAAATGAGTCTCTTACAGGCAGAATAGAGTTGGGTCTTTCCATTCAATCACTCTATGCTTTTTTAAAAAAATGTTTTAATGTTTTATTTTATTTTTTGAGAGACAAAGAGAGACAGAGTCCAGTGGAGGGGGAGGGGGTAAGAAAGACAGAGAGACACAGAATCCAAAGCAGGCTCCAGGCTCTGTGCTGTCAGCATAGATCCTGATATCGGACGTGAACCCACGAATGATCATGACCTTAGCTGAAGTCAGACGCTCAACCGACTGAGCCACCTAGGCACCCCAAACATTCTATGCCTTTTTATTGGAGAATTTAATCTATTTACATTTAAAGTAATTATTAACTGGTAGGAAGGGACTCTGAAGGCTGGCAGCTGTGAACACAAAAATCTGAGATGCAAAAATTGGTGAAATGTGTGGGAGTCTATGAGGTCTGTTCTGGCTGTTGCTGTCTTCAGTGGCAAAAGATGCTGGGGTTAAAGAAGTTCTTTAGGTTGCTGGTATCATCATAAGCTGCATTCCTGTGTCCTGTTTCACTTCAAAGTATGGATCCCCTTTGTTTACCTAAGTGAGAAAAGAAAGTCCAGGAGTTTCTTTTTTTTTATTTCAAAAAGAATCATAAACATGAAGAACAGCAAAAATATGGCAGATACTTCTAATGTTTTTTGATCATTTATTTCAATGATCTATTTTACATAACTTATGAAATATTGGTGCAGTTTTCTTTTTAGAAAGAATAGCCGATGTTGGAGCATTTGTACAATGTCAATTTTCTGTACCCAGTGTAGACTTAAATCTCTTGCAGGGAATATATTGTGTAATCCTAAGTTTATCATGTTAAGTTATTGTTCTGTGTAAGCCATATGGCAGGTATCTCACTGTTCAGCTCTAGAATTAGCAGGTAGAGCACAGAGTATCATATGAAGTGGTTGCTTTTTCATGCTTGACATGGAAAACATCCCTGGAAAGATGTTTAACTATCGTGTGTCCTTGAACTCCTGGCTACAAACAGTTAGGAATTCCCAAGACACATTCCAGGATGAGTGCAGTGACAAATCATTTTCCTTCTTATTCTTGATATTACAAAACTATTTCCCCCAAAAACTTATATTCACCTTCATTTGCTCTGCTTAGAGCCAAAACCTCATCTCTAAAATCTTGGGGGACTGTCAATCTATCCCGACAACATGTCCAAATCAGGGAAGACCTAGGCCAGCCAGGAGCTATCATTGATCCTACTTCCCTTGAATCTCCTTTGTGCCTATAACTGCCTGGGAAGAAACAGCCAAGCCCACACATTCTGATGCAGTGACTCCCATAGGATATTCATAGAGTTAAAGATATTTAAGTTTGTGGTAAAGCTTGGAAACCACTGAAGTAAACACATTTCAATGAAGTATACTGCTTTGAGGTTACTCACACCAATTGAGAATTTCAAAATGAGAACATGGTATACAGCATTCCCCAAATTATTTTGCCACAGACTCATATTTTAAATAATCAGTTGGGTTTACACCAAGGAAATCTTGGGCCAAAGGGTGAGACCTGCTTAAAGCCAGGCCCAGAGAAACCACTGCCCATTGATTACCCCATCCATAGAGCTTCTAGGAGGAAGGGGTGACTCCTCCCCCAGTCTTGGTTGAGTACACAGCTGATACAGTAGGCAAGGCTCTTAGTCTTAGACTCATCCTCCAATCTTTTGCTCCCTAAAGCACAGATTCCTCCAGGTGCCCTTTCTGGTGCTCCCAGAGTTTTCTTTCTTTTTATGATGATCAATGTCCTTTGAGTGCATCAGAACAGTGATGTTCTCTACAACCACAGCCTCAGAATGGTGGACAGTTCATGATAATGTAGATGGTGGTTGAATGAGCACCGGAACACAATCATGGACAAAGGTACACTTTACAGCATGCACAAAAGAATACGTCACAGCTCAGCTTCTCCTGGTAACAAATTACTAGGAGAAAGAATCCACTAAGAGAAAACAACACACATGTATTTTACTCAAGGTGTCTAATCAAGCCACCTTGGGCATTCTCAGACACTCTAGAAACTAAACCATACAGGTAAATGCACTTTACACGAAATGCACTTTGGAAGCCAGTTATCTCTTCTACACATTAAACTTTGGGTTCTAGTTTTCATCCTCCTATACGGACCTCCAGAATCATTTTTTAACCTATTTTTTCCACAACAAAGCCACTTTATACAGGAAATTTGAACAGGTGAAGCTATAAATCCTTATAACATGTTTATATATCAGAGAAACGGATAAAAATGCCATTGTTTTCTTCTAAGTAGTAGACTGCATGAGGCCAGAAGGGTCAGTCCATCCAAGAAAATAGGAGCTGTCAAACATAAAAACAACAAAAATATTTCTCTTCAGTAAGGGTGCTCTGTATGCTACCAGAGCGGACAATGCTCTATGAACTGGTCAGAGTCTGGCACTCCCTACGTGAAGTTTGTTATGGGCTGAATGGTGTCTCCTGAACATTCATATCTTGGAGTCCTAATCTCTGATACTTTAGAATGTGACTGCATTTAAAGATAGGGTCTTTATTTTATTTTATTTTTTAAAGTTTACTTATTTATTTATTTATTTATTTTATTTTTTATACTTTATAGTTTATTGTCAGGTTGGTTTCCATATAACACCCAGTGCTCTTCCCCACAAGTGACCTCCACCAAGACCATCA
>CM053560.1:113033011-113059295 GCA_028646485.1 Cryptoprocta ferox
TCCTCCTTTGTCAAAGATTAATTGGCCGTACATTTGTGGGTCCAGTTCTGGGCTCTCTAATCTATTCCACTGGTCTATGTGTCTGTTTTTGTGCCAGTACCATACTGTCTTGGTGATGACAGCTTTGTAGTAGAGTCTAAAGTCTGGGATTGTGATGCCTCCCATTTTGGTTTTCTTCTTCAGTATTACTTTGGCTATTTGGGGTTTTTTGTGGTTCCATACCAATTTTAGGATAGTTTGTTCCAGCTTTGAGAAGAATGCTGGTGCAATTCTTCTAAAGTGTTAATATGATCAAATAATTCTCACTTCTAGATTTCAGTTTCCAAATAATGTAATCACATTAGGAGACTCAGTGTGATTTGTAATTTTAGATTGCAAAAATCTAGTTGAATCTTATCTAAGTTAGAGAGTGGAACTATATATTTTTTTCTGTCTGTGAAGATGTTTTCTGAAATTTGTAAAATGCTTAGTTTCATAGATTCTCATCATACTTTCTTCCCTGAATTGTCATAAACATTGAGTTTAGACAAAACATTGACATGTAGCTATTTTAATTTTAAGAAATCCTTTTGTGAACTGACACATTTAAATGGATCTTATTTTTAATTTAGTTTCAAATTCTTTGCTTAAGCAGAAATATTAGGAATGTGGTAAAGACTTTCTCCCATTTTGTCTGTGATTGTTTCATTCATGTCTGGTGGGTCAATTAGGAAAGAGTAGATTAAACAAGTAGGTACAACACATGGAAAAAATGAACAATGAAGATTCAGATTCCTACATATTTTATTTTTGAAAATTACACAAATCTCCCAAATAATAAGGCAGTCAACAAAATTGGAGAAGATCATGCATGGTCCCCTTTTAAGTTCTCTCCCTCTTCCTTTGTCCCCATAGTCAATCATACTTGTGAAACAGATGAGAGCTAAGCTTCAGTTTACATTTTGCCAAATCATCCTAGACCAGAAAATAATACATCCAGGATGAAAATAACCCTTGGCATTATATCTTTGCTATGAAATAAAAAACCGTACGCTTAATCATATATCTCAGCTATATTTTCATACTTAGTGAGAGCAGCACAAGAGATGATAGTAGTTTTCACATTCCATGGTAGTAATCTTCAAATGGAAACTCTACTCCTCATCCTAAAACTCACATTTTATGGACTTATTTGCATAAGCCTTTTAAATTTCAGAGAAGTTAAATATAATAAATTCTAGATATATCTTGATTTATGAAAATGTTCAAGCACATATTTGTACATAAAGGTTAGGAAAGGAGGGAATCAAGAGTAAACGAGTGGAATCATATTTCTCTTCCATATATTCAGGATGAAAATAAAATTTAAAGAAGGCAAAACCCAAGGTGAGTAGAAGAAAAGATATAACAAAAATCAGAACAGAAATAAATGACTTAGAGACTAAAAAACAATTTAAAAAATCAATGAAACCAAGAGCTGGTTCTTGAGAAGATATTTAAAATTGTCAAACCCTTAGCCAGATTCATCAAGAAAAAAGATAAAGGACCCAAATAAGTAAAATCAGAAGTGAGAGAGGAGTAACAATTGACACAAAAGAAATACAAAGGATTATAAGAAAATATTTATGTCAACAAACCGGACAGTCTAGAAAAAAATGTATAAATTCCTAAAAACATAAAATCTTCCAAAGCAGAACCAGGAAGACGTAGAAAATCTTAACAGAGTGATTACAAGTAAAGAAATTGAATTGGTAATAAAGAAAAAAAAACCTACCAAAAATAAAACTCCAGGATCAGATTAATTCACAAATGAATTCTACCTAACATTTAAAGAAGAGTTAATACCTATTCTCCTCAAAGTATTCCATATGCAACAATCCTCAACAAAATATTAGGAAACCGCTTACTCCAATACATTAAAAGATTATTTACCACAGTCAAGTAGGATTTATTCTTGGGATACAAAGATGGTTCAATATTCACAAGTCAATAAATGTAATATACCAAATCAACAAAATGAAAGTTAAAAATCATATATTCATCTCAATAGCTGCAGACAAGACGCAACATCCATTCATGATAAAAAAAAAAACTCTCAAAAAAATGGGGTTAGAGGGATCATGTCTCAACATACTAACGGCCTTGTATAAAAAACTGCTAAGATCATCCTCAATGGTAGAAACTGAGAGTTTTCCCTCTAAGGTCAGGAACAAGACACAGATACCCATTATCATCACTTTTATTCAACATAGTACTGAAAGTCCTAGCCACAACAATCAGATAAGACAAATAAATAAGCATCCATGTTGGTGAAGAAGAAGATAAACTATCATTATTTGCAAATGACATGGTACTATACATAGAAAATCCTGAAGACTCCACCAAAAAAAAAAAAAAAACTATTAGAAGTAATAAACAAATTCAGGAAGGTGCCACTATACAAAATTAATATCCAGAAATCAGTAGCGTTTCTATACAACAACAAAGTCACAGAAAGATAAATTAAAAAATAAAACGATTTACAGTTGCACCAGAAAGAATAAAATACCTAAGAATAAACTTAACCAAAGAGGTGGGAAAAAAAGAAAGAAAGAAAAAAAAAAGAAAGGAACTGGAGATGACACAAACAAATGGGAAAGATATTCCATGCTCATCCATGGATTGGAAGATTAATATTGTCAAAATGTCCTTATTACCCAAAGTAATATACACTTTTCATGCAATCCCTATCAAAATGCCAACAGTGTTTTTTTTAAATAAAACTAGAACAAATAATCTTAAAATGTGTATGGAACCACAGAAAACCCTGAATAGCCAAAGTAATTCTGAGAAAGAACAAAGCTGGAGGTACCACAATTCTGGATTTCAACATATACTACAAAGCTATAGTAATCAAAACAGTATGGTACTGGCACAAAAACAGACACATAGGTCAACAGAACAGAATAGAGACTCAAGAGATAAACCTACATTTATATGGTTAATTTATCTATTACAAAGGAAGCAAGAATATACAATGAGGAAAATACAGTCTTTTCAATAAATGGTGCTGGGAATACTGGATAGCTGCACGCAAAAAAAAAAAAAAGGAAACTGGACCACTTTCTAATATCATCCATAAAAATCAACTCAAAATGAATTAAAGACCTAACTATGAGACATGAAACCATAAAAGTCCTAGAAAAGAGCGCTGGCAGTACTTTCTATGACATCAGCCATTGTCATATTTTTCTAGGTATGTCTCCTAAGTCAAGAGAAACAAAAGTAAAAATAAACTATTGTGACTACATCAAAATCAAAAGCTTTTGAACAGCAAATGAAACCATCAATAAAACAAAAAGGCAACCTACTGAATGGGAGAAGATATTTTAAAAGTGGTATATCTGATAAAGGGTTAATATTCAAAAATATAGAAAGAACTTACAGAACTCAACAACAAAAAATGTCCCAAACAATTCAGTTAAAAATGAGCAGAGGACCTGAATATATATTTTTCCTAGGGAGACATACAGATGGCAAACCTACACATGAAAAGATGCTCAACATCACTCATCATCAGGGAAATGCAAATGAAAACTGCAGTGATACCTCATACCTGTCAGAATGGTTAAAATCAAGAATACAAGAAATAACAACCTTTGGTGAGGAGGTGGAGAAAAAGGAACTCTCATTCTCTTTTAGTGGGAATGGAAATTGGTTGTGAAAAATAATATGGAGGTTTCTAAAAAAATTAAAAATAGAAATACCATATGATCCAATAATTCCTCTATTGGGTATTTACCTAGGGAATATGAAAACACTAACTCAAGAAGATATATGCACCTTTGTTTCTTATAGCATTATTTACAATAGCCAAGACATGGAAGCAGCGTAAGTATCTATCAATAGACACCAGATGAGGAAATGTGGTATACATATATTTAACAGAATATTATAAAGCTATAAAAAAGAAGAGATAATGCCATTTGAGACAGCATGGATGGACTTAGAGAGTATTATGGTAAGTGAAACAAGTCAGACTGAGAAAGAAAAAATGTCATGTGATTCCACTCAGAAATAGAATCTAAAAAAAATGAATGAACAAACAAAAAGCAGAATCAGACCTATAAATACAAAGAATAAACTGATGGTTTCCAGAGGGAAGAGGGTGGGTGGTTGTGAAAAATGGATGAAGGGGAGTGGGGAGTACAGACACTAGTTATGGAATGAGTAACTCATGGGAATAAAAAGCAAAACATAAGGAATGTAGTCAATGATATTATAATAGCAATGAAATGGGACAGATGGTAGCTATACTTGTGAGCATAGCATAATGTATAAACTTGTCAAATCACTAAGTTATATACCTGAAATTAATGTAAAATTGTGTGTCAACTATACTCATATACATTTTTTAATGAAATTTCATCAACTACTGAGTCACTGCCCTTAGTTTTTTCAAACAAATTTTTTCTTAACACACATTGAAATGAAAACTGGACATGGAACTAGGGTTTTGAATCCAAATCTTGTAAATGACATTTGTTAGATATTTATCCAGGTTTAGTCACTTACCACACACCTAGTGATAATAGCAATAAAAATAATACAAACATTATTATTCACTTCCTCTGTGTCAGACCTATGTGAAGCTCACTGTATGCTGTATTTTGTTTAAATTATATCATAAACTATATCATAACCTTATGAAGAAGGTAGTGTAGGTATCATCATTTTACAAATGAAGAAAGAGACTTAGAAGAGTCAAGTATCTGACCCAAATTGGAAAGGTAGGACTTGAATACAGACTGTCTGATAGCACTCTTGGCAACCATATGCTTATTGTTAATCTCATTAAACTTTAGGTGCCTTATCTGCAAAATGGATTGAAAAATGCATACCTCAAATTACATAAATAAATATCAGGTAAGGTTGTATATATAGAGAGTATTTAAATATGGGCAAATTAAGATGATCATTTAAAATTATAGCTCATTAAATATTGAGATTAAGGCTCAGTCACCATGAAGCACAACTATAAAATGATATTGTTGTATAATACCATCATAAATGTTATATAGGAGAACATATTTAGTATCACATATTTGAATCATTTCCCAGAAGAGAGAGTGTTGAAATAATAAATTTTATTTCCTCTGCTGGTGGAGCCAAACATCAAATGCTTGGTTGTCAGGGTTTCTCAGAGAACATGGTGCTCTAATGCTAATATGGAAGGGCTGATTCCAAATGTCCCTGGAAAATCTATGAGACCAAAAGCATGAGTACTTACTGGAAGCCACACCCAGAGGAGCAGCAGGGAAGTTCTCAAGGCTGCTTTCTTCTGGGGTCTTTTCAGTATTGAAATATTTCACACTTGTGTTTTTTAGCTCATGGTTTTGATTAAGAGCCTGTAACTGGATTTTCCATTACAGTTATGCTACTGTATGACTACTCCAGCATAAGACCTTGTTTTGAACCCAGGCTCTTGAAGGGCCAATTCTTTCAAGTGTTGAAATATTTCTTTTTCCTCCTCATTCCAATTTTTATCAGAAAACCAGGCCAATCACACTTATTATATATGGAGAATCAAAAGAGATGGCTGGTCTTTGTTTCTTCCCAACTCACATTTTCAGCAGTCAGCTACTTCCTTTCCCTGGGGAGGATGTATTTAGTGATGGGTTGTCCATCTTGGAACATAACTCAGATGTCCTTCATTCTTTGCAGAAATTTTAAAATTTTTACTTTAGGAGAAGAGTCTTTGGAGTATTTGGATTAATTATTCAAATGTCTACATACCTTGTGGTAAAGGGTGATTATTTTATGTTCTCCCCTCTTGCTGTTGCCATAATGAAGCTTTATTTATCACAGATCTATTATCTATTTCACTGTTAAGCCAAGTTCACATGAAGAATGAACCTCTTTCTTATTTTTAGGCAAATCAAAATTTCAAACATTAAAGGAAAGAAGAAAATTGAGAACACAGTTATATCTATTTTACTAAATATAGCACACTCCAGGCCTAAATTTTCATAAAATCATACAACCACAATTACATTCTCCAAGGGGAGAAAATAACACAAGATTCTCAAAAATCTCACTTTGCACTGACTTAAGAACAAACTTAAAGTTGCTCAGACATTGATAAATAGATGTTAGGTTTCATAAAGCCACAAAGTATGGAGGTCTCCAAGAGTACACTCAATCTGAACAACAACTGCCAGTTTGGGAATCCACAACACAATCCTCAGGTTTATAATGTGCTAGAGCTCACCGAACTCAGCCAATCCATTCTACTCACAGTTAGTTTATTATAGCAAAAAGATAGATACAGAAGGAAAGCAGCCAAGGAAAGCTGCAAAAAGGGCAGTGTCAAGGAGGGGGAAAAAGACTCCATAACTTGTCTGAATGAGCAAAAAAGCATAAGGGGATCAGACATCAACCACAGATCCTCAGTTCATGCACTTATTGAGAATAATTGTTCCTTCTTCTATGTATTTGCCTGGTATTACTTTTAATAGTGTGTGTTCTTTGTTTTCCTATCCTTTCTTATCTTAAAATAAATCCTTTCTTTTCATTTTTACCTTAGTAGTCTAGCTGAAAGACCATTCTGAAGAATACTGAGAAAAGATGTGAGGGAAGGAATATTCTAACAGCAAAGGGATTTACAGAGAAGTGTTCATTGTCTATAGAAGTACTGCATTGAAGTAGTGTAATATAATTTCTTTTCTGAAAATGAAAGTTTTCAAGGGCAGAAAACCTGACTTGATATTCTTGACAGCCTCTACTATTATATATCCAGAATGGTAACTTCAATTTTTAAGTTAACTGGAAAATAGATTATATCTTCAAGGATTCTTAAAAAATCAAACACTTAATATGTGTGACTCCTGGAGTGTTTTAAATACATCAAAAATCTTTGTTCTTCAAGTCTATCCTGTAAATTTTTGTTAGCAATTTTCCAACCTATTGGTCAGAAAAGCAACTTAACATGTTGCAATTCTAAACAATAGTGATTAAAGCCCCTCTTTTGTCATGCAGGTGTGATAGGAGAACAAAATCTTACTTTATGCCAACTATATCTTTTTATCTGAAAGCTGTATTTTCCCCTTCAGTGAAATAATAATGGAACCAGCCTTATGTGTAACCGGACTAGACAAAGTTACCTATGTACTATTAATAATTTGGCTAAAGAAGATTTATGGAAAAGTCCAAATAGCTCTCCTATTTGTTTTGCTACTTTACTTACAAAACACACCTGGAGGTTCCATCTCTTGGTGACAATGATGTTATGCCCTTTTATAATACAAATAACTCTGGGATAGGCAGTTGAGAGTGAAGGGTAAGATGCAGGGACCACACTGAACTATTTATTCCTTAGCGTACATCAGTTTAAGAGAAAAAGAGTACACTAGGCAACTGAGAAAGCCTGAAGAGAATAAGATACAGACATAGAAATCAGGTAAAAGAAGTAAAGATCAAAAGTTGACAGGCTTGAGGCCAAGTGTATGTGAAAGCTCAGTGGCTGCTGTGGTGTGAGGCTCTGAAAGGTGGGGTGTTGGTCAAGCATCAGGATGCTAGATGCAAAGAAGTCACGTGGGGCACTGTTAGAACTGGACAATGAAGATATTGTCAAGGCACCTCACATTGAAGCAGAGAGCAAATCGGTCTGTGATTAACTGAGACATTGTTCATTTCCAAGGAGTAAGACTCACCATACTGATGTGCTAGAGGAAACCAATGACAACATAATGAGAGCTATATGTATTATGAGAGCTATATGTATTATGAGAAGTACAGTATCTGTGCATTCAGAATCTAAACTGTGTGTGTAATATTTGTGCTCATAGAGGCATCTTGTGCAACAACCCACTGAGTCTGAGCTGGATGTTGGAAAAAGCCTTGAGTTGTCATGGCAACTGCTTCCCTGAACACTGACATCCATGCCTGCTGCCTGCTGGCTCTGACTTAAATGGTTTGATTTTTTTTTTAACATAAATTGTGGAATAAAACTTAGTTTAAAGATTGATGCAATTTGTGCCATAATTGTTCTGGAGGTTTTTTCCCCCTAGGTTGAAAAAGGAAAATTGTTTTATTTTAGATAAAAGCTATGTTTTTAAAAAATTATCATTTTGTGTTTATTCATTTATTCCTTGATGTATTCCTTCTCTAAGAACTACTGGGGACATTCTCTAATGTGAGGTTAAAGGCCTATCAGCAGGGACCATCAGAGTGCACCTGGTGGTCAGAGGGGTCTCTGCCACCCAGAAGTATGGCTGGAGTGGAAGCTGGTTGTATCCATCACATCCCAGAGTCAAAGTTGGGTGCTTGTTTCTGCAGGAAGTGCCTTTGTTACTGTCTTTTTTTGTTTCTAGGTGTCCATCTCTCTCACCTAGGTGTCCATCTCTCTCACTGTAGGTGGAAGAGCTCTGGTGCGAAGTGTCAAGGGAAAGTCCTCCTGTCCACCCTTGCTTCCTAAGTCTGTATGGTTTTTCTCCTGTACTCTGTCTCTCAGTGTGAATTAAATTGGTTTTCAGAAGATCAGTCCTTTCATTCTTATTTTTCCCTTCACTGTGGCCTGAACATACCTCACGTTGGAGCCAGTGGTAGACTTAGAAGTTTCTTGACCATCAGGCATCTTCCCTGCACATCCATCTGAGACTGCTCTACTTCCTCCACTTGTGCTGTTATTATGTAACACTTTGTAGCAAAGGAAGTTACTTTTATCACAGTTAGAGTCTTCAGTGGGGGCCAAACCACACCATCTCAGAAGTATTTAGGGGTTGCTTCATGTGCTGAGCCTTCTCCCTGGTACCAAGGGCCTGTTGATCTTGACAAGGCATTGTTACTGTGCAGTTTGACTTTTGGCAGAGGTTAGGATGCTGATGTCCAGCAGCCAGGTATTTGCTTAACTCTGGTATCACTCTGGTGAGGGATGGTCTTTATTATCCCATTTTGCATATGAGAAAAAGAGAATCAGAGAGGAAAGGGCAGAGACAGGATTTGAACTCACATTGGCCAAATGTCAAAGTCGCTGCTGCCCTCTGCAGCCCCGTGACCAACATGTGCAGGTTATTGTATGCCAATGCTTCTGTCAGAAGGAGAAGGACCTATACAGCTGGGGAAGGGAGGGCATAACACCTAGGGAGAGAGAGCTGTGGGCAGCAGGACGAAGTGCAGAAGGCTTTTCCTCAGAATTATGAAGAGTTGGTGCCACCACACCCCTTTCGTCTCCAACTCTTTAGGGCCTTTCTCTCCAAGAGTATATAACAGTTGTAGCTAGTTACCCTGGTTATTCCTTTCTTAGGAGGAACATTACCAATGCAACAGAGCAGACCAGGGAGAGGGTTCTGAGAGTGGAAGGGTAGCCCTGATTTGATGTCTGTTAGCACAGAAAGGGAGAAAGTACGTTGCTTCTGGAGAGAAAAGTGAAGAGTCAAGGAAATACCCTGCCCAGACTTGTCAGACTGTGTGAGAAGCAGTGAGGAAGGGGGTGGCAGACTGAGCAGGAGGGAGGTGATTAACTCCTCTCCTGAGTACCTGGGTGTGAACACCTTTTATACTTGCTTTGTCATCTAATCCTTTCCAAAAGTCCACAGGAAATTGAATAATTTGTCTTTATGCAGGAACTGAGGTTCCAGGGGGCCAAGGAGCTAACCTAAGGGCAGATACCAGTAAATGGGGACATAGACCCTAATGCTTGCCTACTGCTTGCAAGCTCCTAGCAGGCTCACCAGCCATCTCATTTCAGTGAAAAGTACCAGTTGGGCTAACAGAAGGAACCTCTGCCCAGTTATAGGATATTGAGGAGAAGAAGGAAAAAAAACACTCAGAACAAGACTCTCTTGTTAGAGAGAGGACAGAGGTAGAGGGTGCATATGAGATAGTGGGAGTAACCATAGTGAATGAGTGCTCATGGAAGGTAGAGACTCTGGTGGGAAATGGGAAAGGAAAAATAAGGAAAAGATGGTCTAGGAATGAGATTGTTGATATTTATGAAAACTATAATGTGAATAGATGAACACAGAAGAGAAGGGAGAAACCCTATGAAGGTCAATGAGCCTATGGAATCGAAGGGCTAAGCCTTGTGTGATTGGAGACTTTGGGTGAGGAGGACAAGAAGTGACTTTTAGATATGGAAACACTACCCACTCAATACTCAAGTGTTGGAATCAGAGAGAAACATAAGCAGGGACAGGAGGAGTAGATTTGGGAACCAGTAGTCAACTAAAGATCATTGAAAATATATGGGAGAGGCACTATTTTCAGAGGACTGGATGTCTTCTCAAGGAAGAGAATGTCAGCTAAGGAAGATTTTTCTCATCTCTTGCTCCTACCCACTTGACATGATTAGCACCCTCACTTGCAGTAGTAAAAATTAAATTAAAAAAATGTCTGCAGACATTCTCAAATATCCTCTGGAGGAGCAACATTACCTCCAGCTGAGAACCCTGGCTGTAGAGAATCCCATTGAATGGCTGAGATATCACTTTATTAAACAGTCACATGCTATAGCAAACTCAAGCAATTTCCAATATTTCTCTCTGTTAAGCCGCTTTGGCTATACATAACTCTTATTATTTAGATAAATTCTTAGAAATAGAATTGCTGTTATTTTAAAGATTTTGATACCTATTTCCAAAGAGCAAGGAGGGATGAGTTCAGTTGAAAAGAATGCCCAAAAGCCTGTAAAAAACAAGGCAAAGAAATCATTTGAAAGCAAAAAAAAAAAATTGAGCTTGGGAGTGTTGGAACTGCTGTGCTCAATGTTTCTGAGGTGGGGCATTACTACTCACAAGAGTGTTTCTGTGATGCTGACAAGTGGGCCACAGCCATCCAGGCAAGAGATGTTATGGAGAGCAAATCCACAGATTCAAGGTATTAATTAGATCAAATGAATACTTATTTCCTTAGTAACAATTCTTATGTAGTCCTTAGACACCTTTGAATTTCCCTTCTCTAAATGTTTGTTTGTTTAAAATAAATGATAGGATCCTGCCCCTCTCAAACATCACAGTAATGGAGTCTTGGCCTCTTTCAGGCTTAGAGGGAGCCCTTCTTCAGATGATCCTCCTTTTGGTTGTTCAGAAAACTATTTTTCACTAGAATAAATGGTGGGGTGTCCACAGAGATGGCTGAGAAGACATTAAAGTATAAGAGGAAGTGTTAGATGATGAATGGAATGGAAGAATAAAGAAATTGTGAGAATTAGGAAAACTCATAAATAAGAAAGATGACATGAACTTATTCCAAGGAGAGAAAAGTCAGAAATGAAACATTTAGATAATTTGGCTTAAAAAATATGACATATGTTGGGGCATGTGGGTGGCTCAGTCGAATAAGCATCCAACTCTTGATTTTGGCTCAGGTCATGATTTCACAGTCATGAGCTCGAGCCCTGCATTAGTCTGCACCCTGGGCCTAGAACCTGCTTAAGATTCTCTCTCTTCCTTTCCCTTTGCTTCTCCCCTGCTCTCTTTCTGTCTCTCTCAAAGAAAAGTTATGACATATAGGTATTCCACAAACTTTGCTTGTGGATAAAAATTTGGTTCAATATGTCACTGAATTCCAAGAAGTGTTGAAATAGTTATCACTCTTTTATAAGCAATATAAGAAAGATTCTGAGCATTAATATTTCTACAGGAATCTACCTTGAACATTTTATCTTTGTAAATTTAATTTCCTAGAATAAGTCAGACACCTAAAAGATGCCTTGTAGAGACTTTATTCAAATTAGACCTTCTGAACATGAACATTAATTAGCTGAAAATATTCAGAAGAATTTGGAATATGGAAAAATTGTCATTTCATTCTTTCTTTCCACCCCCAAAAAGTAGCTGTAGGAAGGATGAAAAGGGGATATCTTTAGTTAGGCATAAGTGCAAAATTATAGCATTGGATGAAGAAATAATTTTATTCTGTCAGCAAGCTTCAGCAGCTGGGATTCACATTCTCGCCTCCCTCTATAATTCTACATCTTAAAATCAACTGCAAGTTATATACACTGATCTGAATGCATTTTTTAAGATAAGGACCCAATTAAATATGAAAGTGAACATTTATATTATGTACTCAAATGTAATTTAAACTCTAACCGCAACTTAAAGATAAAGATTTTCTTGTGCTATACTAAGCACAGGTGAGAACTCATTTCTAATGTTAACATACATATGTTAATTGCTTTTTATTTTTAAATATAATCTATTTTCCATAAAATATGCATTTTTCTTACTTATAAATTTTTATGTAATATCTCTAAACTGCAATAAAATTGGCTATCACCAACTGACTTTATTAACTTAGATCAAGATCTTCTTCTATTTTGTTTTGCCTTAATTAATAACAACTTTGAGGTGTGTAATATTAACGTAAGTTGATCTGGCAGACTTATAATTACTTTATGGACAATACTTTAAACATGAATTACTGTAAAGCACAGATCTCCTGTAAGTGTGCAATATTATCTACAAAAATGTTTTCCTAAACATTGCTAAAATGGATGTTATGATTTGTAATCTATTTATTGCCTCATTTGCTGTTTGTTCTCAAGAGATTTATGCATCTTTTCACTTTGTTTGGTTGCTTTAACTTGAAAATAATAATGCAAAACAAATTTAGATAAAACATCAAAAATACTTTACAATTAATTATATTCATTTTCACAATGACTTATAAGCAGGAAAACAAAGAGTGATTACCTTACAGTGATATTTTCCCAAAAAGCAAATATATCACCTGTAAAGACACGCAAGATTGAATTTAGAGTAATAAATACTGGGGGGGAGGGGTTTTTATTTTACTTCCTTAAATGAAATCATAATATTTGCCTTTTCTTTCAAGGAAATGACATATGACACAAAATCTAGTGCTTAACTGAGCTAGGGCTTGAGGAAAGATGAAAGCTGACAGCTATACAGCACTGTAAAATCTCTCGTATTAGAATGTTCCACAAATGGCCCCAGAAGACCACTCCTTTTCTCTTACATGTGCAAATGTATAAGTTCAAAGAATGCCCAATTGCCCTTTCTCCTTTATTTCTCACCCACCTCAAATTCATGAGTTTAGTTCATTTATTTATGTTATATGAATGGACAACACAATATAAACATGCCTTACTTGGGAGACTTAGGTGGCTCAGTTGGTTGAGCCTCCAACGCAGGCTCAGGTCATGATGTTGTGGTTTGTGAATTTGAGCCCCCTTCAGGTTCTGTGCTGACAGCTCAGAGCCTGGAGCCCACTTTGGATTCTGTGTCTCCCTCTCTCTCTGACCCTAACCCGCTCAAATTTTGTCTCTCTCTCTTTCAAAAATAAACATTAAAAAATTAAACATGTCTTATTTATTAAGAACACAAATCCTTCAGGGCATCTGGGTGGCTCAGTTGGTTGAGTTTCCGACTTCGCTCAGGTCATGATCTCACTTTCATGGGTTTGAGCTCCACCGTCTGGCCCTGTGCTGGCAGCTAGGATCCTGGACACTGTTTCGGATTCTGTGCCTCTCTCTCTCTCTCTGCCCCTCCCCTGCTTGCACTCTGTCCCTCTCTGTCTTGTAAAAAAATAAAATAAAACGTTAAATTTTTTTAAAAAGAACACAAATCATGCAACAACCTAAACGAATCTCAAAGAATTATGCTGACTGAAAAAAAAAAAGCCTATCTAAAAAGCTTACATACCGTGTGATTCCATTTATATAACCTTGAAACGACAAAATTACAAAAATAGAGAACAAATTAGTGGTTGCCAGGGGTTAAGGACAGGATGGAAGTGAATGAAGCTATAAAAGGACAAGGACAGTACAAAGGATACTTGTGAGGATATTCTGTATCTTGACAGTATCAATGTCAATGTCTTGATTGTCAATGTTCTGAATTTCTTGTTGTGCTATGCTTTTGTGAGATGTTACTACCGAGAGAAATGGGTAAAGGGAATATGGGGACACCAAATTACTTCTTACAACTGTTTGTGAATCTACAATTATCTCAAAATAAAAATGTTTAGCTAAAAAAATCTGTATGATAGAAAAAAATGAAAGAGAAATCAAGATTTGCTGACAAAAACTTAGGGAATACAATGTCAGAAGAACCACCCAGAAAGAAAAGTTAAAAGTTTTTCAAGCAGATGAGAAATGATATGTGGAAGAATTAGATCTACATAAAGAAAAGATCTACAAAAGAACAAATTAAGGTAAAACAAAATCTTTTATTTTCCTTATTCTTTCCTAATTCTTAATTGATCTAAAAGATAACTGTTTAAGGCAGTAACAGTAATAAAGTATTAGATGATTAGACATCAATGACATAAGGAACCAAAGGAAAGAAGAATGCTGATCAGGTGCTTGCTCTGGATGTCAAATAGTAGAGTGCTATCTGAAGGTGAACTTAGGTTATTGACATGTATATTATAAACTTTATAGCAACCACTTAAAAATGAAAAAAAAGTTCAAATGATATGCTAATAAAATAGAATCATATAAAATTATCAATTAAGATCATGGAGGCCAAAAAAGAGGTAAAAATGAAGAAGTAAATAACAAATACATGAATCAAAAACTATTTTAAAATGGTAGATATTAATCCTCTATACAAATAATCGCTTTAAAGATAAACACTGTAAATATGTTAGTTAAGGGGCAGAGTGTTTGATTGGATTGTACACACACACACACAAGCACACACACACACCTCCCCCCACCCACGCAAGACCTAAGTTAATGTAATCCATAGGGAATCTACTGTAAATATAAAGGCTCAGGTAAGTTAATAATAAAGGGATAGGGAAGCACTTTTGCAATGGCTGAATAAGGAAGTCCAAAATTTGCTCATTCATAAAAGTAATCTTATTGCAAAAAGAGGCACCTGGGTGGCTCAGTTGGTTATGTGCTGATTCTTGATTTCTGCTCAGGTCCTGATCTCACAAGTTCATGAGTTCAAGCCCCAAGTATATGTTGTCAGTCCAGAGTCTGCTTGGGATTCCCTCTCTCTGCCCCACCTCTACTCGTGCTTACTCTCTCAAAATAAAGAAATAAAAAAATTTTTTAAAAAGACACTAGTAAAAAATAAAAATAAATAAGAATAAAGTATTTCAGAACTCTGAAAATTAATCAAAGCTTTGCAATAATCTAAGCAGTGTTTATTCAAGAAAAATGGCTGAATCTTGGTAATGCAGACAAATCAGGTGACATTTTAATGTGCTGGGTTCCAATCCCATACTTCTGATCTCCATGGTAGCTTTGAGATCAAGCAGTCTTGGAATTATGGTAACTATAAAAAAAGAGCACCTAACAACAAGTAGAGTGGGCAGAATAGGTTAGGAGTTTATAGGGAATGGCCTGGCTGATTTAACGTGTCTGGCAATTCTGTGGATGACCCCATTCGCAAGACTTGTGTTTCTTTGACCTGACTGTCAAGCTCCATCAAGAAAGCCCTATACACTATATAGTGTTTGTCCAAAACTATTAATAACGATTATTTAATATCCAGCTGCCTGAGGCAGTGATACAAGTTGAAGCAAAAAAAAGGCTGACAAAAATATCCTTAAGAGAAAAATATGTGGCAAGAGGTATTCATACAGTGCTTTGAAAAGTTCTGACACTTTTTCCTGGGGTTTATATACAAGACAACAGCCATACCCAGGGCAGACCTAAGAATATCTTAATGTCTCACCTCTGGTGGACTTTGAAGCTCTGTGCAAGCAGGAAGTGAACAGTGAAGGTTAAGAAAGGGTTGTAAACTGGGAAAGCATTGAAGGCATTCCACAGCACACAAACACAAATGTACACACACACACAGACTTACAGAGCTTCAGCAGATGCTAGGATTCTTATTGGCTCAAGCCATTAAGGAGATCTCCACCCAATGATTAGTTGACCACAAGGCTGAGTGAAGACTTCATGAGTTTCACATGACAAATAACACATGTGGTTGCACCAATTTACTTTCCCACTAACAATGCATGAGAGTTTTATTTCCTCAACATCCTCACCATCACTTGTTATTTCCCATCTTTTCCATCCTAGCCATTTTGACTGGTGTGAAGTAATACCTCAACTGTGGTTTTGATTTGCATTTTCACTGATGATTAGTGGATGCTCAACATCTTTTCATGTGTCTGTTGGCCATCTATACATCTTCTTTGGGACAATGTCTATTCAGGTCCTTGGCCATTTTTTAAATTGGATTTTACTTTTGGTGTTGAGCTGTATAAGTTCTTCATGTATTTTGAATGTTAACTCTTTATCAGATATATCATTTGCAAGTATCTTCTCCCTTTTACTAGGTTGTTGTCACTTTTTGTTTTGTTGATGGATTCCTTTGTTGTACAAAAGCTTTTTGTTTTGGTGTATTCCTAATACTTTATTTTTGTTTTTGTTGCCCTTGCCTGAGGAGACATATTCATAAATATTTTGCTAAAGCCAATGTCCAAGAGATTACTGTCTATATTTTTTTCTTTTAGGAGTTTTATGGTTCCAGGTCTCTCACTTATTTTGTGAGTTTATTTCTGTGTGTGGTGTAAGAAAATGATCCAGTTTCATTCTTTTGCATGTAGCTACCCAATTTTACCAACTCCATTTATTGAAAAGATGAAGAAAATAAAAACACTAATTCAAAAAGACATATGCCCCCTATGCTTTTGCAGAATTAGTTATAATAGCTAAGATAGAGAAGCAACCAAAGTTTCTATCAATAGATGAATGGACACAGAAGATGTGGTGTATACATATACAAGAGAATATTACTCAATCACAAAAATAAATAAATAAATAAATAAATAAATAAATAAATAAATAAATAAAAATTCTTGCTATTTGCAACAACATGGATGGACTTAAAGGGTTTATGCTAAGTGAAATAAGTTAGACCAGGAGGAAAATGCTATAGGTTTCACTTATTGTGGGATCAAAAACAACAACAACAACAACAACAAATGAACAACTAAATAAACAAAACAAACAAGCTCTTAAAAACTGAGAAAAAACTAGGTTTGCCATAGGGGAGGTGCATGAGAGGATTAGTGAAATAGGTAAAGGAGATAAATAGGTAAAGGGAACTAAGTAAAGGGGTACAAATTTCTAGTTATAAAATAAATCTTATGAAGATGAAAAGTACAGCATAAGGAATATAGTCATTAATACTGTATGCTGACAGATGGTGACTACAGTTCTCATGGTGAGCAATGATAATGTAGAGCTCTTGAATCACTATGTTGTACACCTGAAACTAAAATAACATTGTTTTTCAACTGTAATTAAACAATAAATTTAAGAAAAGTAATAGCAAATGTAAAGAAATTGACTCTTTTGTACTGTTGATGGAAATGTAAAATAGTCAGCCACTATGGAAAAGTAGGGAGATTCCTCAAAAAATTAAATTATTGTATGATCCAGCAATTTTACTACTGGCTATATACCCAAAAGAATTGAAAGTGGGATCTTGAAGAGGTATGTGTACACCCATGTTCATAGCAGCATCATTTACAATAACCAAAGTATGAAAGCAACCCACATGTCCATTGAACGATGGATAAACAAAATATAGTATATGCACGCAATGAAATATTATTCTGTCTTCAAAAGGAAAGGGATTCAGACACACGCTACCTTATGTTTGAATCTTGAGGATATTATGCTAAGATAAACCAGTAACAAAAAGACAAATACTATCTGATTCTACTTATAGAAAGTGTATAAAGTAGTCAAATTCATAAAGATGGAACATAGAATTGTGGTTGCCATGGACTGGGGATGGAAGGAGGGAAATGGGTAGTTGTTGTTTAATGGGTATGGAGTTTTAGTTTCTCAAGATGAAAATAGTCACAGAGATTCATTGCTGAACAGTGTGAATGCATTTTATGCCACTGAACTCTACTAGATGAAATGGTAAATATTGTGTTATGTGTATTTTTCCCACAATTTTCAAACATAGTGAACTGGACTCAGTAATGTATAAAAATGACTATAAAACACCATGAAGTAGGGTTCATTCTAGTAACATTTCAGCATTTAGAAATCAAGCAATGTAATCTACCATATCAACAGACTGAAGGAGACAAATCACATGATCATAGCAATTAATGCTGAAAACCTTTGAAATAAAGTCTCTACAAATTGTTTACAAATTTTTAAACACTCATTTGTGATAGAAACTTTCAGTAAATTAGAGAGAAAAACATCCTCAACTTGATAAAGATCATCTAAGAAACCCTGCAACTGATATCATATTTTACAGTAAAACACTAAATGTTCTTTTCCTAATATCAAGAACAAAGTACCACTCTAATTCAACACAGTATGGAAAGTTTGAACCAGTGAAATCAATAAGGCAAACAAAAATTAAAGTCATGCAGATTGGAAAAAAAAGAAAACTGTTTATTTGCCTATATACAAAATCCTGAAGAATCTAGAAAAAAAATTACTAGAACTGATAAGTAATTTAGCAAAAACATAAAGGACATAGGATATAAGGCCAACACATAAAATCAATTTCATTTATACCTACTAGCAGTGAACATATGAAAACAAAAATTTATAACAATGCTGTTTATAATAAACTCAAAAGAGATAAAAATAAAAAAAGAGAAGTGTCCAGGCATAAGTTTAGTACCGCATGTACAGAATCTGCAAGCTGAAAGTTAAAACTAATTAAGGAACTCAAAGAACATATAAATAAGTGGAGAGATACAATGAATTATTGAATTAGAAGACTCAATAATGGTAAAGACACCATCAATTGTTCCCGGTTTCTATCAAAATTCCAGCAAGATTCTTTTGTAGATGTAGACAAAAGAAATTCTAAATTTTTATTCTAAAATTTATGTGGAAAAGCAAAGGAACTTGAATAACTCAAAAAATAGTTTTTAAAGTTTATTTATTCATTTTTAGAGACAGAGAGAGAGAGAAAGCATGCAAGAGGGAGAGAGGCAGAGAGAGAGAATCCAATCCAAACTCCACACTATCAGCACAGAGCCTGACATGGAGTTCAATCTCGCGAACTGTGAGATCATGACCTGACCTAAATCCAAGAGTCAGATGTTCAACTGAATGAACTATCCCATCACCCAAGAACAAAAATGTAAAAGAGTAAAGTGGGAGGAAGTACTTTACCCAATGTTGAGATATACTTTATAGCTATAGTAATCAGAACAGTGGGACATTAGCAGAGGGTAGAAATAGAAATCAATAAAGCACACTAGAGACCCCATAAATAGACTCAGATATGTTTGAGTGATTTTTGACAAACTGGCAAAGGCAAGTCCATGGAAGAATGATAGCCTTTTCAATACAAGGTATAGGAAATACTGGACTCCAGCAAAAGAAATAAACTGTAACCTAAGCTTTATGCCATGGATAAACATTAATTTTGAATGGATTTAAGTGAAAAACTATAAACATTTTAGGGGAAACCATAGGGGGAAATCTTTGAGATCTAAGGCAAAATGCTATTAGATGTAATACTAAAAGGAATTACTATATAACAAAAATAATAATTGGATTTCAAGAAAATTAAATTTTTGCTTTATGAAAATACCCTATTAACAGGATGAATAAAAAAGCTACAGACCAGGGGAAAGTTTATGCAATACATCCACATATATAAGACAAAAGTCTTATATCTAGAATACCTAATGTCACTCAAAACTCAACAGAAAACAGACAAACAAACAAGTATTTAGAGGATGGCAATAGACATGCAGAGATATTTCACTAGACAGAAGATATGCATGGCAAATAAACATATAAAAAAGATATTCACCATCATTTGACATTATAGAAATGCAAGTTTACCTAATAGGAATAGTCATATTACCAAATACTAGCCAGATTGCAGAGCACCTGGATCTCATACATTGTCGGTGGGAGTCTAAAATTATACAAACACTCTGGAAAATGGATTGCAAGTTTTTTTTTTTTTAATAAAAGCAGAGATGTACTTTTCAACGAATGGTGGTGGGACAATAAGATAGCTGCAAGCAAAAAACTATGAAGTTGAACGTTTTCTTCATATTATATACAGAAATTAACTCAGGATGGATTAAATGATTAAAATTATGAAACAAAATAAATCATAGGAGAAAATCCTCATGACCTTGGTTTGGCAGGAATTCTTAGATATTAAGATATGTATGGGATTTTTGGTGAGGTGATGAAAACTGAGTGTGGTGATCATTGCATATATCTGTGAATATACTAAAAACCATTGTACATTTTAAATGGGTGTGGTATGTGCATGATATTTCAATACAGATTTTTTTAAAGTGAAAAGAATTTACAATATGACACAGCAATCACAATTTTTAGGAATTTGCAACAGAAAAATAAAAACTACACTTACATAAAAATCTGTGTTCAATGTTCATAATAATTGTTCATAAAAGCTTTATTTGTAGTAGTAAAAACACTGGAAACAACTCAGATGCCCTTAAAATAGTGAGTGGCTAAGTGAAATCTGGTATATCCACATAATGGAATACTTCTCAATAATAAAAAGAAACAAACTATTGATTTACACAACGTATGCTTACTGAAAAGTGAATCTGATGGAAGAAATAAAAGAAAATCTAAATAGACATGTGTTGATGGATTAGAAGATTAAATATGGAAAATATATTCCCCGAATTATTCTACAGGTTATATACTTATGTGATAATATTTATATAGCTCTTTTAAAACCATAAGACTATAAACCAGGAGCAGAGACCAGGTTGGTGGTTGCTAGGGGGCAGGGCTGGAAGGTGGGGGATTGTGATGCATGATGCAAATATAAAGTAGCAGGAAGAAATTGTTTTGAATTGATAGAACAATTCAAATTTCTATCGAATTGAATTGATAGAACAGTTTTGTATCTTGAACAGATTTGTATATGAAGCTACACATATCTGTGTGTGTGATTAAACTGCATTGAAATATACTAATACGCACATGTATGAGTCAATTTTAAAAAATGTTAGCACTGAATAAGGTCTGTGATCCATTTACTAATATTGTTCCAGTATCAGTATCAATTTTTTGGTTTTGTTACTTTACTGTAGTTATAAATGATGTCACCATAGCAAGTATGGGGAAGACTACATGGGAATCTGTGTGGAATTTTTGAAATCTGTAATCATTTAAAAATTCAAAGTTTTATTGATAGTTTTTTGAGGAACCTCCACACTGTTTTCCAGAGCGGCTGTACCAGTTTACATTCCCACCAACAGTGTAGGAGGGTGCCCGTTTCTCCACATCTTGGCCAGCATCTACAGACTCTTGAGTTGTTCATTTTAGCCACTCTGACTGGTGTGAGGTGGTATCTCAGTGTGGTTTTGATTTGTATATCCCTGATGATGAGTGATGCTGAGCATCGTTTCATGTGTCTGTTGGCCATCTGGATGTCCTCTTTGGAGAAGTGTCTATTCATGTTTCCTGCCCATTTCTTCACTGGATTATTCGTTTTTCGTAAGAGACTCTTGAATACTGAGAACAAACTGAGGGCTGAAGAGGGAGGGGGAAAGGGGAAGGGGGGTGATGGTCATGGAGGGGGGCACTTGTGGGGAAGAGCACTGGGTGTTATATGGAAACCAACCTGACAGTAAACTATAAAGTGAAAAATAAAAAATAAAAAAAATAAAAATTCAAAGTTTTAAATAAAAGATGGCGAGCATTCCCTACTTTTGATTATTGCTATCAATTCAATGCCTACTAACTGTGACACTTCCTCTCGCGTCCCACTCCATGTGCCACCTTGCATGCCCAGCCCACTGATTTTGTTGCTCCCTGTTTTCTTCTGGTGCATTAGCAGATTTTTGCCAATTCTCCACTCCTCTTTACTTCATGAAATGAAACGCTCTTTCTGTGCCCCATGCTTTTAGAATGCTGGTTTTTGTGTTTTCTAATTCTGTATGTGGCAATTTGATAAATTAATTTGTGCTGCTGTGATGAGGTACCTTACTCTGGAGAGCAGCACTCCACTGGGTGTTAAGTGCTTCTAATACTTCTATTGCATACCCTCCGATTTGGTTTCATGGCCTCTTTGAGCCTAAGACATGTCTGATATGACTAAAAATATCTGACTCATCTGAAGAAAGAGGCTGCACTCTAATATTATGAGAATGATAGAGGACAAACTAAGCGCTTTTGATTTTTCCCATTAGTAAAATACATACTGTCTTTTAGGATTTGTTGAAATCAGTGACTCCTTTTTTATTATTTTCAAAATTAAACAACCTATTCTCTGTTGGTTAAAAATGTAGTACAATAACATAAAAACTAATAAGAGAGATTTGTGGCCAGGCAGGGACAACTTCTGATATCCACAAGTGTTTCTATAGTTTCTGGCTTCACCTGGTGTAAGATCTAGGACACAGTCTTCTCTAAATTATTTATTACAGAAGAAAATACTGCATTTTAAGGCAGAACTTGATTCAGAACAGTGGCTATATCCAGAAACCCCAAATTAAACAAAGTGACCCAGTTAGAGACCGACAGTAAATTTTTCTCCAGCCTTTATCTTTGTTCATTATTTACAGAAGCTGGGTGAAGGCTACATAGGAATCAGGGTGGCATGTTCACATTTAGAATGGAAATTGGAAGACAGCAAACAGACTGGGGTCTTGAAATACAGATGTTGAGTCAACAGACTTGTTGACAGAACATTGAACATCACTGCTTTGCAAAGATCATACCATCAACAAGAAGAGGTCAACTGCCGTCCCTGAAAGTCACTGTATTTCAACATTGAAAAAGGAGATAAAACTTCACTGACAAAATCTGGAAAGAAAGGGTCATGGCACCAAAAGACAATGGTTGGCAGCCTTCAATCCATGACAACTCCTCATAAAAGGACACGTGCTTGTCACATTATCAAGGTAGCTAAAACAAAGAACACAGTTTGAAAAGTTCGAAAAAAATATCACAGAATTGTACAGTTTGTAGATATCATAATCTAAATAAGGAAGGCAAAACTTAGGTTAACAAATCACTTGTGATTTTTTCTCTTGCTTTGTGATAGGAGTTTTTTTTTATTGTTTTAATGCCATCTTGCCTCAATTTTGTTCTAGAAGCTGAACAATTCCCTTTCTTGAGCAACTGAATAAATCCACACCCAACCATTTCCCTTATCAGGATCTCACATACAAGGCCACTATGCACCAGCCTAATCATGCAAGGCCAGATACCAGACACCAAAGGATTACCTTTATACCCCTGAATCTAAGAAATTACTCAAATTAGCCAATCCACAGGGATTTCATAAAACTTGGACAACTCCACCCCACATGCCATGTACAAGCTGCCCCTTTGAAAGTTGCAGCTTACTGTTACTCTGTCCCAGGGACAACCTCCCATTTGACTCTGCCTGGCAGGCTTTTCTTGCCTAGAACTGCAAGTTATAAAAATATTATACTTTTCATCTACCTGAGTGTAATCTGAGTGTCTCACCATCAAAATAATCTTTTAAAAATTATTGACTAAGGCTATGTTCTAGTTCAAGCAGTGATATTAGTCAATGACCAATATCAGAAATGTAAAATATATACTCCTTTTACCATCCACAAGCCCTGGGGCAGGGAGCACCTCTTTGTTTCACTTTCTGATGTTTAGATTTTCTCCTTGGGAGCAGGGAACAAGTAATTTTAACATCATTGCCTAACATGGTGCCTGAAACTTTTAATATTTTTACTAAATGTTTTTCTTATAAAATAAATGAATAATTAGGTGAAAAAATGTTATTCAGCAATGTTGTATGAACTTAAATATCAAACAAATTAATCCCAAATATTTTATGTTAAACATTCCCCAGACAATATCTGTAGGACAAAATGTTTTATCTTCTAGGATTTTCCAAGTGTTTGCTGTCACTTTAAGTCTAGAAGATTTCTGTAGACAAATACTCTTCGTTCAAAATTTTCCAATGTTTTAGCAGAGAAAAGAGATGGCCAGGTAAAATCCACAGGCTTTTATAATCATCTGAACAAAGGTTCAGATAATTTCCTCATTGGGATGAGAAATATAAATAACAGTTTTGGAATGGGAGATGAGGGGCTGATGGGTAATAATGCATGAGGTTTGCAGCACATTGATTTTGAAGCAATGAAGGGGCATCCAGTGGTACTTGGATGAATGGATCTGTAGTTGAGATAGAAACCTGGGTAGGAGATAAGTGTATGTAACTCATTAAAATAGAGTTACTGAAATGATACTGGCTCTGCAAGCATATTAATACTGAGAAGAGCCCTGGCCTGGAACACCAGCCATTCTGGAAGAGAGAAAAAAGAGTTGCTGCAGAAAGTGCTGAGAAGAAGACACTAAAGCTATAGGTACAATGGGTGGCAGACAAGTCAGAGAGGTGATCTGAAGCCAAGAAAGAAATCAATTGGAAGAAGGGGAGAGGAAACCTTGTCTGATATTGCAGAGAGAAAGAATCTATTGGGAGGCACATCCAGAAAAGTTCTATTGTGAAGAAAGTAATTTAATTGTCTTAGTATTTTAAGAGTCATTTCTTTTTTTAAATTTTTTATATATTTTTGAGAGATGAGAGAGAGAGAGAGAGAGAGAGAGAGAGCAGAGGAGGGTCAGAGAGAGAGGGAGACACAGAATCCGAAGACAGGCTCCAGGCTCTGAGCTAGCTGTCAGCACAGAGCCTGACGCAGGGCTCGAACCCACGAACCATGAGATCATGACCTGAGCCGAAGTCAGACACTTAACTGACTGAGCCACCCAGGCACCCCTTTAAGAGTCATTTCCGAACAAGCATAAAACATATATTGGGCAAGATGAATTATTGTACCTTAACATAACTTAATGCTTGACCATGGGGAAAAATTTACTACATGACTCAAATTCTCAAAGTGTGTTAACAAGAGAAGCTGAAAAGAAAACAATGATCCCTGCTTTCTGTCTGATTTGAATATTTATCTTATATTAGGGGGAGGTAAATAGACATCACGACATATGGAAGTCAGAAAGCAATTAGGACCCAGCAGATGCCATGATGAGGAGAAATGTCTTATGAAGTCATCCTGAAGGAGAATGACACAACACTAGAATTCTCCAGAACAATTCAAAATGTGGCAGGCACACTTGCCCTCCTAGCTGTTACTGCTTCATTTCTCACCTTTCCATCCACCTTGGCACCAGGTTCTTTTCTACCAGTCTTAAGTTGAACACTGATTAAGCCCTTTAATACTCATAAATCATTTCAGAGTTGTGAAGCAGCCATTTGTACTTCTCCTAAGAGATTTGGAGATTTGATTTCTAGTAGTAGCTCAGTAATCAAATAACTGTGTGACCACTGGCTATTCATTAAATTATTGGCAGGGTTGTTCTCAACTATATTATTACTCATGAATATTAGTAATATCAAACTCAGTTGGAGTTTTTGTTAAAATTTTCCATTCTTAACTAATTTCATATCTCCTATCAGGAAAAAAATGAAGGGACCCTTTAATTACTCACAATACCATGGCTCTTTGAAACCTGTTTGTATAAAAACAGTATATATCTTCTTAAATCTTGTAGTTCCCTAATACTATTGATTAGTTTTTGGTTACATAATTATGATTCTGTTTCATCCACTGGACTCCTTGTACATACTAGATTCTTTATTTTATTTTATTTTTTTAGTTTATTGTCAGGTTAGTTTCCATATAACACCCAGTGCTCTTCCCCACAAGTGTCCTCCACCATGACCATCACCCCCTTCCCCTTTCCCCCTCCCCTTCCGCCCTCAGTTTGTGTTCAGTATTCAAGAGTCTATTGTGCTTTGTCTCCCTCCCTCTCCCTAACTCTTTTCCCTCCTTCCCCTCCCCATGGTCCTCTGTTAGGTTCCTCCTGTTAGACCTATGAGTGAAAACATATGGTATCTGTTCTTCTCCGCCTGACTTATTTCGCTTAGCATGACACCCTTGAGGTCCATCCACTTTGTTACGAATGGCCAGATTTCATTCTTTCTCATTGCCATGTAGTATTCCATTGTATAGATAAACTACATCTTCCTAATCCATTCATCAGTTGATGGGCATTTAGGCTCATTCCATGATTTGGCTATTGTTGAAAGTGCCACTATGAACATTGGGGTACATGTGCCCCTCTGCATCAGCATTTCTGTATCCCTTGGGTAAATCCTCAGCAGTGCTATTTCTGGGTCTTAGGGGAGTTTTATTGATAGTTTTTTGAGGAACCTCCACACTGTTTTCCAGAGCGGCTATACCAGTTTACATTCCCACCAACAGTGTAGGAGGGTGCCCATTTCCCCACATCCTCGCCAGCATCTAGTGTCTCATGAGTTGTTCATTTCAGCTACTCTGACTGGCATGAGGTGGTATCTCAGTGTGATTTTGATTTGTATTTCCCTGATGATGA
>CM053560.1:113059795-113078495 GCA_028646485.1 Cryptoprocta ferox
TTTTTAGATGTTTATTTATTTTTGTGAGAGAGATACAGAGTACAAGTGGGGGAGAGGCAGAGAGAGGGAGACATAGAATGCCAAGCAGGCTCCAGGCTCTGAGCTGTCAGCACAGAGCCAGACACAGGGCTCGAACTCACAAACCCGTGAGATCATGACCTGAGTCGAAGTCAGATGCTTAACCGACTGAGCCACCCAAGCGTCCCTAAAATATTTTTAATGTTTATTTATTTTTGAGAGAGAGACAGAGAGACAGAGAGAGAGAGAGAGAGATTGAGACAGAAACAGAGACAGAGCATGAGTGGGGGAGGGGCAGAGAGAGAGAGGGAAACAGAATCCAAAGTAGGCTCCAGGCTCTGAGCTGTCAGTGCAGGGCCAGACACTGGGCTGGAACCCATGAACCATGAGATTATGCCCTGAGTGGAAATGGGACACTTAACTGACTGAGCCACCCAAGTGCCTCTCCAATCTGCTTTTGAGCCCATCCATTGATTGTTCTTTATTAGTTACTTCATTTTTCAGTTTTAACATTTTCTTTTAGTTCTTTTGTATATCATCTGTTTATTTGCTGAGATTTTCTATTTCCCCATATGCTTAAAGAGTGTTTTGAATTATTTGTTAGAGCATTTTTTTTTGAGCACTGCTTTTACATCTTTGTCAGATAAGTACATGTGTTTTCTTGGTGTTCATGTCTGCTGATTATCTTTTGTTATTTCAAATGGGATTTCATTTTTCTTGATATGATGAATAATTCAGGATTGTATCCTAGACATTTTGAGGGTGAAATTATGAGACTACTTTACCTATTTAAATCTATTATTTTAGAAAAATAAATCAGCTGGTTTCCAAATACAAATTTTGGCTCACATTTGTAAGCTCTCATTTGCATGTTAATTTTAGTTCCAAAGTCTGTGCAGCACTGTTCTGGCCCACCTTACTTAATACTACCCAGAGGCCATTTGTAATCACATATTCCATATTCTAATTCATTTATTACAGCTTTTCTCTGTCAATTCTGGTTGGTTTCATTCATGCACCATTTGGTCGTGTGCCCAGGACTTAATACACAGCTATGAAGTACTTTTTTTCTTGCTTTATCCTCTTTAGATGGAAGAGGTGGGAAGCCAACTCTACTGTTGTTTTCTTAGTACACAGTGGGGAGGCCTGGCAGGTCTCTATCTCCCAGTGTCCAGAGACCCACTGGAGAGTGGGATGAGCAATACCTCTGCTCATAATAGCACAGAATTTCTGATATTTACAATTGTCCATCCCACAATCTTTACAGCACATGCTGAGCAAGGTGAGAAATATTGCTGCTTTTGTGGTGTTCACATGGAGAAGGGCAGATATAGCTCAAAAATTTTTATCTTGCAGATCCACCCTCTTCCTTATTTTTTGAGTAGGGACGGTGGATTGTGTGTGTGTGTGTGTGTGTGTGTGTGTGCGTGCACATGCATGGAGACATGTGTGAGTGTACATGTGTGTATCTGTATCACTGGCATTTTCAAGTTGCAGACTCCTCAATTTCCCACCAGGCTCCTCAACTTCCAGGCCAGTATATAAAAGAGATATAAATACAAAATCCCAGGAAACTCCTCATTCTCTTGAGTCTCAAAGTCTCTGGTTATTCTAGGTTCTTTCTCCCCTTTTAAGTTATTCTGATAATTGCTTTATACATATTGTACAGGGTTTTGAGTTGTAATCAGCAGGAGAAAAAAGGTGGAGCATGTTGGTTTCATCTTGTCTGGACCTGTTTTTAATGAGTTTTATTCTGTTGTATGATTATACCAACATTTGTTTTCCCTTCTTTGGTAAGTAGATACTTGGGTTGATTTCAGTGTTTTTTGTTTCAGCTATGAAAATGTTGCTATAAAAATTCTCATTTAACTTTCAGTCATATATTTTCATTTCTCTTAGATAAATGGAAACAATGGGTCATAAGACATATATATTTTTACTTGGGTGGGAACAATCAAAGAATGCTGGATAATATTTTTTTTCTTTGAGATTTTGGATTTTCACACCTAAGTTAGAGAAAGTAACAGTAATTTTAATAAAATAATGCAGGACCACCTGTTTCAGTTGGAGGAGTGTATAACTCTTGATTTCAGGGTTGTGAGCTAGAGGTCCACACTGGATGTAGATATTATTTAAAAATACAATCTTAAAAAAAAAAACAATGCTACTTTTAGCACACAATGGCTGGCTGAGCATAACATTAACTTCTCTTCATCCATTATCCTGCCAAAATTACAGAATACATATAAAATAAAATAATAGCATTACAAAAAATCCAAGAAGAGTTTCATTAGTGGAACAGACTATTAAAAACATATTAAAACTAAACGTTAGTGAAGTAGAATACAATAATAAAGATAAAATAAACTACGATGAAATTCAGTAACTATAGAGAGATATTAAATTTAATTAAAAAATAAGTTTCAGAAGGTAATTTACATCATAGATTGTTTACTTAATGGTGACTTTTATAGAAAGGGAAAAAAAGATGTGTATACATGTATGTGTGTGCATAAACACACATAGAGATCCACTACAACTGTATAAAAGGAAATCAAAGGAACAATAAAGACCAATATAATTATTCCACTGTGGGTATGCAAGTGGGTGGATTTGGGGGAGATTGCCTAGTTAGATGTAGATTGTTATCGAAGTCCTAATTTGTACTTTAAGTCATAGTTTTTCAAGAGCTTATTATACCGTTAGAGTTGAATCAATTAATAAAAGGAGATTTTGAAAGTACCAATGACAAGTGTATATCAGGAAACAAGGATTATGATTAATCCAATTATGTGCACCCAAGATCACAGAAAGAAAGAAAGAGAGAAGAGAAGAAAGAAAGAAAGAAAGAAAGAAAGAACGGAAGGAAGGAAGGAAGAAAATGATAGTATCCAATAGTCACACCTACTCAGAGCAAGCTATTTAAATGATCCTTCAAGTTAAAAAAATAAAATTTAATTTGGTAAAATGCTTAAAAATAACTAAATATTTGTTTTCCATCTTTTATTTTAACAAAAATAGAATAAATAAAATAATTGAAAAGAGCATGTTGTGGTATATCCTCCTTTATAGTTAAATTTAAAAGTGGTACAAAATATGTGGACATAAAACTGCCTGCCTGCAGGGTATAAAAAATATCATGAAGCTAAGGAAATATGCAAATAATTATTCAAGAATAAAGAATGTAATCCATCTCACCTTTTATGCTAACTTTATGTGTGCTAGGAATCTATTAAAGAATGTATAAAAATATAAATGTTAAAAGTATAAATTTCTCATGATGCTCCAAGTGAGGTGTTTGCTATTTTTATTGCTTTAACTTTTTAAGAATCAAATATCCATAGTGGTAAAATCAGATATGAGGAACATTGAACAATAAATACTTTAATGAATAATGTTTCACAAATAATAATACCTAAGTCAATTTGCTACATTGATATGCTACCTCATTAGACAATGAGGAAACAAACAACTATTGTTTATTGTTAACATTAGTTGATCTGTATAAATTACATTTGAATTCACCAGGAATAGATTATAAACTGTGACGAGCTTGTAATTTCTAAAATACAAGTTAAGAATGATCAAACCAAAAAATAAAGTTTAATAGTTTTTCTCCTTTGAATCACTTGACTTCAAACTGCTGACATTATTTTATTTGTTTTGCTGTGATAAACACGAATTTATTGGATTAGTATTTAGCAGCATGGTACACCAGTATCAGTAAATCCACAGTACTCAAAATACAAATACAGTTCATGATCTGGATGAAGGGGAGTTTTTCTCCCTCCTCATGGCCCCCATACTGTCATCTCATCCTATTGATGCTGGGGCACATGTTGTCTATACTTTTATCCCTGTTTATCTCTATTGGTATACACAGTGAGTCAGATAAAAACTAGAGTTCCATTGTATATTTTGCCATATAGCTAAATCAAGAAGGAAGGCCAAAGAAATCCTTTGTTAGACCTTTAGGGTCTGACTGGGAAGTTTGTCACCACTTCTAGAAAGTCTGGTATTCTGATCAAAGGATGCAATCTGACATTCCTCAGCCAGCTAACAGCATCTAATACAGGGAAATGTTCACATAACTTCTCAGAAAGCTTTATAAAATAAAAAATGGCCACTGTTTTCATCCACACAGGAATTGTTTTTAAAATCTTTTATTAAAACATGCTCACACAATCTCAGCACATATATTTGGCAATATTGTTCATTAACCATGTAGTTACACCAGAATGACTCCAGAGAAGTAACAAGCAAAGGGCAAGACATAATCCAGCTTTTTTCTCCACATATCAACATAAGCTTGAATGACAATAACTTGGTGAAATCTGGTTTAACAGTTAATTGCCAGTCCCAGTACATACACTGTAACATACACCATTATTTTTTATTTCTCTAAAATAAACTTTTTTATTGGAGGATAGTTTTAGATTTACAGATGAATTATGAAGATAGAATAGAAAGTCTGGACACACTCAATCCCTAGTATCCCTATTATAAACATCATACATTTATGAAAGTTAGCAAACTAATATTTATATCTTATTGTTAACTAATGTCCACACATAAGATTTTCCTTTTACCTACCTACTGTCCTTTCTTTGTTCTAAGAACCAATCTAGAATAACATAGTACATTTAGTTGTCATGTCTCCTTAGGCTCCTTATGGCTGAAACAATTTTCTCTGACTTTCATTGTTTTTAATGACTTTGATATGTTGGAGGAGTATTGGTCAAGTATTTTTTAGAATGTCTCTCAATTGGAAAGAATTGTATAACGTTTTTCTCATAATTAGTTGGGTACGTATTTTTGAGAGGAACACAACAGAGGTAAAGTACAATTCTTATCGTACCATACTGTCAACATAATTTTTCACTGTTGCCATTAACCTTGATCACCATAGTGCCTTCCACCGTAAGGTTTCTCCTCTATAAAGTTTCTTTCCGTATTTTTCATAAGTATTCTGTCTTCTTTGGAAGGAAGTCAGCAAGTGCAGCTAACACATGAGAGTGTGGAATTAGGCCATACCTCCTTGAGGGGAGAGCATCTACATAAACTGTTTGGAATTCTTCTGCATGAAAATTTTGTCTATTCTCTCTCATTTTTTGATTGATTTAATTATTTATTTATATTAATATAGACTCATGGATATTAATTTATAATTTGAGTTATAACTCAATAACCCAACTATTCCAGCTTTGGCCACTGGGAGCTCTTTTAATCAGCATATTTCTCTCCTTGATACACCTAACAGAGTAATAGTTTTTTAAAACACTTTCTTACTCTCTGCTACCACAAGATGCTCCAGACTCATATTGTGTGTTTTTTGTTCCTGACCAAAAACTAGCTGTTTCTCAAAGAGCCCTGGTTCCTTTCATTAGACAGTAGTATCCAGTGTGAGGTGTGCTCATTTTTACTGGGATGCTGCTGCTTTTCAGTTCTCTCACCTGAACAAACAAACAAACAAACAAACAAAAAAAAAATATATATATATATATATATTTATGTATGTGTGGAAACCAGATGAATAGAGTCTTAAATGTATGTTGCTAAATATAAGAAACTCATCTAAAAAGGGCTATTGTATCACTCCATTTACATTACATCCTGGAGATATACATATGCACTTATCTGTAAATATTTCTCTATATAACCATATATAAATTAAACTCATTTTTAGCTAAAAATGAGTTTACATTAAATTTTCCAATTGTAATCAATTACAACATGGATCATTCTAGACTTCTCCACTTGCTTTATCTGTGAACTCTCATTTCAACAGTTAGAATCCTGGCTTCCCATTCACCATTCCATTTGCTTAACTGTTCAATTCCAGTATACGTGTAGTGGTTTCAAAATTGATAACCCATATCTACATGGAAACAACTTTATTAACTAGTGTACAGTACTTAAGTACAGTCCCCTTTTTCTTTAGACTTATAGAGACTCTACACATATTCACAGTTCCTTTGGTAAACACATTTCTCTCTCATTCCCTCTGCAGTGAGGTTGTTTCATACATTTCTAAGACAGATTTTTTTGTCACATTCTGCATGCCTTTCTGGGATCCCCTAAACTCCTCTGATTTTTTTAAACTTCCAAGAATTAAAGTTCTATACTATACTATAAAGTTCAATGGGGTTTCATAAACACAATTGCCATTTATCTACCATATTGTATCATACAGAATAGTGTCATCACCCTAAAGAATCACCCATGATTCACTTATTTGGCCCCATTCACCCCTGCACACCCAGCAATCACTGACCTTTTTATATCTCTATAGATGAGCCTTTCCCCAGAATGTCATATAAATGGAATCATGTAGTATGCAACATTTTAGATGAATTTATTTTTTTATTTCTTTGAGTTAGCAATATAAGATTCATATAAGATTCATCTGTGCCTTTGTGAAGCTTGATAACTCATTCTTTCTTGTCACCAAGAAACAGTCTCCTGTATGGAGATCTCCTTCTTCACTGATTTATTTGTTGAAGCATATCTTGGTTGCTTCCAATTTGGGACAATTATTATCAAGTTGCTATAAAGTTTGGAGTGTTGATTGCTTGCCAGATTTCTCAATTATTAACAAAGGGGTATTAAAGTTTCCAATTATAGTAAAAGATTTTTCTATTTCTTCTTTCAGTTCTATCAGTTTTGCCTCTTGTATTTTGATGTACTCCTTTAAGGTGAATGTAAGTTTAAGACTCTTGTATCTTCTCAGAGAATTCATCTCTATCATTGGGAAATGCTCCTCTTTATCTCTAATAAACTGTCTTCTTCCAAGGTCTGAGTCTTCTAAAATTAATAAGGGATTCCAGCTTTTCTTTTTGGTTATTGTTAACACATTATAACTTTTTTCATTCTTTTGCTTTTAACCTTCATCTTTGTATTTTTTTTTTAATTTAATGTTTATGTTTGAGAGAGAGACAGAGACAGAGTGTGAGTGGGCAAGGGGCAGAGAGAGAGGGAGACACAGAATCCAAAGCAGGCTCCAGGTTCCGAGCTGTCAGCACAGAACCCAACAGGGGGCTCGAACTCACAAACCCTGAGATCATGGCCTGAGCTGAAGTCATACGCTTAACTGACCAAGCCACCCAGGTACCTCTGCATCCTTATATTTAAAGTGAGTTTCTTGTTTTCTGACGGTATCTATTTTATATTTTATGTATTTAGGTCATTTACTGTTTAAGTGATTACTAATATAGTTGAATTAGTAGCTAGCATGATGTAACATCTCTTTTCAATGCATTTATTTTTTTGTTCCTCTCCTATTCTGATTTTCTATCTCTTCTGGTTTTAATTTAGTGATGTATATGATTCCATAATATCTGCTGTCTTTGTGCACCATTATACTTCTTTGAAAATTTTATTGATAGCCCAAGAGTTGCAGTGTAGTTTTTAAGTAAGCTAAGTACACTTTCAAATAAAGATACACTATTTCAAGTGTGTTCTATGCTTTTATCCCTTTGGGACTGCTCTCATACATTCACTTACCTATATGTTATAATAACTCCGTGAATAATTACTGTTATTACTTTAAACAAAAATTTATTTTAAATTGTTAAGAATTAGAAAAATGAAAGATTGTACTTTAATTTCACTTATCCCTACTCAGATGCTCTTTTCTTTTTTCATTTTGTAGATCTAAATTTCTGACCTCTATCATTTTCCTTCTCCTCGAAGAAATTTTTAACATTTCTTGCTAAGCAGTTCTTTTGGTGCTAAAATCCCATATCTCTTGTTCATCTGAGGAAATCTTTATTTACTCTTTTTACTTTTGAAGCATAGTATCTCTGTACGTAGAATTCTAGATCAGTAAGTTTTTTTTCTTCTTCTAATATTTAGATATTTCACTCTTTCATGATTTTCTCTTACTTTGATTTTCTGCAGTTTGTATATGGTATGCTTATGTGAGGCATTCTTTTTGTTTTGTTTTATTTTTTATTTTGTTTGTATCTTTCCTGCACAATATTCTCGAAGTTTCCTGGACCTATTGTTTGGTGTCTGTCAATAATTAAAAGTTCTTAGCCATTGTCACTTAAATATTTTTTGTGGTTTGTTCTTTTTCTTATTTTCTTCTTGTAGTTTAGTTACATCCATGTTAAAATTTTTGATAATTTTTCATAATTCTCTCAAGTTTTCTGTCATGTTCAATTTTAAATTATCTTTTCTCTTTGCATTTGAGTTTGGGAAGTGTCTATTGATTTATCTTCAAATGCACTGATTCTTTCCTTGGCCATTTCCAGTCTACCATTAAGCAATGAAATATTACAATAGTTTTTATTTCTATCACTTCCTTTGATATTTTTGAATTTTCATCTTTTTCATTATAATACTGATTTGAGCCATGTTTTCTACCTTTTAAAAATGTTTTAGGTTTCTACATGCTTTCCCATGTTTCCTATTTTTTAATAGATCCTGGAGCATATTAATTATAGTTACTTTAACTTTTATGTCTGATAATTCCAACATCTGTCCATATCTGAGTCTGTTTCTTATGATTGTTTTCTCTCTTCAGATTATGGGTCTTTTTCTTCCCTTTTGGCATGCTTTATAACTTATAATTAATTATATGCCTTATAACTTATAATTAAGCAAGCTTAATGTTTTGTGTTGCATAAGATAATTGAAACTGAATTAACTAGGCCTTGTATAAACATTTATGTTAATCTGGCTAGAGTCCAGCTATGTTTCATCTTCCTTGTAGCTATCAGGGCCAGAGACTTCAAATTCCTGAAATGGCCTTTTTTTTTTGTCTCCCCTCTTGACTCTGAGCAGCCCTAATTACTACTCCTGGGAGACCATCTGTTTCTTACAGAAAATTCAGTGGAATCCTCTGTTATTATACTAGAGTCATATTTGTGAGGTGATAAACTGTGGGTAAAGAAGGTATTTCTATAATCTTATGGCTACATCTCAATATTTCAGTGGGGCTGGTCTTTGGACTGTGACATTCACAAGTGTTGGTGCAGCTTTTTTGTCCCCATACCTCTACCCCATGCCTAGCTGCAGTGTTCTATCCCATGTAATTTCTTGAAGCCCTGACTCTGTTGGCTATCTTGCCATGCCCTCTTAGGTGAGAAAACAAGGGTAGAAATAAGCTGTAGCAAGAGGACTTCTTTTTCTCTACTGGGATAAGGTTCTGGCAACTCTTTTAGCTCTGTAGAACTCATATTTTTTATTAAGATGACCCTGGGCATACTTCATGGTGATTACTACACCTACTTCACCCCACCACCCCCTTCTCTCTATTCCTTGCCCCAAAGCCAACATGGTGACTTTCTTGAGTCTTCATTGTTAGAACCCTATGGGGTCCTTGAGGTAAATCCCCAACGTGTTGGAACTCCCTCCACCCCATTACTGGGCTCCATGACTTTCTCTTATTCTAGCCCAAACTCTGATTCAAGCATTTCAACATCGCCATTTAATTGTTTCTACCATCTTATGGCCCAGAAGCTTCTGCTCCAGGTAAACTGATCTAAGGTGTTTCTCCTTGGATGCACCTGTCTTTCTAAATTTCAGGGTGGCAGTTTGCCCAGCAATTTTAAGTCTCTGATGGGTCCAAAAAGATAATTGATTTTCAGTTTGTCCTTCTTTTTCCTATGTTATGGACTGGAGTGACAAATTCCAAATTCTTTACATATTGGAATTAAACACTTAATATTTTAAAGTTAAGTAATTTCATTACATTGCAGCACTTTTTTTAAATAAAAATTTTATTTACATGACTCTAGAGTCTTTACTTTTAACCCCTGTACAAACTGCCTCTAACCTACATATAGTCCTCTACTGCTGAATGAGAATTGGCCATGAAAGCAATTGCCACCAATAAATAGAGAAGAGATGGTATTGCTACATTTATTTTCTGATTATATTGTATATACAAATCAAAGGCTATATATAAAAGAGGATGAATGAGTGAATATGTTCCTTCCATTAGCCTGGACAATGAAGAGGGCCCTAACTTATTTCATTATAGATGTCCAAGAATAAGCAAAGAGGTGGCATTCAGAAAAGTTATATATTTTAGGGGCGCCTGGGTGGCTCAGTCAGTTGAGCGTCCGGCTTCGGCTCAGATCTCATGGTTAGTGGGTTCGAGCCCCGCATCAGGCTCTGTGCTGACAGCTAGCTCAGAGCCTGGAGCCTGTCTTCAGATTCTGTGTCTCCCTTTCTCTCTGGCCCTCCCCTGCTTACTCTCTCTCTCTCTCTCTCTCTCTCTCTCTCTCTCTCTCTCTCTCTCAAAAAATAAATAAAACATTAAAAAAATTAAAAAAGAAAAGTTATATATTTTTAACAGTAGTTTGGTACATTTCTTCTGAGCTGTTTAGTTAAAACCAGAGGCATCATGTTTAAAGCAAAGATGACTAGAATAAATATTCATATTAATACATTTGCCAGAATGTGTTCATATTCCCAAAATACACTTCAAGTCTCCACAGAAATCTAAGAAGGGAGGCAATGTGAAAACCAATAATCATGAGCATTTCCTGTGCTAACCCCGGGTAAGAACATAGACACCAGATACTATCAGAAGATCACCGTGGTGGGTTATCGTTGAGGCAGTGCTTTTGTAGAAGGGGCATTAAGAAGTTGATTCCACCAACTGATCCACTAGAAAAATGGGAGTCTGGCAGGAAATGAGATTTTAGTGGCCATCTGCTGCTTTTCTTTTTTTTTTTCTTTTTTAAATTTTTCTAAAATTATTATTTATTTATTTTAAATTTACAGTTTATTGTCAAGTTGGTTTCCATATGACACGCAGTGCTCTTCCCCACAAGTGTCCTCCACCATGACCATCACCCACCTTCCCCTTTCCCCCTCCCTCTTCTGCCCTCAGTTTGTTTTCAGTATTCAAGAGTCTGTCGTGCTTTGTCTCCCTCCCTCTCCCTAACTCTTTTTCCTCCTTCCCCTCCCCATGGTCCTCTGTTAGGTTTCTCCTGTTAGACCTCTGAGTGAAAACATATGGTATCTGTCCTTCTCGCCTGACTTATTTCGCTTAGCATGACACCCTTGAGGTCCATTCACTTTGCTATGAATAGCCATATTCCATTCTTTCTCATTGCCATGTAGTATTCCATTGTATAGATAAACCACATCTTCTTGATCCCTTCATCAGTTGATGGACATTTAGGCTCTTTCCATGATTTGACTATTGTTGAAAGTGCCTCTACAAACATTGGGGTACATGTGCCCCTATGCAGCAGCATTTCTGTATCCCCTGGGTAAATCCCCAGCGGTGCTATTGCTGGGTCATAGGGGAGTTCTATTGATAGATTTTTGAGGAACCTCCACACTGTTTTCCAGAGCGGCTGCACCAGTTTACCTTCCCACCAACAGTGTGGGAACCTTTTATGTAGTTACCTCTTTGCACACACTCCTGACTCACCAAATACTATTATACAAGAAAAAACATACTCAGAGCAACAACAAAGAAAAAGACTCAAATGCGATGAAATCTTCTTACAGAAATACATCCTTAATTTTTATTTCCCATATTTCTACTTATTGGAAGAAGAGAATGAAAAGCATTTTTAATAATATTTAGTCTGAAAATGACTTCACATGTCAATACCTGTCCTGAATAGTGTTTCAAATGTGGTAAAACTAGATTCCTTCTAATTTTTATGTTTTTATGACTGTATTAAGGTATATTTGCTTTATTTCCTTTATTTTTTAAGTTTATTTATTTATTTTGAGAATGTGTGTGTGCATGAGCATGGAAGGGCCAGAGAGATGGAAAGAAAAAGAATCCCAAGCAGAATTTGCACTGGCAGGGCAAAGCCCTATGTGGGGCTCAAACTCATAAACCATGAGATCATCACCTGAGCTAAAAGCAAGAGTTGAATGCTTTACTGACTGAGTCATTCAGGTGACCCTATTTCTTTTTATTTCTTAAGAATGAAACTATTTGATAAATCCATGGATAGTTTTATGTCTATGAAGAATGTATCATAGTGTCAAGTAATGGGTGTTCTGAATTTTCTTATTTCTTCAGGCATGATGTTATCCACATACTTACATTTGATCATTATAAGAATGATCCAATGAAATGGATGTAGTCAGGGAATAAAATCATGTTACTTGAGCATCATGTTCAGTAAATTTTGGAAATGCTTTACTTGCTTTTGGTTCCTTGGCTTTATCTCCATTAAAAACCAGCACCATGGATAAGATAGTCACAAATCTTTCGGACAAGGAAGATTCCAACAGAGAAACACCATGGCTTCTTGAAATGTAAACCAATTATGAACACAATTTGGAGCGACAAAATATTACCTGTTCACTTTGCCTTTTGTTGTTGATCTGATTGATGTCTTTCATATGCCAATCAATGAGAAGTTGAGAAAAAAGTTTCATTTACTCAGAGAAAGATAACCTAGTAAATATAATATTAAGTTATTTCAATGCCCCCCCAATATTCTCTGAGCCTTGGGAGTTTTTATTGGTAGCTTCTATAGTTATTTTAGATACATGACACTTTTCTAAGGGAAATAAAATTGTTTACTTTCTTTCAATGTACTTAGTAGAATATATTCAGTCTATGGAAAATAGAAACCTTGTGTAAACCCTCATATTTTATTTAAAGAGGTATATGCTAAAACAGAGAAAGAGAAAGTCTGGAAATCAAGAACTGCAAAGAAAATGAAAGGATGATGAATATTTTTCCTGTGCCTCTGTTCCCAATCTTAGCGGATGTAATAACAAACTCAAAACAAACCAACAACATCAGCAAAATGATGGCTGATCAAGCTATATTTTATGTAGTGAGAGTTACATGTGCTTGTCCTTCACATTCAAAATTAAAACTATCTTTTTTTTTTATTTTGAATGAAAAATACATCCTAATTTAATGTATTCCTCTATATTTATTTCATACATTTAGTGAGCATGAGTATTCCAGAAGAAGTGGATAAAAGAGTTATTTTAGTGATACTATTGATCAAAAAAATCTTGAGTAACATCTCCAATTTGAATAGAGTATGAACATAGAACAAGAATGTACGTGTAATATGTCTCCATCCATATATGTTTATTTTTGGTGGCTGGTTCTCCAAAGCCACAATATAATTCACATTCTATTTATTTATTTATTTTTATTTTTTAATGTTTATTTATTATTGAGACAGAGGGAAACAGAGCATGAGTAGGGAAGGGGCAGAGAGAGAGGGAGACAAAGAATCTGAAGCAGGCTCCAGGCTCTGAACTGTCAGCACAGAGTCCGAAGCAGGGCTCGAACCCACGAACCATGAGATCATGATCTGAGCCAAAGTAGGATGCTTAATCGACTGAGCCACCCAGACGCCCCTATAATTCACATTTTATATCAAACGTTTGCCACATGCTTAGTACTAAAAATAGAATATATTCTTTGTCCTCCAGAAATTTACATTTTAGACAGTATAAAGATTATGTAAAAAAAATTACAAGACTATCCCTGCCCTCAACTTCCATTAGATTTTTATGTGTATTCTCTGAGTATTCTTGAGAATATTACCCAAATTTGGGTGCTGAGGATATATACAGTGTTCATGAGAAATACTGAAAGGCAAAGATGCTGGATTCCATCTTAGACATATCAGCGGTTTGAGAAATGGGCAGGTTTTTAAAGGAATGACGTCTGGGAAAGTGAAGTTGCATGCAGAATTTTGTCCCAAGCAACCATACCATATGAAGGGGATGTAAGCAAAATCTGTGAGTCCAAGAAGAAACATCTCCCAGGCAGATGACACCACTGCAATATGATATTTTCTCCTGAATTTCTGGGATCTGTGGAGTTCAGGGAGGGCATGAGAGGGACTAAAGAACCAATCACTAGAGGGATTAAGCACATATTTAAAATGTTTAAATACATATTTTGAAGTTATGTACACAGTTTAGGTTTGTAACTATCTGTGGGTATTTTTTCTCAATGAAAGAAAAGGTAGTAGGATTGCACACATAAAATGTCCGAAATCAAAATTGTAAGTTGACTTGTCTTGCTGAAAACACAATATTAGTTTTGCAGGGAATAAAATACTGTTTGACAATGCCTATTTTGCCCTGGAGAAATTTTGCATTACTGTGTAGTAAACAAAAACAATAAAACAAAAACTAATATATCATCAAACTAGAATGATTAGTATAAATTAATGTGTGAAGGCATTATTTTCTGCATATATGATGGTCATTCTCAAAATTTAAAGGGAGACAAATCTAGATTTATTGGGATATAAAATTAACAAAGAGACAGAAAAGTTTTGCACTTGGGCTTGAGAATATAATACCATTCTAGACTGAAATTTTACTGACTCATGTTCATTAACCATACTTCTGGAACTTACCAATTCAGGAGTTTTATTGAAAGCATTTAAGTTTCCTTTGTTTAGGCTAACATTCACTTGAACAATCCAAATTTTAGGTTCTTCTCACTGGCTCTAATTTTATCAAATGAAGCAGAATGGCAGGGATCTAAAGGGGAAAATTAGATTGTCAGTACTGATACTTAATTATACAATACTTTGGTTTTCTCAACTGAGAAAATGAGCTATGCACAGAAAATGAAATGAGATTTTCTGAGGGATATTAGAGATACAAATAGACCTACAGTTGGATGGCTCAAGCCTTGTAGAAAATTGTTTGATGCTTATCTCCTAAATGTAAATATATTCCTACTGTATGATCTGACAATTTCACTTCTGGCATATATTCAAAATAAATGAGTGCTCACAAAAATTATTCAAAGATATTCACTGCAATTTAGTTCAAAGTTCCAAACACCCAAACATCTACAGAAGTGTGGACAAACTGTACCTTCATACAAATAAATACTGCAGCAATAAAACTTAGACTAAACTACTAATATAAGCAAGAATATGATGAAACTCTCAGATATTAAAAGGCCAGACAAACACAAAAATTTATACTGATTATTTTAATTATATGAAGTTCAAGAACAAGAGAAAATAATGTATGACAGTAAAGTCAGTATTCACTGGAAATATGTGCTAGGTAGCATACAATTTTGATTTAGGGAAAGTCTTTTGTTTCAATAGAATGTGAGCACATCAGATGAGTAGGATTCTCCTGTTTATCTCCCATCACAATACAGATATTTTAATTTTCTATTATTGTTTAAATTCCAAAAAGCTAACCACAGAGTTGACTTCCTCTAAGATTTTGTGTAACTCTGGCTTTAACTACCTTTCTTTACTAGCTATTTAAACACTGCTATACAAATGAATTTCCTATGTAATGCCTTGTAGGAATTATGTCAAATTTTATTTATGTTAAGGAAGTAATTTTCCAAATTAATTTCTTCTCGTTTGCCTATTTTATTTTGTGGTTTTCAAGAAAATAGCTTGCAAATATCATAGAGTTGAAAGCTGAGTTTTTATGCATCTGTAGAGCAAAGCTCCCACACAAAAGCATTTGTTTTAATGACTGTTTCTTAAAATCTTTGGCAATGTTTTCTAAGCATGGCAACATTGACTGACACAGAAATACACTTTAATTTGTTACCAAATCATTTTCCAGGTATTACAGCTTCCATTTTTACAGAAGCAGAAATAATAAGTTTTTAAAAACCAGTACTGGGGACGCCTGGGTGGCTCAATCGGTTAAGTGTCCAACTTCGGCTCAGGTCATGAACTCACGGTTTGTGGGTTCGAGCCCCGCATCAGGCTCTGTGCTGACAGCTCAGAGCCTGGAGCCTGTCTTCAGATTCTGTGTCTCCCTCTCTCTCTGACCCTCCCCTGATCACGCTGTCTCTCTCTCAAAAATTTAAAAAAAAAAATTAAAAACCAGTACTGGGCATTTTTTATTCTGTGAGGATCCTTTTATAACATATAAGCATAGTCTGGATTCCTAGGGTTTTTCCTTCCCAAATGCTGCCTACTATAAGAAGAATTATTTTAACATAGGTCACATGATAGCTATCTTTTGGTGTTTTCTTGAAAGAAAACTTCAACTGAGATGAAGAATTGTGGAATGGCACTTGAACAGCCAGGTATTAACAAAGAATAAACCAAAACTGCGTTGGAGTCACTAAAAGCAAGAGAAAATATGAGTCAGGTATTGAGAGTGTTTTTTAACTTTGAAAAAAAATTATGTTGAAGTATAACATACATACAGTAAAGGGAAAAGTTGGTGAATATTCTTATATATATTCATCACTCACATCAACATGTAAAACTCTTCTAGAAGGCCAGAAGGCACTGTTTTGCCCCTTTCAGTCAGTACCATTACATAGCAAGCCCCAAACAGAGGTAACCTGGCATTTTGAATTCTATCTCCATTGATAACTTTTACCTCTGTTTAAAATACTTATAATTTGTATCATTTTGTATGTAAACTTTTTGATACTTTCATTCATCTTTTTGTAAGATTTATCCATGTGCATACAAGTAGTTCATTCTTCTTATTGCTGTATAATATTCTAGTGTCTAAATATAACATAATAGTTTAATTCATTGTATTTTAATATACAATTAGATTATTTCAAGTTTATGTATATTACCAATAAACTGCAACAGGTATTGACTATATCCTTCTGGTGACATATATATGTATAATATATTTTTAATACAACTATATTTATTTATTTCTAGTGAGTATATAACTAGCACTGTGGGGTGTGGTGTGCTTCTGTCTCTGGGAAGATGGAATAGAAACGTAGCCCTGCTGACTTTTGACCTACAGAATTTAAGATAATGAATTTGAATGATTGGATAAGGGTTAGGGTTTCAACTTATCTATTTCAATCTATTGGTATCATTCAATCTAAAGTAAGCCTTGCACAGACAGTTGGATCTTTTTTTCCTCCTCTATTCATTCTGTCAATCTGCCATTTAATTGAATATTTAGCTTTTTACATTTAATGTAATTAATGTAATTAAGAGAGCAGTTAAAAACTGACATTGCCTGTATGTTTTCTATGTCCAATGTCTTTTTTGTTCCTGTATTTCTATAATTCTGCCATCTTTTGTGTTAAATATGCAATTTCTAGTGTACCACTTTAATTCCCTCTTTTTTGCATTTCTAAAAGTTGTGCTCTTAGTGTTTTCCCTAATTTCCCAATTAGCATCTCAACTTAAAACAGTCTAGTTTAAAAAGTAATATAAATTAATACTAATTTAATTTTAATAGTCTATAGAAATTTTGCTTTAAATTTTTTGTAATATATGTCTTCTTCCCCTTCCCCTCATTATTATCATTATCATATACATTACATTTTTATACATCATAAGCTCATGAACTCATTCAATAACTCTTGATTTATGTGGTTGTGTTTCAAATCACATGGTAGTAGAAAACTTTATATAAATATATTGATGCTTTTTATACATTATGCTATGCTCACTACAAGTGTAGCTACCATCTGTCACCACACAATGCTGTTACAATATCATTGATTATATTCCCTGTGTTGTGCCTTGTATTCCCATGACTTATTCATTCCATAACTGGAAGCCTATATATTTAAATTAAATAGGAGGGCAGGCAAGATGGCAGAGAAGCAGGGAGCTCTGTAATCTGCGCACGCCCACATAGATTGAACTGAGAAGGACTGAAGGGATAAAACTCGGATTTGCAAGTGGGGAAAAGAAGAAACAGACGCCAGAAAGAAGACAATCTCAAAGATGCCCAAGTGAGTGACTGTGATCTGGGAAATAGAGGACGGGTGGATCCTGGTGGTGCAGGGGGAAGGAGCCCCAACCCAACACAGGGAGAGCGCGCTGTGCCCCGGAGAGACCAGGGGAAGAGAAAGAGAGATGGAAAACATTCATAGAACTATCTCTAAGGGAGGAAAAACTCGCCTGTCTCCCCATATATAACTGCCGGGCGAGGGGAGAAAAATCCATCCCATCTGGCTGGTGAATTATTCCATGGGCGCAGCAGCAGCGGCAACCATTCCAAGCAGCACCGCGAAAGGCGGCTGCACAGATAAAGGTGGCAGCGGTGCGAAAAGAGGTGGCAGTGGCGCCACGAAAGGTGCCTTGAAAAGCTGCAGCGGCTCCGCAAGAAGGGCAGCAGAAGCCGGGCCGGGAGGCCGGCCGCCAGCAGGAATGCATCTCATCCCCGGTGACAGTGCAGAACTGCATGGACTAGGATTTGAAAGTGAGGCGGAGCTTGGAGAATACACTTTGGCTCGCCCACGGCACAGGGAGATCGGACTCAGAGAGGGGCTTACAACGCTTGGTTCCAGCAAAGCTTTGAAGCGGCGCCATACTTCTCCCTGCAACCACCAAGGCGGGGCCTCAGAGAGAGCAGCCCCCTGAGACCTGACCTGACGCCAAACCACGCCCATCCACACAGGGGAGTTGTCTTTTTATTTTTTTTCCTTTTTTCTTTGCTTCTCCTTCTTTTCTGCTGCCATCCAGATACATTTCCCTTAGCATATTCGTATCTCCTCTTGGCTGGTTATATGCTTTTAGACTGTCCACAGTCTTTGCTATCTCTGTCCCCACCTTGTTTTTCCTTTTGTTTTTGTTTTTGTTTCTTTTTCTTCTCTCTTTTCTTCTCTTCTTTCTTTTCTTTCCTTCCCTTTTCTTTACTTCCTTTCCCCTTTTGGCTTGCTTGTTTGTTTGATTTGTCTGTGCGTTTGCATGCTTTTGTTCCCTGTATGCTAGTCTGTTTCCTTTTCAGGGATACCTCAAGAAACAAGCCAAAGTACACGTGGTGGAGAGTCCCAGAT
>CM053560.1:113078995-113116340 GCA_028646485.1 Cryptoprocta ferox
TGTGTGTGTGTGTGTGTGTGCGTGTCCATGTACTTTGGCCCACATACCTCTATCAAGTATGGTCCACATACTTTTATTGGCTTAAACAAATGTCCAGGACATCATAGGTTTTAAGGGTGGAGAGTGAGAAAGATGTTGCAGATATTCCTACCAGACTGAAAGAAGATAGGAAGTCCTTGTGGAGGAGGGAGTTGGCATTAAACCCAAGGTGAGGGAAGAGACCTCACCAAGGTAGAGTAATATGAAGCAGCAGGCCCCAGCATGTGAGGGAGGCAGGAGCAAAGCCATGGACATGAGGAGGCTTAGCCTAAGTATACTGGAAAAACACACTGGGGTGTCCCTCATTTCCCTTGGGAGTCCTGCCACCTAAGCCACCAGAGGTTAGTGGAGCCACAGGGAAGTTAGTGGCCCATGGCCAGCCAGAGAGACTCTCATAATGTTCTTGCAACAGGAGGCAGAGAAATCACATAGTTGGAAGTAAGGAGTGGGTTTGCAGAAACACAGAAACAGTGAAGGTCAAGTGAGTGGGGGTAAGCATGCCAGGTTCTATTCTGGCAGAAATGAATACAAGTTCTACAAATTGTGTACATCCAGAGTGGATGCAGGAGGAGCCTTATGATGAGGTGGGAAAGAGCCATTGCTGCAGAGATGAGCAAAGATGTTGTATACCAGACATATGTGAGGACCGGGGATCCCTTTATTACTGGGAGGACACAGTCCTCCAGAGGACTGGTTCCTTGACTCAGGATATGCACAGACACATCTTAGCCAGGAGAACAGGGCTGGGAGAAGAATGTGAAACAACTGGAAATTTAGCCCAAGGCAGACAGCTAAGACAGAACAAGATAATTTTATCCTACAGGTGGCATACTTTTAGTTGGCAAGTCCAACTTGGCCTGCCCCCAAAACACAAGAATCAATGAGAATGATGCTATATGATGAAGTTTTGATATATGTCCTGCAAAACAAAGATAGTGGGATTTTTTCCCCTTTTTTGTTCTTTCTCTAGAATTTTAGGGAATCTATGGAATACATTTTTATCCTGCTCCAAACATTTCCCTCATGTGATGTAGGGGAAAAAAGCATAGAGTTGGACACTTTAAATCACAGACTCTTGGTCCAGTTTTAATCTGGCTGGCTGCACAACTATGGCCTATTACATACCCCAGGGCCCACACCCATTATCTCTTCTGCTCTCCATGAGGTCCATGGCTCTTCCTCCTATGTAATTTTCCAGTTTTAAAGGACTATATGTCTTCTGTTTAAGCTATAAAAAGGATTTTTGCCTCGTTCTAGTCTTTCTATGAGTGTTGCTGGATTCTTTACCTAAACTTGATATTTTATAGTCATATTAAAGTGTGCCACATGTTCTGGGTCCTCCAAGAAAAACCTTTCCTTCATGTAAGTGAAGTGCTTGTTGTCTAGGCAACATCACATCACATCATCTTTATCCAGACTCAAATTGTGGCCACCTCAGGACATGTTGAAGCATAACTTGCTCTGTGAGGTCATACTAATGCCCAAAGGGACACATCTACTTCATGCCTGAGTGTAATTCAGCCATGTGATTGCCTTGCAAATTACATTCTAAACACAAAACCAAATCCCTTTATTAGGAAGCAATTAGTCTATTTAGTTTTCCCTTGAAATATATAAAACCAGAAAGAGATTTTTATAATACAAACTTATTATAACAACATAAATCCAGTTCTTAAAATGTTTACAGATGTCACTGTGAATGTGATTTTCATGCACAATTCTGTGTTGATACCATATCTTGTGCTAAACTGGGTGGCTAGTCTCTGTCACTATTCTTCCCCTCTTCTGATACAAACATTAGTTACCTGATATTCTAAGGGAAGGCCCATTTTGGTAATTTAGACCCAATACATGTACCTATCAGATCCCACATGCCTATGTCCAAATGGAAGAGCTCCAGAAGTCAAGCTGTGCATCAGGATGGACTTTGTGGTCATCCTTCCAGGGAAATGTTGAAGCATCATAGCACACTTGCTGGTCCTCTCCATTCTCTTATTCTTTTGCTTATTTCTGAAATTTAAGTTCAACTTCCATTTAAATTTAGGTCTTAAAAGCTGATCTGCATCAAATTAACAACTCACATATTGTGTTGATTTGAGAGCTGAGAGCTAGGTAGGTGCATAAATGGCAGACAGGGAGGAGGAAATGCCTGCAAGGTGAGAAGTTGGTGGAGAAAAGGTAAATGCAATTGCCCACTTATCTATCCTGGGGTAAAGTCAGAGAAGATGGCTGACACTGACCGTGTGTCTGTCTTTGAAAGACACAGTCCTGACTGTGTATCCACTCAGTTTGGCCAAGGAGTTAGAGGCATTCTCACTTCAGAGCTGAGAGGCAGGTGTGTGCCTTTTCCATGTTTGCATCTACAGCATCCACATCAGTGTCTGGCCTAGAGGAGGCAATCGTATCCTAATGAATGGATGATCACTGGTTCAGGACCTTTTCCAGAACTTACTCAAGTCTGCATACCTACTTGTAATCAGGACTAAGTCCTGGAGGGTGAATGAATAGTGAAATGATATCTCACTAAGCTTCTAATGTGCATCATGCCTCTGGGACCCTCCTCCTTTCCCTTTTCATGACATGTCATTTTGGCTTCCCTATCATCTCCCTCTTTTCTCACTCACCACTCCACCCAGCTCATAGCATCAGTGCAGAAGCTATCATTGGACAGCCAAATGTCTACTAGCACTATTCCCAATTTCCAATCCTTCTCCATTACTCTCAGCCATGAACTAACTCCAGAAAGAGAATATGGCCCATCTTGTTATATAATTGCTTTAGTGATGACCAACCTCAGGTTTACAAACTCAGCCTGATTTTTGTGTCCCTATATCTTTGAAGTAGGTCCTTTAACCTACTTTTCTCCTAATTTGGGTGTCCTTGCTTTTGTCTTACAGCTTCTCCAAAGTACCATCATCATAGGTATCCTAAGTGCAATCCTTCTTAAAGACCTCCTAAAGCATCCAGAAGGAGGCTCCCCCAGTGGGGAATCTCTGTGATAACAATGCTGTCTGGGTCTTGGGATATTTTGTCTGCCCTGATGGCCTCCTTGTCAGACCATTTGCTTCATCATCAGCACCCATATGGAAGCATGGCCCCCTCATACCAGTCATTGCTTTATGGACCAGCAGGCACAGGCCCTGGAAGCAGAGGACGAGCAAGACCTAAGAGTGGTTATCCTTCTCTCACAGACCTGTTTGAAGTAAAAGAAACTATGTGGTGGCATTCAGAGACTTACTAACACTTAGTAATAATATAAGCCCATCAGTTTAACTTGATTGGTGGGTTTTTTCCCATCTAGGACAGAACTAACTCCCTAAAAGTTATCCAACCATATCACCATAGAGTCTGGATTCAATAACCTGACAATGTGCTCTATCTTGTCTAGTCCTATATCTGGAATTCTCATACCCAGGTCCTCACAGAGGAACTTCTTTTATACTTTCAGGTCAGCTCATTTGTTACCACTTCAAAGAAGATTCCCATGGGCACCAAGCCTCACACACTCCCACACCAGTCATTACTTTATTCACTTCATAGCACTTATCTCTTTCTTAAATATTAATTTTTTAAAACCTATCTTCTTATGTGCCTGCCTGATTTCTGATGGTCTGCCTCTCTTCCCTAGAATGCTATGATCATAAGGTAAGACACTGGGTCAGCCATGCTTACTTGTTTCCTCCATGCCAAGAACCTTCATGGGTGTGTGATCAGCACTTAATAAATATGTGCAGATTGAGCAAATACACCCATGTCTTTCACATCATCTCACTCAGCTTCCATAGTAGATAAACTGCCACTCCATCCCAGTTCTCCTCTTCGAGTAGATGCCCCCTGACTCTCTGCTGCTCAGAAAGTCAGCTCATAGCTGCATTCTTTCCCTGACAATCACCCACAGTTACAAGGGACTGCCATGCCCAAGGTTATGCCTCCTCCTTGGAACACTGATGGCCAGTGACCTGCCACTGATATGGAGATATAGAGATCTGACTTCATTGCCTTAACTTTGGACCCTTCTGAAGGGCTGTCATAGCTCCAGAGCTCCCAGTGGCAAACACTAGGAATTCCTTTTTTATGTCCTTTAGGTTAAAGATTTGAGTGGGGTCTTGTGCTCAGCTGGACCTGGAATCCTATTGTGTAGGACTTACTGGTGAAGGGGACCAGCCTTCCTCCATATTTTTCACTCCTTAATATATAGAAATAATAACAAAGTTATATTATGAGAATTTCAGGGCATTCCTACTGGTTTCATCTTGGAAGAAGGAAGGGGTATTCCTTTTGCTAGACAGAAATGTGCCTGGGCAGTGTCTGGGAGGGAGCCTGAAATATGGAGATATAGGTTCTTCTTCCCTTAAACAAAGACAAGCTTTGGTGGTGGCAAGAAAGATTAAAAAAAACTTAGGAGAATGAAAATTGTTAATGAACCATGTACATTTATAAGCTCTAAAAACTGGACTTATTATAAACCTTTTCTGTATTTTGTAGCAATATAAAATATCATTACTTTCATACATTCTTGATTATCAACATAATTACTGGCTTTATTCTTATGTACTTTCTAGTCCCTTGAAATACTGAAGAACAAAGTTACTTTTGGCAGTTTAACAGCTTCAGGTGTACTACTGTGTGGAGAGATGATCATTTGAAATACTGATACCTGGCTTTAACACCTGAGATGGATTTGTAAGCCCTAACCAGCTGGAAGCAGTGACTCTAACTAGAGTAGAATATGATTTTGACATTAAGTAAAAGATATCCAACTGAATGCCAAGGTATACAGAGCAATGTCCTTCCATTTCCTGCTACATGGCAAAAATCACAAAAATGGGAGACAATTTCACTATGTGTCTATTTTTCATTTTTACTGAGTATAAATGCTACGTCAAAGGGTTTTAATATATACTGAAATTTTTTTAAAAACATGAAAAATGTTAGCAATTTAAATAGGAATTAATCAATTCTTACTACTTTCTTAGCCAAAAACCAGTCCCTTGACAACCTCTACTTCTGCAGACTAGTATGGTCACAATATTTTACTTTAATTTTCATTCTTGATTTCTTCCAAACAACATCTTCACACACGAACTCAAACTTCAACACCACATTTAATTCCGTGTCCAAACCTCATAGATGGATCCTGCTGCGGCATTTGCCATGTGCAAAAATTTCCTCTTGGTAGAATCTACTAATCTAAATTTTACATTTTAACCTAATCTCTGTCATTGAAGTGAAACCAAGTTCCTCCTGATATATGATAGTAGAAGATGTCATTTCATTACTTTTGCATATGTGCTTATAATATTCTGTGTGTGCATGCAATTAAGCCTATCTGAGCTCTTGAAAAACATTCAATAGCTTAGGAATATATCCAAACTAACACTAAGTGTATGTGAGCAAATAGAAAATCATTTTTTATAACTAACACTCGTGGTCATCATAATTAAATACAATGAGTCCCAAGACATAAAAGTGATGTGTTCGTGTCTGTATGTGCATGTGTGCATGTGTGTGTGTGTGTAAAAAACACATGTGTATATTAATTTTTTAACATGGACTTTTCTCAAGGTAAATAAAATGGGGGTTATTGAATTATCCTCAAAGGGGCTAGTGAACATCAAACAGTTAAATAAGTCCTAATATTTAAAGATACAGAGTAATAATCATTTCAGAAATGTTGAAATTATAGATTAAGTGGGAAATCTTATAATTTGGCTTAATTGATATATGCTTTTCTGGTAGCCTGTCTCCAACTCAAGGCTAGACTGAGGAGTATAACAGGAAGTGAATGACATTTATATAAGAACATATAAGCCCAGAAGAACCATCTGTCCCCTTGTCTTCACAGTCTATTGACCACTCACCCTCATCAAAAGCTGGTGTGCTTGGGCCCAATCTTGGAAGAATTCCCTCTGGGGTCTCCAGGGACAGGTGAAGTCTCCTATCTTCTACTTCTAGGGATGTTCATGAGGGTGAAAACAGCATCAATTTAATTTCATGTAAGTTTGCCCAGGAAAATAATAAATACCCAAGAAAATAATATTACCTTCACTCTTAACTCCAGAACAGAATGATATTCAGGGAAAGCACTGATCCAGTCCCTAGTCTTGGTGCATTCACATCATCCTGGGAACAAACTAATTCAGAATCCTACCTAAGACATTGCATTGACATTTTCCCACCTCTGTGGTACCATTTAGATAAAAAGACTTCAGCACTCAAGATCCAGAAACGGGCTGACCCAGGAGAAAGTGAGGCTCACTGTGGAAAGTATCCTCAAGTACCATATTAGATCACGCCACAAGTCCAGGTGTTTTGCTGAACCTACTAGCTGAACATGCCACATAAACATACTCCTTCAGAGCCCTGGGCCCTAGTCAATAAGAAAAAGGCTCTGCTTCCTGTGCCCCTATCCAGCCTGGGAGAGGCTGCAGTCATAATGGACCACAGGTACTGAGGTCCTGTGCTTGCTCTTTGCCAGGCACAATGCTTAGACGTTTAAATGGGTGATGATTTCACCCTTGAGTGGTACTGTTAACATAAGCTATTGATGATCTCCTTTTCCCAGCTGGGGAGACAGAGACCTTAAGTCAGTTCCGGAATGAATTCCCCACGGTCACACTAGTAAGTAGAGGTGGGCCTCAGCCCTGAATGCATGAGCTCAACTCCAGAGTTGCCTGACTCATGGCCACACAACACCATCTGGAGACATCAAGTGTGCCATTTCACACAGATTAGGGAGCATCCCACACACTCCTCTGAGAGCCAAGGAAACTTGGTCTCCTCATCCCAGAAGCAGATGGGACTTTAGCATCGCAGTGGCAACCTTTGAATGTCTCAGGGGTCATCTTTGCAACAGAGAAATCTGGTTTGGCAGAAAGGGACTTGCAGGGTTTATACAGTAACTGTAGGGGAGGAGTGGTCATGGAGGAGGAGTATATCCAACCACTGGACACACCCACAAGCCAACTGAAGGTCCTTATCCAGGTCACATGTCTAGACTGTGATAGCTTATTAGAAATTACTCACCACTGGTGTTTCATGTTAATAAACTCTCCTTTTGGGACATTCTCATTGAAACAAGCACATATTCTGAGGAAAATGTTTTCTAGGTAAAATATCTTCCAACTCAATTACAGGGCTCTGGGTCTAGAGCAGTTAAATATCCATACAAGAGAATGTTAGTTATTTTTCCCTTGGGCTTCCTGATACAAGCCAGGGTCACATCCCATTAGACACCATTCCTCAACTCCCCCCCCCCTTCCATTCATTCTTTGAATCACACTCTCCAGGCAGGACAGGTTTACCAGTGAGTCTGCCTGAGGAAGAGTAGGCAGGAGGAAGAGCAGGCAGGAGGAAAAGCAGGCTTGGAACTCAGTCTTTTTCACACACACACACACACACACACACACACACACCTTCCTACTCATGGGAGAATTGTGTCTATCCTGCCACAGTTGCCTCTGCTGTCACACCAGACATCACATCCTCTGGTTAGGTTAGTATCTGGTGAGGGGAACCTGAGTGGCTCAGTCAGTGAAGCAGTTAAGCATCAGACTCTTGATTTTGGATCAGGTCAAGATCTCCTGGTCATGAGATTGGGCCCCACATTGGGCTCTGCGCTGAGTGTGAAGCTTGCTTAAGATTTTCTCTCTCCTTCTACCCCTTTGCCTCACTTGAGTGCTCTTTCTCTTTTAAAAAAACTGTCTGGTGCTGGTGAGCCCCTAAGTATTTGCTCCTTTTGCATAGCCCATATGACACTGCATCGTGGTCTGGAAATGTTCTGGGTCCTGACTCCTACAGAGAGGAAGGCAGGTTCCCCCTATCCCCATACCCTAGTATAGAACCCTATGCATGGTCCATAAATGCAGGTAAATTGAAGAACAAAGTAAATAATCTTATGAAGAAGGAGGAGGAAGAGGAGGAGGAAGGGAAGTAGGAAGACAAAAAGGAGGAGGAAGAGAAGGAGGAAGAAGAAGAAGACACATAAAAATATTTATATCAGACCTACATCAGAGAACGTGAAAGTTTTATAAAGATGTTCAGATAATCTTGGCATGACTTCCCTGGCTTAAATAAGCCTCTGCTTCAAATCTATCTTAAAGAAAGGGAAAATCTGGATGGCAGTTTAAGATAAATATGAACAGAAATAAGAAAAATGACCTCTTTTTTCTAAGTTTATTTATTTTGAGAGAGACAGAGACAGCACAAGTGGGGGGAAGAGGCAGATAGAGAAGGAGAGAGAGAGAATCCCAAGCAGGCTTCATGCTTCCAGTGCAGAGCCTGATGTGGGGCTCGAACCCACAAAGCTGAGAGGTCATGACCTGAGCCAAAACCAAGAGTCAGACACCTAACCGACTGAGTCATCCAGGCACCCCCAGAAATGATCTTTACTCAGAAAATGTAACATGTCATTTGCTTATACTGACTTCATAGAAAGGGTCACAAAAAATTACATAGGAATGCTTATACAGAGTACAACCAGTCATAAAGATACTTCCCCTTTCGTTTTATTATATTTAAAATAATAGTGTTTATTTATTTCTGAAAGAGAGACAGAGACAGAGACAGAGACAGAGCACAAGTGGGGAAAGGCAGAGAGAGAGATAGAGATAGAGGGAGACAGAGAGAGAGGGAGAGAGAGAGACAGAATCTGAAGCAGGCTTCACGACCTGAGCTGTCAGCACAGAGCCCAACAGGGAGTTCGAACTCATGAACCATGAGATCATGACCTGAGCAAAAGTCAGATGCTCAACCGGCTGAGCTACCCAGGTGCCCCATATTTTATTATATTTTTAACCATAGGGATAGATCACAAATGTTTGTTTCCTCAGCTTCACACCAGAGTTTATAATATCTTAGCCAATATACAATTACATTGTTTATTCTAACTTTTATTTTGTATTTAATTTGATTACTTGCAAAAATAAAAGAACTAAATGAACATATCTCTTCTCATTAAATTAATTTTTAATTATAGGCCACAATGGAAAATATTAAGACCTGATTAAAATTGAATATACTGCAAAGAAGCCTGAGAAGGAGGTATAACAATAAAAACCAATATATTTTATTTTAAGTATATAACATTTTAAATAGCTTCTGACTATGAGGAAGCTGAAGGGCCAAAGAGACAACTGATGATTGTCTCCACTGAGCAAATGAGTCCAGTTTGTGCTGTTTGAGGCACCATCCTGAAATGGGATCAGCCTGGGGCATAGAGGCCTCTGGAACATCCTGGATGGGAGGAGGGAGACCAAAAGACCTGGCCAGTGATGCTTCTCCACTGCTTTCCTCCAAACTCAAGTCCATCAGAGAAGCCTGTAGTGCCTCACAGTCACCGGAGGGTGTCACTGCAACTCTTGATCTAAGAACCTGCTTGCCCTCCCAGAGCACAGCCCAGTGCAAGAGTCAGACCCTCTGATCAGATGCCCCAAAAAGTGTCACTCTGTACTGCTTAATTTAACTCTGAACTGGAGCTGAGAGCTGGCCTTTAATGGAAATTTGAGACATGCAAACCAATTAATTTCCATCTCACACTGCAACCAGAGTCTCCTATGTTTCTGTATGCTTCAAGAGAAAAATAAAAACCAAAAAACCTTTGCTTCTTGACTGTATTTCTCTCATACTGGGCTTTTGATATATGTATTTGAATAGGGAATAAATTTTTTTATGCAGTAATTTCTCTTGGCATTCTTTAAATGTTCATCCAGTGTCTCATTTATCACATGTCCTGTGCTCTGACAGTTTTTCTTTGTGGATCTCAGTGGAACCCTGCAGGGATAACAGGATAAATGTCCTCAGCCAGATCTGTTAGCTCAGGGCACAGCTTCCTACTGGGGAGGTACATTGAGGGAGTGTTACTTCTTATCTCACCTCTGAATTTACTGATTGGTTTGCTACCAACCACTAGCCCTTCTTTCTACACTTCTTTACCCATCTCTACACAGTATTATTTGCAATGGAATAAAACTTCTTAAAGCTGGGGAGGATACTCTCTTCAATAGAGCAGCTCCCAGAAAGAATTTAAAAAATTTTTTTAATGTTCTTTTTTTTTTTTTTTTTTGAGAGAGAGAGACACACAGAGCATGAGCGGAGGAGGGTTGGAGAGAGAGACACAGAATCAGAAGCAGGCTCCAGGCTCCGAGCTGTCAGCACAGAGCCTGACACGGGGCTCAAACCCACAAGCTGTGAGATCATGGCCTGAGCTAAAGTTGGCCGCTTAACCAACTGAGCCACCCAGGTGCCCCAAGGATTTAGAATGAATCTATAACATTCACCTACAATCAACCTTACATTCAAGGTGCTAAAGGACAAAGCTTTTCTCATGGAATAGAAAGTTATTTGTAAGAACAACAAGCAAGCACATTATGGTTACTTTCAGATTTGGGTGTTCGGTAGATATTTTCTTGAAAATGAAAGAAGGGAGTCTCACTTTTAGGAAAACAATTGAATGTATTTGTTGACAATACTAAAATTTGATATTTCGAGTGGACATTAAAAGTTTGGAAAATTTGTATTCACCATCATGAGCTTGACAACTTCTCAATATTTCATTACTACTCTAGTGAGATTTTTGTGATATTGTGTCAACATTTGCCTGATCTACATGACTCTGTGAACCAATATTTTCGAAAGGAGCAATGCATGTCACAAAATCATGCATGGGTAAAAAGTATATTCAAAGTACAGATAGACCAATGGATTACAGTGTAACAGAGTCTGGGCATTTCATTATACAGTAACAGGTTTCACATTGCAATGAAATCCTAAGAAATTACTCCTTAGGATATAAAAGGATATCCATGATTACCTGAAAGATCTAATAAAATAGTCATCAATTTTTTAACTACAAATCTGTCTCAGGCTGGATTTTCTTCAATCAAAATTATATATCACAAAATATTCAATGCAGAAACAGATATGGAAATCGTTGGGTTAAACCAGATATTACATAGATTTAAAAAATGTAAAATATATCACTAAATTCTTGTTAATTTATTTTGTTTGATAATATAATTGTTTTTATAGAAGTACATTATTTATGCAGGCTTTTTTGTTATTTTCAAATGAATTAATAAATGCATATATTAACATGACTCAGTTTAATTTTAATATAGTAAATATTGCTGGAAATAATGCACATCAATAAAAGTTTTTGGAGTCTTCAATAATTTTTAAGAGTTTTACATAATAATGAGAGCACTTTTGCTGTACCAGTGGGCACATGGACTAGGGTTTTGTATCTTATGCTAAGTTAATTCACACATTTGAATTTCATGGCTGCTAATGGGAATTTCACTGAGATTTGATGTATCTTAAGAGATTTAAGTTACTAGAAATGGTTTCAGATACAGAATGGAAAGAATGAACATAAAGGGCTAGTCTTTGCTCAGTATTAAGGAAGATAGAATGACAAATAGGAGTTAAACACAATGAAGGACCTCTTGACTGCAAGGGTAATTTCTACATTGGAGTCCTGCTCTGTGGAATCCCTCTGAAGTAAAACAACAACAAACAAACAAACAAAAACCCGATAAAATGCCCCACTCCCACTCTTGAGGATAATTTATCTTTATAATGTTAGAAAAATTTCAAATGTACAAAAACATTGCAAGGCTTTTATCACGAACACCCATACATCCATGCAGATTCTTCAGTTAACATTGTACAATACTTGCTTTTACACCTATCTGTATAGATCAGATTAACCCATGGGGTTATAGGATTCATGCTGTGATCTAACTGCATTTATCAGTCAACATTATATTAGGAAGTTCCTTCTGTGTTATTAATACTAATCTTTAGCACCATGTTCAAAAGTGTGCAGCCCGTTCTTGTAAGGGCACCCCGGGGTCTATTTAATTTATTTCAGATTGTTTAAACTCTTTACTAATTTGAGAAATGCTGAATGGACACATTTTTCCCCAACAACGATCCATTATTTCTTTAATTTCAACTCTAAGAACTAGGATCCTTCAGTGAATGAATTTTTCCAAGGTTTCTTGTGGGTAATGTGGCAAGTTTTGTCAACATGATTTTCCTGTGCCAAGTGAGTTCATATGTAGACATCAAAGAAAATATAAAGTTAAGTTTGAAGAAAAGAGGTATTGAAAGGACACTGTAGCTCTTCTCAGACATCCTGCCTCATAGTGGGTCCTCAATAAATATCAAAGGAATAAATAACTTAATTATGAAGTATAGTGCTAGAAGATTAATTTCCAGAGTCTCTCATTGTAAAAGTGAGAATCACAAACTTGCTGTCAGGTCAGACCTCTGCCTCCGTCCCATCCTCCATCAAATCTTCCTCACTCCCTATATGGGAACATTTTTACTCAAATTAATTGTTACAGAATTAAGATGATTTATTATATAACTTTAAAGTTCATTATGGTAAATACACTTCATAAATCAACTATATTCTTTTAGTAACAGCTTTAACTAGCTATAAATTACACATCATAATGTTCACCCTTTAAAAGTGGACAACTGTTTTTAGTATATTCACAAGTTGGTTACCAATTAATTGACTACCACTATCTGATTCCAGACATGTCATCACTCAAACAAGAAAGCCTACCTATACCTTTTAGCTCTTATTCTTCACTCCTCCTAGCCTCAGCCACTGGCATCCACTAATATACTTTCTGTCTTTATAAATTTATCTATTCTAGATATTTATATGTCATATCACAAAAAATTGGTTCTTTTATGTTTGTTTTTTTCATTTAACAAAATGTTTTCAATGTTCATCTATTATATAGCATAACTCAGTACTTCATTTCTTCTAATTACTGAATAATATTCAATTGTGTGGATATATAACATCTTTTTTATCCATTCATCAGTTGGTGGACATTTGTATTTTTCCACTTTTTATTTATCCTGGATAATGTTGCTATGAACATTCATGTGCAAGTTTTAGTGTGAATATATATTTTAATGTATTTTGGCTATATACCTAGGAATGGAAATGATGAATCATATAGTAACATTATGTTTAAATGAGGAACAGCCAAACTGTTTTCCAAAGCAGATGAATCATTTTACACTTCCACCAGCAATGTACAAGCGTTCTAATTTCTCCATATCATCACAAAGACTTGTTATGATGTCTTTGTGTTACAGCCATCCTAGTGGTTGTGAGGTGGCACTTCATTGTGGTTTTGATTTGCAATTCCTTCATGACTCAGGATATTGAGCATTTTTTCATGTACTGATTGGTCATTTGTATATCTTCTTTGGAGAAATGCCTATTCAAATCCCTTTCCCATCTTTAATTAGCCTATTTGTCTTTGTATTGTTGAGTTGTATAGGCACACACTCTTATTTTCTCTATTCTCATGGTCTGTTTGTTTACACACAGGATACAGACTTCCCACCAGGTTAAAGGCTGGGGATCACTAAGCAGCTCCCATCCAGTGAAAGATTTTGAGGCACAAAGAGAGTATGAGATAAACATGCCATAGCTCATGATGGAAGACAGTGGAGACAAACATTTTCCCATTGAAGATGAAACCCTGAACACCTTGGGCTTTTCTGGCACAACACAATTTGATCCAACAGATTACAATTCTGTAATCTCAGAATAATTGACAGTGCTCTTTCCTTCTTAAAAGTGTTTCAATTGGAACAAGAATTCACATGATGTACAAGTCCTAGGTATACACACTGCTGAACAGCAAAAGCCTATTCAAAAACTCAACAATGTAAACAATGTAGGTTGTGCATCAACCAGGCTGTGTGCAAGAAAGGTGGTGCTGCATATAGCAGGTGTAGTCACTGACCTCCGGGAGCTTTCATCTAGTTAATGAGAGTCTTCCCTAAAAGTCTTCCATAAAATCTTAGAAATTAAGATTGTGGGAATTGAATCATGCTTTAAACGCATGTGATATAGTCACCCATGTAACAGAACCCTGCAGTAAACTTTAACAAACATTAAATTCTTACAGTAGCTTCTCTGGTTGGAACATGCAGCTACTGTAAGCCACAAAATATAAGAAAGTATATTAGCATTTCTTAAAGTCTCCTTTTGATGCTTCTGTGTGCAGCTATATGCTCCTGCTCTTCCTCAGGTCCCTGATGAATGCTGAGCCTTCAAGGCTCCCATTCACACACACTCAGCACCACTCATCCTTAGACAGCTCCTGTTGGGTTGGGAGGTGTCATTGTGCTTCCACCCCAAAGTGAGGAATGGCCCAAGACATATTCATTCATTGTAGTTAAAATAACTGGAGAAGGAGGGGTGCCTGAGTGACTTTGTCGGTTAAGTGCCCAACTTCAGCTCAGGGCATGATCTCACTGTTCATGAGTTTGAGCCCCGAGTCCAGCTCTGTGCTGACAGCTCAGAGCCTGGAGCCCGCTTCAGATTTTGTGTCTCCCTCTGTATGCCCCTCCCCCACTTGCACTCTGTCTCTCACTCTGTCTCAAAAAAAAAATAAACATTAAAAATAACTGGAGAAGGATATATTTTTGTTACCTTGAGAAGATTTTAGGCTATGGTGATGATAGCACTGCATGAATTCCATCTAACACTCTTGAGAAGGAGAGGACAGGGACTTACATTATTCCCATGGTGAATAAATGCACAAATGATAACTTTCACCTGCTGTCAGTTTTCTTGTCACCAGGAGTGAGGCTTGCCACTCTACAAGGGTTATCTAACTTCATCCTCCTATTATTACTGTAATTTTCAGACTATGAAACTAAGGCTTAGAAAGATACAGCAATTGTCCAAGATCATCCAGTTTATCAGTGCAAACTTGGATTTGAGCCAAAGCAATCTAACTTTGGAATTAGCCAGCTAACTCATCAACCTTTTTTTCCTCTTTTCTTTCAAAAGCTCTATGAGCCCTTACAGAGCCAGGCACTGCCCTCAGGGGCTAGAAGTGCCAGAGAGAACAGAGAAAACTGCTATTGCTCATGGTGCTCACTGAGGTTGGAGATACAGTGAACACAGAAAAAAGAGCACATATGATGTCTCAAAGAAAATAAAGCAGAACCTAAGGTGGGGGTGTGGTAATGTTAAACACAAACAAATCTGGGAAGGCTTCTTGAACATGGTGTAATTTACACCAAGACTTGGAGAAAGTGTAAGAATATTATGCATAAGTGTATGAGAAAAGGCTTCCGGTCTGAGAGAAAAGCTAATGCAGTATTCTCAGGCAAGCATGCCTGGCATGTGCAGGACACAGGTGTCCAGTGTGGCTGAGCCCATGGAAGAGCTAGCATTGTGTCAGTGTTAAAGGCAGAGAAACCTTGGTAACATGGTAAGAACTTGGTCTTTATTCTAAGTGAGGTAGAAAGCAACTGCAAGAATACATCTGACCAGTCTGGCTGCTCTAATAAGATGGAGTGTATATGCCCAGGTGGTGGCAAGAGGCATCTGCTAGCCCTCACATGAAGAGAGTGTCACTGGGCCAGATAAAAGTTTCACAGGCACAGAGAGTGGACATAGGACCTCAGAATTCAGTAACTACATGTGAGGGAGAGACATCCAAGACAATTCTGAAGTCTGCAAAGACAGAAATTTCACTTAATGAACAGAGAAAGGAACATAAAAGGACTTGTTTGGGATGGTTTGTAGCTGTTACACTTGAAATACTAGATGAACACTCAGCTATCTGAATACCCATCCCTTTTCAATGCCTCTTTGTCAACAATAGCAAAATTAAATGAGATAATATGGATAATACAGATAAAATGAGGTATCAGTTTTTTTTTACAAAGTGAGCACCTGTCCATCTTGGACAGGTCACAGAGATGGTTTTCTTTATGTTATCCTTTCAATTCTTTGAGTTAACTATCACTATTCCCATACACACTATCAGGACCTATGACTTTCACTATGTCACCCCCTGCTTCTGTGTCAAGTGTGGGGCAGGGGAAGACACTAAGAACATTGCTCAGCATTGACTCTCAAGCTCAGCTATAGGGATTAAGGGCTGAGTCTGATGCTGATATATGGCCAGTGGCCCCAAGGAAGTTGCTCCTGCAGCCTCCTTCTCCATCACCAGCATGGATTGATGTGAGCACCTGCCTTACAGGCCAGTGAAGAATAACCTCAGAAAGTCCCTGACCCAAAATGTGCTCACTGTCTCTCATTTTTTCATTCTTAGAGTTCCATGCTTCAATATTTTTAGTCTTAATTTGAAGACTATCAACTTGCTCATTTCACCTTGGATTTATGTCTTGTGGGATTTCCTGGGTCAATTTTTCTAGTTTCAAGATATGAAAAAGAGAAGCTGACAAATCTTTTACCCACACAGCCCCCCGCCCCGGAAGTGTAGAGGGCTGAACGCACACTCTCCCTTGGACTTCTTTCTCTCATTATCTGCCCTGATTTACGAGGTGAAGAGTGACAGGGAGATAGAGATTAAATGGCTGAGCAGTTTGGCAGAGTCCCTACGTGGCATGCAGTCTTAAAAAAAGTAAGATGACAAAAAAGAAAAAAAAAACACATTCACAAGAAGAATACCTGGCTTGTCTAGACCTGTGTATTTTAGCTGCAAAGGAATATCCAGTGGACACAGTTTCTTGTGGAAAACTTGTGACCTCCAAAAGCCACACAACCCGTGTCTTCTGTCTTAACACTCATGACTCATGACAGGCCAACCTTGTTTGTCTGCCAGGTCTGGGGAGACTTTTCTCTTCCGCTAAGGTTTCCAGAGGCTGCCTTACTGTGCTAACCTCCCTATGCAGACCTGTCATTCCAGTTGTTCCCCCATTTCTCATCCAGGTCCATCCTGACTCCCCAAACACATGAATCAGTGGGAGTTCTACAATTCATTTGACAAATAATCAGAAACTTCTCTTATGTTGATAATATCTGTGCTATCTGCAACTACACTGCAAACCCTTCAATCATCCTTTGTGTATCAGAAAAATCAATATGTATTTAATACTTCTATTTCTATGTATTGATAACATCCATTTTCAGAAAAAGACAACTATAGTTTATTGAATTGATGTTGGATTTTTCCTACAATAATTCGTCCCAAAATTGAGTTATAAAAAGAGCACTGGAGGGGCTCCTGGGTAGCTCAGTCAGTTAACCATCTCACAGTTCATGGATTTGAGCCCTGCATCAGGCTCTGTACTGACAGAGAGCCTAGAGCCTGCTTCAGATTCTGTGTCTTCCTCTCTTTCTGCCCTGCCCCCTTCTCTCTTTCTGTCTGTCTCTGTCTCTGTCTCTCTCTCTCTCTCTCTCTCTCTCTCAAAAATAAACATTAAAAAAGAAAAAAGAGCACTGAACCAGAAATCAGGAGATGTGGTTTCCCATTGTAGATCTACCAGGACCAGCTGTGTGCCTGTGAGAAGCACAGGTAACCTCTCTGGGCCCTGGTTCCTCATGATTGGAATGAAAGTCTTAGATGAGATTATCAGCTTCAAGTTTGAAACTTTTAAATGTCTCTTGTGTACATAGAAGATGATGTACATGAATGTTAAAAAGATAGCTGGCAAAGCAGTTAGGAAGGAAGAAACATGTGACAGGAGTGGTGTTTTCTCCAACCAAAGTTTATTGTGTGTACAAAGGGGAAAATCACAACCCAACACAGTAACAGTCTGACTATTGTTTAAGTTGCCAAAAATAAGTACTGATAAGAAGTGTTTTTGTCACTAAAGAAAAATAAATAAGGGCAGCAAAGAATGCAGTCAGGTATGAACAAAAGGACAAACATGGTCTGCAACTCAATGGGGAGCCCCCCCCCCAAAAAAAAAACATGTTCTGGGAGAAAGATCGCAGCTCAAGAATTCTTCTAAAATGCATGTTTCCCCCAAAGTACAAGTTCTAAAGTCCCCTCCATTTTCTGATAAACTGTAAATTGTGGAAAACTTTTCACAAAGTTCGTAAAGCAGGCAAGTTTCCGTTATTTCAGCCAAACAATAAAGAAATACCCTTAGGTGGGTTTGCAAGAACAGAAAGGCAGACTCAATGTCTGGTCAGTATGTTCTTAATGCTGGAAGATTGCAAAGAGGCATTTGCCTTCAACAAGGTTGGCAATGTCCTGGTGAGAGTGGAAGCTGAGAACACCATGATTTGTCATTTCTATTGTACCCTATATTTGATTTAAATGAAAATAAAAATAGGTAGAAGTGTGTTTCCTCTGAAAAAACAAAATAATCCCTCTTCTGAGAGAAAGTTATTGCAGACCTCATTTCACTTTGGTCTCTGGCTATTGAGAAGATCATCCTTCATTTTATAACAACTAATTATAACAACCCAGAGGGCTAGAGAAGTATTTGAGTTCTCCTCTAACAGCTCCAGTTTTATTTTAAATATTATATACATAATTTGCTCTTTAGCAATCTATTTCATCATTCTCCAGTCACAGAAAATTCAAACACTGGAGTCATTTCTGATTCCCTTTTCACCCTTGACTCACTCACTAGTGAGTCTTTGTCGCCTCTGGTCCTCTCTCCCCCTTTCTACTGTCACTACACAACTATCTAATATCTATCTAACTTGACGGTCTCTTTTCCTTATTTCTCTGGCTGTCCATGAATTCTGCTAGACATTGCTCTTTTCTTTTTTCTTAAATTTTTTTTTGCATTTTATTTATTTTTGAGAGAGAGAGACAGAGCGTGAACAGGGGAGGGGCAGAGAGAGATAAAGAGACACAGAATCCGAAGCAGCCTTCAGGCTCCGAGCTAGCGGTCAGCACAGAGCCCGACGCGGGGCTCAAACCCACAAACCATGAGATCATGACCTGAGCTGACATCTGACGCTCAACCGACTGAGCCACCCAGGCGTCCCGACATTGCTCTTTTCCAAGCTTATAAGTGATCTTTTCATTTCTTAATTCAAAAGCTCTCCTTGTTGTTGTCAGAAAACAGTTGAGATCTTCCAGGCTGACATTTTGTTCTAGGCTTCTCTCGCTCTCCCTTTTTTCACTGCACACTGTTTATGAATCTCTTGGTCTGTCCACCATTATCTTTCCTCTCAAAACAACTATCACCATAATTGCTTGTTAATCCTAACTTTAATACCAAAAATGCCAACTCTTCCCTGATTTCCTATGACAGGAATAATTTCCTGCCTCCTAAAATGTCAGAAGAAATTGTACTTTCCTTATCACTATTTGCATTATTATGTGTTAGTATTAGTATATTATCTATACATAATAGCTGGAGAGAAGCAAAGTACAGTAGTTAAAGAGTATAAAATTTGTGGGCTTGTTTTAGAATCTTGACTCTTGGGACCTGAGCAAGTTACTTAACCACCTTGGGCCTCAGTGTCCTCATCTGAAAAGTGAAAAAAACAAAGGTATGTATCACACTAGGGTTTTAAAGGGGTTACATTAATTAATTATTACATAAATAAAACGATTGAAACAGTATCTCATACATAGTAGTAACTGCTCAATAAATTATTACTGGTTCCAATGAAGGGAGTGCCTGATATTTATTTAACTCTGAAATCTTTTGTTACCATTTTCAAGGACATCTTGCTTTGAAAATACCTAGCTCTTAACAATTAGCTGTAACTGAAATAGCATATGAAGATACTTCTGGATTCAGCTCCAGGCTGAAAAGAGCTTACAAGTTGTCACAACTGTCCTTACAATGAGAAAAGCCTGGACTAACTGAAAGTCAATGACTTTTTTAAGACTTATCCAAGAACCGAGGTCACGAGGCAAATCATCACTCAGAAATATGGAGGGACACATTAGCATAGAGAGTCAAAGCAGAAGTCTATTCATCTGGAGGAGAAATCACTGAAGCCATAAACTTGTAGGGACACTAACATAATAATTTTAATGATTATTGGAGGCTCAGTGTAAACAAGAATGAGGCTGAAAAACATCTTGGAACAACGACCTCAGGGGTTCTCCAACATTTTTATGGACTTAATCTCAAGGAACCCTGTAAGGTTCTCAAAGTAAAAATCCAAGAAAGGTCTTTCTCTGGCATAAGATTAAGTGTAATACAATATACCTGGAGCATTTTCTATATAACAAAGACCTACACTAGAGGGGAAATGTCTTTACCAGAGCCTTATCTTAATCAGAGAAGGGCATTCCTGGCACTTCAGGATCCTCTGGCCTTCCTGTCTCACCTAAGAGGGTCAGGAACAGTCAACATGGACTAGGGCTTCAAGGAAATCAGATAGAGACACTGTAGCCAGGAGGGGAGTATGAGTAAGGAAGAAAACATCTTATACCACAGAAGAAATATTTGTGAAAGTCTTAGCCAGAAACTCAGGCCTCCTTAAAGACAGAGAAGCAATTGTAAAATTAGAGAAAGTTCCTCCTCCCCAATACCTCACCATGAACCAACAGGGTTCCAGTCTAAGAACAATAGACTAGAGATGAGAGAGTTGCAGGATGCAGACCCTCTCTGAGGAGACAAACTTGGCAAGCCTAAATCACTCAACAAGGACAGTGGGGGAATTCTCAGCCTGTAGCGCCTACAGCTCCAGCAAACGACACACAGCCCAATTCCTCACATTAAAAGCCTATTTATTTGTATTTACTAACCAATACAACTTTCCTGGCTTTCAAAAAAAAATTAAAGTCAGGCCAAAAGGGAACAGAAAAACAAAAACAATCTGGAGAGACAAAGCCATCAACAGAACTACACTCACAGATGCCACAGATGTTAGAATATTCAGAAAAGAAATTTAAATGAACTATGATTAATATGTTAAGGATTCTAATGGAAAAAATACAGGGCAGTTGAGTTATATAAGCAGAAAGCTGAAAACAAAACTCTAAGAAAATATTAAAAGGAAATGTTATAAACCCAAAACACTGTAACGGAAATAAAGACTATCTACATGGATTCATCAGTAGACTTAACACAATTAAGGAAATAGTGAAGATAGGTCAATAAAAACTTCTACAACAAATGAAAAGAAAGGAAAGCAAAAGAGACCATAACATCCAAGAACTGTAGGGCAATTACAAAACGTTTAATGTATACATAATTAAAATACCAAAAGGAGGAGAAAGAAAGGAAAAGAACTATATGAACTAATACAATAAGGGCTAAAATCTTTCCCAGATTGACAGACAACAAACCACACCTCCAGGAGGCTCAGAGAACATGAAGCGGGATTAAAACAACAACAACAACAGGCAAAAACTCTACCACCTAGACATATCATATTCAAACTGCAGAAAACCAAACACAGTGAATTTTGGGAAAAAATGATTAATATTGTAGCAGGTGGTAAGAGGGCTTGTAAATCCTAACATTAGAAAAACAAGGAGAAAAGTTATGTTTACAGGAAAACCTACACACTGATGTTGGGAAGCAACCAAAATGTTTTTCAGTGGGTTAATGGATAATCTGTGATACACTCAAACAATGAAATATTAATTAGCACTAAAAACTAATGAATTATTAAGCCATAAAAAGATATGGAAGAACATTATGTGCACATTATTAAGTGAAAAAAAATTTGAAAAGGCCATATACTGTATGATTCCAACTATATGACATTCTGGAAAAGGTAAAACTATGGAGACAATAGAAAAAGCAGTGGTTGCCATGAGATGGAGGCAGGGTGCAAGGATGAATTGGCAGAGCACATAGAGGTTTTTCAGCAGTGAAAGTGTTCTGTGTGATATTATAATGTGAACACATGTGATTATACATTTTTTAAACCCATAGAATGTACAACATCAAAAGTTAACCCAAATATAGACTGTGGACATTGGGTGAGAATGATATGTCAATGGGGACACATCAATTATAATAAACATATCACTCTAGTGGGGGACATTTATAATGGGAATGCTACACTTATGTAGGGGCAGGGCTATACGGAAAATCTCTGTAATTCCTCTTAATTTTGCTGAAAATCTAATAATAAATAAATTATTTTTAAAAGTTGCCAGCAAAAGACTGGAGTGAAATATTTATAATATTGAAAGAAAGAATAAAACACTAACCTGTAATCCAATATCCAGATAAATTGTCCTCTAAAAGTGAAAGAAAAACACTTTCTCATACAAACACAAACTAAGGAAATTTGTCAACTTGCCCTTCAAGAAATGTTAAAATCTGTTCATCAGACAGAAGAAAAATGACATCAGATCTACATAAATAAAGAAGTGTCAGAGAAAAATGAAGACAAAATAAATATTTTACTAATTGATATAAAATCTAACTGTGTAAAATAGTAATAATATGATTATAGCATATCAACAAGTAAAATAAAAGATAATGTTATAAAGGACAGAAAAAAAGCAAGTTTTCTATTCAGGAATCTGCACTACACATGAAGCAATACCTCATTATTTGAAATTAGATTTACATTTGTTCAGAATGTAAATTGCAAACGTTAAAGAAACTATCATTTAAAAAAGTAATATAATTGATATGCTAAGAAGCAAATGGAATCACATAAAACCCCATGAAATGCTCAATTAAAACCAGAGAAGGCAGAAAAGGGGAGAAAAGAATCAAAAAACAAATGTAATGAAAAGGAAACAGTTATTAATCCAGCTATGTCAATGATCACTTTAAATCAAAATGCTGTAAATACTTCAGGTAAAAGACAGAAATTGTCAGAGTGGATTAAAAAAAGAGATCCATATGTTGTCTGTAAGAAACCCATTTTCAACATAAAGGCTCTGGTTAATATTAAAGGGATGGAGAAAGATACACTGACATTAATCAAAAGAATTTCAGACAAAACTGACATCAGAATAAGAAAGTTAATCAGGGATAAAAAGTAGCATTATATGTAATGGTAGAAGTGTTAATTCTACAAGAAGACAAAGTAATCCCAGATGTGTATGCACTTAACAAGACAGCATCAAAATATATGAGGTAAAACTGAAAACTGAAAAAAAGGAGAAATACATAAATCTGTTGAGACTTCAACATTCCTATCTCAATAAATAGGAGAAACTTATGCAGCAATTAGATGGCAGAGAAGACTCACATCTAAATCAAAAAACAATGTTTTATCAATTGGTAATTTTCCAATTAGTTCAAAAACTTATGATCAAAGAATGCACTAATCTATGGCTTAAAATGTCTTAAATGTTTATAGAATTTGATATAATGATCAATAATTTCATCATAAAATTACATTAACTTTCAAAAGTTAAGAGTATTTAATTCAGCTAAATTAAAAGAATGTTTCCAATAGTCACTTCTGTCCAATATTAACTTTTCACTATGGGACTTATTTAGTAAAAATTCTTTACGAAGACTAGTAATGGATCAAGCTGAAAGATACATATTAAATAGTGAAGAATCATTGTATTAGAATTCATAGTCTGCATCAGATCTATAATAAAAAATATCATCACTTCACATTGCTGAGGTTTTAAGACTAATAAAGAAATCTCTCATCTAAAACAGAGTTTGACCTAATGTTTCTGTTATTCCAAGCATGTAAGCACAAGAATGTGTTATGTCAGAATAAGCCTAACAAATTGAGAGGAAAATGAAAGCAGAATAGGAGAACCCTGGGCTTGCCTTGTCCCATGAATAAAATTAGAAAACTACCAAATCATCATAAATACCCCAGAAATTACCTGGAGACTGATGTAACAAACTCCATAACTAGAGGGAAAGAAGAAACCACATTGAAGAAGGTAGACAGTACAGAGACTTGGTTTCAGGGAGGAAGGATTCTGGTTTCTGTGGAGGGGAGGGAGCCATGGTTGCAGACAAGGGCCAGAAAGAGAGGGGAAATACACAAGGAGAACATTTCTCCATAGCCATTGGCTTCAGGAGTGAAAAGGGCTGAATTTTATGAGTTTTTGCAACTTTAAACCTGGAGTTTTAAAGGTCAGCAGGCTTGGCTGAGAGAGAGCCTGGAGGGCACTGCAGTGGTCTTGGAGAAGGCAGACAAACAACCCAGGGAGATACAGAGTGGAAATACTTACCTGAAGGCAACCAGGGCACACAGTGGGAAAATTATTTGCTCTTCTCAGGTGTCCCTAAAAGGCAGTGCTCCTGGAAATATCTCTCAGGGAACAAATGAGCTGACTGGTGCCATTTCCCTCCCTGTCCCTCAGAACAAACACAGAGCCACCTGTGGGAAACAACATGGGCTGGACACTGGCTGCCTAACTTGCTTACACTAAGTCCTATCCCTCTGCACTCTGGTGGCACTGCGCTTCTCAGTCACACTTTCCTCAGTCCCAGCGTGGTAGGTACCCTCACCCAAAAGACCAGCATAAACCCCGGCCCACATCATGTCTCCAGACCACAGACTTTTGCAGGGATCAATATCAGTGGAGGTGGGGACAGGTCTTATTTCACAAGAAGACCAGAGCACAACTAGTTAAAACTCACCACATTCAGGCCAGGGACCAATTACTTCCCACAGTAGGCCAGGGGATGAGTGGCATGAAGGACAGAGTAGCCATAACACAACAGCAGAGTGCATGTAATACACACTGGAGACACTCCCTGAAGCACCAGGCCCTGGACACTATAAGACCTCTTCTTCAGAAGGCCATTCATTACTTTCAGGAGCAGGAAATATAACTGGCTTTTCTAACACAGAGAAGAAGCCTGAGATTTAGACAAAATGAGAGACAGACGAATTTATCCCAAATGAAAGATGAGACCATGACCAGATATCTAAGCTAAACAGATACAAGTAACATGCCTGATAACTTAAAGCAATGATCATATGGATACACGCCAGACTTGAGAAAAGAATGGAAGAATTCAGTGAGACCCTTATTATAGAGATAAAAAAGGTTAAAAAAGAATCAATCAAAAAAGAAGAGTGGAATAAATGTAATTAGAAACATGCTTAATGCAATAAAAGTAGGCTGGAAGAAGCAGATGAACAAATTAATGACAAAGTAATGGAACGTAATGATGCTGAACAAAAGAGAAAAAAAAGAATTATGCAACACAAAAAAATAGACTTAGGAAACTCAGTGACTCCATCAAAATTAATAACAGTTGTATTATAAGAGTCTCAGAAAAAGAAGAGAGAGAAAAGTGGGCACAAAATTTATTTGAAAAAATAATAGCTGAAAACATCCCTAATTAGGGAAAAGACACAGACATCCAGACCCAGGAGGCACAGAGAACTTCTATCAAAATCAACAAAAGCAGGCCCACACCAAGACATAAAGTAATTAAATTTGCAAAATATAGTGATAAAGAAAAAATATTAAAAGCGAAAAGACAAAAGATGTCAGTAATTTAAAAGGGAAAACCTGTAATGCTACCAGGATATTTTTTAACAGAAACTTGGCAAGCCAGAAAGAAGTGGCATGCAAAAAGCTGAATAGGAAAAATCTGCAGCCAAGAATACTCTATCAAGCAAGGATATCATTTAGAATAAATGGAGAAATGAAGTTTCCCAGAAAACAAAACAAAACAAAAACTAAAGGAATTTGTGACCACTAAACCAGCCCTACAAGAAATATTAAAGAAGACTCTGAGTGGAAGGAAGGATGAAAAATGACTATAGGGATGCCTGGGTGACTCGGTTGGTTAAGTGTCTGACTTCAGCTCAGGTTATAATCTTGCTCCATCAAGCTTCACGCTGGCAGTGTAGAGTCGGCTGGGGAGTCCTCTCTCTCTCTCTCTTCCTTCCCTACTTGTGCTCTTGATCTCAAAATAAATAAATAAACTTTTAAAAAGTGACCATATAAAGGCAGGAAACACAAAAGCAGTAAAAAATAAATATTTCTGTAAAAAATCAGCCAAAGAACTCATAAAAAAGGAAATAAAATATAATAACATATCTAAAACATAGGAAGGAGAGGAGAAAAGTATAAGTTCATACTTAAAACAACCATTAATTTAATATAGACTGATATTTACAGAAAATGTTGTATAAACCTAATGGTAAACATATATCAAAGACCACTAAAAACATGTAAAAAAAATAAAGAGAAAGAAATCCAAATGTATCACTAAAGAAAATCAGCACAATATGAATTAGAGAAAGACAAGAAAAGATCAGAGAAAATCTCCAGAAACAATCACAAAACAAGTAATAAAATGGCAATAAATACATATCTAATAATAACTATGACTGTTAATGGACTCCAATTAACGGACTCCAATAAAAAGATAGAGGGAGTCAGAATGGATAAAAAAGAAAAAGACCCATCTATATGCTGACTACAAGAGACTCATTTTGGACCTAAAGATACCTGGAGATTGAAGGTGAGGAGATGGAAGAATATTATCATGCAGATGGACATTAAAAGAAAGCTGGAGTAGCAAAACATATATCAGACAAACTAGACTTTAACACAAAGGTTGTAACAATAGAAAAAGAGGGCACTATATAATAATAAAAGGACAATCCAACAAAAAATATAAAAATTATAAATATGCACTCAACATGAAAGCACCCAAATACATAAAACAATTAATGACAAACAGAAAATAATCAATAATAATACAATAATAGTAGGAGACTTCTTACACCAATGGACAGATCATCTAAACAGAAAATCAACAATAACATGAAAGCTTTGAATGACACACTGGTTCAGATAGATTTAATAGGTATATTCAGAACATTCCATCTTAAAACAGCAGAATAAAACATTCTTTCCAAGTGTACATGGGACATTCTCCAGAATAGATCATATATTAGGCACAAAATAGATCTTAACAGATGCAAGAAGAGTGAAGTTAAACCATCCATGCATCTTTTCTGATCACAATGCTATGAAACTTGAAGTCAACCATAAGAAAAATCTGGAAAGACAACATGTACATAGAAGTTAAATAGCATGCTACTAAACAATGAAGGTCAACCAGGAAGTGAAAGAAGAAATAAAAAATATACATGGAAACAAATGAAAATGAAAAATTTCTAAAACCTTTGGCATGCAGCAAAGGTGGTCCTACAGGGATGTATATAGCAATACAGGCCTACCTCAGGAAGAAAGAAAATCTAAAATTAACAACCAAACTTTACAAATAAAAGAACTAGAAGAAAAATAAAACATGAAGTTTAAAGCCACCAGAAGGAAGGAATTGATAAAGGTTAGAGAAGAAATAAATACTATAGAAACAAACAGTTAAACAAAAAACTCAATTCAACAGATCAGTGAAACTAGAAGTTGATTTTTGGGGAAAAACTAATAAAATTGATAAACTTCTACCCAGACTTATTGAAAAGAAAAAAATAAAGACCCAAATAAATAAAATTTTAAAATGACAGAGGACATCAAGATGGCCAACAAACACATGAAACGATGCTCAGCATCATTCATTATCAAGGTAATACAAATCAAAACAACACTGAGATACCACCTCATGCCAGTCAGAGTGGCTAAAATGAACAAATCAAGAGACTATAGATGCTGGCAAGGATGTGGAGAAACGGGCACCCTCCTACACTGTTGGTGGGAATGTAAACTGGTACAGCTGCTCTGGAAAACAGTGTGGAGATTCCTCAAAAAACTATCAATAGAACTCCCCTATGACCCAGCAATAGCACTGCTGGGGATTTACCCAAGGGATACAGAAATGCTGATGCATAGGGGCACTTGTACCCCAATGTTCATAGTGGCACTTTCAACAATAACCAAATCATGGAATGAGCCTAAATGTCAATCAACTGATGAATGGCTCAAGAAGATGTGGTTTATCTATACAATGGAATACTACATGGCAATGAGAAAGAATGAAATCTGGCCATTCGTAGCAAAGTGGATGGACCTCGAGGGTGTCATGCTAAGCGAAATAAATCAGGCGGAGAAGGACAGATACCATATGTTTTCACTCAGAGGTCTAACAGGAGAAACCTAACAGAGGACCATGGGGAGGGGAAGGAGGAAAAAGAGTTAGGGAGAGGGAGGGAGACAAAGCACGACAGACTCTTGAATACTGAAAACAAACTGAGGGCGGAAAAGGGAGGGGGAAAGGGGAAAGGGGGTGATGGTCATGGTGGAGGACACTTGTGGGGAAGAGCACTAGGTGTTGTATGGAAATCAACTTGACAGTAAACTATAAATTTAAAAAATAAATAAAAAAATAAAATCAGGAAAAAATAAAATAAATGACAGAGGAGAAATAACAAAAAACACCACATAAATATAGCAGTCATAAGAGAATATTATGAAAAACTATATGCCAACAAATTAGGCAACCTAGAAGAAATGGATAAATTCCTAGAAACATATAAATTACCAAAACTAAAACAGGAAGAAAAGAAAACTTGAACAGATCAATAACTAGCAATAAAAAAGGATCAATAATTAAAAATTGCCAGAAACAAAATTCCAGGACCAGATGGCTTCACCGGCAAATTCTACCAAACTCTTAAAGAAGAGTTAACACCTATTCTTCTCAAACTACTCCAAGTAATAGAAAATGAAAGAAAATTTCCAAATTCATTATCTGAGACTATCATTACCCTAATACCAAAACCAGATTAAGACATAAAAGGAATTACAGCCAATATCTCTAGTAACATAGATGCAAAAATCCTCAACAAAATGCTAGCAAACCAAATCCAACAATACATTGAAAAAATCATTCACCACGATTAAGTGGGATTTATTCCCAGGTTGCAAGGGTGGTTCAATATCCTCAAATTAATCAATGTGATACATCACATTAATAAAATAAATGATAAGGACCATATGATCATTTGCATAGATGCAGGGGAAAAATCTGACAAAGTAAAATATCCATTCATGATCAAAATCTTCAACAAAGTAGGTTTAGAGGGAACATACCTCGACATAATAAAGGCTATATATGAAAATCCCACAGGTGGTATCATCCTCAATGGGAAAAACTGAGAACTTCTCCTCAATGGTCAGGAATAAGACATGGATATCCACTTTCACCACAGTTATTTAACAATGGAAGTCCTAGCCACAGCAGTCAGACTCAAAAAGAAATAAAAGTCTTCCAAATAGGTAAGGAAGAAGTAAAACTTTCACTATTTGCAGATGGCATAATACTATGTATAGTAACCCAAAAAGACTCCACCAAAAACTGTTAGAACTGATACATGAATTCAGTAAAGTTACAGGATACAAAATTAATGTACAGAATCTGTTGCATTTCTATACACCAGTAATGAAGCAGAAGAAAGAGAAATTAAGGAATCAATCTCATTACAATTGCACCAAAACCAATAAGATACCTAGGAATAAACTTAACCAAAGAGGTGAAAGCTCTGTACTCTGAAAACTATAAACACTGTGAAAGAAACCGAAGATGACAAAAAGAAATAGAAAGGCATTCCATACTCATGGATTGAAAAAACAAATGTTGTTAAAATGTCTATATTATGCAAAGCACTCTATAGATATAATGCAATCCCTATCAAAATACCAACAACATTTTTCACTGAGCCAGAAAAAAGAATCCTAAATTTTGCATGGAACCAAGAAAGACTTCTAATAATCAAAGCAATCTTGAAATAAAAAGGCAAAGTGGGAGGCATCACAACTCTGGACTTCCAGTTATATTATGAAGCTATAGTAATCAAAACAGTATGGTACCAGCATAAAAATACACATAGATCAATAGAACAGAATACAAAACCCAGAAATGAGCCCACAATTATATGATCAATTAATCTTCCACAAAAAAGATAAGATTAGCCAATGGGAAAAATATTTTTGTCTTTTTTTTGTCTCCGACAAATGATGTTGGGAAAACTGGACAGATACATGTAAAAGAATGAAACTTGACCACTGTCTTTCACCGCACACAAAAAGAAATTCAAAACAGATTAAAAACTGAAATGTGAGACCTAAAACCATAAAAATCCTAGAGGAGAACGCTGGCAGTAACCTATTTGACATGAGCCTTACCAATTTCTAGATATCTGTCCTAAGGCAAGGGAACCAAAAGTAAAAATATACTATTGAGACTTCATAAAAACAAAAACAAAAACAAACAAACAAACAAAACTTTTGCACAGCAAAGGAAACAACCAACAAAATTAAAAGGCAAACTACAGAATGGGAGAAGATATTTTCAAATGACATATTCAATAAATGGTGAGTATCCAAAATATATTAAGAACTTATAAAACTCACCATGCAAAAAAACACAAATAATCCGATTTAAAAATAGGCAAAAGACATGAATAGTTTTCCAAAAAAAAAAAAAAAGACACACAGATTGCCAATAGACAGATGGAAAGATGCTCAATATCACTCATCATTAGGGAAATTAAAATCAAAAGAACAACATCACATCCGTCAGTATGGCTACAATCAACAACAGAAGAAACAACAGATATTGATGAGAATATGGAGAAAGAAGAACTCTCTTGCACTATTGATGGGAATGCAAACTGGTGCAGCCACTCTGGAAAACAGTATGGAGATTCCTCAAAAAATTAAAAATAGAAGTACCCTATGATCCAGAAATTGCACTACTTGGTGTTTATCTGAAGAATACAACAATACAATTCAAAGGGATACATGTACCTCAATGTTTGTAACAGCATTATTATTTACAATACCCAAACTATGGAAACAGCTCAAACATCCAACAACTGATGAATAGATAAAGATGTGGTGTGTTTATACACACACAGGGAATATTTCTCAGCCATAATGTGTGTGTGTGTGTGTGAGTGTATAAATGTTACTCTGCCATAAAACAGAATCAAATCTTGCCCTTTGCAAAACCATAGATGGACCTAGAGAGTATTATGACAAGCAAAAAAAGGGGAAAATGTGAAATAAAGAGACAAACCAAGAAAGAGACTCTCCACAATAGAAAACAAACTGATGGTTGCAAGAGGGGAGGAGGGTGGGGTTAGGTTAAATTAGCAGTGAGGATTAAGTAGTGCACTTGTTGTGATGAGCACTGGGTGATGTATAGTAGTGTAGAATTACTATATTGTACACCTGAAAGTAATATTACACTGTATGTTAACTAAAGGGAATTTAAATAAAAGCTTTAAAAAATAATAAGCCTAACAAGTTGAGAACAGACTTGATGATCTTCACTCCTGGTCTTCTCAGAACAGATTGCATAATTCATAAGATGATGACCTAAGGTCCTAGTACCCTCTAAGTTCTCAGGAAATACACCACTTGATATAAGCTATTTGTCAAAGATATTTATAGAACCCTGAATCTATGTGTTCCCTTCCACCATAACCATTTTCATTATTCAAGCTCAAAATATGTGCATCATCTTCAATTCTACAACCTCTGCCTGGCTGCAATGGCTGCAATGCCTGCAGTAAAACTTGAAAATATATAGAAGTATCTGATGTTCTCCAGTTCTTGATCATCCAAGAAAAGGAATGAGTCTAAAAGTATGGACTGTAGTTCACCTGGTACTTAAACATTACCCAAGTCCTCTGTTTATATTCACATAAAGAATAACTGAATTTTTTTGCTCTATCCCCAAATAATGAAAATCGATCAAAAATACTCTTGGACTTTCAACTCTCCCTCACTTCCCTCCCTACCCCCTCCCTTCCTTCCTTCCTTCCTTTCTCTTTTCCAGATAAATAAATTTGAAGTTACTTATGAATAGGTAACTTTTTTTTTTTAATTTAAGGAAGAAGAATGATTCAGAATTCCTGTTCAGGTAGATCATTTAGTTGAATCAGTCAAGAACAGATTTTAAGTCTGGATATAAGTGAAATTTTAAAGAATGACAATATAAGGGAAAGGGAATTAATACACAAATTCAAAATATACTTCATATAATTTGATAGTTATTTACACTTATAAATATATTGCCTTTCAGCTGTAAATTCACCCTTTACTACCTGCTCTGTGAAAATAGACACAGACCCTGTCAACAATTCTTTACAGCCGGCACAGTGTTAAGTGTTGTCAGTAGTGGCCATAGGAAAGAAACCGAGGATGGGACTTCATTTCTTAGTTTGAGTGTGCTTCTCTTAGCTTTTTCTTCCTTCTGCCATACAGTATACACTCAGAGCATACAGTCTTTTTGTGAGTTTGCAGCCCCAGTTCTGGCCTGCTTATCACCTCAATGTAATGCTGTCAGTAAAGACACTGTACACCCCAGCTCTCATGATAACCATTTAGTTACCAATTCCTGATGCCTTGTCTCCCTCCATACATCCATCTACGTGCCTTGGTCTACCTGCACCCCATTAGTGTGTCGAGAAACATCAACACAGATACCACATTTCTCAGGCCTCATATCACGTAGCCATTTAGCAGCTCCTGAAGCCCTGACTCTTCTGGCCTTCCAATCAGGCTTGGTCACCTATACCCAGAAGGTTGTTTCCTGCCTAAAAAGTCCCAGCCAAGTTTTTGCTTGTTTGTTTTGTTTTTGTGTTTGTTTGTTTGTGTTTTTTCCCCATTTGGCCTCTGGCCAAGTACTCCCTGCTTGCATGCCACTCTAAACCAGCTCTCGTCCAGGTCAACCCAGAGAATTTTCCACCATCTGGTGAGCTACCACCACACCTCCTGGGAGGAAGTTCTGCTTCCAGTTTGTTTCCTTGGATACTCTTCCTCAACCAAAAGTTTTTGTTTGTATATTTTAAAGGTTTTTTTAAGTATACTTATTTATGAGAGATAGAGAAGCATGAGTGGGGAGGGGCAGAGTGAGAGGGAGACACAGAATCCTAAAGAAGCTCCAGGCTCTGCACTGTCAGGACAGAGCCCAATGCAGGGCTTGAACCCACAAACCATGAGATCATGACCTGAGGCAAAGTTGGATGTGTAACCCTATTTGTTTGTTTTAATAGATTTTATTTTTTGGAACAGTTTTAGCTTTACAGCAAAACTGATCCAAAATTACAGAGATTTCCCATATTTCCTCTTCTTTCAGATGTGATTTTAGAATTTTTTAATAGGAACAGCATATGTTCTCATTAATGAGCACCAACCTACTTAGTCAAATGGTATTCCCCAAAATGAGGATTTATATGGGCTGCATTGTCTTCAGTTGTTAATATAAATAATTTTCCTTAGGCAGAATAACCTGACCTACACAGAATAAATATCTATTAAGCACCTATTGGAAACAGGTATTTAGCAACCCACAGAAAACATGATACCTAACCTCTAAAACTCAGCACAGCCTTTTTTTTTTTTGATATTGACTAAGTACACAGAAAGAGCAGTTTATAACCAAAATGCATTGATAGACTTTACTCCCAATTACATTCTGGCTTCATTGGTCCAGCGGGGGAAGTTACTTGGTATACATATTTCCAATTTTTATCTTTTCATGCTGTTAAATTGACAACAGGGCCCTTTCCCAGATATTCTTTCAGTTTATCACTGAAGACCACAGGGTCTTCTGCAGTCTATGACCTCTTACACTGATTAAACAGATATACACCAAGATTTACATTTCCAAGTTCCTTTTCTGTCTGGAATGTTTGCAGAAATGGAAGAAGTAGCTGTGTCATGTGCTGTATGCGGGTTTATGTCTTTTAATCATCCATTAAGGAGGCAGTGGTCAGAGTATAGATGGAAGTGATAGAGGACACATTCCTAGAATGCCCTACAAGGGGTCATTTGCCTTGATGTTCATTCTATTTAGCTAATAACTCTCCAGTTAAAGACCGGTGTGGTAGAGAAAACCTTTGATTTGGGGAAACAAGAGTAGAGTTTACTTGTTTATGATGCACTAGGTGTGTGACATTGATTCTGCATTTTTATTATTTCTGTAACACTTAGATTTCTCATCTGTAAAAGGAATGGCAGATGGAAATGGGGTTCAGAATATGCTTCCCTGCACACTGACAGATAACACATGCATAAAAGAGGATTTGTCACTGCTCTCTGGCCACTGCATTGGTGCTGGGTGTGGTGTCAGCCCAGAGAAGTGAATGTACCTTTTGCTGTAACTCAGCAGTGGCAGGACCCAGATGCACTGACATTAAGATTTACTAACTGGCATTTACTCCTCTTCCAAATTAATTACTTTGGGAGAATGGAGTATTGCCTCTTAAAACTCTAAAAATCAGCCAACATTTTCAGACATGTCATACATCATTGTAGCAGCAGTGACATTTCCCTAATAATTTTTCTAGCTCCAATACAGTTACAAGTTGACATAAGGGTCAAAGATAAAAAGTACCAACCTTTTTTGAAAACATTTTTGCCTTAAATGGTTTACTGGAATAAAGCCACAGTGCAGCAAAATACATCTCATGTATTGTGAATTGGGTATCTCTTTTTGCTCCACCTGTCCTCTACCAATAAGAATAAAAATAATAGTGATAATAATAATAATTAAGAGCACAGACTCAATAGCTATTGGGCTTGGTTCAAACCTCAGGTAATAGGGCAGATGACCTCACTGGATTTCCTCAGCCAGATTTCCTCATATGTGAAAATTGGGAAACACAGGGCCTTCCAGGGTCACTGTAAGGATCAGATGAAGTGATGATCATAAGTGCTCAGAGCAATGCTTGGCACACACTAAGTGCACCTACATAGTGTTATGGTTAATTGAGGATTTGAATCCTCCAGCACTGAGCTCTGTGCTTAATATTAACCCCCAACACTTCCACCCCAGCCTGTGACTAGGTCTGAGCAGGGGAGAGGCAATGGCCTCCCAGAAACTCAGTATTTAAAAATAAAAACTTTATTTAAAAATTTTTAAGATTATTTATTTATTTTGAAATAAATTTATTTATTTATGTTCGCGCGCGCGCGAACAAGTCGGGGAGGGGCGGAGAGAAGGAGAAATAGAATCCCAAGCAGGCTATGCACCATCAGGACAGAGCCCTATGCAGGGCTCGAACCCATAAACATGAGATTATGACTTGAGCCAAGATCAAGAGTTGGACACTTAACCAGCTGTGCCACCCAGGTGCCCCAAAATTTTATTTTTAAAGTTTAAAAAGGTTTTTAAAACTATATTTTAAAGAATACATGCATTATATAAAACAGCACAAACCACACAAAAAGGGTAGAGATTTCATCATTTCTACTCCCTTACATAATGCTTACTATTAAAACTTTTGGAGGGCTCAATTAAGCATCCAACTCCAACTCAGGTCTTAATCTTGCAGTTTGTGGGTTTGAGCTCCGCCTAGGGCTCTGTGCTGACAGCTCAGAGCCTGGAGCCTGTTTCAGGTTCTGTCTCTCTCTCTCTCTCTCTCTCTCTCTCTCTCTGCCCCTAACCTACTTGTGTTCTCTCTCTCTCTGTCTCTCTCTTTGTCTCTGTCTCTCTCTCATTCTTTCTTTCAAAAATAAAAGTAAACATTAAAAAAATTTAAAGGCTTTGGTTAGGGAACATTTTTAAAGCCAAATATTTTTTCCATAAAAACTGGAAACAACCATTAAGTGAATCCTGAACTGGACAGTAAATACTCAAGTGCATTGTTGACCAAGGTAGATTAAGAAATCACATAGGCATTTTTAAGACTTCCTCTTCATGTCAGTGTTCCAGCCATCCTGCCCTATTTTCCCTCCAAAACACATTCTAAGCAGAAATGCTTGTATCTTTCCATGTCTGTTCTTAAGAACTCGTTTTCAAAAGGAAAATTCTATACAAAAATATGTAACAAAACTATGAAAATTTTGGAGAAGAAGTCTTTTCTCCATAGCCAAGCAGTCTTTGCTTTGCCTGGTTTCTTTTGTGTACTCTTCAGAGTTTGTTTGTCTGCCCCACGAGTAAGACAGCACTTTGGGATTATGTCAAAGGAAAAGTAGAAAATATCTGTCTATAATAAATAAAGAAAGTGATGACCTTGTGATTAGATTCCCAGTTGAAATTCATTGAGATTCTTGGATGTGTAAATTCACATATTTCATCAAAATTGGGAAGTCATTGGTTATTATTTCTTCAAGTAGTTTTTCTGCTTTCTCCTTCTCTCTTCTCTTTCTGGGATTCTCCTTATGCACATGTCAGTAAGCTTAATTACATCCCACAAGTCTCTGAGTCTCTGTTCATTTTTCTTAATTCCTTTGTATTTCTGTTCTTTGGACTCTATAGTGAACATGAATCTAGGGGTGCCTGGGTGGCTCAGTCAGATGAGCATCTGATTCTTGGTGTTGGCTAAGGTCATGATCTCACAGTTGCTGAGATTAAGCCCTGCATTGGGCTTTGCACTGACAACATGAAGCCTGCTTGGGAAAATCTCCTTTCCTCTCTCTCTGCCCCTCCCTTGCTTGCATATGACACACACACACTCTCTCTGTCTCTTTCAAAATAAATAAATAAACATTAAAAAATACAACGAATCTATATTTAAGTATGCTGATTCTTCCTTCTTTATATTCAAATCTGCTATTGAGCCCTCTAATGAATGTTTTATTCTACTTATTATACTTTTTGTTCAATGTTTTTGTTGTGGTAAAATGTACATAACGTCAAATGTTAAGAGTACCATTCAGTGATATTAAGTACATTAATATTGTTGTGTAGCTATCACCACTATCCCTTTCCAGAATTCTTTTTATCTTGAAAAAATAAAAACCTCTATACCTGTTCAACAGTAACTCCTTATTCCCTCTACCCCCAGGCCCTGGTGACCAACTTTGACATTATGTCCTTTGATTGTGACTGCTCTGATACCTCAAATAAGTGAAATAGTATAGTATTTGTCTTTTTGTGATTGTGTTATTTCATTTAGCGTCATGTTCTCAAATTTCATCCTTGTTGTAACATATGACAGAAATAATAATATCCCCTTGTATGTATGGACCTTTTTTTTTTTTTTTTTTTTTTTTGCTTATCTATGCATCTCTCAGTGGACATTTGAGCTGCTTCCACAGGGAAAGAGGAAAACCTCAGCTTGTAGACTCAGGAGAAATTTTCCCTAAGAGGAGATCCCTTGTCCATATTTGGCTCTGGGAATAACAGAAAAGAAAAACAAAAAGTCCCTCCTGAGAATGTAAAAGCACAACCTGAAATCAGACATATAGCTAGAATTCACATCATCTGTGTGGCCCAGGACTCAAAGCTTAAACTTTTCATATATATATATATATTTTTTTTAATGTTTATTTATTTATGAGAGAGAGAGAGAGAGAGAGAGAGAGAGAGAGAGAGAGAGAGAGAGAGAATGAGCAGGGAAGGGGCAGAAAGAGAGACACAGAATCTCCAGGCGCCAAGCTGACAGCACAGAGCCTGACATGGGGCTCAAACTCACAAACCGCGAGATCATGACCTGAGCTGAAGTCAGACACTTAACCAAATGAGCCACCCAGATGCCCCCCGCCCCAAGCTTAAACTTTAAAGTAATAGAGACAACCAGGCAGAGCCAGAGCAAAACTTCTTGAGGAAAGACTATCCAATGGCAAAAAGATAGCCTCTTTAATAAGTGGTGCTGGGACAACTGGACGGCAACATGCAGAAGAATGAAACTAGACCACTCTCTTACACCATACACAAAAATAAACTCAAAATGGATGAAAGACCTGAACGTGAGACAGGAAACCATCAAAACCCTAGAGGAGAAAGCAGGAAACAACCTCTA
>CM053560.1:113116840-113151232 GCA_028646485.1 Cryptoprocta ferox
TAATAATGTTTTTAACCCAACCTAGGAGATCAGTGAAGTTTTGCTTTCTATCTTGTCTGTTTCTGGATCTAAAATGAACTTTAAGGTATGTTCATTTCTTATTTCATTTTCACCATTTCACTATAGTGTCCAGTGAAGAAACCCACAAAACCTTCTGCCTGAGAGTTCATCACATTTGTTTGTAAAGCACTGTATGCAATTTTATAGAAAGCCAATAAACTTAATTAAATTCTTATGAGTAATACTTAACTACTTGTGGTCACTACATTTAAATTGAACTATCTTAAATTCTACAGATCCATATTGACTATTACTTAAAAACTTACTCTATAAATAAACACATAAATTTGATATTTCCTTTTATATGTATCTTTGTATGCTTTATATTTTGTCTTTAAGAATCTTTGAAAGATTACTTGTTAGTAAATATTGGAAGATAAAATACTGAAAAATCACATCCTACAATAGTGCAATGAGACAAACATAAATGTATTTAAATGAATTTTTTAATCATTCTATTCAGAATACAAAACACCTTGCTTGAAGAATATATTAAACCCCAAAATATTGCAAATGAATTTTACATACTTCCAAATGTCTAATACAAAAACCATTATCCACTTCTTCTGGTTCCACAGTGATGCTATGATACTAATCACATGACTATCTGTCAAAAATCAACAGAAGCTAGACATTCCTTTACATAGCATTTATACCCCAAGTTAGTACTCACAGCTGGAGAAAATCAGTGGGCAGGAATGCTCATCCATGGGGAAGTTGTGCAGCTGCAGTTGGCACTCTGCATTTATGGTGAGCCTGTGGGAGAGCCAAGGGTCACTCTTGAAGTTGGCCAGAAGCAAGCCAGCAAAGTCCCAGGTTAAGATCAGGGAGCTGCCATTTTATCACAAGTGGGAAGTGAGAACAGTGCATTAATTCTTGGCAGTGGTACCATCCATTCAGGGATACCATTTAGTGGCCTTTGTGGGTTCGTTTTTTTTTTTTTTTTAACTACTGGTAGCAGAAAGAATTTCAGTTACTAAAATTCCAAACCACATGTAGAAATACAAGCCAAGTCAGCGAGGAGACAAATACAAACAACTGTTATTTTATACATTTTTGCCTTCAATCCATTTGACTGAATTTTCAGCGTCTTCCATTTTGAAACTGATGTATTTGTGTAAATAGATATAATGACAAATTAATACACTTGTAGAAGTGATTTCATATTTGGACAACTCCCTCATTTTACTAGATGGTGGCATTGTACCCTTCCAGAGCAGATAACCCTGGGATCAGAGTTTCTATAAAGAATCCTGGAAATGGCTGTGTCCCTATTCTGGTTTCCTGAGGCTCATCTTCATTTCAAAGTCTCAATCACATTCCTTTAAGATTCATGAGAAAATACCTGTTACACTTCTGGCCACAACTTACCTGCAATTTGGAGCTCATACACTGAATGTGGGGGTGAGAGAGAAGTGCCCAGTATCTGGTGGGGGGCTTCACTGAGCCATGAAGACACATGGGTCAGAAGAATTAGAGAATTCACCTTATGCTGAGGCATGCTGAATTTGCAATGCCTTTTAGACCTTCAGGAGGAGACATCACATGGGCAGGTAGTTCCAGGCATCTTGAGTCCAGAAAGGAAGTTCTGGGTTGGAAGTAGACATGCGGGAAACCTCAGCATAAATATGGGAATGAACGAGTTAAGCCAGCAGGAGAGGGGAAAGTGAGTGAAGTGATGAGGAAGTCCTGAGACAGAAGAAGCAGAATTAGGAGGGGCAGCACAAGAGCAGGAGCAGGAGACACAAGGAGGAGCCATGGTGTTGCAAGGCAGTGAGAAAAAGTCTGTTAGAAGAGCTTGAGCATGTCCAGTGCTCCTGAGCGGAGAGAGGCAGTGGGGACAACAGTGTCTGGAGGGTACTGCCCTAATACCAATGCTAGATGAACAGAAAGGTTAGTCTAGGTGCATGGCATCCCTGTGATTTGTTACAGCTAGGTGATCAGTTAGGCTTGGACCACACTAATGGAAAGACTTCTGAGAGACAGAGGCTCTGATAACACTAGTTACCAGTGGTGACTTTGGACAGTCAAGTCAGCACTTCTCTGAAGTGCAGTTTCTCTTACATTGCCAGGTTTTGTGAGGACTGCCTACCACTTAGGAAGATTTATTACACTAGCTGTCACTTCCATTAGGGATGCATTGGGGAATTCCCTCTGTGCTCTTTTTCCCCTCTGGTCTTGAATTTGGTTATGATTACATTTGTTAATTAGTACACCAAGACATCTTTATTTTCCTAGCTGAGTTGACCCATTGGGTTAAATACATTAAAGATAATTTCCATAGGCTATTCCCAACAGAAATGGATTCTGATGAAGTAATGAGTTTATATCCATTGCAGATTATTTATATGTCTTTATTTTCACATATAGTGGTATTAGGATGAACATTTTAAGAATGAGATAGCATATCAAACATGAGAAGTGATAGAACTCAGCAATATGAAAATAGCATCCCATGTCTATGATGATCTAAATTAGGGACTCCAATATCAGCCCATCAGTGATTAAAAATCCACCAACATCTCACCTTAAAGTGTAAAGGATTTTCCCATCATTCCAAATTCTGAGGAGCTGATTGGGGGTGGTGATCCAGTGAGCCTCTGCAGTTTTAGAATTGCGGAAGATTGTATCTGGAATCCATATTAATCCCACCATGTTGCTGTTCAGAGTGAGTATTTTCATTGTACTGTTGAATCGAAGGCGACTGTCTGTCCAGGTCTGAGCAAAAAATATATCAATTTGGTATTCCTGAAACAGAGCAAAAGGAGGGGGCAAAGAGGTTTTGTTAGTGAATTTTCTGACTGCTTCATTTCCTTTGTCTAGAGTTTGGTTTTCCTTCATGTTTTCACCCTTACCCCCCATGTTCTTTTCTGTAAGTGCTTAGTATAGTGCCTGGCTCAACATGGCACACATTTTAACAAATGATAACGAAGATTATTAGTCAATAATGTAACTAATGTGTAAAAAAAGATTCTGTAAATCTTAAATTACAATAAACACATAAAGTGTGATAAGGGGCCAAGATGTAGTAGACTATAAATCAGAGCACAGGTGCAGATTCCCCTGCATTTTCAAGTCCAAGTTTTGACAGGTAACACAACCTATTTAAGCCTCATTCTAATCTTGTAAAATGGGTAAAATGCTCACTTGCTAAATGAGCTATCAAGAAGAAAGTAAATGATTAAAGGAAAAAACCTTAGTGTCTGGCATAGATTCATAAAGTAGTAGCTTATATAATAATTATCATTTTCACTTAAAAGCCTACTCAAATCAAAAAGAAAAGTAGGAAACAAGCAACAACAAAGAACTATAAAGGTGATAGACACTCAAGACAAATGCTGATTCAACAGAAGGGTAGTGAGGCTCAGGTGACCTCTATAATTGGAAACCATTTGATATTCTCAGCACAGAGTAAGTCTCTGCTGTGACCATCAGTTGTGGGATGGGACTAATTTCACCATGAGACCTAAAGAAATGTCCTGAGACTGGACTACCTCAGAGGTCCTTCCCCTAATCAAAGTTTAAAGGATTATTAGCAATCAAACCCATAATAAGGAGGATCTAGAGGCAGACTGTTAGGGATTTTTATACCTTTAGTTTCCTTTACATATTAGATATTATAAATGAATTACTCTTACAGAGTGCAAGTTCAGTAATTCTCAACAAATTCCATATTTACCCTTTCCACCAAGTTTCCAGTTAAAGAATCTTTCTGAGATAGGTAATTGAATTGACCAGACCCTGCTTTTTATTAATTTATCTATTCACTCATCATCTCTTTGCTGTACCGAGTGTGCCAGGCAAACTACTAATGTACCAGCCCTGTGCCGAGAAGAAAACTCCTTGTCCCCATGGAGCTTATATTCTAGTCAGGAAATTAAACATATGGTTAAAGTGAAAAAACCCCAGCATGCTTGATGGTCAAATATACCAATCAGAAAAATGAGGTCAATATATTAGTTAATATGTCAGCTAGAAAAGCAAAAGGTATCCAAGTGTTCAATATGAGAAGAATTATGTACAGAGAATCTGAATCTTGCTTAAATGTTTGAGGGGCAGAGAGAGCAAACGCCAGGGAAGCAGCAGCTGAAGGCAGGTTGTTGTGGAAGCTTCCAGAGCTGAGTGAAATATCAGCATCCAGAGGGTCCCATTCTAATTCCTTCCCTCTGTCCATCTGTCTGACTAAACATGCTTCTAGGGAATAATGGCTTCTGCCTCTTTATCACCATCCAGAACTTTGCACTCATTTCTCATTGAGAGACTCTAAACCCAGAACTGTACAGAGTGGGGGCGGAGAGGGAGAGAGAGAGAGAGAGAGAGAGAGAGAGAGAGAGAGAGAGATTAAGAGAAAGTTAGTGTGTGTCTCTGTGTGCGCACACATGTATGTGTGTTATTTCCTACCATATACTAATTTAAAAATGGGTTTCAACCAGTGCTGCAATAAGTAAAATAAGTTAGACAAAAACAGATAAATACCATATGATCTCACTTATATGTGTAAACAAAAACAAAACAAACAAAACAAAACAAAAAAAATGAAGTCATGGATGCAGAGAACAGATTGGTGAATTCCAAGAGTGGGGAGTTGGAGGTGGGAGAAGAGATGAAGGGGATCAAAAGGCACAAACTTCCTGTCATAGGATGAATAAGTTCTGGGGGTGTAATGTAAGGCATGGGACAATACTGTACTGCATAATAGAAAGTCACTAAGGGTAGATCTTAAAAGTTCTCATCACAGGAAAAAATATTTCTAACTATGTGGGTGATGGATGTTAACTAATCTTATTGCGGTGATCATTTTGCAGCATATACATATATCAAAGCATTTGTATACCTAAAACTAATATTATGTTAAATGTCAATTATATCTCAATAAAAAATAAAAGAACAAAGAAAATTGGTTTATTAAAAAAATGCTGAAACAAAACTATAACAGGCTTAGGACTGGAAACAAGATGGCTCATGTCATGCATGGGTGAAATGTTTGGCAAAGTTAACGCCTGTAATAAGGTGGAGCACATATAATGAATGCATAGCTGCTTTTTGGGCAGAGGTTGGAAAAGGAACATTAATTAGAATGTGTTGGCTGCTATTGACTGTGCTTGGTAAGTTAACATAAGAAAGAAATTATCTCAGGAGATAATTGGCCAGTCTGAAAGCAGTTATGAAAGAGAAAAGAAAGATAAAGCAAAGACAGGTTCTTGCAGCATTAGAAGAATCAAATACTTCTCATTCCCATCAGTAAATCAGAATATCAAGAAATGCTTTGAGAGTAAAACCTTATTGAAACTCAGCTTTGCAAAATAATCAGATCCACTGCTAAAAATCCCTAAATGGATTAAGTTGTCACCCTGCAAAATCTTTAATTGTACAAATATGGTTTCAGGATATGAGACTAAGGTATGATATGATAAGGATATGAGACTCTTACACTGAAGGCTGATTTGGCCAAGGTAACTGTACTTAGTTTAAGAGAAAAACTAAGAGTCCATTTGAAAGCAAAAGAGTGTGAGAGGAAGTGGCATGCAAAGCAAAGGCACTTAGTGGATCCTGGAATTGTGTTTACAAAAGGTCTGTGAATGTGGCTATGCACATGTGAAACTCTCCTAATAGGTAAGAAGCTGGCTAGATTTTAAGAGAGTTCTACTGCCAAAGGACTATCAAGTCAGGAAGAGACATATATGGCTATTTGAAACTGAGATGTATTTTTGGACTGATTATAGCTTGGAAAAGCTGATCAGACCTTATCTTCCAATGCTCGTTATTCCATGGCTAAAGTAGTTACTGGAAAAAGAATAACCTCTCAGGCAATGGAGTCAAGAGCCAGGGAGAAGAGCCCTTTGGAGCCCTACCCTAGAAGCAGAATTAAAGCTTAATCAGAGAAGATGTCTTCCTTCCAGGGAACAGAGCCAACTCAGGATCTGCCAAGTAGGGTCTCAAAATTGCTGTGAACCAGTTGATTGATTGTGATTATCCTGGCTGTTCTCCATTGTTGGAGACATACCAGGTATGCTGGAGTAGGTCAAATAGCTTTTCTCTTTAGTTTAGAGGTCGATGTACCAAGGAAAACCATGTACAGAACTGACGTCGATGTCAGCACAGATACACATAACCTTGACCTTGGGGTTGGGCCTGGGTGGACATTTTTAGTTACCTCATTTGAAGAAGGGTGGGATGTATCTTCCTTGATGTGGGAGAGATAGACAATATTTGGCAGCTAGATACAGATTATGGTGATCACTGGTGCTCTTCACAAAATACTGCAGCAGCCCACCCTGTAGGCCCAGAGTAGAATTGCACTTCTCCCTCCCCCTGTTGGGGCTGTATCTGGGCACCTTATTTATGATAAAGAGCAATGTGAACAGAGTGGGATGTGCCATTTCTGAGATGCGCTTGAAGAGCACACCTCCTTTTCAGGCTATGAGAGACTGTGGAGCACAGCTCCTGCTGATTCATGCTGGACACATATTATGGGTGCAAAATTACCAAGAGCAATTTGTAAGAGAAGCAAGCCCCAGTCTATACCAACTGGTACCCTGAAAAAAGGTGTAATGGAGAGTGGAACATAGGGAGAAAGTGCTCCCTTCCTTATTGAGAAGTTGACTTAGAACCAAGACCTCAGAGAGGTACAGGAGTGAGACACACAAATAGATGGGACAAAAGACCCGGAGCAAGTTCAAAAGCATACCTGATGAGACAGTAATGATTATGCCAGACAGAATAGATTGGATGAGGTGAGTAGGCACCTTAATTATTTGATATCAGGTTTTAGCCTAACAATGATGATTGCTTATTATGTAACAGGCTATATTTGCACAGGGAACACATTTAATACTTTAAATAAAATTCAGCATATAAGAATCACCAGTGTGACCCATACAGATACTTGTACATGTTACTTCCTTCTTTCCTTTAACATTGGTTTATCAGATAATAGAATGAGGAGAAAAGGATGAAAATGTTCTTCCAAGCAGGGCCAAGACCTACCTATGTGATCAATGATAACAAATAATGGGAGAAGGTATTTGCAAACGACATATCTGACAAAGGGTTAGGGTAGTATCTAAAATCTATAAAGACCTTATCAAACTCAACATACAAAAAAACAAACAAATGGGCAGAAGACATGAAAAGACAGACACTTTTCCAAAGAAGACATCCAGATGGCTAACAGACACATGAGAAGATGCTGAACATCACTCATCATCAGAGAAATGCAAATCAAAACCATGATGAGATATCACCTCACACCTGTCAGAATGGCTAAAATTAACAACACAAGAAACAACACGTGTTGGTGAGGATGTGGAGAATGGGAACCCTCTTTCACTCTTGGTTGGACTGCAAACTGGTGAAGCCTCTCTAGAAAACAGTATGGAGGTTCCTCAAAAAGTTAAAAATAGAACTACCCTACAACCCAGCAATTGCACTACTAGTTATTTACCCAAAGGATACAAAAATACAGATTTGAAGGGGTATATGAACCCCAATGTTTATAGCAGCATTATCAACAGTAGTCTACTATGGAAAGACCCCAAATATCCATCAACTGATTAATGGATGAAAGGATGTGGTATATTAGGGCACCTGGGGGGCACAGTCCATTAAGTGTCCAACTCTTGATTTTGGCTAAGCTCGTGATCTCACAGTTCATGGGATCAAGCCCCATGTTGGGCTCTGTACTGGCAGCATGGAGCCTACTTAGTATTCTCTCTTTCCCTCTCTCTCTGCCCCTCCTCTGCTCATACACTTTCTCTCTCTCTCAAAATAAATAAATAAACTTAAAAAAAGAAGATGTGGTATATGTATACAATGGAGTGTTACTGGACAATAAAAAAGAATGAAGTCTTACCATTTGGAAAGTGATGGATGGAGCTAGAATGTATTATGCTTAGTGAAATAAGTCAGTCAGAGAAAGGTAAAGATCATATATCACTTATATGTGGAATTTAAGAAACAAACAAACACAACATATGAACACAGGGGAAGGAGGGAAAGAGAAGAAAGGGCAACAAACTACAAGAGACTCTTAATGATAGAGAACAAACTGAGGGTTGATGGAAGGAGGTGGGTGGGAGGTGGGCTAGATGGGTGATAGGTATTAAGGAGGACACTTGTGATGAGCACTTGGTGTTGTATGTAAGTGATGAATCACTGAATTTTACTTTTTAAACCAATATTGCATTCTATATTCACTAACTAAAGTTTAAATTAAAAAAGAATACTCTCTATAAAAAGTCTCAACTATATTTTACAAAGAACCTAAAATTATCCAGATTTTTTAAATTCTATATTATATCAAGGATATTGAAACTCAGAAAACTTGAAGAATTTATCTCCATCTGTCAAAATTAGTTTGAATTTGGGGCTCCAGAATTCTAATTACTTGTGTTTATTGTATAAAAATGGCAAAATGAAGAGAGTCCTGCAAAAGCCCTTCCTCTCCTATCATCTCTGTTTCCCATTCTCATTAATGCACAGGTTATATACTTTCACAATAAAACATTTTAAAATACTGACTTGAAATCAGTAAATCATACTTATTTGAGGTGCAAATGCTTCTGTACCTTCCAGTCTCTGATTATTGAGACAGAGACTATAATAACCTTTCCTCCCAGGAGTTAAACTGAGGCTTAAGAAGTTAAGTAATTTTCATTAAGTCCCACAGCTGCTAAGTACTAATTGTTCTGAACTACACAATTAAAATCTGCTTCCCTGGAGGTGACTGAAGTCTGGTTGTTAGAAGGAGAAACCACCAGGACATGTGAAAGGAAGAAGCCTAGTGCTGAAGTTCCTTCCTTGTTCACCCTGTTTACAACCACATGAGGTTGTTTACCTTACTTGGCTTCAGTTTTCTCATCTGTAAAATAGGGTGGTTGATATGGATTGACTGTAAGCACCCTTCCAATTGTAACATTTTATATTTCCTTATACCTGCCAACATTAACCTTTTACTGCTGAAAGTAATTTTCCATTTCACTCATTTCTATCTTAACTTCTGCAAAAAAAGATGAGATAGAATGACTTCTACACAAGTTCTATTCCCTGCCACTGAAAGGAACTTTTATATGTTTGAATTCTACATGGAGTACATTCATCCCCCCTCATGCTCAGGGAATATGTTCCAAGACCCCACTGGATGCCTGACACCACAGATAGTACTGAACCTTTAAATATACTATGTTTTTTCCTATATGTGCATACATATGGTAAAGTTTAATTTATAAATTAGGCATAGTAAGAGGTTAATTATAAATGATAAAAACAGGACAATCATAACAAATATATTGTAAAAAACATTATACAAATGTACTTTCTCTCTCTCAATATTGTATTGTACTGTAGTCATCCTTCTTGTGATAATGTGAAATGTTAAAATGCTTATGTGATGACATGAGGTGATATGAATGACATAGGCATTGTGGTGTAATGTTAGGTTACTACTGTCCTAACAATAGATCAGAAGGAGGATCATTGGCTTCAGGACTGAGGTTGACTGAGGGCTAGTGAAACCACAGAGAGCAAAACCAGAGCTAAGGGGGGGACCACTGTATTCAGAAACCATCTGTGAGGCTGCAGCTTACAGAATGAGACATGGATTCCTGTCTCCACCTCCAATATTACTTTCCTGTAAGGGAAAAGAACATACCATCATGCTCTGGGGTTGAAGGGATTTGGGGGGATACTCTATTCTGAAGCCCTGCCACAAACTCCAACTCAAGAGGGTATAATGTGGATGGTGTTCATGGTGCATGGCACGGATGTTTTATTGTGTCTACATTTGACTAAATGTTGAAGAAACACTTACCGCCCATAGGTAAATATTTTTATGTCTCTCATAAATTTCTTTACAATGTCACTAGTCATTTTTCCTTTCTGAAGAAGAAAAATATCATCCTTACAAATAAACATTTTATATAATTCACAAATAGCTGTGAAATTAATGTGTTTAAAATACTAATAAATGTAACATGTGATAAATGTGCATAATCTCCCAGTTTGAAGCACCATGCTTGTGGAGAGCCTATGTTCATAATTTGTTTTAATAATTGGAGAGATTAATATTCCTAAATAGGCCATGAGTTACTGCAGCATGTGGAGCATTTTGACAAAACAGAAGAAAAAATATGCTTCTTAATGATATCAACCTGTAACTTCTAAAAATTAGAAAATTACTTCCCAACACTTCCCTCCTTTTCTTTACCACACAAGATGGTCAAATTGATTGGTTAATAAACAACAGGGGCTTGGATACTGGGTTTGCAAGAGACATACACTCCCAGGAAACAGAGGCTCTCTTCCTTGGAGCAGCACATCACCTGGTACTGATAGATAAATATGTTAGTAAAGGAAGTCCCTCGAAGTTTTCTTTATAAAATGGTAACCATAGACCCATGCCAATTAAAGACTGCTCAAATATGTCAGTTATGGGCAAAATGTTAGTTGGAAGTGTCAGAAGTAAAACACAAAGTTATCCAAAGGTGTTCATAACATTTGTTCTTAAACACGGTTTCTGCCACTTTCAGGTTTTCCATTTGAAAATGCACCTACCCTTGCTACCCAAACTCTTATCGTCTCAATATTCTCTATAACAGTTCACAAACATTGGTATCCAAATTTACAATTAAGTGGAAAATCTGCTATATTGAATATTTATGTGCACATCGGCAAAACTTTTAAGAGGTAGGTGGTTCTGGGTGAAAGTGTGTATTGTACTATGGTAAGTTATTTCTGAAAGCAGATATAAGAATTCCTTTTACTTTGTCCATGGCCTGCCTTGGCCATGTGACTTAATAGGAAATGTAACAGCAGCAGAAACTTGGAAAGTCTTGAGTGGTGGGGCTAGCCCATCTTGCTGCTCTTGGGAATACTGAAACCATCACCAAATGAATGAGATAAGCCCATCTGCAGGAAATGAGAAATGCCCATATACGTTCATGGCTCCAGCTCAAGTCAAGACAACATCCAGAGAGGTGAGTAAAGCCATCCTTGACTAGCCATCCTAGATCAGACAACTTGCCAAGCCAATCCAAGAATAATGAAAAATAAAAAGTCCGTAGATTTTAGGATGGTTTGTTACACAGCAAGCTAAGTGATAGGCTCAAACATCAGATGTTACATTTTTAGCATTATGGTTTTCAATGGTCATAGACTTCCTTTCCTGGAAAGTCTAGCCCTTCATGGTGTGTGACCTTCACATAGTCAAATCTACTAAACCTATAGCAAAGTTGGGCCCAAATTAAATAGTGTCTTTATTATTCTTTAACTAGTATCTCTCTATTCTTTACATCATAGCATGTGTTCTTTGCAGTGTGGAACAAAATTTTAATTCATAACCAGTATAGTTTTCAGATATCATTTTGGGGCTGTTATATTGGTGTTTAAGAGTATTTCATTTGTATTTAGGGAAATTGATTGGAATTTCTCTATAAACTGCAAATACCTCATTATTATTTTCACTTGAAAATGAATATAGTGGTCCACCATCTAAAAATTGTTATTTATTATGTTTTCACAAAGGGATTGGAATCCATTGTAGTCAAATTCATGGTTAAAGCCGTTGATATTACAGGGAAAGCAGAGCAAAGAGAACCAGTCACAAGTAAAAAATCACAAATGCATCTTCACTGAAATAAAAACACAGACATCTCACTACAGAGGATATCAATGGCATTTGCACATCCAAAATAAAGAGAGAAATAATTTCCATTTATCACTACTTGATGATACTTACCATCAAAATAAGATAGATACTATGAGGAACATTTTTATAATCTCTGAAACTTCAAAAATGGTTTAAAAACTTAATTTTGTTCTTTTACAGATAATACAAGCAATGTGCATTAATATTCTCATAGTTGTGTGATTTTCGTCCTCAAAAGGGGTATTGAATGCCTTGTAGATGACAGAACTGGGAGTGTTTCTGGGAACCCATATGACCAGAGATACAGCACAAAGTGAAGGCAGAGGAGGTAAGTTTCTTTCTTTTTTTTAAAATTAATTAATTAATCGATCAATCATTTTTTAAGTTTCATCCAACTTAGTTAGCATATAGTGCAATAATGATTTCAGTGCTCATCCCAACAAGTGTCCTCCTTAAAGCCACTTGCCCATGTAGCCCATCTCCCCATCTGAAACCCCTCCAGCAACCCTCAGTTTGTTCTCTGTATTTAAGAGTCTCTTATGTTTTGTCACCCTCCCTATTTTTATATTATTTTTTCTTCCCTTTCTTTATGTTCATCTGTTTTGTATCTTAAATTCCTCACATGAGAAAAGTCATGATATTTGTCTTTCTCTGACTAATTTCTCTTAGCATGATACACTCTAGTTCCATCCACATTATTGAGAATGGCAAGATTTCTTTTCTTTTTGATTGCCAAGTAATACAATCAACCATTGTATATATATATATATATATATATATATATATATATATATACCCCATCTTTTTTATCCATTCATCAGTCAGTGGACATTTGGACTCTTTCCATACTTTGGTTACTGTCAATAGTGCTACTATAAATATTAGGGTGCATGTGCCCCTTCAAAACAGCACACCTGTATCCTTTGGATAAATACCAAGTAATGCAATTGTTGGGTCATAGGGTAGTTATATTTTTAATTTTTTGAGGAAATGCCATACAGTTTTCCATAGTGGCTGCACAAGTTTGCACTCACATCAGCAGTGCAAAAGAGTCTCTCTTTCTCTGCTTCCTTACCAACATCCGTTGTTGCCTGAGTTGTTAATTATTAGCCATTCTGACTGGTGTGAGGTGGTTTCTCATTGGGGCTTTTATTTGAATTTTCCTGATGATGAGTGATGTTGAGCATTTTTTTCATGTGTCTGTTATCCATCTGTATGTCTTCTTTGGAGAAGTGTCTATTCATGTCTTTTGCCCATTTCTTCACTGGATTATTCATTTTTAGGGTGTCAATATTGATAAGTTCTTTATAGATTTTGGATACTAACGCTTTATCTGATATGTTATCTGCTAATATCTTCCCCCATTCTGTCGGTTGCCTTTTAGTTTTGCTGACTGTTCCCTTAGTAGTACACAAAGTTTTTATCTTGATGAAGTTCCAATAGTTAATTTTTTGTTTTTGTTTCCCTTGCCTCCATAGACATGTTGAGTAAGAAGTGTTCTGGCTGAGGTCAAAGAGGTTTTTCCCTGATTTCTTCTCTAGGACTCTGATGGCTTTCTGTCTTATGTTTAGGTCTTTCATCCATTTTGAGTTTATTTTTGTGTGTGATGTAAGAAAGTGGTCCAGATTCATTCTTCTGCATGTCACTGTCCAGTTTTCCCAACACCATTTGCTGAAGAGACTGTCTTTATTCCATTGGATATTCTTTCCTGCTTTGTTGAAGATTAGTTGGCCATATGTTTGTGGGCCATTTCTGGGTTCTCTATTCTGTTCCACTGATCTGTCATTTTTGTGCCAGCACCATACTGTACTGACGACTACAGCTTTGTGAAACATCTTGTAGTCTGGAATTGTGATACTTCCAGCTTTGGTTTTCTTTTTCAGGATTTCTGTGGCTATTCGACATCTTTTATGATTCCATACAAATTTTAGGATTGTTTGTTCTAGCTCTGTGACGAATGATGGTGTTATTTTGACAGGTATTGCATTGAATATGTAGATTCCTTTGGGTAGTATTGACATTTTAACAATATTTGTTGTTCCAATTCATGAACATAGAATAATTTTCCATTTTTTGTGCCTTCTTCAATTTCTTTCATAAGCTTTCTATAGCTTTCAGTGTATAGATTTTTCACCTTTTTGGTTAGGTTTATTCCTAGGTATTTTATGTTTTTTGGTGCAATCGTAAATGGGATCAATCCTTTGATTTCTCTTTCTGCTGCTTCATTATTTGTGAATAGAAATGCAACCGATTTCTGTGCATTGATTTTATATCCTTTGGCATTGCTAAATTCATGGGATCAGTTCTAGCAACTTTTTGGTAGAAGTTCTCAGTTTCTACATAGAATATCATGTCGCTTGTGAACAGTGAAAGTTTGACTTCCTCCTTGCTGATATGGATGCCTTTTATTTCTTTGTGTTATCTGACTGCTGAGGCTAGGACTTCCAACACTATGTTGAATAACAGTGGTGAGGATGAACATCCTTGTCATGTTCCTGACCTTAGGAGGAAAGATCTCAGCTTTTCCTCATTGAGGATGATATTAGCAGTGGCTCTTTCATATATTGCTTTTGTGATATTGAGGTATGATCTTCCTATCCCTACTTTCTTGAGGGTTTTTATCAAGAAAAGAGGCTGTATTTTGTCAAATGCATTCTCTGCATCTATTGAGAGGATCATGTGGTTCTTCTCCTTTCTTTAATTGATGTGATGTGTGACATTAATTGATTTGTGGATCTTGAACCAGCCCTCCATCCCAGATATGCATCCCACTTGATCATGGTCAATAATTATTTTAGTATTGGGTAAATGTTAGATCTGGTTGGCTAGTATCTTGTTGAGAATTTTTGCATCCATGTTCATCAGGGAAATTGGTCTGTAGTTCTTTGTAGTGGGATCTTAGGTTTTAGAATCAAGGTAATGCTGGCCTCGTGGAATGAATTTGGAAGTTTTCCTTCCATTTCTATTTTTTGGAACAGCTTCAAAAGGATAGGTATTAACTCGTCTTAAAATATTTGGTAGAATTCCCGTGGAAAGCCATCGGGCCCTGGACTCTTGTTTTTTGGGAGTTTTGATTTCTAATTCAATTTCCTTACTGGTTATGGGTCTGTTCAATTTTTCTATTTCTTCCTATTTCAGTTTTGGTATATGTTTCTAGGAATTTATCCATTTCTTCTGGATTGCTTAATTTATTGGCATATAATTGCTCATAATCTTGTTTTATTATTGTTTGTATTTCTTCAGTGTTGGTTGTGACCTCTCCTCTTTTATTCGTGATTTTGGGGACGGGGCTCTTTTCCTTTTTCCTTTTGAACAATGTGGATTGTGGTGGTTTATCAATTTTGTTAATTCCTTCAAAGAACCAACTACTGGTTTTAGTGATCTGTTTTAGTGTGTGTGTTTTTTAAAATTTCGATATCATTGATTTCTGCTCTAATCTTTATTAGTTCCTGTCTTCTGCTGGTTTTGGGCTTTATTTGTTTTTCTTTTTTTCTAGTTTTTTAAGGTGTAAAGTTACATTGTGTATCTGAGCCCTTTCTTCCTTCTTTAGGAAGGCCTGGATTGCTATATTCTTCCCTCTTATGACCACCTCTGCTGTATCTCAGAGGATTTGGGCTGTCATGTTTTTTTTATTGTTTATTTATTTTTGAGAGAGAGACAGAGACAGAGACAGAGACAGAGACAGAGAGCATGAGTAGGGGAGGGACAAAGAGAGAGGGAGACACAGAATCCGAAGTACCCTCCAGACTCTGAGCTTTCAGCACAGAGCCCAACTCGTGGCTCAAACCCACTAACCGTGCGATCATGACCTGAGACGAAGTCGGACGCTTAACTGACTGAGCCATGCAGACGCCCCTCATGTTTTCATTTTCATTGGCTTCCATGTACTTTTCAATTTCCTTTTTAATTTCTTGGTTAACCCATTCATTCTTAGAATGTTCTTTAATCTCCATGCATTCAGATCTTTCCAAATTTTTTTCTTACGGTTGATTACAAGTTCCATAGCATTGTGGTCTGTAAATATGCATGGTATGATCTCAGTCTTTTTGTATTTGTTGAGTACTGATTTGTGTCCCAGTATGTAATCTATTGTGGAGAATATTCCATGTGCACTGGAGAACAATGTGTATTCTGCTGCTGTAGGAAGAAATGTTCTGAATATACCTGTTAAGTCCATTCAGTCTTGTGTGTCATTCAAAGCCATTGTTTCCTTGTTAATTTTCTGTTTAGATGATCTGTCCATTGCTGTAAGTGGGGTATTGAAGTCCCCTACTAGTATGATATTATTATCAATGAGTTTCTGTATCTTTGTGATTAACTGACATATATTTTCATTCTTCAATGTTGTGGGCATAAGTGTTTACAATTGTTAGATCTTCTTGGTGGATAGATCCCTTAATTATGATATAATGCCCTTCTTCATGTCTTGTTATTGTCTTTATTTTAAATCAAGTTTGTCTGATATAAGCTACTCCAGCTTTCTTTTGATGACCATTAGCATGATAGATGGTTCTCTATCCCCTCACTTTCAATCTGAAGGTGTCTTTCTGTCTAAAATGGGTCTCCTGTAAACAGCATATAAATGGATCTTGTTTTCTTATCCATTCTGTTACCCTATGTCTTTCTCTCCTCCTAGTTTGAATGACAACCTTGCTGGATAAAGAATTCTTGGCTGCATATTTTTCTGATTCAGCACATTGAATATATCCTGCCACTCCTTTCTGGCTTGCCATGTTTCTGTGGATAGGTCTGCTGCCTAACCTGATCTGTCTTCCCTTATAGGTTAAGGACTCTTTTTTCCCCTTTGGCTGCTTTCACAACTCTCTTCTTGTCTGTGTATTTTGTGAATTTGACTATGATATGACTTATTGATGATCAGTTTTTATTTAATCTAATGAAAGTTCTCTGTGTTTCTTGAATTTTGATGTCTGTCTTTCCCCATGTTAGGACTGTTTTCTACTATAATTTACTTACCTAAAGCTTCTACCCCTTTTTCTCTTTCTTCATCTTCTGGGACTCCTATGATTCGGATGTTAATTTTTTTTTAATAAGTCACTGAGTTCTCTAATTCTTGCATTGTGCTCTTTTGCCTTAGTTTTCCTCTGTTTTTCTGCTTAATTACTCTCCATAATTTCGTTTTCTATATCACTGATTCATTCTGCTTCATCCACCCTTTCTACTGTTGTAACTATTCAAGATTGCATCTTAGTTTTAGCATTTTTTAATGTTTATTTATTTTGAGAAACAGAGCACCAGGAGGGGAGGGGCAGAGTGAGAGGGAGACACAGAATCTGAAACAGACTCCAGGCTATGAGCTGTCAGCACAGGGCCCGACATGGTGCTTGAACTCACGAGCCATGAGATCATGACCTGATTAAAGTTGGACGCTCAACTGACTGAGCCACCCAGGTGACCCTCTGTTATAACACTTTTAATTTCATCCTGACTATATTTTACTTCTTTTATCTCTGCATAAAGGGATTCTATGCTTTTTTCAACACCAGTTAGTATTCTTCATAACATGATTCTAAATTGTAGTTTAGACATCTTGCTTATATCTATATTAATTAAGCCCCTGGCTGTTATTTCTTCCTATTTTCTTTTGGGGTGAATCTCTTTGTTTTGTTATTTTGGAGGAAGCAAAATAATTAATTAAATAAAAATTAAAAATTAAAAAATTATAAACAACACCAAAAATCAAACAAAGGAAGCTAGATCCTAAATGCGTTTTGGTCTGGTTGTTGAAAGAAGCTTGATAGAAAATAGAAACAAGGGAAAGAAAAGAAACAAAGAAAAAGTGAGAAAAAGTTTAAAAATTAAAAAATGTATATATACCATAAAATAGAATTAAATGAAATGAAGAAAGTGAAATAGAATTTAAAAATTACAAAAAATAAGAAAACATAATAAAAGTAATTTAAAAATTTTAAGTAAAATATAAAAAAATTTTCTTTCTGTATTCAAGAAAAAGTAAAGAAAGGAAAAAAAAGAGAAAAAAATTAAACTAAAGCAAAAAAAAAAAAAAAGCTAAACCTTTTGATGAAACAGCAAACAGAATGAAACCTGAATGAAGTTACATCTGTTTTCTCCTGAAACTCAAACTATAAAGTACTTATAGTCCCTACACTATAGGAAGAGGCTTGTGGTGGTCCTCCAGAACATGTGCTTGGGAAGTGCAGTTGGGGGGCCTTGGTGTAACAGCTCTGTTCTCTAGGTGGCACTGCTCAGCTTACTCGGGTGGATTGGTGTGGTGTGTGTGTACATATGCACGTATGCACATGCACGGGAAAAGTAAACATTGTATCACCCAGCTTCCTAGTTTCTAGAACAGGAACTCTGCCTCTCAGGGACCCGCAATCAAGCACCCCTCCTTTATCACAGGTTTCTGTACACTCCTTGCTTCTACACTGTCCGTGTCCAAGCCATCAGCCTGTCAGGCACCACCTCCCTTCTGATTTTTATCTCAGATGGGACTGTATTTTCAAACTCCTCACTTATGAGGCCCCTGTGGCTTTAACCCTCTCAGACATTCTGGGGGAGAGTCTCCCTGAGCAATGACTGGGTGCTGGCTTGCCCCAGAGAATATTCGTGCGATTGCAGTGGCAGAGGTTCAGAGATTATGGCAAATCACAACACACAGCTGGGGCCAGGTTTCACCACACTCTGTCATCTTTGTTCCAATACCAGCAAACGTGGCTGCTCTCTGGGGTCTGCTGGGGCCTTTGTCTGTGGGGACACCATATGGCCTCTACCAAATGCCCTCTAAGCAGAGGAACCACTTCTTCCTGTGTGACCCCGTGGACCCCTTGGACCTCACTGCCTGCTGCTGAGGATTCACTCTTCCTCCCCACCAGAGCACCCCCAGGTATTGAGCTCCAGAATCTCTGACTCTGTGCTCCATTTATAGAGACCTAATGGTATTGAAACCCTCTCCTTTCTCCCCATCAGGACTTTGGGGAACAGATTTCTTGTTCAGTTACTTGTGGGTGTTTTCACTCTTTCTCTTTCCCTCAAGATACTTTTGGGGGGGAGTGCTTTTCTTGTACTCTCCCAATGTGCAACACACTCCCTCACTTTCTCTGTCTTCTTTCCACAAAAACAGCTCCCCACCTGTGGCTTCTCTCTCCCCAAGTTTACCTCTCTGCACCACGTACCTGTCAAGTTCTGTACCTCAAGCGATGCAGATTGCTGTGTTAATACTCAGATCAATTTTCTAGGTGTGCAAAATGGTTTGGTGCTGATCTAGCTGCATTTTAGGAACAAGAGAAGCCAAAAATTTCCATGTTGCTCCACCATTTTGGCCCCACCTTCCTCTACTCGGAGGTACCTTTCAAAGCTGCTTCTCTCTCTCTCCAGGTTTTTAAAAAATTGGGGTTATCCCAAGCAATTTCATGGCTGCAAACACAAGGGACTGGGAACAATCAGGTCTGACTGTCCACTCAGACTTATTAGCCTCATCTTCTCATGTTGTTCCTAAGGGGAAAACGGTAAAACCCACTGCTCCTGTTAAACCTTCTGCTTCCTCTCCCAGTGTGTCCTGATGAAGTGTAGCCTGGAGCCAGGCTGCCTCGGTTCAAATCCCGCCTCACCACTTAGGGCAGTGAAAACTTGGGCATGCTTCAAAACCTTTTCATGGCAAAGGTTCTCTGTGCAAATTGGAAAAATAATGATCCATATATCACTTTTAATTCCATCATAGAAATATATAGTTTGCACTTAACACATTAGGGCAATTTGTTTTTAAGAAATTATTTAGTCATCTTCATATAGTTCTAATTTTAAAAACCATTTGAAAGATTATTCTATGTATGTGTGTGTATATATATATATTATGCAAGTGTATATTAAATATATGTAACTAATAAATATACAACTATAAAATAATTTTATAGCTATACTAATTTATGAAAAAAGTATGCCTGGCCATGGTAGAAGTGAGAATCTGAAGTATATCACCTTTTACAAATAGTTATGGCAGTGTGGCTGTCTTTTCATATCACTGTGCAATCATTGGCAGAGACTGTTCAAAATTCTTGCATATACAGAGGAGTTAAGGAGAGGGATGGTAGTCACAATGCTTAAAAGTTAATTTCTAGTTCATTAGTGCTTTGTAATTAAGCAAGGCAAACTTTCCCAACCATTTTGAAAGGTAATGTAAATGATGTGCTTTCCCACTATAAGGTACACTTTTTCATGGAGATATGTAAAGAAAATCAGGGTAAGTGTGGGTGCCTATATGTTTGCCCAGGTTCTAAGGCAGCCCCTTAAGCCCCATTTTTCTGGCTACAAACACACAGCCTGTGGTGTTTGCCTTTCTCCATTAATGCCCCTGTCAGAGGAAGGACATTTTCAGGGACAAATTTGTAGCCCCTTGGACCTTAACCATCACAAAAGAGTCAGGCAAGGCCCAGAATGGCTTTGTCCCTATTTTTTAAATATTAAAGTTCTGAAAGATTTGCACCTTCAATTTTCTGGGATGTCATCTTATATTAAGAAAAAAGAATGTCATATGTATAACCTTCTCACATAATGTATGAAACCCTGAAATTGAAGGTGTGAATTTTTCAGAACTTTAATATTTGTGTGGAACCACAAAAGACCCTGAATAACCAAAGCAATCTTCAAAAAGAACAAAATTGGAGGTATCACAATCCCAAATTTCAAGATATACTACAAGGCTGTAGTAATGAAAATAGTATGGTACTGGAACTAAATAGACATATAGATCAATGGAACAGAACAGAGAGCCCAGAGCTAAACCCACCATTATGTGGTCAATTAATCTACCTATGACAAAGGAGGAAAGAATATACATTGGAAAAAAAGACAGTCTCTTCAACAAATAGTGTTGGGAAAACTGGACAGTTACATTCAAAAGAATGAAACTGTGCCACTTTCTTACACCATACACAAAAATAAACTCAAAATTGATTAAGGATCTAAATGTGAGATCTGAAACCATAAAAATCCTAGAGAATGACCATAGCAGCATCTTTCTAGACATGTTTCCTGAGACAAGGGAAACAAAAGCAAAAACAAACTCTATTGGAACTACATCAAAATGAAACCTTCTGAACAGCAAAGGAAACAATCAACAAAACAAAAAGACAACTTACAGAATGGAAGAAGATATTGCAAATGATATATCTGATAAGAGATTAATATCTACCATATATAAAGAACTTATACAACTCAACACCAAAAAAAAAAAAAACCCAAATTATCCAATTAAAAATGGGCAGAAGTCCTGAACAGACATTTCTCTAAAGAAGACATACAGATAGCCAACAGACACATGAAAAGATGCTCAATATCACTCATCATCAGGGAAATGCAAATCAAACCAAGAATGAGATGTTGCCTCACATCTGTCAGACTGGCTATATCATCTGTTATCAAAAAGATAACAGATAAAAACTGTTGGTTAGGATGTAGAGAAAAAAGATCACTTGTGCACTGTTGGTGGGAATGCAAACTGGTGCAGCCACTGTAGAAAGAAGTATGGAGATTCCTCAAAAAATTTAAATGAGATCTACCATATGATCTGGTAATTCTACTACTGAGTATTAACCCAAAGAAAAATGAAAATGCTAATTCAAAAAGAAATATGTACCCCTATGTTTATCATAACATTATTTACAATAACCAAGATATGAAAGCAGACAAGTATCCATCAACTGATGAATATATTAAAAAATGTGAGATATATACATACATATGTATACAATGGAATACTATTTAGCCATAAACAAGAATGAAATCTTGCCATTTGCAACAATATGGATAGATCTAGAGGGTACAATGTTAAGTCATCAAAAGTCAGTCAAAGAAAGACAAATATGACATGATATCACTCATATGTGGAATTTAAGAAATAAAAGAAAGACAGAGATTAAATCAGGAAGCAGACTCAACTATAGAGAACAAATTAATGATTTACCAGAGGGGTGGTGGGTGGAGGATAGGGGTGAAATAGGTGAAGGGGATTAAAAGTATAATTGTCATTAGGAGCACAGACTAATGTATAGAAATTTTGAGTCACTAAATCATACAGCTGAAACTTGTATAATATTGTATGTTAATTATACGGGAATTAAAAATTAAATTAAAAAGATGACTTTTAAGAGTATGTATTGTTTTTTCTAGAAAAATTGTCCACCACTTTCCTAGTATACCTTCTTTCTAGATAAAATCTTTTCTTGTGTTATCATTTGTATGAAATATGAGTTTTAGGAAGTTCTAGAAAGTTAAGTATCAGTACCAACTGATAAATGCATTTCCTTCTTTCCAGTCAAAGTATTGGACACGACTCATTTATCAAATATTTGTGAACATTCCTCTGGAAGTATGTCCTGCAAGTGCTCTCTCATTCAGAAAGAATAACCTCTGAGTGTAAAGTGAAGTTAGTGTCCGCTGACATTAGGATAGTGCTAACACATCAAGGGAGTTAGAGAGTGGTGCTCTATCACCAAGACAGGGACACAGGAACCACAATACTCCAAAAATAATTAGGTCCGTAAATTGATTTTTCAATTGGACAATGGGGCCCCATCAGTAGGCTCAGCATAGTATAAAATAATGAAAAGGAGAGGAGAGAGGCCTGACATCTTGGTGCGCTGTGGTCACATCACCATCCCATATGTGTCTGGTGTTCCTACTGATAAAATAACCTCAAGACCCCTGATATCAAGTGATGACAAGTGTCATCACCAACTCACCTTGTTGGAAGAAAGTAGGGTCCATCTGACTAAGGCACTGATACTTGTTACAAGTTGGTAGGATTCAGCCCACTTTCTAAATAATCCATCCACATGCCCACACTTTGCTGAATGTTCACAATAGTGCGAACATCCTTGTTTTGCAGACAGTAACTAAGGGCTGGGTAACTCATCCGCCTAATCAGTGACGCAGCTTTGCTGGAGTTAAATTGGTTTCAAATGTTATCTCATGACTGTGTTCAGCAATAGTGAGAGGCTCGCCTCAGACCACCAGATCCACAGATAGGAGGCAAGATGTGGAAGGTATGCCTTTTGGTGCTAGCCCCCATTCCAAAAAGTCGCATTCATACATGTAAACCCAAATACATTACAAAGAGGATGCATTACAGAGATTTAAAATCCCTCCAGGTAAAGTAACACAAAACGAATTGAGTCACATTCTGACTTGACCATCTGCATTATTCCTGGAGCATCACTACTATAAATAAGAAACAGAATTTCTGATCTATATGAAATTTAGCCTTTTTAGAGCCTGGGACCTCATCAGTGATTTAGTGAACATAATGTTCCAAGGTAGAGGAAGGAGGAAGGAGGTAGAACTCACAGTATTCTCCTCCTTTCCAACAGAGTGCTTGTATTACTTTAGGGGACGTTAGCATTAAAGATGACTTTAAATATGTAAGTCTCCCCTTTGTCACATTGCTTTATATTAAGCCCTATGAAGGTAACAGTGGAAGGTGAAAAAAAATGTGGCTTTCCAGTGCATAAAGAAAACTACTGTAATTCTGTACTGGGTTACATTTTTAATATTTACAGAGACAGATCTCTAGTAGATCCCTGCTTTGAGTTACCTTAAAATGATGAAGTATTTTCCCTTTGGGCACTGCTCAGAAGTACTCACCACCACGAAATTTATGATAATTTTAGAAGGTAAAATGACTTAGGAAAACTTTTTAAAGAGAGTTTATCAGGTGCTTATATAAGCAGTGTTTTACTTTGTGTTATTTGCTTTTACCCTGGAAGAATTGACTTGGGCTTTTTCTCTTATCAGGAACCATAAAAATCAGTATTCCAGATTTCATAGTGCTGTTTTCCTTTTTAACACAGTGGGTGTTGAAATGTATTACAAGGTATGTTAATAAGGCTCTATTTAAACAGCTTGAGCAAAGGATTTGAGGAAGAATTTTGTTTCAACTTTATTGAGATATAATTGACATATTCATTGTGTAAGTTTTAAGAAGTACGATGTATTGCTACACTTTTAGATTGCAAGTGATCATCGCCATAGCTTTAGCCAGCACCTCTATTTTACCACATTCTATCTTTTTTGTGTGTATGGTAAGACCATTAAATTGCTGTCTTGCCCACAGTCTCTAAATAAGGATAAAAGATGTTCTATCTGTAATTTAACAAGAGGACTTCTCAATCTCTTGTTTAGCTCAAAATCTGACAACTCCATGAGAAAATGCTTTGCTGTACAGCTGATCCCAGCAGTAAGTTTGTCACAGTTGGTAACCATTCCTGGTCAAAGTTTATTACCAAATCACATTAAAATTTTTTTAACATTTATTTATTCTTGAGAGACAGAGAGAGACAAAGCACAAGTGGGGATGGAGCAAAGAGAGAGAGACAGAATCTGAAGAAGGCTCCAGGCTCTGAGCTGTCAGCACAGAGTGCAACATGAGACTTGAACCCATGAACTGTGAGATCATGACCTGAGCTGAAGTTGGACACTTAACTGACTGAGCCACCCAGGTGTCCCTGCCAAGTCACATTTATCTTCAGACTGAAGTATTCCTTTTTATTTTTTTTTTAACATTTAGACAAGACATAGCAAGTCTTTAGCCATTCAGACCTCTAAATAACTTTGCACTAGTGGGAATTCTCAATGAATACAAAGCACCTTTGAAGAACATCTGGATGAGAATCTGAGATAAGTGGCGGCTGACACAGGAAATGACAACAGCTGACTCCCAGGCTTGGTTGCTATGAGGCCACCACTCAAATTGGCAAATACAAAGTGTTAGTCTGAACTAATAATCATCCAGGAGAGAAACTGTTGACCTCTTTTTCATATTGGAAAGTAGTCCCCACAGTGGGATTGGAAGGCCGTGTAGAAACTTTGCAAGCATTCTAGAGGACACCACACCCTCAGGATGGATACCACAGTGAAGAGAGAGGAGAGGTAAAGGTGTCAGTGTAGGGCTGAGAGGAGAGACACATGGGAAGAACATGAGCTGACACTTTGTAAAAGGACGAGGTGATGCAGCATATAAGGAAGGATCTGGGAAAGAATCATAAAAATGGAAAGGAGCTCCAAAACACATCAGACTTTAGAATTTTTTATCTAGAAAGATTAAAATAAGTAAACCAAGAGAGCACAACTTTATCAGCTCAGGGATTAGGGTTCGCAGAAGAGAGGTTTATTTCTAGATAGATAGTAGTTTGTGACATCACAAGAATAAATTTATGAGATATTGTTAATCTTCTTCTAGTTAAAGATGTTAGATTCCTCACAAATATTTAAGAAGTAATTTTAATTTAGAAATTAAGATATAAAAAAGAGTATGTTGAAGATCACCATTTTCTCATATAAACTAGCAGAGAGGAAAAGCATTGCTTCATAAAATAGCATGCCTTATTTAACAGCTATAGCCCACATGGAAATCAGATGGGAATCAAATTTCATCATAACGATGAAAACTCTACTCTCTAAAACAAACTAAATTCATCATCAATCAGAGGAATTTCTCACATGAAAAATATACACACATTAAAGGCATTTAATAAGATACTAGATTATAATCTTGAACATTTTAAAGGACCAATGAGTTGTTCATATTTTTTGTGCACTCACTATATGCCTGGCATTGTAATTATATGACAATTTTTTTTAAGTATGCCCAACTACCTATGAGTTAGATTTCATGACTTTCTCAATTTTCTATCCAAAGATGGTGTCAATTAATAGATATATTTTCTTTTCAACTAGAAGACAGCTGAACAATTTTCATTTTTATTCTGAAAACTCTAATGAATTAGAAAGTAGTAAGTGAATGTAATTTACAAAATAAACTATAAGGAAAATATTCAATGTTATCAAGGTGCATTAAAGAAACATTTTCAAAAAGAACTCATTTGTAGGTAATTTTTGAAAATGTAGAATGCTACAACTAAAAAAATCAGAATTTGGTTTTTTTTTTAAAGTTGACTGAAGAAATTTGAATTAAATAAGAAGTGGATATTAAAAAATTCCAGAAATTAAAAAGAAACATACACTTGTACAGTCTACATATGGATTCATCAAAAATCATTGTGTAGTGGACAAGATGGCAGAGAAATAGGGAGTTCTGCACTTCTTGCCCACATCTCTCAAACAAAGAAGGGCTGAAGTCAAAAGATGCTGAACTGCAAGAGTCTGGGAGGAAAAGAGACAGAATCCACTAAGAAGACAGCCTCATAGGACTACCTCAAGAAACAAGCCAAAATACACATGGTGGGGAGTCCCAAATATCACTACGAGTAGGGAAATAAAATGACCAAAGGCACAACAAGAGAGACCAAAGGACACCATTAAAAGAACACTTCCTGAATGGACAGGCCATGGACAGTCAACGAGCCTCCTTTAATATAGAAGAACTCGCAGGTGCAGAGAACATAACAAGCTTTTAAAATTTATAAGAGACAGAAAACTAGCCAAAATGATGAAATGGAAGAACTCTCCTCTAAAGAAATTCCAGGAAGAAGTCACAGCTACAGAATTGGTCAAAACAGATATAAGCAACATAACTGATGAAGAATTTAGAACAATAATTATAAAATTAATAGCTGGGCTTGAAAAAGGCATGGAAGACACCAGAGAAGCTATTGCTACAAAGATTATGGGCCTTAAAAATAGTTGTGATGAATTAAAAAAATGCTATAAATGAGGTGCATAATACAATGGAGGCAGCCACTGCACGGATTGAAAAGGCAAAGAGGAGAATAGGTGAATTAGAAGACACAATTATAGAAAAAAAAGGAAGCTGAGTAAAAGAGATAATTGATCTAGTAGCACAAAAGACAAATTTGAGAACTGGATGATACAATGAAATGGAACAATACCCATATCATAGGAATTCCAGAAAAAGAAGAGAAAGGGGCTGAAGGGGTACTGAACAAATTATAGCTGAGAACTTCCCCAATCTGGGGAAGGAAACAGATACTGAAATCCATGAGGCACAGAGAACTCCTCTCAGACGTAACTTGAATTGATCTTCGGCACGACATATCCTAGTGAAACTGGAAAAATATAAGGATAAAGAGAGAATTCTGAAAGCAGTTAGGGATAAAAGGGTCCAAACATACAAAGGGAGACCTATCAAGGTGGTTGCAGATCTATCTACTGAAACTTGGCAAGCCAGAAAAGAATGGCAAGAAATCTTCAATGTAAAGAACACAAAAAATATGCAGCCAAGAATCCTTTATCCAACAAGTCTGTCCTTGAGAATAGAAGGAGAGATAAAGGTTTTCCCAAACAAACAAAATTTTAAAAAATTCATCACCACTAAACCAGCCCTACAAGAAATCCTAAGGGAGACTCTATGAGGGAAATGTTGCAAGAAACACAAAGTACCAGAGACACTACTAGAAGCCTGAATCCTACAGAGAACACAATGAATCTAAACCCATATGTTTCAATAATAACAGTGAATATAAATGGACTAAATGCTCCAATCAAAAGGCATAGGGTATCAGAATGGATTAAAAAAACAAAATCCATCTATTTTCTGTCTACAAGAGACTCATTTTAGACCTGAGGACACCTTAAGATTGAAAGTAAGGGGATGGAAAAATATCTATCATACTACTGGAAGTCAAAGGAAAGCTGGAGTAGCCATACTTATATCGGACAAACTGGACTTTAAAGTTAAGGCACTGACAAGAGATGAAGAAGGACATTATATAATAATTACAGTGTCCCTCCGTCAGGAAGAGCTAACAATTATAAATGTCTACACCAAATTCGGGAGGACCCAAATACATAAAACAATCACAAACAGAAACAATCTTATTGATAAGAATGTGCTAATTGCAGGGGCCTTTAATATTCCACTTACAGCAACGAACAGAAAATCACTAAAGAAACAATGGAACTGAACAACACATTGGACCAGATGGATTTGACAGATATATTTAGACCTCTACATCCTGAGGCTATGGAATTCACTGTCTTCTCGAGTACAGCATCCCATCTTGATAAAATCCCTCGAGAAAGTCGGATAGAAAGAATGTACTTAAACATGATAAAAGTCATTTATGAAAAACCCACAGCTAAGATCATCCTCAATGGGGAAAAACGGAGAGCTTTCCCCCGAGATCAGGAACACGACAGGGATGTCCACTCTCACTGCTGTTGTGTAACATAGTGCTGGAAGTCCTAGCATCAGCAATCAGACAACAAAAGGAAATAAAAGGCATCAGAATTGGCAAAGATGAAGTCAAACTTTCACTTTTCGCAGATGACATGATACTCTACATGGGAAACCTGACCGACTCCACCAGAAGCCTACTAGAACTGATCCATGAATTCAGCAAAGTCGCCGGGTACAAAATCAACGTACAGAAATCGGTTGCATTTTTATATACCACTAATGAAGCAACAGAAAGAGAAATCAAGAAACTGATCCCATTCACAAGTGCACGAAAAACCATAAAATACCTAGGAATAAACCTACCAAAGATGTAAAAGACCAGTACGATGATTACTATAGAAAACTTACAAAAGAAATTGAAGAAGACACAAAGAAATGGAAAAACATTCCATGCTCATGGATTGGAAGAATAAATATTGTTAAAATGTCATTACTACCGGAAGCAATCTATACATTCAATGCAATCCAAATCAAAATTCCACCAGCACTCTTCTCAAAGCCAGAACAAATAATCCTAAAATTTATATGGAACCACAAAAGACTCTGAAGAACCAAAGTAATATTGAGGAAGAAAACCAAAATGGGAGGCAACACAATCCCAGACTTTAGTCTCTACTACAAAGCAGTAATCATCAAAACAGTATGGTATTGGCACAAAAACAGACACATAGACCAATGGAATAGAATAGAGAACCCAGAACTGGATCCACAGATGTATGGCCCATTAATCTTTGACAAAGCAGGAAAGAGTATCCAATGGAAAAACGACAGCCTCTTTAACAGGTGGTGCTGGGAGAACTGGACAGCAACATGCAGAAGAATGAATCTAGACCACTTTCTTACACCATACATGAAAAGAAATCCAAAATGGATGAAGGACCTGAATGTGAGACAGGAAACCATCAAAACCCTAGAGGAGAAAGCAGGAAACAGCCTCCTTAACCTCAATCGCAGCAATTTCCTACTGGACACATCCCCAAAGGCAAGGGAATCAAGAGCAAAAGCCTCTGCATTGCAAAGGAAACAATCAAGAAAACTAATAGGCAACCAACGGAATGGGAAAAGAGAGTTGCAAATGACATATCAGATAAAGGGCTAGTATCCAAAATCTATAAGGAACTCACCAAACTCCACACCCGAAGAAAAAAAAAATCCAGTGAAGAAATGGGCAGAAGATATGAACAGACACTTCTCCAAAGAGGACATCCAGATTGCCAACAGACACATGAATGAATGCTCAGCATCATCATCAGGGAAATACAAATCAAAACCACACTGAGATACCACCTCATGCCAGTCAGAGTGGCTAAAATGAACAAATCAGGAGACTGTAGATGCTGGTGAGGATGAGGAGAAATGGGCACCCCCCTACACTGTTGGTGGGAATGTAAACTGGTGCAGCCGTTCTGTAAAACAGTGTGGAGGTTCTTCAAAAACCTATCAGTAGAACTCCCCTATGATCCAGGAATAGCACTCCTGGGGATTTACCCAAGGGATACAGAAATGCTGATGCATAGGGGCACTTGTACCCCAATGTTCATAGCAGCATTTTCAACAATAGCCCAATCATGGAAAGAGCCTAAATGTCCATCAACTGATGAATGGATCAAGATGTGGTTTATCTATACAATGGAATACTACATGGCAATGAGAAAGAATGAAATCTGGCCACTTGTAGCAACGTGGATAGAACTCGAGGGTGTCAGGCTAAGTGACATAAGTCAGGTAGAGGACAGATACCATATGTTTTCACTTATATATGGAACAGGAGAAACTTAACAGAGGACCACGGGGGAGGGGAAGGGGAAAAACAGTTGGGGAGAGGGAGGGAGGCAAACCATGAGAGACTCTTGAATACTGAGAAAAAACTAAGGGCTGATGGGGGAGGGGGAAAGGGGAAGGGGGGTGATGGTCATGAAGGAAGGCACTTGTTGGGATGAGCACTGAGTATTATATGGAAACCAACTTAACAATAAACTAGAACAGAAAAAAAATAAATATAAAAAATAAAAATAAAAATAAATCATTGCGTAGATCTAAGACCATTTTAATTATACGAAAAGCGTCAACATTTTTATAATAAATGTGTTTTATAAAAATGGTCAAAAATTATTTTAAAACACAGTGTTTCATAGGATAAAAGGATTTATGTGCATAAATGTAATACAATTCATATGTCACCATAGGCAGAGAAAGAATTATTTTGGTGAGAATGTTTAGCATTCAGGTTCCAATTTGCCAATTACCCTAATCTACAGCACTAATAGCAATATCTCCACTTATTTATGTCCACAAATTTTATTGTCTTGTCTCTTGTATTTTAGTCTGTCATCCATAATAATTCAATTTTGTGTGAGATAATTGTTAAGTTTTCTTTTCTTCTCTTATGGCCATACAATTATCCCAAAACTATTGATGAAAGGGCTGTGTTTTTTCTCTGATTGACAATACCAATCTTGTCACAAACCTAGGGTCTATATATGCCTAGGCCTTTTTTCCATAGTCTTGAATCTGTTCCACTGACCTCTTAGTGGACCTTTACACAGATACCACTAACTTAACCATTATAGCTTTCTAATAAATATTGGTATCCAGTAGAGCAAGTCTTTCAAATTTTTTCTTTTTATTCAACAATATACAGGTGGTGGAGTGAGCAAAATAGGTGAAAGGAAGTGAAAGGTACAGGCTTCTTGTTATGGAATGAATAAGTCACAGGAATAAAAATCACAGTACAAGGAATATAGTCAATGATATTGTAATAGCAATGTATTGGGACAGATGTTAATTACACTTGTGGTGAACATAGCATAATGTAAAAACCTGCAAATCCCTGAGTTGTACACCTGAAACTAATGTAACATTGTGTTGTCAACTATATTGAAAAAAAAGTATGCTGGCCATTTCTGGTTATGTGCATATTAATACATTTTAGACTCAGCTTGTAAATTTTCACAAATACAAAAACCACTGGGATTTTGATACGGATTGCATTGGCTCTATAGATTAGTGGATAATTGCCCTATTTTCAATAGAGTCTTCCAAATCCATGAACATAGAATACACTGACCTTTACTTAGGTCTTTTAACTTGTCAATAATGGTTTATAATTAGATACAGGGTAATATGCATCTCTTGTTAGGATTTCCTTAGGTATTTGATATTATATTTTATTTCTGTATTATCATACAGGAACTCTTTTAAATAGATTTAGATATTTGTGTAACTATCAACATAATAAGGGCACAAAAGTTCTATCATTCTCCAAAATTATCTTCTGCTAAAGCTTTATCATATTTTTTCAGAGTTGTTTTGGATAGCCTAGGTCCTCTGCCTTTCCAAATAAATTGTAGAATCACTTGTCCATATCTACAAAACTCCGTCTAGCATTTGGATTGGTTTTGCATTAAAACTAGGTATCAATTTGTGGATAATTTATATGTTTACTATAAGATTAAATGTAATGTGACTCTTCATTTCTTTATGTCCTCTTTGGTTTCTTTTATTAGGATTTTTAGCTTTCTATAAATGGACACTGTACATATTTTGTTACTTTTATATCTGAGTATTTCAATTTGGGACTTATTTTATTTTTCTTTCTTTATTTTTTTAATGCTTATTTAGCTTTGGAGAGAGAGTGAGGGCATGAGCAGGGAACGATCAGAGAGTGAGGGACAGAGAGAATCCCATGCAGGCTCTGTGCTGTCAGTGCAGAGCCGGATGCGGGGCTTAAACCCACGAATGGTCATCGTGATCTGAGCTGAAATCGAAAGTTTGGTGCTTAACCAACTGAGTTACCCAGGAACTCCTCAATTTGGACTGATTTTAAATGATGTTTTAAAACTTTTCTATTTTTCAATGTATATTTGTAGTATACAAAATATGCTTGATTCATATGGGGACTCAGATGTGAGAGAATGAAAGAAATGGGGGAGGAAATGGGAGATTTTTGAACTTCTAAGAAATAAGAATTATTTTCCAAATCCTCAAGTCATACTAGAGTGTTTATTTTAGAAATTCTCATTGTCTGCAAAACAGTTCTCACTTCCAGATTTCAACTTGTGTTGAATTCAGGTCAGGAGATCCTGGAAGAAAAAAATGGCAAATTCCTTGATAATTTGTGGTGTTCACACCACAAATTTGTGGTGGCTTCAAATTTTAGTGTTCTTTCCCAGTCTACTCGCTACTATTTAATTTTTGGTGTTTCAAATAGCCATTGTAGGCCCTATGTCCATTTTTTTTAATTGTTGTAATGAAGTGAGAAAAAAAAAGAGTGAATAATGTTTATCCCATCTAACCTAGAAAAGGAACTTATAAATTGTTTTTTTTTTATAAAAAGTTTATTCATTTTTGACAGAGTGAGAAAAAGAGAGCACATGTAGGGAAGGGACAGAGAGAGGAAGGTAGAGAGAGAGAGATCCCAAGCAGTCTCCACAATGTGGGGCTTGAACTCACGAACTGCAATAACATGACCTGAGCTGAAGTCAGATGCTTAACAAACTGAGCCACCCAGATGTCCCTAAAAATTGTATCTTTAAGAAAATTTTAGTTTTAATTGATTTTCTGTTGGTATATAAAAAACAGTTAATTATGAAATATTGACCTTATGGCCAAGAACTATGGAGAAAGCACACATTGCATTTTAAAAATAAATTTTATTGGATTTTCTATGTATACAATTATTCATTTCTAATTTAATTCCATTGTTGTTGAAAATTATACAATGAATGATTTCAATCCTTTTAAATGTATTGAGTCATATTATGGACTAATGTGTTTTTTCTTGGAGAATGTTCCATGTGCACATGAGTAAAATGTGCATTTTGCAGTTTTGGATGAGTGTTCTAGAGAGAATTGTTAGGTTTAATTGGTTTATACTGTTGTTCAAGTTTTCTATTTCCTTGTTGACTTCTATTTGTTCTATCCATTATTGAAAATAGTCATTGAAGACTCCAAATATTATTTTTGTATTGTGTTATTTCTTCTTCAAATTTGTTTTTGCTTTACATATGATGGAGTTCTTTTTTTTTAATTGAAGGATAGTTGACACATAATGTTACATTAGTTTCAGGGATACAACATAGTAATTTGACAATTTTATACATTATGCTATGCTCACTGCAAGCATAGCTATAATCTATCACCATACCACACTATTATAATACCATTGACTATATTCTCTATGCTGTGATTTACTTGGAGCTCTGTTTTTAGGTTCATGGATGTTAATATTTTCCTGATGCATTGATCCTTTTATCATTCTGTAATGCCCCTATTTAACTCGGGTAACTTTTGTTTTTCTTAAAGTCAATTTTGCCTGATGGTGGTATAGTCACATTAGCACACTAATGTTGACTGTTTTCATGATAATCTTTCTCAGTCCTTTTGCTGTCAACCTATTTGCATCCCTGAATCCGAAGTGTACCTTTGAGGACAGCATAGAGGAAATAGGGTCTTTTCTTTTTTTTCTAATCTGACAATCCCTGCCTTTAATTAAATTATTTAATTCACTTACGTTTAATGTCATCGATATGGTTAGATTTACATCTGCATTTTCTTTTTGTTTTTTATACCATTCATACTTTTATATTCTTTTGTTCTTTGTTTACATATTTATTTTACATTAAGTGGATGTTTTCTAATTAAAATTTGAGTTTCTACAGTAATTTTTATTTATTTATTTATTTATTATATATATCTTTATTGCCCCAACTGTTGTGAACATTGGAATTACTCAGTGGTTGACAATAGATTTCGTGGCTACAAATGTGACTAATATCATAAAACCTTCCCCCTTCTTTTTTTTTTTTTTAAACTTTATAGTTTATTGTCAGGTTGGTTTCCATATAACACCCAGTGCTCTTCCCCACAAGTGACCTCCACCATGACCATCACCCCCTTTTACCTTTCCCCCTTCCCTTCCGCCCTCAGTTTGTTTTCAGTATTCAAGAGTCTCTCGTGTTTTGTCTCCCTCCCTCTCCCTAACTCTTTTTCCTCCTTCCCCTCCCCATGTTCCTCTGTTGGGTTTCTCCTGTTAGACCTATGAGTGCAAACATATGGTATCTTTCCTTCTCCACCTGCTTATTTCGCTTAGCATGACACCCTCGAGGTCCATCCACTTTGCTATGAATGGCCAGATTTCATTCTATCTCATTGCCCCTTGTATAGATAAACCACATCTTCCTAATCCATTCATCAGTTGATGGACATTTAGGCTCTTTCCATGATTTGGCTATTGTTGAAAGTGTCTCTACGAACATTGGGATACATGTGCCCCTATGCATCAGCACTTCTGTATCCCTTGGGTAAATCCCTAGCAGTGCTATTGCTGGGTCATAGGGGAGTTTTATTGATAGGTTTTTGAGGAACCTCCACACTGTTTTCCAGAGTGGCTGTACCAGTTTACATTCCCACCAACAGTGTAGGAGGGTACCCATTTCTCCACATCCTCGCCAGCATCTATAGTCTCTTGAGTTGTTCATTTTAGCCACTCTGACTGGCGTGAGGTGGTATCTCAGTGTGGTTTTGATTTGTATTTCCCTGATGATGAGTGATGCTG
>CM053560.1:113151732-113220536 GCA_028646485.1 Cryptoprocta ferox
TCTTGGTGATGACAGCTTTGTAGTAGAGTCTAAAGTCTGGGATTGTGATGCCTCCCGTTTTGGTTTTCTTCTTCAGTATTACTTTGGCTATTCGGGGTTTTTTGTGGTTCCATACGAATTTTAGGATAGTTTGTTCCAGCTTTGAGAAGAATGCTGGTGCAATTTTAATTGGTATTGCATTGAATGTGTAGATTGCTTTCTATAGTAATTTTTAAATTGTAGTTTTAAAAGTTATATTTTTAGTTGTTAATCTCAGGCTTACAATGCACATCTTAGCTTATTAAAATATATTTCAGAGTTGCATAATCTTATTTCAGGGAAATATAGAAACTTTATTCCTTCACAGATCCATTTCCTGATTTTTATGTTATTGTTATATGTACGGGATTTATATATGTTAAAAACTCAAAATATTGTTTAATTATTATTTTATATAATCTGCTTTTAAGAAAGCAGAAAGAAAAGAGAGTAAGTATATATTTATATTTACAGAGTTTGTTATGTTAACCTTCTTATTTATCACTTGCGATTCTTTTCATTTTGTTCAGTGGATTCAAGTTAGCATGTGATGTCAATAATCTTCATCCAATACAGTTTTATTCTAATTTCCTCTATGGTGTTATTATTAAGTAATTGAATATATATATACATATTATTTTATGCAATTGTTTTTTTTTAAATCAGTTAAGGGAAAAATACACAATTATACTGTATTTTATAATTACATAATTGCCTTTACTGGTACCTTTGTTTTTTCATGTGGAATTACTGTCTAAGATCACTTGCTTACAGCTAAAGGAGTGTCTTTTAGCATTTCTTACAATCAGGTGTCATCACTGACACCCTCACTCCCATGTTGCATAAGCTTTATTCAGTGTAGGTGCAACTGAGAGGACAGAGGCTTCTTATTTAGCAGCCCCTACTCATATGGTAAGAGCTCTACTCCAAGCATAGTGGGCCATTAACACTGGGGACCTCAGTAACCCCTATCCAGTTCATCTCTTGCTGAAGGTCCCATACTAGAAGGGCAAGCCTATAGGACCAGGAACTACCCTCCCATTGTCAGTTCATAGAGCATATTCACCCTGGAATATGTAGAATGCCCCATCCCAGTTCCTGTTTCTGTCCAGGTAGAGTTAGGTCATAGGGTTAAAGATCTCCACCGCTCTGCCTGAAAGGACTGACTCTATTTCAAATGTCAGCAGCTTTCCCATTCCAGTGAAAATATAGCCCTTGGGATCTTGGGGGAAAGAAACTTCCAGTCTTATTGGATGCACCCGTACATATTACAGTGCCTGCATTTAAACTTCCATAAGATAAAGGTGGAAAGGGTTGGAAGCAGATGTGGCTTAAATGCAACCGGATCTTGCTGTTCTTACTGAGGTTTAGTAGATTTCTTGAATGAATGCTTCTCCATTTCCTTTATGCACTCAGGGCTCAGGTGGAATCCAGAGACATTAAATGGTTGTGTGTGTGTGTGTGTGTGTGTGTGTGTGTTATAATTTTTTCCAGTCAAATGGTTGTTTTGCCAAAAAAAAAAAGGATCTGCTGCGCTCCTCATCACACTATTCCAAAACACCAATCTGCATTCCTAATTATCTACAAATAATGACAGCTGTATTTGCTGTATTACAACACCTACACTATCCCCATTTTAAAAACTGGATTCGTTGTGGATCTATTTCCATCTACTTTTACTCCTAGCCTGTAGACTTGAGGAGTTGAAATACAAAGTTTGTAGGTTTTACCAGACATCCTCTCGGAGGGCTCTGTATTCTAATTTTTGTTTCCAATCCTGTAGAGCTGGCTAAATTTCTGCTCAGAGTCTCAGCCTGTCAACAGCCTCTTCCAAAATGCAGATGCTCCTTAAGGTAACAGTCCTAACTGCCTGGCTGTGAATTTTATTTATCACTTGATTTTTTATCACTTGAATTTTTCTTCCAAAACTTTTCACAGTCATGATGCTTGATTTCCCATGTTTTCAAGCTGAATTTTTGTATTTTGTTCAGCTTTCGTGGTTATCTTTAGTGAGTTAGTTGTTCTGATCTTATTCACTATTATCAGAAGGAGAAGTCTAACATTGTTCAAAACCTAATGACTACTAGTTAAAATTTTAGACCAAAGTGAAAGGAGTAGAAAGATAGAAGAAATCCTTTTACTTATCTACCTCCAGTTAGAGTGTAATTTTAATATTAAATAATGAAAATTAATATTAAGCAATGAAAAGAAAATACAACAAAATTTAATTCAAAACCTACACTTTCCACATTTAGGAGAAAATTGACTCAGTAGTAACTTTAGATGGTCTCTCCAGAGGTACTTTGCTTTCAGATTGGTTCTAAAAATTCCTCTTTCTTTCTTCATGAATGATATTCCTTTCACCCAGATTTCCTCCAGGTTGAGTGAATTGGTGTCCCAGAACTTGGCTGTTCCTACATTTGTTCTTTGTTAGGATAACACCAGACCAGGTATTCATCTTTGGGCATCCATTCTGTCTTCATTTAGATCTCATTACAGTACATTGAAGGCATGTCTTTTTCACTCTTTAACAACTACTGTTGGCTACGTCCTTTAAAAAACAAACAAACTGGGGGACTGGGGGACTAAGATGGTAGTTAATAAATTAGGACTCATTTATGAAAGATTTTACAGACCCAGAATCAAAAATGATGGAGGTCACTAAAGAGTATGTACAGAAGTAACTATCAGAATTACCTGAGGAGCTTGTTAAAACACAGAACCCCACATACAGATTGTTAAAATTCAGTAAGTCTTTGAGTGGGACCTAATAATTTATATTTTTAACCAGCTCCCAGGTAATGTTGATCCTGCTGGTCAAAAGATAGCCCTTGAGAGATATTTGGGTGGTTCAGTCAGTTACACCTCTGACTCTTGGTTTTGGCTAAGGTCATGATCTCACCATTGGTGAGTTAGAGCATTACCTTGGGCTCTCTGCTGACAGCGCAGAGCTTGCCTGGGATTCTCTCTGTCTCTCTGCCCCTCCTGCTGTCTCTCTTTTTCTCTCAAAATAAATAAACTTAAAAAGAAAGATACCCCGGGGTGCCTGGGTGGCTCAGTTGGTTGAGCAACGGACTTCGGCTCAGGTCATGAGCTCATGGTTTGTGGGTTTGAGCCCCATGTCAGGCTCTATGCTGACAGCTCAGAGTGTGAAGACTGCTTCAGACTCTGTTTCTCTCTCTCTATCTCTGCCCATTCCCCACTCACGCTCCCTCTCTCTATCTCTCAAAAATAAATAAACATTAAAAAACACCCAGAAAGGCACCCTTTGCAACCCTCTGAATTAGAACAAAAGCAGGAAATTGTATTGAATGTTTAAAATGGAGGGATAGAGAGGACAATGGGATATAGAAAACAGATAGTGGTCTGCCATTATCTGGGCATGTAATATTGTCAAAACAGTCCCCTTCTTTCTTACTGAAATGCTCTTCCTTAAGCTATTAGTCATGGCTAACTGCATCAAATGTTGCTTACTCAGTGAGGCCAACCCTGATACTCGATCTTAAATTACAGCTCAAGGTGTGCCTGGGTGGCTCAGTTGGTTAAGCATCCGAATTCAGCTCATGTCATGATCTTGTGGTTTGTGGGTTCAGGCCCTGCACACAGCTCTGTGCTGACAGCTTAGATCCTCGAGCTGCTTCAGATTTGGGATTCTGTGTCTCCCTCTATCTCTGCCCCTCACCTGCTCATGCTCTGTCTCTCCCTTTCTCTCTCTTTCTCTCAAAAATAAACATTAAAAAAATAAGTTACAGCTCCACCTTCACACCTGATATCCTGCTGATTTTGCTTTATTTTATAGCACTTGTCACACACACACATGCACATATGCACAATTTTCTTATTTATTATGTTTACTTTTTACTGTCTGAGTTTTCCCTTGAGAATGTAGTTCAACAAAGACAGGGATTCTCGTCTGTTTAAATCACTTATTTACTCCTAGTTCTCAGAATAATATCTGGCATATAGTAGAGGCTCAATAAATATGTTCATGAATGAATGCCTTTTAACATTTCATATGCAAAGTGAGCATGCATAGCTCTAAAGTGCCTTTCCAGCTCTCCAATTTTACCTTCTGCTTTTCTTCTGTTCCTCCAGAATTTACATGCAATGAACACACTCACATGACTAACAATTCATTTTTCCTTTTATTTTTGAATCAGATCTTTGTTATGTAATGCTGCAATCTATTCAGATTCTCTGCCCACATTCTAAACTTAATTCCATCTACATCACCTCTCTAATGTCTACTTATTCTGTATCTTGTACGTGTCCCCATGATACAATCTTTGGTACAAATAGATTAAGGAAAATTTTCTCTGAATTTTGCAGAGGGAAAAAAAAGGCAATGTTAGTAGGAGTGGTCACTTCATTTCCATAAGTGTCAGTAATCCAAATTCACAGTATCACCCCTGTACCTTAGTGACATTTTCAATGAATGCAATTTCTATGTTTTGTGGGTTTTTTTTTTTTTTAGTTTACTTATTTATTTTGAGAAAGCAAACAAGCCGGGGAGGGGCAAAGAGAGAGGAAGAGAGAGAATCCCAAGCACACTCTGCACTATCAGCACAAAGTCAAAGGCAGGTCTCAAACTCACAAACTGTGAAATCATGACCTGAGTTGATATCAAGAGTCGGACACTTAACCAGCTGAGCCACGCAGGCATGCCTCTGTGTCTTACATTTTAAGCCATTTGTTCAGGCTCAGTGTTTTCTTTATTTGTACTCTTTTAAAATTATTAGTGACTAATATCAATATTATTAGGTAAAGAAAAGTATAATCTACCAACATCAATGGATCTATGTTGCTATGGATATAGCCCTGATTTCTTTTCCTTTTGTCCCTTGTCTGAGAACACTTATATTTACTGCTGTTATAGAAATAGTCTGCATCTTGGTAGCAATAGTAACATCTTATAGAAAGTTGCTTTTCACATCATTACTTCTCTCTTATCTCTGCACACCTGGATACAATCCTTACTTCGGCTAAGTGATGTGGATTATTATCTAGAAAACAGGGTCAGATAGACCTATTCTAACATCAATGTGCAAATGTCTCAAAAACATTTGAAGTGTCAGTTACATGGAGAGACACTCAAATGCTCACCCTATCTCACATAGGCTAATCAATCAATAGCCAAATTTATTAGGCATAAAAAGAGGATAGCACAAAAGGAAGAGCACAGATTCTTCTTTGTAATGGAGGTGATGTGAGAAGGAAAGGCATATGAAAAATTAAATTTTTTTACAACTTAGAGCTCACTGACAAGTTCTTGAGACAGGCAGAGTGACATTCCTCTAGGAACTCAGTTGCCTTGATGATGAAACTTTGCTAAGGGCAAAAAACAATCTTAGGCCCACTCCCAGGATCCTGTAAATCTACTTTAACATTAAAAATTACTTTCAAAACTTTACCACTCCAAGATTTATGTTGGCAGTCATACTCCAAGCAATGGCCCACTGACATACATCTGAAGGGTCTCATGATTAAGTTTCTACTAAATAGTAATTAAATGACTTTTCTTAACAATAGGTAGCCCCCTCAGGATCCTGGAAACCCTGTTTGGAAACTTGTGCCGTCCCTAACCCTCTCTTTCTGTACCCTGAGAGTACATAATCAGCTACCCATCACCACCCCAATGCAGCTCTTTCTCCCCATCTGTCCTGTCCCAATGCTTTAATAAATCAACTTTTTGTACCAAAAACATCTCAAGAATTCTTTCTTGGCCATCGGCTCCAAACTCCAACATTTTCCACATCATTTGTCACCCTAATGTGGGGTTGAGCCTTCTCATCTGGATTCTGAGCCTCAGTGAAAACTTGGTGAGTACTATCTCTTCTCTTCCTTTACTTACATTCCAGGGTTTTTTTTTTTTTTTAAGGAGTATGGGCTTATTGGAACACTTTTATCTTGATTGCTCAGGCTGCAATCCTCTAGACTGTGTCCCCATGCTTTAAAACAAAAAAACAGCTTTTTGCACTAAAGACATCTCAAGAATTCTTCTAGACCAAGGCTCTCAAACCCAAACACTTTCCACATCAGAGAGCTGCCCCAACAGTACTCAGATCCATATGTGTATAGTAGAATGAACTGATGTTCACAGTTTCATCCCTGCTCCAAACATATTTGTTTGTTCTTCCTTTCATCTTAGAGGTGTTCATTGATTTTGAAAAGATTTGGAATACTATAAGGACAAGATATTCATTTTCTGTAGAATATTTTCATTAAATAAGAAACTCCTGGAATGGACTGCATAATTCAATTTTGCTTTTTGTAGTTAAATGGAAATTGGCATTTTGAAATAAGCTCATCTGCTGCCATGTTGATGGATTTCAGTGGGAATCAACTATAGGGTTACAGATCGTAGAAGGGAATGATTTTAATGATTGATGTTGAGACCGAAAACCAAGGTTAAGCTAACATGTCATCCAGGCATAGCACAGATATTAACATACAAAGCACTAACATTCACAGCAACCTACAATAAAGTTATGATATCTTAAAAATACAAGTATATCCAAAATTACATAGCAAACCATATTTATCCTAGAATCCAAAATCTGCTTTCATAAGCATGGGTTACATCTAAGTTTACAATAATCAGAATAGTCAGTTATGGAAGGTTGCCATGATGAGAACAAAGGTAAAATAAATGTAGATAAAATTAAATTTCCTTACAACTTGAGCCCATTGACAAATACTTGAGACAGGCAGAATATGACATTCCTCAAGGAACTCACAACTAACTGCCTTAATGTTAACAATATTTTGCTAGAGGCAAAATGCAAACTTACTTTGACAATAGCCAGACCTTCAGTATCCTGTAAGTCTTCCTTAACACATGAAAATCCCTTTTAAAACTTCCTTTGTCTCTACCCCCCCAACTTAAAAGCATACAAACAGCTAACAGACACATGAAAAGATGCTCAATGTCTCTTATCATCAGGGAAATACAAATCAAAACCACAATGAGACACCACCTCACACTGGTCAGAGTGTCCAAAATTAACAACTTAGGAAACAACAGATGTTGGCGAGGATGAGGAGAAGGGAAACCCTTTTACACTCTTGTTGGGAATGCAAACTGGTGCAGCCACACTGGGAAACAGTATGGAGGTTTCTCAAAAAATTAAAAATAAAACTACCTTATGACCCAGCAATTGAACTACTATGTATTTATCTAAAGGATGCAAAAATGCTGATTCAAAGGGGCACATGCATACCAACGTTTACAGTAGCACTATCAACAATAGCCAAATTATGGAAAGAGCCCAAATGTCCAGTGACTGAAGAATGAATAACGAAGATGTGATATATATATTACATCTGGAATACACAATGCAATACTACTCAGCAATGAAAAAAAATGAAATTTTGCCACTTGCAAAATATGGATGGAACTAGAGTGTTTTATGCCAAGTGAGAGAAAGTCAGTCAGAGAAAGACAAATAAATAACATGATTTCATTCATATGTGTAATTTAAGAAAGAAAACAAATGAACATAGGGGAAGGGAAGGAAAAATAAAATAACATAAAAACAGAGAGGGAGGCAAACCATAAGAGACTCTTAAATACAGAGAACAAACTGAAGGTTGCTGGAGGGGAAAAGGGGGGGTTTATGGGCTAAATGGGTGCTGAGCATTAAGGAGGGCATTTGCTGGGATGAGCACTGGCTGTTATGTGTAAGTGATGAATCACTAAATTCTACTCCTGAAAACAATACTACACTATATGTTAACTAATTTGTATTTAAATAAATAAATAAATAAATAAATAGTATATAATCAGTCACTCCTCACAAATCCATGGATCCTGTCCTTGTACTTTAATAAAAACACCTTTTTGCACCAAAAATGTCTCAAGAATTTTTCTTGTCTATTTACTTCTGGCCCTATCACATCAGCCAAATATCCAAATATCTTGGAAGTTTTAGCACAAACAGTTTGGCAGTTAATACAGTGTGTGTGTGTGTGTGTGTGTGTGTGTGTGTGTGTGTTTCTGAATAAAATTCCTTGTGAATATTCTTTCTATAATTACTGAGAAATGTTTTATATGAAAATAAAAGATCTTTGTTGTTGTTGTTGGGGAACTTACAATTCATTTTATAATTGGACAAACTGTAAATGTGTTTTTTTATGTTTTATCATTTATTTTCTTAATAATTTTTAAATTAAAGGCTATTGTGGATTTGCAGAAAAACTACAAATATATTACAAAATTCTCATATACTCTTTAGCCAGGTTTTCCTATTATTAACATTAGATTAGTATGGTATATTTGTAACAATTAAAGGACCGATATTGATGCATTATTGATAATTAAGGTCCATATTTTATTCATATTTTCTTAGTTTTTACCTATTGTTTTTATTCCACAGTCCTAAAGTCTCTGCCTCTGCCACTCTGGCCAACTTAGTAGTCTTTAAATTTTAGCAGGCACCTTTAGCCCATGTGATTGATTAAACTTTTCTTTGTATATCTATCGTTCACCCATTGCTTCATAGAAAGACTCGGAACCAAACCATCTTGCACAACCTCCCCCCAGACACCAATACACAACCTGCAAGCATTCAAAAAGGTCTGTATCTGGCACCATTGAGTCTGCACACTCAAGAAATGTTGCAAACCACTGTACTCCCCATTTACTGATGAACTGCTTTAAAATTCTTTTTTAAAATCTTTGGGCCAAGTAGAAACCTTGAAGTTGATTTTGGGACAAAGGTGGCTGACCTCCTGAATAAATCTCATATTCTTTTTCAATCAAAACGTGTCTCTTGAGTATTGGCTTTTTGAGCAATGAGCAGCCAAACTTGGGGGTTTCGATAATAATCACATCCAGGGTACCATATCACTTTTAGTTGCCATTTCTTCTTAGGTTTTTTGTGGTCGTGACAGTTTTCAGACTTCTTTGTTTTTGATTACCTTGAAAACTTTGAGGAGTACTAGTTAAGAACTGTGTAGTTTCAATTGTGATTTGACTGATGTTTTTCTCATGATTAGACCTGGGTTATGGTTTTTGGGAGGAAGACCAAAGAAAATAAAATAAAATGTGCAAAATCTTAGGGACTTCTTAGATACCAACATTTAGGGAATTAGAGTCTCATTCGAAAGAAAATAAGAGATTAAATGGGCAGAAAAAATGAAGAAATAATATTTAAAAAGCCACACTGGACAAAAGTGAAAGTTCTTCAGGCTCAAAAAAAATGATATAAGAAAACTTGGAAGAGCTTCATAAATGTTACATATCTGTATAAATAAAAATCATTAACTTTTTACAATTTTCCTCATATATATATATGTATATATATATATATAACATTTTTGAACAAAAATTCTACTTTCTCGTGTATAATATGTGCAGATGCAATGCATTTAACAACTACAGCATAAACTACAGGGGAGAGAGAAAATGGATATACATAGTTTTGGAATTTCGACATTTTGTGTGCAGTAGTACATCAATTCTAAATAGATTGCAAAACCTAAGGAAGCCTATTTTAATTCCTAAAGCAAACATTCAAATATAGTGAAAAATATTATACATGAAACAACCTAAAACTACACTCGTATTCTAGTAATATTAAAATAATCTCCCTAAAAAAGGTAGGGAAGGAAGAATAGAGGAACAAAAATCAGGCATAATGGGGAAAATTAATAAAATTGTAGACCCAAAACCAATCCTATCAAAGATGTTCAAAGTCATTCACCATTGCTAAAGATGTAGAATACCCTGAAATTTTCCATATTGCTAGGAGGAATACAAAATATTATAGTCACTTCAGAAAATAATGTCAGCCTATTATAAATTTAGTCACACACATATCATCCAAACCCAACAGGCCAATTTCTCGGAATTTACCCAGAAGAAATAAAAACATATGTCCACATAAGGATTTATATGCAAACGTTCAGAGTGGCATTATTTATAATAGCCAAACACTGAGAACAATTCAAATGTACATCAAATGGTTAATGAATAAACAAATTGTAGTATGTCTATGCTATAAAATATTAATTAGATAAAGGAAATGAACTATTTATTTCCACAACATAGATGAATCTTAATAAAAACATGGCATGATGTAAAAGCTGTGAAATACAAATGACTACATATTGTATCATTCCATTTATATAAAATTTTGAGCCAAGCAAAACCATCATGACAAGAAGCACACCAGTAACTTCTTGGGGCTAGGGATCAGTGGGAGGAGATTGAATGCAGAGGGGCCCAAAGATAATAGGGTGATAGAAATATTCAATATTTTGCATGTAGTGAAAGTTAAAAGACTTTATACAATTGTTAAATATTAATAAACTGAATACTTAGTATTAGCTAGTTCTATTAAGTGTAAATTATACATGAATAAAGCTAAAGGAAAAATATAGAAAAATATTAAAATAGAGCCTGAACAAAACTAAAATAACTTCAAGAGAACTTATTTAAGAAGGAAAAGAAAAAGAAAGCATGAATACAAAATATTAGGAATAAAAGAAAGAGTACAGCAACAAATATAGGATAAGTTTTAAGAATAACAAACCTAGTGTGAATAAATTTAAATTTTCAGATGAAATAGAAAATGCTCTACAAAATTTTAATTTATCAAAATTAACCTAAGAATAAACTGTAAACATGAAGCTACCATGTGCAATTGAGAAAACTAAAATTATAAAACATTTTGCCAATATCTTCCCCTAATCCTCAACCAAACAAAAAATATACGTATTATGGGTCGTTTCTTTATCAAATCTTAAATGAGTGGATGATTTCTATCTTTTGTAAAACTGATTCAGAGAATTAAAAAAATCAGAAACCTATTTAACTTGTTTTATGAAGTGAAAATAACCTTGACAACAAACAAAACAAAGCAAAAATACCAAATGGAATTAAAAATATTGTATTGCTTTTTTACTGCTGTTGCAGCAAATTGCCACAAATGTAGTGGCACAAACTGCAGCTCTTGCAGTTCTGGTGGTTAGAATTTTAAAATGGGTTAGCAGGGCTGCTTCCCTGTGTGGAAGTTCAAAGGTAAAATCATTTCTTTGCTTTTCCAGTTTCCAGAGGCTGTGGCATTCCTTGGCTCTTGTCTGACAACACTTTGCTGTTTCCTTGACAAGTCTGCTTCTCTGATTCTGGCGTTTATGCTTTTCTCTTATAAGAATCCTTGTGATTAGATTGGCATACCAGATACTAGAATAATCTCCCCATCTCAAGATCCTTAACATAATCACATCTGCAAAGTCCCTTTTGTTATGTAAGTTAACATTCACAAATTCTGGGTATTCCTATAGATATATTTGGGGGGCCATTATTCTTCCAACCTCAAAGATACAAAAATCCTAGGGGCGCATGTGTCAGTTAAGTATCCAACTCTTGATTTCCACTCAGGTTATAATCTCACAGTTTGTGATTTCAAGTCCTGTGTTGGGTTGTGAGCTGGCAGTGGGGACCCTGCTTAGGATTTTCTGTCTCCCTCTCTCTCTCTGCCTACCCCCCCCAAATAAATAAACATTTTTTAAAAAGATACAAAAATCCTAAAAAAAAAACTTGTATCAAAACTAAATGTGTATCAAACAATAAATTATCCTGAACAAATAAAAGTTATGCCAGGAACACAAGGTTTATTAAACATTAGAAATTACATTATAAAGTAAAAAACTGTAATGGCAGCTCTTTCTGACCATGGATCCTGTCCCCGTGCTTTAATAAAATCACGTTTTTGCACCAAAGACGTCTCTAAAAATTCTTTCTTGGTCATTGGCTCTGGACTCCACAAATCCCCCATCACCCCAAAACCTCATCATTTGGCACCCAAACATGGGTCTAACGAGACCCTTCAACTGGACTCTGAGCCAGTGCAGACTTGGCCAGTACTCTTTTCCTCTTTTATTATCGTGAGTTTTTTGAGGAGTATGGTCTTATTGGAAGACTTTCATGTCAATTGCTCAGGCTACAATCTTCTCCCCTGTGGCTACTCTATGGGGAGGAGAAAGCCTGCCTTTTGGATGGAAGTTAGTACCCTGACCTGAATGGTAATACAACCCCAGAAACTTGATGCTCTCTCTTTATTTCTGTCCTTATACAAAATTGTCCGTCTTGGGCAGGGGACAGCCACTTAAGTGACTAGAATTGTTGCCAATCTTAAGACTCCTGTGTGAGGTTTCCTCTTCATTGGTCTAATGTGATCCCCTCCACATCTCTTATCTTCTCTTTTCTGGCCACGAGACTGTCACTGAAAGCCAGCCAACCAGTACCTGATTGAACTAAAACCCAATCAGGGACCATTTCCTAGGAAAGTTGGCTATAAGAAGTACATGTGTTGTAATGTTTCTTAGATCATGATGGATTTCTGTCTTTACTCTATCTGGTCAATGTCGTCTACTAACTAAAACTACAAAACTGGGTAATTTGGAAAAATTTTTCCAGTGTTTTCCATGGTTTAAAAAAGGCGTGGTTTTCATGGCCTTCTCTGCAAGGCAAGCCACTGAGTGGCACAACATGGCCACAGAGGCACAGTGCCTTCTCCATGAGGCAAGTCACAGCACAGTGCACCAAGGCTCCCTGGGCATGGCACAACATGGCCTTCTTTCTCAGCAAGGCAGACTCAGTCCATATGTTGGTACCCATCTGTAGTCTAGAATGCAATGGGGAAGTGGAGAGAGGGCTGGCCTCCCTCCTTCAGGAGCCCTTAGTGGCTGGTAAGTGATCATAGCAATTTTGTTCCAGGTCACTTTGACACCTCAGGAACCTCTTATATATCCTATGCATGGGATGCCACCCAGAAGTCAGGTGGCAGGGATTTTCATGGTAATGGACTTTCTCTCTAGGAGGAGCATGAGAGCTCCTCTTTGGTCCCCAAAGACTTTTCCTTGGGATACCTTTTTAAGCCAGTGGAAACCATTCAAATTCCAAATTTTAGGAAAAGACTGACCTTCTGTAGCACTGCAGGCTTTAGTAGGATCTAGCAAATTAGATCTCTTTTGCAGGAAACAGGGCAAATGGATGGAAGTACCCTAGGTCCAGGCCCTCGTGGCTCTAAATCAGGACCTAGACCAAAAGACCTCTTACAGAATGTGTTTGCCCAAATGTGTTTGGTTAATAAACTCCCTCCTGACGTATTGGATATCTAAACAGCCCTCCTCCTGATAGAACTCAGTTGCTGGAGGAAAAACAGGACATCCTTAATGAAGGGGACAGTGACTCTCTTTCTCTCTCTCTCTCTCTCTCTGTCTCTCTCTCTCTCCCTCTCTTTGTCTGTCTCTGTTCCTCCTTCTAATAGATATGGGGGCTTCTCCCTTATTCATTTCCTATATAATGACTCTAATTGAAGCCAACTGGTTAGTCTACCCCAGGATGGGGACTTTAAGGAATATTCCCAAGCCGAGCAGCTGCCAAAACTCCCTTTGGTTCAGGAAAATTCTCTGTCTTCTCTGGCCTGACATGGACTGCCTAATTCTACTAGTTGGTGGAAAACAAAACAAAACAAAAACCTGATGTCTGCTCTTCTGTCCTGGCTGACAAAATTTAAAACTGGGAATCTTCTTTCTCTGCCTTCTGCTGGCACCTCACCACTTCTGCCTTCCCCTCCTCCTCCTGCTGTTTCTGCAACACCTGGGGTGTGTCCTGCATAACCGGTTCCTATACCATCTTCAGTGCCTCAGGAACCATTGGCTCCTCCTCATACCCTCAAGGTCAAGGAGCGAAGAGCCCCCCTTGGACTGCCCACTTCAAAATCTCCCACCAGTGTTCCAGGTTAATAAAGAACTGACAACGGGGAAAAATTTGTCTTAAGTGGATTTAAACTAATTTAAGTTTGTTAGCTTGAGATAGACGAGTCCATCAGCATTAAAAATGAAGGTTTTTAGTCTATCTACATTTCCTGAAGATCAAATAAGCTCATGTTACCTCTGCTGCAATTTGTTAGCAAAAAGATGACTTAAAATTCTGGTTCATTTTGTCTGTCTCAAAGTTTTCATGGATAATTTTTAAGATAGCTTTCATAGTCTTTAGAACCTAAAACTTTAAAGTTTCACTTGCATGGATAAATGGGATCGAATTTTTGGACATCTAGGTTTTCTCCAAATAAAATGGAATAATAAAACATTAATTACTGTATGTAGGTTTGTGCTTCTGACTTCTTGTTGCAGAGAAATTAAGGGTATTTGGGTCTGTTGGTAAACATGATTTGTGCTTAAGTGATTCATAAGTTTGCCATCTAAAGAATTCTGGTAACAGTTCACAATTGGTGATTATTTTTCACTGGAGACCAAGGTGTCTAAGAGTTAAAATTCTGCTAAGTGTAATTTAGACTGATAAAATAATGGAAACAATTCTGTATGTAAAAAGTAGGAGATGTGTAAGAAAGATAAAAGGAATGGAAATACATTTTTGTTGATGGTAAAAGAAAGTAGTTTTGTCCTAAATGAGATTGGTTGTTTGGAGAGAAATGTCTTGGGACAAAATCTGGAGGCAAAGAAAAGTTGTAGAGTGTTCATGAAGGGAAATATTGGGAAAGGAATTTTATGTGTGGTAAGGATGGACTAAAGTTGAAATAAATGGATTTTAAAAGTACACTGGCATAAGATTAAAGTTCTGCTTCTCTCTATATAAAAAAAAAGAGTTTCTTTAAGAGTTGATCTGGTGTTAATAAAAAACATAATATGCAAAGGTTTTCTTTCATGTCTGCCAGAAAACCAAAGCTTGTTTATATCTTTCTCAGGTCTTTGATTACTTAAAGTTAAAACTTCTCAATGTTAAAGGAGTTAAATTTTGCTAACTATATAATGCTACATATTTGCCTTTGGAATCTCTTACTGCCACCTTGGTTAAATAAATAATTTAAAGTTTTAAGACTTGAAATAATCTGTAATTCTATTTAGGATGTACTTTGTAACTTCCTAAAGTTTAAAAAACTTTCCCAAGATTTAAATTGTAATTGAAGTACTTTTGACCAATTAGGCTTATTTCATGTGTTCAGTTATTCTGGAAACACTGTCAAACAAATAATGGTAAACCTTAGGTTGTATTGTTTGTGTGAATGCTATAACTATTCTAGAGATTATATGCAATTCCTAAAGTTTTAATACGTTCTGGCATAAGGTCATCACTTAACATTCTAATTAAAGTGCTGCATGCCACAAAAATAACTGAATTTCCTTGTCAATTGCATCGTAATGCACTCTCATTGAATTGTTAACCACGTCCATTATTTAGTCTTTTGTCATCTTTTAGAGTTATTGTACTTATTCTCCTATAAAATGTATTTCATCTTCAAGATTATTCATAAAAAGGACTTTTAGGACAACTACGGGTATCTGACAGCTTTAAGATTAATATTAAAATGGGTAAGAATTTCCAGAACTAAAAAAGCTGCATTTGAACTCAGCAAGAATTACTAACATAGAACTAAATGAACTAAAGAAGATGGCTATAGTTTTGCAACTCTTGTTTTTATAGTATTTTTGGTTCTCTAATGTTCTTCCAGATTAAAGAAACTTTCTCTTAAGATCCATGGTATACAGAAACGTGATAAAGTATTCCTGTGTAAACAAACTGAGGCATTTAACTTTTCTCTTTACCTAACCCTCTGAAATTCAAAAATTATCAGTGAGTGTTCTTTTTCATGGCAACTACAGTTATTTGCATAACTTCAAAAAAAATCTGTTCTCTTTGTAACAGGATACAATTGGAAATACTGGTTATTTTACCAAGGCTTTGACAAGAATGTCATATTTGAGAGCAACATACCTAGACTTAGATATGACCATACAGCTTTAAGGAACTAAGATTGATTTTACAAAACATAAAACCATAAAGCCTTTTGCTTACAGAGTTCCCAGCAACCTTACCAGGTGAGTAAAGAATGTAGGGAAAAATTGTTATAAGATGGCCAACAGGACTGATAGGGAAATTACAGTCCCCACCTGAAGACTCCACTTCTGGTTCTTTTTCCTGCCCCACTTGCCACCTGTGCCAAATTATTACTGTGGAAGTAACAGACTATAAATTCCACGCCCCCCTCCACATGCTTACGCTGAGGGCTCAGACCTCTGGAGAGTGGATCTCCTCTGAGCCAGTGTGAAATAAACCTCCTGCTTTCCAAGATCTCCAAGTGCTGTTTGGTTCTTCCACCAGGTGATCCAGACCAGGTTCCATAACATGGGAACATCAGGATATATTGGGAACCTCCTGCAGAGGAATTTGCCCAATTCTACAGGTATTGCAGGCATGTCTGAAGGCAATTTTGGCTTGGTTTGGCTTCTGGCCTGGAGAGGTTCAATCTAGAATCCTTCTAAGAAGTTGCAGCAAAAGAAATTTTGAAAGATCTCTATGACCAATCGCTGTTCTTGTTGAACTTATGTAAATAATTAGGCCAAGTTTGTTAAAACTGGACTTGTATTGTAAACAAATTAGTCTTCATTTGACTGTCTCTAGAAATGAGGGTTTTAGAGTTTCCATAATGCACGTTTATGGATATTAAGTTCTAGTTCTGACTATCTTTAAATGTTTATTTGCCTAAACTAGACAACTTGAGGTAAACTTAAGAGATACTGTCACAGTAGCACAGGTATGGACAATCGTTTTGTTATTCTGCAGGAATAATAACCTCATAGACACATTATTTAAACAACTAGAAAATGGGATGGATTGCCCCCAACAATTATATATGAAAAGTCTTTTCTCACTGTAGACTTATCAATAAATAAAGACAATAGTGCCTTATTAAATTATTCACTTGAGGCCTGGTTAATTTGTAAATCTCTTAGTGAATATGCAAACCACATCCTCCTTAAATATGATCTGAGGGTCACCTGAATGGCTCAGTCGGTTGAGCATTATGATCTCACCACTCGTGGGTTTGAGCCCCACATCAGGCTCTGTGCTGACAGCTCAGAACCTGGAGCTTGCTTCACATTCTGTGTCTCCCTGTTTCTCTGCCCCTCTCATGCTCTGTCTCTCTCTGTTTCTCAATAATAAATAAATGTTTAAAAATAAATAAATAAATATGATCTGAGAGTTATGAGAAACCCAGCCTATATGAACCCAGCAGACCTGGTTTATTTAAAGGATTGAAAGTCTAATACAGCTGGAGATTTAACTCCAAAATGAAAGGGGCCCTTACTAGATATTATATGCACCCTGTACAGTAACATTATAGGGGCATTCTTCATGGGCTTCTATATCTAATATAAAACCTGTGCCCCCTTTACAAAAAATCAATGAGCAAACTAACGTGTCTTCTTATTTCTGTGAAGCTGTGAAAGACCTCAAACTTCTTTTATAATGACTGTACCTTTCTCATTCTCCTTTCCCCAATTTACACTAATAATTCCTTCTTAAAATGGGGCATTCAAAAGGATTATCACAGACATTTGGATTACAAACCAGAAAAACCCTTCTGATTCCTAATGCCTGCTCCCACTCCATCTGAGGATGCTTCAAGCCTGACATCTAAAAAACTTCTCAATGGCTGTACTGGTAGACCCTGTGTTTGTAATTTCCTCAAATCATTAATCTATTTTTTTATTTCTATAAAAATGCCTTTTATTAAGTACCTGATTGTTTACTAAAAAAAAAAAGAGAGAGAGAGAGAGAGAGTCTTTCTGATGGCTAAATACCACTTACACTGTTACAAAGTTAAGGCCTTAAATGGCTCCCAAGGTAACATTATATTAAATATTGAAATAAATGCATAGAACAGTTCTACCAAATGGAATGTCATTAGATATTTTAAACTGCTGGACAAGGTTAAACTTGTGCTCTCATATAAACAATACTATGTATATATTCCAGATTACCACAAATATTTCTGGATTTCTAATGGACATGAATACTCAAATTGGTGCTTTAAACCATCCCTCTCTTTCCTTTAATGATTGGCTAAACTCCTGGACTGGGGGATTTTTGTCAACTCCCAAAGGACTTTTATTGGTATTTCTTTCTTGTTGTTCTAAATATGTTTTACTGTTTTCTTCCGTATATCTCTGACTGGTGCCAAGAGTCCATCACTACAATGACTTCTCAATAGATGATCCTTACCCATAGAGATACCACCTTATTGTCCACGTTGGATTCAGCTGCCTCTGCCTTTTGTAACTCCCCTATATGTTTGTTCCCAACTGACCAATACTGACCCATAGGTAGGGACATCTCTACACTCCTACTCAGCAGGAAGAAGCTACAGAAGATGAGACCTTCAACCTTCAGCAACCTTAAAGATTAAAGGGTCAAAATTGTTCAAGGGAGATATGATGAGGGAGCTTGAGGCAAGGTGAGGACAAAATACAAGCTATCACACACTGCCACCACCCCAAGTGGGATGTATGTGACATTCTTTGGCACTCCTGGCTGCCCAAGAACAAAGGAAAGGAGAAAAACAAATGGTTAACTGATAGAGATCACAGTCCTGCAGGACTACAAGGAAAATGCAATCTTATCAAGAACCTAATCTCCAGAGTCCTATGGATTCAGTTTCCTGGAGCCTCAACATCACCCATCCTTAATGATGGGGGAACCAAAGGCAGAAGGAAATGACAGATAAAATTAAATTTCCTTATAACCTGCACCACATTGACAGAATTAAACCTTTCTCCAGGAATTCCCTACTATCTTAATGCTAATGATTTGCTAGAGGGAAAAACATCCTTAGCTTGACAATAGCTAGGCCTCCAGTATCCTGTGAGTCTTTAGCATATAAAGGTCTCTTTGGAAACTTCCCCTGGAACTTATCTCCCCCAACTCCATAGTATGGAACCACTATCTCCTCATGGTCCTGGGGCAGCTCTTTCTGCCCCTGGGTCCTGTCCTGTGCTTAAATAAAATCACCTTTTTGCACCAAAAAATCAATCAATCAATCAATCAATAAAATAAAATAAAATAAAGTAAAAAAAATGTAGGATTACCTCAAGAATTGAAGAAAACCTTCTTTAAATCATAATAAATATTTATTCATAGTAAAAATATTTTAACAATTGAGAGGTATGTGTAAATGTTTAAAAGTATACTTAGTTTATTTCAAAATTATTAACAACCAAATTATTCTCCAGAGTAATTTACCAAATTTAACTTCCTTCAGGAAGATATAGGAAGAAGTTCCTATTTTTCCACATCCTCACCAATATTTGGTATGGTCAGACTTTTTAACATTTGCAACATAATGAATGTAAATATTTTTTCACTGTTTAACTTTGAATATTACTGTTTACTGACAGATTCTTTTTCTCCCTCTTCTTCTCCTTCTCCTCTTCCTTTTCTTCACTTTCTTTCTTCAATAAACAGTTAATTGCTTATTCAAGTTATCTCTCTTCTAAATCCCTTGTTAATAACCTTGGCCTATTTTTCTATTGTGTTGTCCTTTTGTTTCTCTAGTTGATGTATGGGAGTATTTTATGTTTTCTGAATAGTAACCCTCATTGTGTAAGTTGTATGTGAAGTTTAGAAATTCAGTCAGATATGAGAATGGGAAACATGGATGGAATTGTTTTCTGTTGCATTATTTTAATCCTGAAAGTGGAAAGTTCAAAACTATCTAACTGAACTGTGATTCAGGCAAACAACAGAATACTGCATAGCATTAAATGAATTTGAATAAGGGAAACCTATACATATAAACATAGCTAGTTTCCAAAACCGTAGAAACATAAAGTTGCAAGTTAAAAGATCTCATGGGCTTTCATATTATTTGTATGGATTTCAAGACACACCAAACCATACTATAGATTTTATAGATCGTAGAGCTACTTACTGGAATTAAAAATATAGTGATTAGAAGAATACACACCAAATTCATGGGTGTTGTTGATTCTGGGTACAGCAGTGTAGATAGGTATTAGGAAGCAAACAATAGATATTTTAGTTTTATCTCAAGTATTCTATTTCTTGCTTTTTAAAGAAAATACCTATTAATAAAAAAGAAATACACCCTCACTTCATTAACAGCAGTATCAACAACTTGCAATTGCTTTAGATTATCAACTTAAAATTTATAAATATTTTACCAAAAAGAGAACAAAATTTTCATAATTAACCACATTGAAAACCTAGATAGCCTTTGGCCCAGGGTATTTGTGAAAATAAACATATAAAATACCTATTTTCAAGGATATCTAAGATATCTATTTCTTATTATCAGCATTTCACTTTCATATAACAGAAAATGTTATAAAGATCACACACACCTGCAAACATAGTCATCAGTCATGACAAAACCCACAAAGATGTAGGAGAAAAGCCTATTCTTGCAGTATCCCACTACATTAATATTTTCTTTTTCTACTGTCTTTGATTAACCTTCCTCTTGTTTCTGAAAAACTGGAAAGAGGTGGAATTTATATGAAAAGGGTACATAAAAGAATATGAACACATATAAAGAAGTGAGATTCACACCAACGTCAACTCACCTTTCCTTCTTTATATTATAAAACATTACTGTTTATTAAAAACAAATATTGTTTAAGCTTTTAAAAATGTTCTTAATATGGCTGAGAAAAGTTGGTAACTTTTTAAAATAATCTTTTTGTCTTAATTCATTTGCAAAAGGCAATGAATAAATATGGAGTGATGGCCAAAGTCTGTTGATTAAATGTAACACTTTTTAAATGATGGAGAAGGTGTTAACATTGAACAGTTGCTCCTCACAATAATAAAAACCTAATAAAATGCTGATCTGATTTGGGAACTTTTTTAACGTCTCCGATGTTGAATTTCAGAAGGAAGTAAATAAAAAAGTTGTGAAGTTTGTTTATCAAACCAAAATAGTTAAGATAGTAGATTGTTCCAAAAGTTAGAAAAGCATTGATAATTGATTTCATAGAAAAAAGTAAATAATTATTAATATTACTCAAATGCACCTGAAAGCTCATATTTGTTCACATTTAATTGGGACTTGACATTCAATAGGGGATAAGATATCTAAAGATTTCAATCAGCAGCTCATATGCTAATGTAAATCCTCAGGGCTGAAAACTGAGATACTTATCCTAGTATTTCATGTGACTCAGACTTGCATAATATGTATTCTAGACTGAAACTATTACAAGATAAGGTAAACTTCTTGCTCTAGACCTTACAATCTTAGTCATTGTCAGCTGCACTAGCTTCATTATATTTCTCCCTTGTTTTGTGATTGGCATAACCCCAAAACTATACTTAATATTGCATTATCAAGTGTGTCTTTGAATGAGACATGATCTTGCTAACTATGACCTTTTACCTAATTGTGTTGATTCAATAATTCTATTTTTACTCAAAACATATTAAATACATTTTTTAAAACACTTCTCATACATATTACCTAATAGAAGACTTTCATTTCATTCTTAATATTATACATCTCCCAGCAAAGATGACTTCTAATGATCAGTGTATCCCAAAGGCAGAATTAAAATATTTCTTGTTACTTGTAGAAAGAAGTATCTGAATTTTCATATTCAAGAGATCTGCTCATTAAATAGTATAAATTTCCTTGCAGAAGCTGGCTCTGTGTTCCATTAAGATAGAGCAACTCAAGAGCTGTTTTTTGATAGACTGTATGTAATCTAATCCATTATGCTCAAAACATTTTTTTTTTTAATTTCAGGATTAAAATTTAAACTCCTTATCACAAAATACTTATAAGTGCTATAAAAAATGGACTTTACTGGTTCACATTTTATTATTATTTATGTTTGGGAAGTTCTATTTCTTTTTAATTTTGCATGGAAAAAACTTAACCCTTTATCATTCTAATACTTTTCTCAAAATATTCTTCTATATTTCAAGTTTTTCTAGTCTTTCTTATCAATACATTTATCACAATTCCTCAATCCATAAGATCGTAAACTCCATCACATTATTAATTATATTACTTTAAGAGATAACAAAAATAAAATAAAAATAAATAAAATAAAAGATAATTTCATTTTTTCTTTGTATCTTTTTCTAGGAGATATATTGCAGCGCGTAAGGTACCCTGAACCAACCACCCTTAGGTAGCATTCTCAGCCAGTTCCCCTCACTGGGCATCAGCTCCACCTTTACAAAATTAGGAGCTGAACAAAACAATTTCAAATATTCCTTCCAGGGCAACAATTCTCTAATTATCTAATTGCTTAGCCCTAAGATAATTAGCTATCTATTATGACAGTCACTCATTACTTTTAGTTTGAGTGTTGATAATATACAATATAGAATATAGCTCATGATGAAATTATCTTGATTCCCTGAAAGCAGCACAAGTTCATTAACCTTTAATCCATTAAATAATGTATTAATTTTTCTTGAAGCGCTGATGCAAAAAACATACAATTACTAAATTGAAAAAACATGAATTTTATTAAATTAAACATTCATATCTAAAGGTCAAGGTCGAGTTCCTGATTTATATTATAAGAGATATGTTTGTTTGTGTATTGGTCAATTTTATCCATGGTTTTACCTCAAAGCCTTTAGATATTTTGGGAAACATAACCATCAGAGATGTCATGGAGTCTTCAAGGAGAATGACTATGTATGAAGCAAGAAAAGAAAAAGTCAATCTGTGAATCACATCATTTGCTCACTCAGCCCATATTTCCTCAGGTCACAGCAGGCCAAGATTTAAACTGTAGTCACTAATAATAATGTCACTTATGTTTCTATCTTTTTGTCCACTCCTGCAAAATTTTTATCTCTCTGAAAGATTTTTCTGTACCATCTCTTTCTTGGGTGAGAATACTTATGGGTACAAAAACAAGTCCTGTCAGTTATCTGGTGATATCAGTTCTTCTCTTCCTTCTCTCTCTTGGCATCAGGTCATCACATCAATTGTGGCAACGGAAACTGCAACATGATGTAGTCTGTGAGCTCACCAAGTGCAGGACAGAGCCATAACACCTTCTTAAAAGGGTAAGAAACAGAACTACTTATCCCAGTGAATAAAGGAAATTTAGAAAGAATCATTCCTTAAAAAAGGATAAATAAGTTCCAGAACAAAGATAATTGTCAGATAAAAAGATCAATTCACCAAGAAGACAGTGATTCTAAATAAGCATGCAAAAACTAACAGAACTGTAAAACATTCTGTTGAAGTTCGGGGCTTCAACACTACACTCTTAAAAATGGAAAGAATTACTAGGCACAAAATGAGAAAGATATACAATAACTGAACAATACCATCAACTAACAAGATTTTGCTGCTATCTGTAGGACACTCAACCCTACAAGAATAGAATATACTGCTACGGAGTTCTAGATCATGGGTCCATTGATCATTTTAGCTGCATATTACATACTGAGTTCTAGGACTACATTGAGGAATATCTGATGGAAAAGAGCATAGTAGCTCTGAGGCCAGGAACTACCAATGTAGGAAAATGATGAGGAGGGATGGAATTAAGACAATGGCAGTGAGGATGAGACTCAAAAGGAAGCACTCTCCCTTATATGAATACTTGATTCACTGCTTAAAATATATCATGGCATTACTGTCCTTTACCAGGGAACTCCTTATAATACTTCTATTGCCTGATATGAGATTTTATATTTCTGAAGAGTGATGTGGGAAAGTCTTTTTTTTTTTTTACATTTATTTATTTTTTGAGAGATAGAGTGAGACAGAGCATAAACAGGGAGGGTCAGACAGAGAAGGAGACACAGAATCAGAAGTAGGCTCCAGGCTCTGAGCAAGCATTAAGCACAGAGCCCCACACGTGGCTTGAACCCGCCCATCGTGAGGTCCTGACCTGCACCGAAGTCGGACTCTTAACCAACTGAGCCACTCAGGCGCCTTGGGAACATCTTTCTTGAAAGCACTCAAGCTCTGTGCACTTCTTGAATTATTAATGTTTCTCCATTATTTCCAAACAGTGAAACTACCAAATGTACCATTTCTATCTAAATTCATTTCTACCAGATTCTTCTGGTAATTGGGAAGATTTGATTTTAATGTTACTCTCCTTTCCTGGCCACACAGTTGGCTTCTTTCCTATCGCTGCTTTCTCTTCACATGTAGCAGAGCTCCTTTTGTGTTCATCACTCCCTTCAAAGGTCATGTACCTATGTAAACCCTTGTGGGAAGAATATGAAGCTATCTGAAGCTTTCCAGATGGGATGGAGAAAAGACAAACCAGTCAGCCCCAGAGAGAGAAAAAGGTCCAGATGTCAGGAGATTCAGTCAGGTTGAAACATCACCAGTTTCAGGCTTGGGAGGAGTGACTATTTCACTGGACTTCATATATCCTAAAGTAAATATAACTGTGCCCTGTATTTAAGAGGTATATACATACATATCAGGTCAATTCAAATGAAGATTTTAGGAAATGCTTGATGAGTGAATAAAAGTTTAATGTAAAGCTCATTTTTGTTTGCACATTTATCTGGCGTGTAAAGTATAAGATTAGTTTTGTGTTCTGTGATTCTTATAATAGCCTATATTTAAAATGGGTTATTTTTAAGTAAAGAAAGTTCCCAAGTGAATTTCTTAATTTATCAGATATTTTTCAAGATCCTATCATGCACCAACCAATGTGTAATTGACACAAGATGAGTAAGATGCCCTCTCAGCTCTCTGTGAACTTCAGTCTAATGCTAGAAGCAGACCATAAAATGCATAAATAAAGAGAAGAACTGTCACTTGAGAATAAGGCAGGATGTCAATAGATGTAATGTAACAAGGGATCTCTTGCCCAGTATAAGCCAATCTACCTTGATGGCAGACAGGAGGGAATCCATTTTCTTCCCAAACTCCTTCAGTCTATGAAGGAGATAAAGATTCTGTAGCTTGAAATAGGAGCAGAAAGAACAGGCAGCTTAAATATCTGCTCATTTTCTGGCTCTATTGCCTCTTTCATAATAATATTAATAGCTTACACAAATTAATAAACTATATATCTATACTGGCTGTCACTAAATGTCTTATTTCTCACTTAGAAAGACAAATACATTTATTTTTCTATTCTAAATTTTTATTGAATGACTGAAAATTCAAATCATGATGTAGAATATCAGATACATCAAAAAGTTCAGTAAACTCTGACAAAATTTTTTGTCAAGAAAAATTAGCACATTTTTTTTCTGGAGGAACAGTGAAGTTCAGGGAAGTTAAGTGAGTTTTCCTCTGCCTCAGTCATTGGTTACAGAGACTGTCTTCTGCTTTCCCTTTCACATCATATTACAGGTAATACACACACACATACAGACACAAACACACACCTGAAATCTCAGCAAACTGTAGCTACCACATTGCAGAAAACACACTATAGGAAAACTTTAGTTTCTAAAATTCTTGAATTAAATATACATATATAGGGCCAAGTAAGGAGGGACAAGTTGTTCTGCTCTGACATTTACCCATAACAACATCTCCTGGGCAACTAGAATTCATAGTTCTTTATGGATTAATGGAAACATTCTTTATTTTACCCAAGGAAAAATAAGTATTCAGGGCAAATTTAAGGAGCAAAAGCAGAAGTTGGAACAAAGACCTGAGATTCTTCATTAGCCAAATGCAGTATCTGCTTTAAACATTTAGAAAAGTCACCAAATAAAGAGGAAAAACATGCATACATGATTATGTAATAAGTTGATTTTCTTCCTGAACAGTCTTTCTTCCTAAAAGCTATTAGAACTGAAAATACAAGTTTTTCCTTGTATTTTGCTTCCACTATTATGGATTGTAGCAAAGTAGAGGAAGGAAGCAGGAGTCATTTCTGTAGATCACTAGTTAAATTATCAGGAGTTTGTAGGCCAGTAATTATTTATATTCTGTCTCCATGGAAACTCCAGTCAAATATTGATTATCCTAAGTAGGAGAGGATTTTTCAGACTTTTCTAAGTGGTCATAGTGTTTTCCTCTTGCTGCACTCCTGGGTTCCAACGAGGCTCTCCCAATGAGAAAAAAAGAAAGAAGTGTTCAGATGCTGCTTCCACTGGACTGTGTGTGTGTGTGTGTGTGTGTGTGTGTGTGTATGTGTGTGAGTGTATGTGAGGGAGGGAGAGACAGAGACAGACACAGAGATAGACAGAGACAAAGGAAGAGAAAGATGTCACACATAGCGAGTGTCCTGGTCGGTTCTTAAATATATAGATGATGCTTTTATTTATTTTTATTATCTATCACGTCCTATATATAAACAAAATTGACCACAATTCTATTTTGTTGGCAAATATTGGGGAAGTATTTTTATGAAATCTTAGATTTTTGTGAGCAGGTTTAATTCTCATAGAAGCAGGTGTTAAATTTGCTTCTAAATCTATGTTTTTGTAATTTATGACTTTGAGTAAGATGATTGATCTTTTATTATAAACTTCAATTGTTAGTAAGAAGGAAGAGAATACTTGTATGTCTCTTCTTGTATACTGTTTAGTCTTCTGACTTTCTATAACCACAAAAATGACTTGACTGCATACTTCTGGTTCTGGACAAGATGAAATAGAGTTATACATTTCCTTATAGTTTTTAATCTCTCCTACTGAGTACAGCTAACAACTCTAATAACTATACATGACACTGAAATGTAAGATGTCAGATTACCTTGGGATCCCAGGGCTCAAGAACCAATAAACCAATAGGGTGGTGGATTCTATGTGTTTCCCTTTCCTTCCTTCCTTCCTTCCTTCCTTCCTTCCTTCCTTCCTTCTTTCTTTCTGTTTGCAAAACAACAACAATACCAACAAAAACAACAACAAGAAAGGGGAAGCCTAGCAAAATAGAAATTTTTTTGATAATACACACTTTACCCAATTAGAACACCAGGGGAAAATGCATGCCCTGTCCAACAAATGTCTGGAAACAAAAAAGTGCACCAACCCCTCCAAAGTACATGCAGAGGTTAAGTGAGAATGCTGGATGTCCACTCCACTCAGCAGGAGGAAGAGCTTCTTGTCTCCCCAACAGGATGATGCTAGTAGGGACTGAAAGGGCAGCCTGGGTTTCCACTGAAGTTCAGCCATAAAAGTGCCACTCCATCTCCCTGAGTGGGGTATTGGAGGGAGGCAAACAGGCAGCCTGGACTTTCACACTCACCCACTGGTAACCAAGCACCCCTCCCACCAAGTTGTCCGAAGATAAATGTAGAACTTGGTCTTTCATCTCTACCCAGCAATAAGGACATGGTCCCCCTCTTTGCCTGACAGCATGGTTTCAGAGAACAATTGATGAAAGAGAAGATCCAGTGTTTTTTAACATAATTAATAATAGAATAAAATTGAAAATCACTCATAATAACAGGAACTAGGAAAATTTCAACTTGAAAGGGATAAGAAAATCAACCGAAACCAACCATCACGTGACAAGATATTGGAATTATCTGAAAAGTATTTTGATGCAGCTATCATAAAAATGCTTTAATGAGCAACTGATAATATAGTTGATACAAGTGAAGAGACTGAAAATCACAAAACAAGAAATATATAATAAAGTAGAACTAAATGGAAATTTTAAACTAAAAGATACAACAAATACCATATAATTCTCATTGGAAGGGCTTAATAGAAGAAGGGAGACAGGAGAGTAAAGTATCAATAGACTTAAAATTAGATAAACAGAAATTACCCAATCTGAACAACCGAGAGAATGCACTGAAGAAACAAACAAATAAAGAGTGCATAAGAGATATTGATACTATAATACAAAAGATGTGATATTCATGTAATTAGAGTCAGGAAAAGAGAGAAGGAAGAGAACAGGGCAGAAAAAGTACTTAAATAATAAATCAAACTTCCTAGGTTAGGCAAAAGACAGCCTACATATTAAAGAAGATAGAGTAAACTCTAAACAGGGTAAATCTAAAGTAATCCATGCCAAGACACATTATGATCAGACTTCTGAAAATGAAGGACAAAGAAGAACATTGAAAGAAGCTAGAGAGAAACAAGCATTATATATGGAGAACAATTATTTGAATGAGAACAGATTTCATAAATAAGGAAACATAAATAAGAAAAAGGAACATATTCTGAAAATATATATTACAAAAACTTTAATCAAAAGAAACTGTAAGATAAAGTAGACTTCAGAACAAAGAAAATTACCAGGGATAGAGACATTACCTAATGATGACAGGGTCAACCTACCAAGGAGACAGCAATCCAAATGTGTATGCACAAACAACATAGTTTCAAAGTACATGAAACAAAACTTATAAAACAGGAAAAAGCAATAGACACATCCATCGCTATGATTGGAAACATCAACACCCCTTTTCAACAGATAGAACAACTAGCCAAAATGAGTATGGATATAAAAGGATTAAACAACACAATCAACCAACAAGATTGAATTAGCATCTGCAGAACTCTCCACCACAATTAACAAAATACAAAAAATTTTAAAGCAGCTATTGAACATTCATCTAGATACATCACATGAATCACAAAACAAACTTCAGCAATGTAAAAGAATTAGAGGCATACAGAGTTTGTTTTCTGACTACAATGAATACAAACAAAAATGCAGTAATAGAAAGATAACAGGAGAATTCCCAAACATTTGGAAATTATACAACACACTTCTAAAAAATTCATAGGTCAGAGGGTAAGTCACAAAAGAAATCAAATATACATTCAGCTGAATGAAGATAAAAATAAAACACGTTAAATTTGTAAGATGCAACTTAAGCAGTGCTGAGAGGGAAATTCATTGCACAAAATGTTTACATTAAAAAGAGAAAAGTTCTCAAATAATAATCAAAGCTCTCACCATAAGAAATTTGAAAAATGATAGCAAAATAATCCCAACATAGCAGATGAAAAGAAAAACAAAGTAATGGAAGAAATCGATGAAATTAAAAGAGAAAACTGATTGGGGGGGGGAAGAAACTAGCTCTTTGATATCAACAAAGTTCACAAAGGTCAAGAAAGAATAACAAAGATAAGATGGAAGTCACAAATTACCAATATCAGGAATGAAAAAGTGAATATTATTAAGGGGATAGTAAGGGACTACTATAACAATCTAGATAAAATAGATCATTTCCTCAAAATGCAGAAAATAACAAAAATCAACTAACATTAAATATATTATGTAAATAGCCTTGTAATTATTAAATATATTACATTTATTTATTTATTTTTATTTATTTATTTTCTATAAGAAAAAACATCTCTAGGTCTAGATGATTTCAGTTGGAAATTGTATACCAAATATCCAAAGAATTAAGATCAATTCTACCCAATCTCTTCTAGAGTATAGAACATTTCCCAAATCATGTATCATCCAAGACCAAAACCAGACAAAGAATGCAAAAAGAAAGAATACCAATATCCTTCATGATTATAAATGCAATAATCTTCAACAAAATATTAGGAAATCAAATTTAGTAATATATTAAAATAATTATACACCTTGACCAAGAGATTTTTATTTCAGGAATGTAGTATAAATTAAAAACACATTAAAATTTACAATAAGTAGAAATGAAATACATAGGTATAAATCTAATAATAACTCTACAGCACTTGTATGATGAAAACTACAAAACACTGATGAAAGAAATCAAAGATGTGAATAAACTGAGAGACATAATGCATCCATGGATTAGAAGCTTTAATATTTTCAGATGCCAAATGTCTCTAAAATTGATCTGAAGTTTAATATAATTTCTATCAAAATACTATAAATATAGAAAATTTATTCTATATTGATGTGGAAAGGCAAATAAGTGAGAATAGTTAAAACATTTTTTAAATGAATGATGAGAGGAATCATTCTATCTAATGTTAAGACTTACTATCTAACTACAGTACTCAAAAGAGTGCAGTTCTGGCAGAAAAATAGAAACACAGATCAAGGGAACAAATAGAGAACCCACAAATAAATCCAAAAATGTATTACCAACTGATTTTGTATAAAAGTGCAAAAAGAATTCACTCAAGGACAGATATCCCTTTTAATATATGGTACTGTAGCAATTGGATACCTACTGGAAGAATAAAAATTAACTTAAGGCAACGTCTCATAGTTGATACAAAAATTAATTTCAAAATGATCATAGATTTAAAATCAAAATGTACAACTACAAAATTATTAAAATAAAACATAAGAAAAAATCTTCAAGACCTTTATCAAGGTGATACCAAAAGTTTGATCTGTAATAGGAAAAAATAGGAAAAAAAATCAATAAATTGGACTTCACCAAAATTAAAAACTTTTGTTCCACAAAACCTATTAAGAGAATGGAAAGACGATCTACAGATTTAGAGAAAATATCTGCAAACCATATATTTGAGAAAGGACTCTTATCTAGAATATATGAACAACTTCCAAAACTCAATAGTACAAAAATAATCCAATTAGAAAATGGGCAAAAACACTGATAGACAGGGGTGCCTGGGTGGCTCAGTTGGTTAAGTGTCCAACTTTGACTCAGTTCATGAATTTGCGGTTCATGAGTTAAAGCCCCATGTTGGACTCTGTGCTGAGAGTGTGGAGCCTGGAGCCTGCTTCGGATTCTGTCTTCCCCTCTCTCTGCCCCTCCCCCATTCGCACTCTCTGTCTCTCTCGAAAAACAAATAAACTTTTAAAAAATTAAAAAAAAAAAACACTATCAGACATTTCACGGAAGGGGAGATATAGATGGCAAATAAGCATTTGAAAAAAATGTTCAACATCATTAACAACTAGGGAAAGGCAAATTAAAGCCATGATGAGATATCCACAAACCTATTAAAATGGCTAAAATAATAATAAAACACAGCAACAGTATCAAATTCTAGAGAGGATGTAGAGGAACTAGATCTCTCATATATTGCTGGTGGGAATGTAAAATGGTATAGCCACTCTGGGAAATAGTTTGGTAATTTCTAAAACATAAAAATTTTATAAAATAAAAATAAAATAAGTAGAATAGAATAGACATATTACTATAATATACAGAAATCGCACTCATGAGCTTTTTATTTCAGAGGACAAAAACTTAGGCTCATATAAAAACCTGTATAAGAATATTCATAGTGGTTTTCTCCCTAATAGTTAAAAGCTGTAAATAATCCAAATGTCCTTCAATGAATGAATAGTTAAACAATTTGTGCTGCATTCATACCATGAAATACTAGTCAGGAATACATAAAAACAAAGTATTGATACAAGAAGTTGGATGAATCTTAGGAGAATTATGTTGAGTTAAAAAAAAAAAAAAGCAATCCCAAAGGCTACATTCTGTGAAATTCCATTTATAAAATAGTCTTGGAAAATAGGTTAGTAATTTCCATCAGTTACAAATGGGTTTGGGGATGGGGATGGCTACAGAGCAGATCTTCTCAAGAGATCTTTGCACTGTATATATACCACATCTTCTTTATCTGTTCATCAATTGATGGACATTTGAGTTCTTTCCATAATTTGCTTTTTGTTGATAGTTCTGCTATAAACATTGGGGTGCATGTGTTCAATGGAATACTACTCAGCTATCAAAAAAAATGAAATCTTGCCATTTGCAACAACATGGATAGAACTAGAGTGTATTATGCTAAGCAAAATAAGTCAGGCAGAGAAAGACAAATTTATTATATGATTTCACTCATATGTGGAATTTAAGAAACAGAACAATGAATAAAGGGGAAAGGAGGGAAAATAAGATAAAAACAGAGAGGGAAGCAAACCATAAGTGATTCTTAAATACAGAGAACAAACTGAGGGCTATTGGAGGAGAGATGGATGGGGGGATGGGCTAAATGGGTGATGGGCATTAAGGAGGGCATTTGTTGGGACGAGCACTGGGTGTTATATGTAAGTGATGAATCACTTACATATAAATGAATTTCAGGGTTTTACTCCTGAAATGACTACTACATTGTATGTTAACTAACTTGAATTTAAAATTTTTTAAATGTTTTAAATGTTTATTTTTGAGAGAGAGAAAGAGAGAGAGAGAGAGAAGGAGAGAGAATGAAAAGGAATCCCAAACAGGCTCCATGCTGTCAGCAGAGAGCCCCATGCGGGGCTCAAACTCACAAACCATGAGATCATGACCTGAGCTGAAGTTAAACGCTTAACTTACTAAGCCAACCAGGTGTCCCAAAATAAATAAATTTTAAAAAAAAGACAGAGATATTCCCTGTGAGGGAACAGTCCTATGTGTTTACTGTGCTGATAATTATAGGCACCTACACATGTAATACAATTTTTTACAATCATACACAGACACATACAATGATTGCATATAGAACTGGTAAAATCTGAATAAGTTCTGTGGATTGTACTATTGTCAATGTCCTGGTTTTAATACTGTCCTAAAGTTATGCATAATGTTTCCCCTGGGGGAAATGGGATAAAGAGTTTGCAAGCCTTTCTGTACTATTTTTGCAATTTCTTCTTAATCTATAATAATCTCAAAATGAAAAATTAAAAAAATTAAAATAATGGCTCAATTGCCCTTATATTTCTTATTTATTATTGCTTAACAATAATAAATTTAGATTATAATTACACAGAATTATTGCAGTTAAAATGGAAGTCTTTTGCAATCTTTACAACTAGTATTGTAAAGCAGAAATAGGAGAAAAAAGCAGAGAAAAGGGTTAAATGCATTACAAAAACCAATGTCAACCTATCAATAGATCATTATGTAATTATGAGTTTATATGCCTTGGAACAAAGAAGGTCGACAAGTAGTTTTACACTGATCCCACTAATTATGCTATCAATAACCTTCAGTTAGGTACTGGGATTCTGATTCTTAGAAGCCATCAAGGAATTTATGGTGAGTAATAACATCTCTGTCTTCATAATTTTAAAATATGAACTACTATGTACTCAAATATCCATACCCTACAGTATTACATGGTGATTAGGAAAAAATAAAATTCAAACAATGTGGATAAGAACAAGAAGGTTTCAAGACAACAAGTGGTCGGGGCGCCTGGGTGGATTAGTCGGTTAAGCCTCCAACTTCAGCTCAGGTCATGATTTCGTGTTTGTGGGTTTGAGCCCCGCGTCAGACTGTGCTGACAGTTCAGAGCCTGGAGCCTGCTTTGGATTCTGTGTCTCTCTGCCTCTCCCCCTCTCATGCTCTGTCTCTCTCTGTATCAAAAATAAATAAAACATTTTTAAAAAAGGCAACAGTTGATCATTTGTCATATTTTCCATAATCACTCATAGATATTTTTTCTGTAAACATTTCATTTATTGTGCCTCCTTCTCAAATAACACTTTTTTCACCAAGAAAAGAAAAAAGGAAGAAGGAAAGAAAGAAGGAAAGAAAGAAAGTAGGAAGGAAAGAAGAAGAAGAAGAAGAAGAAGAAGAAGAAGAAGAAGAAGAAGAAGAAGAAAGAGAGGAAGGAAGGAAGGAAGGAAGGAAGGAAGGAAGGAAGGAAGAAAGAAAGAAAGAAAGAAAGAAAGAAAGAAAGAGGGAGGGAGGGAGGAAGGAAAGAAGAAAGGAAGAAAAGAAGGAAGGGAGGGAGGAAGGAAAGAAATTGCAGGGAACTTCTTTGATTTCTTGTTGGTCTGAACCAGATCTGCATCCTCCTCAACCCTCATCAAAGGTGACGCCCCCTTACCTGCTACAGTCAATGAATTCAGCCCTTGGTTTCAAAGACTCACCTCATCCTGGCTTTTCCTTTATTGAGCATATTATTAACTGCTGAGTTTTTTTATTTTCTTCCTTCTTTTTCATCTAAACAAACTACAATCATCCCTCAGAGAGCCAGTCAAATAAAAAATTTTGTTTCTATTTTAGCTGGGGGCAGGGAGGGAGGCATAGAATAGAAACATTAGTCCAACCCCAGTAAAATTAGTGATTTCAATGACATGCAATGACATCCTCACAGGGATTTAAAAAGTACACGTCTCACAATCTGAATTCAGACCCTGCTTTGTCTTTGCTTTGTCAAAAGATTTTCCTATACTTTAATCCATTGTGTGGAGCAGGTATTTCCTGTTCTGAGATTTACAACCAGGATGGCAATGCAGGCCTGCATCACGCCACTCTTTTTCCTTTTAATCAATTCTACATAATACAGCAGGACAAAATTCCTCAAACAAAATTTTCATCATTCCCATACTCAAGTCTCTTGGTAATTAAGCCCAGTCTTATTTGCTTCTTAATATTTAAAAATTATAACATGGTTTGTTGAAAGCTTTACCATGCATAAGGTGCTGTGCTGGGTACTTGGTGACATCATATTTAATTTCAATCTGCAAGAATGAACATGCAGGCAGAAGACAGCCAGACCGCATATGACAATAGAATTCTGCATCACAATCTTTGCAGCTAACAGCCCAGGAAGCTAAATTCAACTTCTTCAACCATTGGCTAAGAAGGGTCAGAACTTGGTGAATGGCTGCCAGGTTTCTAAATTTATGCCCACATTTCTAGCTCAGGGCCATCCAGAGAAAGCCAGATGTGCTCCTCAAACCAATCATGTAAGATACCAAATTTTAATTAGCCTTCCTCCAGCTTCCCCATGCCAACTATCTCCAATAAGGGCATGCCATAAACTGTTGCTTTTTTCACTTCAAAGCTTCCCCACTTCACTGCTAAGAACTTCCCCATTCTGGGGAAGGAAACAGACATTGAAATCCAAGAGGCACAAAGAATGCCCCTCAGACGTAACTTGAATCGACCTTTGGCACGACATATCATAATGAAACTGGAAAAATATAAGGATAAAGAGAGAATTCTGAAAGCAGCTAGGGATCAAAGGGCCCTAACATACAAAGGGAGACCTATCAGAGTCGTAGCAGACCTATCTACTAAAACTTGGCAGGCCAGAAAGAATGGCAGGAAATCTTCAATGTGATGAACAGAAAATATATGCAGCCAAGAATCCTTTATCCAGCAAGCCTGTCATTCAGAATAGAAGGAGAGTTAAAGATTTTCCCTAATAAACAAAAATTGAGAGAATTCATTACCACCAAACTAGCCCTACAAGAAATCCTAAGAGGGACTCTATGAGGGAAATGTTGCAAGGAACACAAGGTACCAGAGACACCACTACAAGCATGAACCCTACAGAGAACACAATGAATCTAAACCCATATTTTTCAATAATAACACTGAATGTAAATGGACTAAATGCTCCAATCAAACGAAATAGCGTAGCAGAATGGATAAAAAAAAAAAAACAAAATCCATCTATGTGCTGTCTACAAGAGATTCATTTTAGACCTGAAGACACTATCAGATTGAAAGTAAGGGGATGGGGAAAGACACTATCAGATGGAAAGTAAGGGGATTCATTTTAGACCTGAAGACACTATCAGATTGAAAGTAAGGCAATAACAAGAGATAAAGAAGGGCATTATATAATAATTACAGGGTCTATCCATCAGGAAGAGCGAAGAAGTATAAATGTCTATGCAGTGAATTCTAGAGCACCTAAATATATAAAAGAATTCATCACAAACATAAGCAATCTTATTGATAAGAAGGTGGGAATTGTAGGGGACTTTAACACTCCACTTACAGCGATGGATAGATCATCTAGACAGAGATTCAATAAAGAAACAATGCCCCTGAATGATACATTGGACCAGATGGACTTTCAGATATATTTAGAACTCTACATCCCAAAGCAGCAGAATATACTTTCCTCTCAAGTGCACATGATACATTCTACAAGACAGATCACATCCTGTATCACAAAGAGCCCTCAATAAATATAAAATAACTGAGAGCAGACCATGCACACTTTCAGATCATAATGCTATGAAACTTGAAATCAAACACAGGAAAAAGTCTGGAAAACCTCCAAAGGCATGGAGGTTAAATAACACTCTACTATAGAATGAACGGATTAACCATGCAATTATGAAAGAAATTAAAAATTATATGGAAACAAATGAAAAGGAAAATACAATAATTCATACCCTTTGGGGTGCAGCAAATGCATTGCTAAGAGGAAAATACATTGCAATCCATGTCTATCTCAAGAAACAAGAAGAAAAATTCCAAATACAAATTCTAACAGCACACCTAAAGGACCTAGAAGCAGAAAGCAAAGACACCCCAACCCCAGCAGAAGAAGAGAAATAATAAGGATTAGAACAGAAATAAACAATATAGAATCCAAAAATCAGTAGAAAAGATCAATGAAACCAAAGGCTGGTTTTTTGAAAAAATAAACAAAATAGATAAACTTCTAGCCAAGCTTCTCAAAAAGAAAAGAGAGAGGAGCCAAATGGATAAAATCACGAATGAAAATGGATTTATTACAACCAATCCCTCAGAAATACAAGCAATTATCAGGGAATACTATGAAAAATTATATGCCAACAAACTGGACAACCTGGAAGAAATGGGCAAATTCCTAAACACCAACACACTACCAAACCTCAATCGGGAAGAATTAGAAAATTTGAATAGACCCACAATTATGGAAGAAATTCATTCAGTTATCAAAAATCTCCCAACAAATAAGAGTCCTGGACCAGATGGCTTCCCTGGGGAATTCTACCAGACATTTAAAGTGGAGTTAATACCTGTATTTCTCAAGCTGTTCAAAAAATAGAAATGAAAGGAGAACTTATGGATTCATTCTATGAATCCAGTATCACTTTGATTCCCAAACTGGACAGAGATCCAGGAAGAAAAAAAAAAGAACTACAGGCCAATATCGCTGATGAATATAGATGCAAAAATTCACAAGATACTAGGAAATTGAATTCAACAGCATATAAAAAGAAACATCCACCATGATCAAGTGGATTCATTCCTGGGTTGCAGGGATGGTTCAATATTCACAAATCGATCAATGTGATACATCACATTAACAAAGGAAATGATAAGAACCATATGATCCTGTCAATATATGCAGAAAAAGCATTTGACAAAATACAGCATCGTTTCTTTATAAAAACCCTCAAGAACGTCAGGAGAGAAGGAGCATACTTAAACATCATAAAAACCCATTTATGAAAAGCCTAAAACTAATATCATCCTCACTGGGGAAAAACGTAGAGCTTTCCCCAGAGATCAAGAACACGACAGGGATGTCCACTCTCACCACTGTTGTTTAACATAGTGCTGGAAGTTCTACATCAGCAATCAGATAACAAAAGGAAATAAAAGGCATCAGAATTGGCAAAGAGGAAGTCAAACTTTCACTTTTTGCAGACGACATAATACTCTACATGAAAATGACAGACTCCACCAAAAGTCTGCTAGAACTGATCCATGAATTCAGCAAAGTCACAGGGTAAAAAAATCAATGTACAGAAATTGGTTGCTATTTATACAACAATAATGAAGCAACAGAAAGAGAAATCAAAAAACTGATCCCATTCACAATTGCAAAAAAAAAAAAAAAACAACCTTATAATACCTAGGAATACACCTAACCAAAAAATGTAAAATATCTGTATGCTGAAAACTATAGAAAGCTTATGAAGGAAATTGAAGAAGACACAAAGAAATGGAAAAACATTCCATGCTCATGGATCGGAAGAATAAATACTGTTAAAATTTCAATACTACCCAAAGCAGTCTACACATTTCATGCAATCCCAATCATAATTGCACCAGCATTCTTCTCAAAGCTAGAACAAACAATCCTAAAATTCGTATGGAACCACAAAAGACCCCAAAGAGCCAAAGTAATATTGAAGAAGAAAACCAAAACGGGAGGCATCGCAATCCCAGACTTTAGCCTCTACTACAAAGCTGTAATCATCAAGACAGTGTGGCAGTGGCACAAAAACAGACACATAGACCAATGGAATAGAATAGAGAACCCGGAATTGGACCCGCAAATGTATGGCCAATTAATCTTTGACAAGGCAGGAAAGAGTATCCAATGGAAAAAAAGACAGCCTCTTTAACAGATGGTGCTGGGAGAACTGGACAGCAAGATGCAGAAGAATGAAACTAGACCACTCTCTTACATCATACACAAAAATAAACTCAAAATGGATGAAGGACCTGAATGTGAGACAAGAAACCATTAAAAACCCTAGAGAAGAATGCAGGAAATAACCTCTTTGACCTCAGCTGCAGCAATTTCTTACTCAACACTTCCCCAAAGGCAAGGGAATTAAAAGCAAAAATGAACTATTGGGACCTCATCAAGATAAAAACTTCTGCATGGCAAAGGAAACAATCAAGAAAACTAAAAGGCAACCGACAGAATAGAACAGATATTTGCAAATGACATATCAGATAAAGGGCTAGTATCCAAAATCTATAAAAAACTCACCAAACTCCACACCTAGAAAACAAATAACCCAGTGAAGAAATGGGCAGAAGACATGAATAGACAATTCTCCAAAAAAGACATCCAGATGGCCAAAAGACACATGAAACGATGCTCAGCATCATTCATCATCAGGGAAATACAAATCAAAACCACACTGAGAAACCGCCTCATGCTGGTCAGAGTGGTAAAATGAACAACTCAGAAAACTATAGGTTCTGGCGAGAATGTGGAGAAATGGGAACCCCCTTGAACTGTTTGTGGGGATGCAAATTGGTGCAGCTGCTCTGGAAAACAGTGTGGAGGTTCCTCAAAATATTAAATTACTCAAGGGATAGAGAAGCGCTGATGCTCTGTAAATTACTCAAGGGATACATGAAACCCAATGTTTATAGCAGCACTTTCAACAATAGCCAAATCATGAAAAGAGCCTAAATGTCCATCAACTGATGGATGAATAAAGAAGATGTGGTTTATATAGACAATGGAATACTACTTGGCAATGAGAAAGGATGAAACCTGGCCATTTGCAGCAATGTGGGTGGAACTGGAGGGTATTATGCTATGTGAAATAAGTCAGTCAGGAAAAGACAGATACCATATGTTTTCACTCATATATGGATCTTGAGAAACTTAACAGAAGACCATGGGGGAGGGGAAGGGGAAAAACGTTTCAGAGAGGGAGGGAGGCAAACCATAAGAGACTCTTAAATACTGAGAACAAACTGAGGGTTGATGGGAGGTGGGTGAGATGGGAAAATGGGTGATGGGCATGGAGGAGGGCACTTATTGGGATAAGCACTGGGTGTTGTATGGAAACGGATGTGACAATAAATTATATTTTTAAAAAAGAAAAGAAGAGGAAATTAAGAGGAAAAAAGATGGAAATCAATAAAATTTCAAAAACAAAGAAACAACAGGAAAAATCAATTAAACCGAAAGCTGGATCTTGGAGGTTAATAAAAGTGACAAATCTGTAGCCAGACTGATCAGGAAAGAGAGAAGACACAATTCGTTATATCAAATTGAGAGAGGTGACAACCACAAGTTTTGTTAAAAGAAAAATAAGGTAAGATGACTAACAACTTTATGCCAAAAAACTGACATCTAAATTGAAATGGGAAAATTCCTTAAAAGACACAAATGACCGAATTTAAGCAGAGTTAATCTGAATATATCTGTATATATTTTGAAATTGATTTTTAGATAAAATTCTTCACATTAAAAATACCCCAGACCCAGATGTCTTCACTGGTGAATTTAATCAATATATAAGTAAGAAATAAAACCCAATCTATAGAATTAGTTTTACACCAATTATATAGACATCTTCTAGAAAACTGCAAAGAAAGGAATAGTTCCTAAATCATTATATGAGGCCAGGATTACCCTAATGTCAAAACCAGAAAAAGACATTGCAAGAGAATTACACAGCAATATTCCTCATGGAAATAAATGCACAAATTTTAAACACATGTTTATTATATAAAATCCAACAATACATAAAAATGAAAAGGCAGCATTATCAAGTGGTGTTTAATTCAGGAATGTAAGGTTGTTTTAACACTTGGAATGTAATCAATGTAATTCACCATATTGACACATAATTAATATTAACAAAAACATTTTAACAACCTAAAAGGAATGTAATCATATCAATAGATACAAATAAAGAATTTATCAATGTACACCTATTCCTGATTAAAAAAAAAAAAAACCTCTCAGTAAGCTAGAAATAAAAGAGAATTTCCTTCATCTTATAAATGGCATTTTGAAAAATCTTTGAGGTAACGTCAGACTTAATTATTAAATATTTGATAGTTTCCCCCTAAAATCATGAAAAGTTTAAGGATATCTGCTATCACCATTTCTAGAACAATATTTTGGTTTCCATCTGTGCATCTGACATTCCCATCTGCTCCTGAAATGGCTAACAGCAGGCTCCATTTGCTTGTTTGAAAGTGTTTAACAAGTTCAAATCTCTTAATGTGGGGAAATATCCAAGTATCCATCATAGCATAATTTCTTTCATAGACTCAATAGTTAACTAGAAATTAAGCCTGGTGACTTGGGCACAACATCATACATTTCAGATTAGTTTTCTTGAGATTCACTAAAGCTTACAGATGAGTGACCACTTATATTGAGATCAATATATCACTAACCTCAGGGAAACAAGAATCTAGCTATGACACCCCCATTTCAGTGCTGATTTCAAATGACCTCCATTTCTCATCAGTGCTCCTTCAGGGAAGTTTATGGTCACTCTCTATCTGTCATAACTACTGACACAACCCTGGCACTCTGTCCTGTGAGAGCTCCTGGCTTTGATGTAAGTGGGCTCTGATGATTTCATTTTCAAAGAGGAATTCACTTAATATATATCCTTAACTATAATGAGAATGAGGGCCCAGTTGATTCAAAATTAGTAGGTCTCACCTGTGCCAAACTGATACAATAGTCAATCGAGGAAATCTGTTTCTTTTGTGTAGAAAATAGCACTGGGCATAGTGAGGAAAGAAAAGACATAATTTAGTGGACTCTATATTTTCTCAAAATTATTTGCTAATTTTAAAAAGAGGAAATATGTGTTTCTTTTGTGAAAAAATGGCACTAGGCAGAATGAAGGAATAGAAGGAAGATGTATAATTTAGTGCACTCTAAATTATTAGCTAATTTGAAAAAGACTGTTTATTAAATTGATTTTTTAGTAAATCACTTTTGGTTCTTTTGGTTCTTCATGTGCATCCCTAGAAAGTTCCCAAATTGTTGAAGATAATACTTAAATCAGGTAACGACATTTGTCCCACCTCAGATAATTAAGAATGACAAATATGTGAGTAAAACTTGTAAATATCCTCAACACTCCAGTGGGAGTCAACTATAGATGATGGGGCAGGGAGGAAAGGAGTTAAGTAGACTTCACCTCCCTAATCAGAGAGAACTAGATACTAAAAAGAAATCGCTCATGTTATCAAGGATGTGGAGAATCATTAAGACCCATTATGGATCAACGGAGCCTACTGCATCCTCACTTTGAAAATAGCATTCTTACAAGTTAGTATTATGGAGATGGTTCTGGTTAAAGGCACCCAGCATCACTGGGTAGAAGATTCTACTTACTACCTGCAGCTTTGATCATAAAAGAGAAAACAGATAATTAATGGAAGGGTACTTTTAAATTCTGAGATGCTGCTTTCTCTTCCCAGATACACATTATATTTTTCTTCCCTTGAAAGACACACAGGACTCTGGTCACTACCTAAGTAGGATGCACAAATATGGGTTTTTATCATTGCCTTCTACTCTAACATAGGAAGTTTGGAAAGAGAAGAATTTGAGAGAATGTTTGTTTTGGTTGTCTCAAAAATGAGTTCTGATTTGCTACATACTCATGGAAAAGAAAGGCGAGATGCTCAGGGATCTCTTGGGAAAAAGGGAGAAAGCAATAATAAAAAACAAAGCCATTTGCTATAATGACTTTGGGTATAAGACACAGGTGTGCAAAAACCAAGTGGTCCATGGGAAAGATAAGAGAAATTACATTATTGGTCTCAATTTACAATACACAAATTTAGAGAATTAAAAGATATAGACCCTAACCAGTAGTCACTCATATAATGGAGGGTTTTTATTTAAATAGAAATGTGGCAATCTCATAGCATGCTTTTTTGCGAAGTCAAATAAATTTTTCAATAATTTTGCAAGTTATGAAGGTGTTCCAGCAGATGAAATACACCAGGAATACATTTCTATAAAGAGAAAAGGAAAGGGAGAGGTAGTTTTTACTTATAAATAAGTCTCTGTAAACGAAAATGTAATAAATATCAAATATAGTTAATCATATGATTTGATATACTTATTCATTTATTATATATCTATGTATCTATGTATCTATCATCTATATTTATTTATTTAAAGAAAGAGCATTGGCAGGGGAGGGGCAGAAAGGGAGGGAGAGAGATAATCTCAAGCAGCTCCATGCATAGTGCAGAGCTCAATGCTGGGCTGGATCTCACAACTGTGAGCCAAAATCAAGATTCATAAAATTAACTGACTGAGCCACCCAGGCACTCTGATACACTTATTTAATTAAATGCACATACATGAATAAATAGAATAACATCAGAAGGGTATGTGATGGGGACCAATAATTCCCTGCCCATCTTCCCATCCCAAATATCCTCCACCTTGAGCAGAAGTAAGTAGGGAGGTAAGTGAAAGAGTGTTAATTATTTCAACTTTTTCTTACCCAAGTGGTTAATTCCAGCTCTTTAGATAATGCTTTACCACTGAAATACATATTGATTTACCAATTCTAGACTCCAGTATATGAAAAGCAAATCTCCTAATATGCCTCTAAGACTGTTACTACTTCCTATATTGGTTACATTTGTAACTTTAAATCATCTGCTTCCACATGTTTCCTTCTACAGATAAGAGATCTTGATTCACAATGTTATAGAATAACTTATTCTCCCATCCTTTCCTCTCATCTGTCAGCTCCTACTTTCTGTCATCTATAAATACGAAGTTTGCATGCCAATTTTAAAAGTTGAAAATCAATAGTTGAAAATCAATGAATAATTTACATTAGTATTTTTACCACAGAGATAGGTTGGCTATTATTATGTCCTCTTATTTATGCACATCTAGTGGCTTTTTTCATAATTATTTTTCTTCTACTCTTGTTCGTTTGGCCCAGATTACACCATTTGGTGCATACCTGCTTTGTTTCAGTGCCCTTGCTCCTGGTCTCACCACCTCAGTCCATTTGGACTGATGCTTTCTACATAGCATCTACACAGCATCATCCTTGAACCATCTTCACCCATATCCTACTTTGGGCTCCTTATTTCCTGGATCCAGTATCTTTCTTCAAATTGGGTTTACCTGTTTTTCTGGAAAGAGGCAAACTGTCTGAGTCCTTCACATGTATAAATATCTTTATTTTACCATCACACATGTATGGGTTAAATTGTGTTCCTCCAAAATTCATATGTTGAAGCTTTAACCTCCAAAGTGACAATATTTGGAGACAGGTAGTGAAGAGATAATTAAGGTTAAATGAGATCATAGGGTTGGGCCTTAATCCAATAGGATAGTAGCCTTATAAGAAAAGGAGAAAGAGATGTTAGGGATGTACACTCAGAGAAAAGGCCATGTGAGACCATAACAAGAGGGGGCCAAGATCAAGGTTTGGGGGTCCAAGATCAAGGTTTGGTTTCTTCCGAGACTTCTATCATTAACTTACAGATGGCCCCCCAGCCTCCAGAACTTTGAGTAAAGAAATTTCTGTTGTTTAAGCCATGCAGTCTGGGCTATTTTGTGACAACCCTAGCAGACATGGTTATCCATTTAAATTTACATGTAAGGCAACAGCTGTTGCCTTAAGGCTGGCAAGGCTTACAGGCAAGAAGGATAAACTCTAGTGTAAACAGACAGAAGTCCAAATAGAACAATGCCCAGGGCTGTACTCAGGGACCCTGCCTTTCACTACCTTCCTGTTCAACTCTCTTGAAGAACAGCTTTTGGGTGTTCTCTTGTAGCACACACCTGATTTCCAGTGTGATGCTCCTAAAGACAGGGGAATTCATGCTCTCTCTGTGCAGCTTAATGGTGGCCGCTTCCTGCCTCATCCTGCCATCTAAGGGCTGGGCATCTTCCAATTCTGTAGGACCAAGCATGCCTCTTTTCTGCAGCCCCTCAATGGGCTTTGAGCTGCAGTTCCTCCATGCAGATTCCCCACTCCTCCACCTGTTCCAATGTTCCAAGGTTATTTCCCATCACTTACAATGAAAACCCTCCTCCTCATGTCTTCATTGTTGTAAAGGTGTGCCATTTTATTCCTCAGTCTCATGGAAATGGGATTAAGGCAGATGATCGTGTAGTTTCTTCCTGCAACCTGGATTCTGCTCCTGCCCTACTGCAACTGAATCCCACCAAGTGGAGCACTATAGAAAAGATCCTTAAATTAAAACCAGACAGTGCAATTTCTTTAATTAAAATACATAGAAACTTACTAAGAAAAATATTAGAGTCCTCCCGTGTGATGTGCTCAATCTTACAGTGTTTCTCCATTGTGCTCAGGTCACCTTGCCTTCTCTCAGGTCTGTGACACATTGAGCTCCTTCTTGCTTCAGGCCCCTTGCCTTTATTGGTCTTCTAAGGTCTCCATGCAAACCTCTCCCTTGAATGTGGCCTCTTGCAGAGACCCTTCCTGACCCTACCCTGCCCACCTGCTCTTGAGTGCTCTTGTCCAGGTCCTTCTTTTCCCAGCCTTTATCTCCATTGGACAGTACACAATGGGTACCTGTTAGTGTGTTGAGCAGGTAAGGGCCAGGGAATTGCATTGTCACCTCTGAGTTCTGGGGCAATATTTCTGCAATTATTAGAAGAATTCTAGAACTGCAGCAAAGCAAAATTCTTCATGGATGCCTGAAGATTCTTCAAAGCAAGGTGATTATAATCAGTAATTTGGAAAATTAATTTCAAGTGCATTATATTAGGTTATGTTTCATATTATGGGGAGGAAATCAACTGGAGAATGACACAGCCTTTGAGAATGACTCTATTTAAAGCAAGAAATCTAAAATGTCACCAGCCAGTCATTTATTTCTCTCCCCAAAGTGAAATTGAGCCATTGCAAGAAGCTGGGATTAAAAGTAAAACTTTGCTCATGGTAGAATGGGAATTATTCCTTCACATTCTATTACATCATAAAAGACAAGACCTATGGCACAGCCACAGATTGAGTCATAAGTCCAAGATTTGTCAGTGAGATCAGAAGAAAATTTCTGCTTTTCCCACCAGGGGAGAACACCTGCAGTATTGAACAGTACCTGGGGTGCATGGGTCACTCTCCCACATTGTGCACAGAACTTGTGGCTAATACCACCAATGCCAGGGGCTAGGTCCTTCAGGGTCTTTTCAGAAGAAGCCTACTCCAGACGGAGGCTCCTGCCTTTAAAAACACATTTTCTAACCAACAGCAACAGAAATCAGTGCACAAAGGACCAGGAAACCCTTGGGTGAGTTTTACTTCATGGGAATTTCTCAAAGCCTGGGTTGTGGCAACCCAGCCCGCTGGGTGGATAGCACCTAGGGAGAGATAGGCATGAGCCATCCTTAAAGGGGCAGGAGAGATCAGACCAGGAAAGTGGCAGAGAGCTACAGTAAAATTCACCTTGCTGTTCACCATGTAGCAACCAAGAGAGCACTGCTCTGGGCATTCTTAATAAAAAATCAGTCATTTCCCTAAATATTCAAACCATCTGTTTAAAAAATACTGTAGTCTACATTTTGATATGTACCATCTTTGCAATGCCTCCTTCCCAGGGACTCCTTTCTTGGCTAACAGATACACTTCATGAGTGGGCCCAAGTGCCCTGCAATTAGATCAATGATACCCCAAAATTGTTTCATGTTAGTTCAGTGAAACTGCCATAGCCAGCATTCAGTGTGTGTGTCTACATAGGTAAGCACTGGGGAAATAACTCAATGACATGACCTCAAAGCTATCTGAGCAACAAACCAGTGTTGGGGTTCAAGCTATAATTCAGTAGAAGCAAATGGACCTCAATGCAAAAGCAAATGTCACAGTCCTTGAAGACACATGGCCATATTAATACAAAACATGTGTTGGAGACATACGAATGATTACAGATTAAAATTATAAATTGTTAGTGTGCTGTGTTATTATTTATAATGAAATCCTTTGGACATGGACTTTTTGGATCATGAATTTCTTTATCCATAAGATGATAGGTTGGATTATCTCAGAAATCTCTTCAGATTTAGCATTCTTTTTGCCCTGTCTGGAGTCAGGCCTGTAAATGGGAAGGATCTCATCCGAAAGAATCTGCCCCATTTGATCCTGTTAATGCATTTAATTTCTATTGTTCCAAAGTTCCTGGGGATTTAAGAAAGTTGTACAAATTCCTCAGAGACCCAAAGGGTTTGCCCACAAAGCAGATGGCATGAGTTTTCCCTGGCAAAGGGAGGGATGGAGGCAGGCAAGTTCTCCTTGACCTGGGGTAATCTCATCTATGTTGAGCACCCAATACTTATAGGACCCAGGCTTGTCATCCAGGGTCTGTGCATAGGAAGGGATGGTCTCTTGGGGGCTAGGGAATTAGTGTCGACAGAGTGACTAACCAGCCCAAGGTCTGAGGCTTGGTGAGGAGGACCCAGGGGATACAGACCTGGTCTTGGTCCTTGATGATGGATTTTGGCACCAATTCCAAGGTGCCTGGAAGCTATCAGGCCAGATCAATGGGAACATGAAGGCATGAAGGAGAGAGCATAGAGAAGCTCTGTCAGAGCAACCACTCTATTCTCTTACTAATCATCTCTCATACCCACTGACTGAACAGCCAGCGTTATCACCTGTGACAGGGCATTAGAGAAGGGAAGGAGACTGCAAGTCTCATTTTAGCAATTATTAATTTCCTCAGTATACCTCTTTTTCAAGGAGGCTTGTCTATACTGGATTTGCTGGCATCAGCCCTCAAAGACCTGGCAGGATATATCCACCCAAGCTCTCAAAGGGTTATGCTGAGTTGCCCTGCAGGGAAAGTCACATTTGTCAACAACAAGGATCCCAAAGATCTGGCCCAGGCAGGCAAGGGCAACAATGACAGAGGAAGAGGATGGCTGGGTAGGACACAGGAAAAGAATCTGCTGTCAATTTTGTTCCCATTTTGCTTTTCATCTGAACCCTTGTTTTCTTCTCAGGTTATCCTGGACTAGACTCCCAGCTATAGAGTCACCTCTGTGAACTAGAGAATAGACACTTAAAATAAATCAAAACCTCACACAAATGCTTGAGATTAAAAAAAAAAGCCCATTAAAATGATGTTACAGCTTACTATATCATACAGAATATTTTATTAGGATTTCTTTAAAAGCACTATAGTTTATCCATAACATTTCGGTTCAATCGGAATGTTACTACTTATATTCGTTAAGAATAGCGCTTTTAAAATCAATCAATGAAAGAAAACAAAAATGCAAACAAACACATAAAAAGATTTTACTCTCCAAATATTCTACATTTTTCAAGTGTCCTTTATTCTCTTTACTTTGAGAAGAATGAGACATAGGGGTATGTCAGTGTCTCCAAAGGCACACTCTCCTTGTAACCTAAAGAAACCCTCACTGGTCATTACCTTGGAAATCAGGAATGCAAAACTGTCTAGAGAAGAACCTTCTGCAATGCTAGAAATGTTCATATAAAACGTGAAAGGATTTAGCACTTGAGAACCACAAAAGAGAGAGTTACCTTTCCAGTAACTACCACACATGTGTTAGAAAACAGACAAAATTGACAAGCCATCTTGTCAATTCACTTTAGAGTACTCTCTCCCTGCAAGAGAGAACCACACAGTGGAGCTAGAGAGGAGAGAACAGCCAGAGCATCTGGCAGGTGGTCTCTGGTTTGTGAAATGTGCCTGAAGGCTCAGTACCTCCTGGGGCCTCCTGAAGGCAAGACAAGGAAGCAAGTACTGGATGCAAAGAGAATCTGTAAAAGCAGTGAACTTGGCGCTAGGGACCGCTAACTGGAGTAGTGCCTGAGGCTGGCAGAACTCTGCACCAGCCCTTCACTTCCTCTGCACTCTGAGCAGCCTCTGCATTTGGACTGTTCCTACCTTATAACTTGACAGTCTAAGAAAATGTGATGAAATATTTAGCTTTGCTCACAGGTACTATATATAGTGTAACTTTCTGTAATGCTAGAAAGTGTGCATATAAAATGTGTGACTTTTTAGCACTTCAAATGAGGCCGGTGCCACTGAGGAAGCAAAATTTTAACTTTATTTGCTTTTCACTAACGTAACTGTCAATAGCCTGTTGTAAACCAGTGGTTATGGTACTGAACAGCATAGGTCTGAAGGTAAGTAAAGCATATACTGCAAGGTGGGGAACAGAGAGCAGCTTTCAGTGCAAAATCATAAGATGCTCCTCCGTAGAGTAAAGATGGGGGAATGTGGCTGGGTGCACAAAGATCCGTTGTGTCCAACAAAAAGGCATCCCGTTTTCAAACTCAGAAATGGCCAATGGGGCCAATGGAGGTGAGGTAAATGTGGTGGTGGGTGTAGGGAGGTGAGATGAGTGTGGAAAGGAAGATAGAAAGGAGGGGAAGAAGCAGAAGAGAAGATGGAGAGAAAGACGGAAAGGTGAGGAAACTGGGTGTGCACATGGTGATGTCCCCCTGTTCAGGGCAACATGTTCTAGGCTACCACCTAAATCTACACCATGGATTTCAGCATCTTTGCTGCCCTGAACTGAAGTCAGATCTGAGGCTCCCAGATCCTCTCTATCCCTTGACACATAACCTGCTCAGCTTCCACAAATCACAAAAATGTTATTATCCTAATGCACCAAATAGAATTATGCAGAAACTTCTTTCTGGATGGCTTGCCAAATGAAGCATCACTTCTTTCTTTGTGCTGTCTTCCCCACTCCCACCTTGGTGTCTGGTAAAAGGTTTTGCAGCTTGAGTTAAAGAGTTTGAGCGATCAATCAGGTGATCTCCTTTAAAGCCACATTCTTTAATTAATATGCATATTTGTTCATTCAACATGTGTCATTGAGCTTACACTGTCACACAGTTGAAGGTAATTGGGATGCAGCAGTTCAGTTAATTCTACTTGGAGAAAGACAACAAGGAACCCTGTAGTGTGTCCAGTGGTAACACTATGACCATGGTAAAATCAAGCAGGAAATCAAGACTTAAGGAGGAGGGATGATCAGGGAAAGGCTCTCTGAGAAAGGGGGAAAGGATGCAGGAAGATCTGGGAAAAAAATGGTGCCAGGCAGGATAAACAGCAAAGACATAGCCCTGAGGTGGGTTTAAGCCAATGGGGCTGAGGTGGAATAGATCAGATATGCATGTGTAAATCTGTGCATTCAAATTATATAATCATGGTGACATGCAGGACCACTTATAAAGTGGGCTTCAGGATCAGTGAACACCTTTTAGCAAATAGATCTTGCAACAACCCCACTAGCATACAGTTGTCCAGTTATGTACCTACCCTGTTCCCAGAAAGGCTGATGCCCCCAAATGTAAGGTTAGGTATCCCTAATGCAAACTTTGGCATCAAAGACAAAGTCCACCCTCATGCTCTGTGTATTTGGTAGTGAAACTTGACTAGTCTTTAAGATTTCAATAAAGCTTACATAAGTGCCTTACGATTATATCCATGCATAAGGCCCTAGGTATTTTCTATTCCACTGCCTTCTGTGTGCTATCCTACTCACTGCTAAGTGCCCCTGAGACACAGATGTGCCATCATCATATTTACCAGTTTGTATGTATGTTGAACACTATGGAACACACCTGCCAAGAGGGCATAGCTGCCCACTTAATGGGACATCTGTGCTCTCCAAAAGTCTCAGAAGGTGCTTTATCTATCTTTCATCAATGTGGCAGAGATGCTCTCATTTGAGATTCTGTGGTCCTATAGAATAACAAATTTTACCTTCCTCTGACCACGGAGAATGAGAAAAAAACTGGTAATTGTACCATCTGAAGAAAAATAAATGCATCTCTGCTGGTTTGAGTTACCTTTGTCATCTGACTGTTGCTCACCACAGCCAGATATTGTGGCTTAATCATACCTTGCTGAGAATATTTTCTCAGCATGTCAAGTCTGGCTCTACATCCAATTCACACTAACAGGCACTCAAAGGATATGCTTTGCTTCCTGGTAGGAAACTTCTGACAGTAATAGAGTTTGCACAGCCAGGCTGAGTTGGTGTGAGATGCTAACATGGATGCAGACATCTGAACACCTAGTAATGCTGTGGCCTTGGAGTAGGATATGCTCCACAGGATAGTCTTGGAATAGGCTCAGTTAAGTCCTCAGCAATAGAAATCTTGGAGCTTCCTTCCTGATGAATTAGTAACAACTGACTGATCTCAAGCCCCTTGGCCTTGCTTTTGGATGAAGCCTCTTTGGTTCTGATCCTTGCGTCTGTTTTTGACCATGTCAGGAAGAAACCTCTCAGGAACATGGCACATGACTCTGAGAAATCCTGATGATGATGGGTGTCATCTGCAGTCCAGGACATTCAGATTCAAGCATTTCTTCTGACCTTCTCCCCAAATGTGTCTACTTGAAAAACTGGAAGTCACTGTCACTTTTACAACCCTCCTCAAGTCTGTCATATGTCCCAAATATCCTTCCTAAGTGTTGTCTTCAGTTATTCCAGCTATTTAATTAAATCCTATGTTGTACTCCTTGAAGGCAAATAGTACATGTCCCTCATTCTACATACCACCCTACCACCCAGAACATAGACTTGTTGATCTGTTCTCAAAGTTGCAATGGTTCATTGTTTCAATGATATTCTCCTTAATGCCTGAGACAGAGGTCCCTGAGGTTCTGATGGCTCTTCCTTTTTCCAAGATCTACAGAAGCTATTATTCTTTTTTACTTCATTCTCATGTAAAATTCTTCCATTTTTAGGTACATTTACTGGGATCATAAAAATACTCCACATATCACTGATTTGAATATTTAACTTGTTCTTAGTGTCAGTGATGTGACTGGAACCATATGCCAGAGTTTTATGTGGCCAAACAGCTCAGGTACAGAAATTAAGACAGGATTTAACTTGTACCAAAATTGAGTGTTGGGAAATACTCATGTTTTCTTTCTTGGATATATGTACTATTTTCTGGAATATACTTCAGTTCTTTGCCTTGCCTTCTGATAACAGTGGGATGAGCAATAACCCACTGATTACACAATGCTAGTTTAGCTCTGACCATGTGACAGACAGTACTGGGTGGGAAACAGAAGGCAGGCAGGCTGGCCCATCCACCTGAAGACTGCACCGCATTCGGTGGTGACCCGATAGAGAATAACAGCAGGAACCTATTAAAATAGAGTTATGGGATCTATCCTAGGATAATGTAATGGTTTTATAAAGCAGTGAGATTCAAAGAGAATTTCAAGGAGCAGTCTTGCCTGATGAGGGTAACTGTAGGCGAGACAGCACACCTGTCTGGAACACTTCAATGACAATGACCAAGAACTAGAAAATGAGGCAGAAACCGCTTTTTCAAATACATGCAAAACTTTTCTGCATGGTTCATGGGAGAAAAGAATTGGTGGAAATCCATATAGATGCTGGTGGAATCACTCCTGCCTTTGTCTTCTCTATGTGTTTCAGACTCTGTTAGTGATCATCTGATTACATGTACCATGTGACAGTTTGGGGGGGATTCTTTTCTGTTACTTAACATAGACAGCTTTTTTTTTCTTTTATGGCATGGTTGGGTGGTATTTTAAGAAAACTTATCAGAATAAGAACAAAAGTAGTTTTCAGCTTCAGATAACATCTGGAAATATTACAGAGGATAGTAAGGCTAAATACATAGCAGATCGAGTCATTGAGACCACGGTTGCTGGAGGTTGAGAGTGATAAAACTCAATCAATGGTGATAGCCTAACATGTGCATGAGGCAGCATCTCTACAGGGAGGGTGGATGGGGTGACAAGAGCAGTAAGAGAATTAGGGGAAAGAAGAAGGATTTACTAAAGGATGCAGGCTCCAGAGCTCATGAGAAGAGCAGTATACATAAGACAATTTAAAAGATGAGATTATGGGGCACTTGGGTGGCTCTCTTGGTTAAGCCTCTGACCTCAGCTCAGGTCACGATCTCACAGTTTGTGGGTTCGAGCCCCGTACCAGGCTCTGTGCTGACAGCTCAAAGCCTGGAGTCTGCTTTCGATCCTTTGTCTCCCTCTCTCTCTGTCTCTCCCCCACTCATACACTGCCTCTCTCTCTCTCTCTCTCAAAAATGAATAAGCATTAAAAAGATTTAGAACAATATTAAAAATAAAAGATGAAATTAATATACATATATTAATACTCATATGTGTATATGAGTACACATGCACAAAATACAATCACAAGGAAAAGAAGCATTTGTAAATCACGATGCTACTTAACACCACCTTACATTCAGGTCACACTGCTTTTGTTACAGTGCTGTCTTTCAATCTTTATAAAACCAGAAAAAATATTCTTTCATTGCTGGTCTTTCCAAATTGCTGCTTATGATCAGATTATGATAACCACAATATTTATGTAATTATGTCTGTTATGATTTTAGTTCAAGGCAACAAATTATGCTAGAATTGGAATTCTAGTGCTTTGAGCAAGAGTTATGCCTTAATTAGAACAGTTGTCCAAATTAATATTATTTAAAGCCAATTTAAAAATTTTAAAAAGCTAAGGAAGCTTTGATAAGTAGTTTCCTTAAAAAAGAGAAGTTTGATAGATAATATTTTATATTAATGGTCTTTACACCAAATGATACCCAACCTTCAGAGACTAACAACTGCCTTATCTTAGATGTATCTATCTATCTTTGCCCATCAATCTCTATCTATAAATGGAACATGTATATATGTTGAAAGTAATTATTCATAAAATGATTACATGACTCAGTTAACATTCACCCACATTCACATTCATTTTCCCCATGTAAAGAGTATGCCATATCATCTTGGAATTAAACTTTCCTAAATACGTTGAAATTGCTTTGTTTTAAAGAAAAACAGAGATAAACAAAGAAAAGAAAAACAGAGACAAAGATAGAGACTTCATCCTTGCTGCAACAGGTTTTGGGATACCCAAAGCATATTTTGGTAACCTGCTGAAGACAGCTTTTAAGAGAATCCAATTTTTACTAAGTGATTCTCAATAATTTCAACAATTCATTAATACATTTGTTCACATATAAACAATATCATTCCTCAAGAGTTAATTAAGTGCTGGACAATTGGGTTTCAATATTGTTAGTGTTACTTCATTGAATCCATACTGTTTCATGAAGTCTTCCAAAAGTGAGAAAATAGATGCCCTAAAAAAAGATGTCATTTCCATCTGGCTGTCATTTCCATCCAGTAGGGCTGTTTCATGTGCTCTTTCTGCCTCACACCTGCTATCTAGCCCAAATCATATTTCAGCTTTCATATAAGACCTCATCTCCTCCTTGTAGCTTCTCCACACCTCCCATATCACAACACAGAATGACAGCCCTCCTTTGGAGGGCTCTCCTCTATCAGAGCTTCCATGTGTCTCTCTCTATGCACCTTCACAGGGCTGAAGAGGGCCTGCTTTACACATATCTCATCCCACACACATGACCAGTGGGATGTGTTTGGAAGGAAGGGACCCGCATTCATAACCTTAAATTATTTCTCCCTAGGAGCAAGGAGCAAGAATACCATGGAGGTTTTCTGTGTTGTTTTAATTTTTTAATGTTTATTTATTTTTGAGAGAGAGAGAGAGAAAGAGAGGTAATGAGCAAGGGAGAGGCAGGAGAGAGGGAGACACAGAATCTGAAGCAGGCTCCAGGCTCTCAACTGTCAGCACAGAGCCCAACACGGGGCTCAAACTGACAAGCCATGAGATCATGACCTGAGCCGAAGTCAGACGCTTAACTGACTGAGCCACCAGGCACCCCACCATGGAGGTTTTAGGAGCGCGCGCGCGCGCGCACACACACACACACACACACCGTTTAAAAGGAAATGTAACCTTCTTTGGAAATACAATTTATTAATTATTTTCTTTAAATATTTCAATACTGATGAAAAGAGATTCTATTCAAATGATAGTATAGTTTAAAAATATCTCAGTGATTTAATATATATTATTTACATTAAGCATAAAATGAAGTAAAAATGACAGATCCATCTAGGCTGAAGTTATGTGGCATGATAGAGGCTAATACATATCAGTAGTTAAGATGTTCTGTGAGGGGCTCAGCTGTAAATTCCTTGGATCTCAGGAGCTTCTGTGGGAATTGCTTCTAAGTTGCCAACCCAAGAAGGCTCCTGTGGTCTTCCAATGTCTTTTGTACAGTCATCTTCCTCTCCCTTGTGCCCACATCTTGTTACGGTACAAACTTTATTTTGTAATAAATATGTTAACATATTTGTACCACATGAAAATCATGAACTCCTATAGCTTAGAGACCATCTCTCTTTCATTTTCATTTTCCCAAACCTTGGGACAGAGTCAAGCTTCTTCCTACATAAAAATCACGTGAAAGATATAGGATTTTATTTTTTCAACATATCCACATCCACATGCTATTGATCTCCAACCAGATAAAGAGATGATGTCTTCTATTTCCTCTGTATTTATCTACAGTTGCCAGAAACCAGCACTAACACGTTCCATACTCAATCAATATTTTAAATGCTTTTCTTTTCAATTTCCTTAGCATCCTATCTATTTCAGAATTCAACAAAGCCAGAATAAACAAACAAAAATAAACAACAAATAAACACTGAGTACTGTAACCTTTTTTTTTCCTGGGAAATCCCAGTATAATTGGGTTATTTTTATTCGTGTGTTCCTATGGCCCTAAACGTGAATGTACTCTTAAGCTCCAGTGTGTATTTACTCAAATCTACTTGACAGTTTCTAGAATACAGGCCCTAAGGATATTCTGAAAACTTCCATTTACTGGTAAAATCATGATTTGGAGTCTTTTTTTTCTGAAAATATTCTGTCATAACATTTAAAAGGCTCGCCATTAAGACTTATTAGTATTAACCGATGTTGAATTGGTCTAATAGACTAAATATGCAAACAGACAATGGCTAGACCAGATATAAAACAGAAGCCATGACCTTTGCAGCAACCATCCCAGGAAGCCAAACCACACAGCAATTTGCTCAAAATGGTCTCAACTTGGTCAATAACTGCCAACTTCCCTAATTTTTGCTCAACTTCCAACTTAAGAACAACTAAAGGAAGCCATATATGAACCCCTAACCAATCACACATGATATCCCTGCTTCTAGTTAGCCCACCTCCAGCCTCTCCATGTCACCAGCCTTCAGGGCACCCTTGAAGCCATTCTTTTTTTCCACATAAAGCTCTCCCACTTTCCTACTGGCTTTTGATTCTCTGCTACCGAAGGTGGCTGACTCCCTTTTGCTATAGGAAGTTCCAACTAAAAAATAGCCTTCACTTATTATCTTTTGGGTAGTCTCATTTATTTCCACAGTATTAATGAAAAGCATGCACACTTATTAACTATTTATTCTTCTTATCAAATGTTTATTCATCTAACGATTATAAGAAGGTAATTGTATTAGGAGTATTGCCTAACATGAGTAGAAGAGTAACTGGTAGGGATCCAGAAAACTTCTTTGAAATTGACATGACTGGATACTTGGATACTGAAGTCTGTAATCCCAGTAGAATTCAAAATATTATAGCCCACAATAATTTATGGTGACTCCCACGATCCCTTTCATCTGTCCTTCAACTCATGCAGCTTTTGTATCTTCATGAATGTTGAGAAGAAACAGTAACATAGTTATAAATGAATTAAAATCAATCTTAAGTGCCCCAATTAATCAATTTTTTCTCTGAATTAATATTTATAATCTAACTAGTACTTATGTGGCAAGCTACATGAGAAACATGTAAAATAAAATTATTTCTTTTTAATTATTGAGAATAATATGATAGTTATCAAATATCAAATTACCCCACATTAAATTCTCAGCATTCATGCTGTTATGGCTCTTTCTATGGTCTTTAGCAAACACTGGTCCAAACTGCGGTTGCTATTTTTCTTGTTCTGTCTTTATTTATTTATTTATTTATTTATTTATTTTGAGAGAGACAGAGACAGCCCAAGTTCAGGAGAGGCAGAGAGAGGGAGAGAAAATCCCAGGCAGGCTCCACACCATGAGCACAGATTCTGATGCAGGGCTCAAACCCACAAAGCTGTGAGATCATGACCTGAGCCAAAACTAAGAGTTGGACACTCAACCAACTGTGACACCCAGGTGCCCTTATCCTGTTCTAAAGAAGACCTGACATATCAACTCTTAGTTTCAACCTAATAGAAAGTAATTTGGGCATTGATTTGATAAATACATTGACTTCTTGAAGTATTATTGTCCTGATTGGGAATTATTAATAACAAGCATTTTCAAAGAAAATGAAATTAAAAGCTCATTTTTAACCAAAACTGTGAGTAAATTTTAATTTCTATGTAAATTAGAGTCTACTCAGGAAATACCTAACTGAATTTCCCCTTGTTAATTAATAATTTGGGTAGAGACAACCTGTCTTAATCACAAATACTCAAAGATTTAAAAAATGACTATTCTAAGTCCAAAAAAATTAAATGAATGTTGCAGCATCATAGAGATATGTAGTTGTCTCCTGTTGACCCCATGTCCCCTCCCTTCCCTACAAGAAAACCCTAGGAAATGTGCCCAGCTTAAAAAGCAGAATTACCCAAACTCTCTTACAGGTTGGTATAGCCACAGATTTGAGAGTTAGCTAAAAAGATTGTGTGTTGTGTATAAGTTCTGCAAGTGCTTCTCATGCTTTTATTCATTTTTGCTGCCTGAAATGCTGGAGAAGCTGTTTGTCCAGACAAGCCATCCATCATGTGCCTGAAGAATGAAAGCAACCCAGGACAGAACAAAGCCAAGAGGGAGGAGCCTGCATTCCTGATGATTTTATGAAATCACCATATTAATTCTTAAGTGTCTACCTGCAGACACCTTCTGGGTGAGTAATCTTTTATATGGTTGAACCATTTATGTGGAATCTGCATTACTATTTGTCAAGCTCAATTTCTAATACACACACACACACACACACACACACATATATGGCTGCCAATGTAATATTAAACCTACTTTTAGTTCTTGTGAAAAGTGGACCTTTTATGAGGAAAAACTAAAACAAAACAATTCAAAATCTGTTATGCCATTCACATTAGAGAAGGGACATATCAGTAGGAAAAATATGGTGTGCCTTGATTGATCACCTTGGAAAGACAGATGTTTAACTGAATTTAGAATGCTCATGTACTGCTAACCATGCACAAGGACAGTTAGTCGATGTGACTAGAATCAAATAGTGGATGAACGAGAACATTCAAATGGAAATTTTAAAAGTGAGATTTTTAGATGCAGCATCCAAACATTCTCAATTACAACACAGTCCTAACTGCCACCAAATACCCAGTATGCATGTTAAATGGGAGAGTGTTATGGAAACCATAAAGTCCCACCTGCTGCTGTAGGAGATATGGCATTCAGTCACAGATATGGTATACTTACTAAACAAGTCATCCCATTCTTTTACCCAAGTGGCGCTAAACGTCTTAATTTGACTAAATAAGGGGGTAGGTATATAGGAAGAAACAAAGGACATAATGCTGTCACAAACTTTCATTCTATGTAATAGATTAGGATTTTCCACTCACAACAATCTATCTGCTGACGCAAAAGCCTCTGAAGAAATGACTTGTATGGGCACCTGGGTGGCTCAGTCTGTTGAGCGTCTGACTTTGGCTCAGGTCATGATTTCACAGCTCATGAGTTCAAGCCTGACATCTAGTTCTGTGATGACAGCTCAGAGCCTGGAGCCTGCTTCAGATTCTGTGTCTCCCTTTCTCTCTGCCCCTTCCCTGCTTGTACACACACTCTCTTCCTCAAAAATAAATACACATTTAAAAAATTTAAAAAAATGACTTGTTGTGACTTCTGGTATCTTACAATACACATGAAAGATCTTTGATCTTGAAAGGACATGAAAAAGCACAATTCACGGGCGCCTGGGTGGCTCAGTCGGTAGAGCGTCCAACTTCAGCTCAGATCATGATCTCATGGTTCTGAGTTTGAGTCCCTCAATGGGCTCTGTGCTGAGAGCTCGGAGCCTGGAGCCTGCTTCAGATTCTGTGTCTCCCTCTCTCTCTGCCCCTCCCCTGCTCGTGCTCTCTCTCTCTCTTTCAAAAATGAATAAAAGTTTCAAAAAAATTTTAAAAAGCACAATTTACATTTTCTTCTCTAGGAAGATGAATCCAATTTTTTCTGTGTATTAAAATAGTCATCCTCACACTGCTCCCTGTCGATGCTGGGGATATCTGGAGTTACCTGGGGTAGTGTGAAGGGAGGCAGTGGTTGATAGACATGGAAGGCTTTACTTTTGTCCCAACTTTAGTAAGAGCATCTCAACCTTTTATTTTAATCAGGATTTCAGATAAAACTGTATTTCATGAAAAACTTCAACATCTAAAATAAGTGTCTAAAAACAAGGAAATAAACACCACTAGCCTGAACTAAAGTGATATAAAAAGTCACTTAACAATGTTCAATGCAACATTCAAATCAACATTTTATGCATCATTTCATCATAATAACAGAAAACATAAATATGCTGAAGTCTCTATAAAAGTCATTCATCACACCTAAAAGAAAAATTAATTCAGGATTCAACTTGAAAATATTTATTACCTTAATGCCTTTATTTTATTTTTTTTAAATTTATAGTTTATTGTCAAGTTGGTTTCCATATAACACCCAGCGCTCTTCCCCACAAGTGACCTCCACCATGACCATCACCCTCCTTCTCTTTTCCCCCTCCCCCTTCCACCCTCAGTTTATTTTCAGTATTCAAGAGTCTTTCATGCTTTGTCTTCTTCCCTCTCCCTAACTCTTTTTCCTCCTTCCCCTTCCCATGGTCCTCTGTTAGGTTTCTCCTGTTAGACCTATGAGTGAAAACATATGATATCTGTCCTTGTCCGCCTGACTTATTTCACTTAGCATGACACCCTCAAGGTCCATCCACTTTGCTATGAATGGACAGATTTCATTCTTTCTCATTGCCATGTAATATTCCATTGTATAGATAAAACCATATCTTCTTGAGCCATTCATCAGTTGATGGACATTTAGGTTCTTTCCATGATTTGGCTATTGTTGAAAGTGCCGCTACGAACATTGGGGTACATGTGCCCCTATGCATCAGCACTTCTGTATCCCTTGGGTAAATCCCCAGCAGTGTCATTGCTGGGTCATAGGCCTTTTGTTGTTGTTTTTTAGTACAATTTAGTCGTAATTCCCACATACTTTTTAAAATATTAAGAACATTGTCAGCTATATTAGAAATTATTTATTTAGGGGCACGTAGGTGACTGAGTCTGTTGAGCATCTGACTTTGGCTCAGGTCATGATCTTGCAGCTTGTGGGTTCAAAGTGCCTGTCAGGCTCTGTGCCAACAGCTCAGAGCCTGGAGCATGCTTTGGATTCTGGGTCTCCTTCTCTCTCTGTCCCTCCCCCACTTGTGATCTGTCTTTTTCTGTCTCTCAAAAATGAATAAAAATTTTTAAAAAATTTTAAAGAAATTATCTTTTTACATAATCCAGAAGGAAGCTAAAATATTTAATTATTCTTATGCACAGTTTTTCAAATGGTATATTTTATTTATTTTTTAAAGTTTATTTATTTATTTTGAGAGAGAGAGAGAGAGCCAGAAAGTAGGAGAGGGGCAGAAAGAGAGGGAAAAAGAATCCCAAGCAGTCTCCACTCTGTTAGTGTGGAGCCCACTGAGGGGCTTGATCTCTCACAACAGTGAGATCATGACCTGAGCCAAAATCACGAGTTGGCTATTCTACTGAATGTGCCTCCCAGGTGCCCCTGAAATGGTATAAAAATTTTAATGTATTAACTAATTATGAGGCAACTTCTACAAGTCATGCAAATCGTCATGTATGGAAAGCATCACCTGCAGAACTCAATGTCTTACCTCATTAGCAAACAAGCTCTTACCATCTATAACTTCCCAGATCCCTGACCAAGGATTTCTCAGCATCTGTGTGTGTGCTGCCCTGTTCTTTGCTCTAGGAGCTGTGCTGGCTGCTTTTACCACCTTGCTAGCAAGATAATTAGCTGTGTCTAGTTCATTTTCTAAAAGTATAATATAATTTTACACATAAAAATTTAGGGGGCTCAGATGGAAAGTCAAAGATGACAAAAATCATACAGGAAGAGGGAAATCTCAGTGGATTTGTAGGAACTTTCCATTCTGAGTTTTAAATTCCAGAAAAAATATTAAGTAATTGATAGCACTAATTCATTAGGAGTTTTCATAGAAGTTTCAAAGCATCAATTATTCAATAAATGATTCAATAAATGATTGAATTTAACAAGGACATAACTAATCATTGTTAGTATTATAATAAAGATATAGTAATTTATCATAAAACTATTAGCTGAAAGTCCAAGCATATAAATTAGTATTACTTTGTAATGTTAAGAAATCTTAATTACTGGGAAAGCTTGGGGCAATTTAACTTGATATAAGGGCAATTTATGAATGACTAAAGATTACCATTTAGTTATAAAAATATATGAGGAAATATTTTTAGATAATCTGTAGAAACAAATATATTTATACAGGTGAGGAAAATGTTCAACTTAGGCAAAAGTTTTATTAAGAAAAGATATGATTTCTGAAAAGCCTCATTACATTTTAATAGGTATTTATTACTTAAACAAATGCCCTGAGTTCTGTATTAGAAAAATAAACATACAGCCTATAAAATTCAAACACATCTTTTCATTTAAAAATATGAAAATATTTAACTGTGCAAGACTAGAAAAATATAAAGGTTGTCTTAAACTGTATATAGGACTTTTATTTCTAAAAGGCTTATGCTCTTTTAGAAAGAGCCATTATTTTACAAATATCCTCCTAAATTCTGAATTTTTATTTTTATTAGTTTGCTTGACTATTAGGATACTAACAATCATGATAAATTCAGAAGCATTTGAAGCAATCCTAACCCACCCAAGTTAGTTTAGCACAGTAGTGATGCTGACTATTCTTTGAAACTTCAGATGAATTAACCCATATTTGTTGAACACCTTCTAACTGTAGAGAATTTTACTTGGTTCTCTTATAGGGAATAAACTCTTTAAGTGATTAAAAAATTCAAAAATTCCCAACTCTTTTACAAACAAGATAGAGAAGGGGTACATACATAGCATGAAGAAATATTATTAGTTCTATTATGTGTCATACATGGGGGTTGGGGCTTTAATCTATGTTTATTTTCCTCTTATTATTCTCATATTACAGATTAGGGAGGAAGGAAGGAAATGGTAAAATAATTCTCATCCAGATTCTGTAACTTTACAAATATCATTTCATGTCTCTCCATGTTGCTGCCCTAATGTGAAATAAATATGGTGATGAATGCTATTCTCCAAGGTCTTCCTCAGGCAATCCTGAGCAGGAAGAAGGGGCTGGAAGCTTCTTTGTTCCTCCTGCCAATGGGTGTTTTGAGGATCCATGTTAAAGAATACTCTCTCTCCCAGCTTTTATTAATTTAAACACGTTAAGCAAATGTAATTTTTGTTACTGTTTCCTCATGAAGCATAAATTCTTCATTTTCTAAGGTCTCATCACATATCTAATAAGGAACAAAAACAAAAGAAAGAAAAGTGGCAAATCCACCATTCATGATGTCTATTAGGCATGGAGCCCTAGGATGATTCTATCATAATATGTCCAAGATAGAGGACCAGGTGTTTCACCACTTAGGTGCAAAATTGATGATGCAGGGTCTGGGTTATCTCTTCTCCTACTTTTGCCACCCTTCTTTCCTTCCCCCAGATATAATACCAAAGTTTCAGTGTTCACCAGGACCATTAACATTCTATGCACAACAGGTATAAATAAAAATTAAATACACACAGACCCACATAATTCATCTACTCCTCACAGAGATCCTCAATCTCAGATGCATTGTTAGTCTCCCTTTATAGAGGGAGAGTCAACCTGCTGGACTGAAAAAAATCAGTTGACAGGACAGTGGCATCTGTCTTAGTCTGTTCAAGCTGTTGTTACAAAATACCACAGACAGGGTGGCCAATAAGCAACAGAAATTTATTTCTTTCAGTTCTGGAGGCTGCAAATATCAGATCAGAGTACCAGCCTGGTTGCATTCTGGTGAGGGCCCTCTTCCTGGCTTGCAGACACCTGCCTTCTCATTGTATCCTCACATGGTTTTTATCAGCATGTATATGTGGAAGAAGGGAGCTATCTATCTCCTGTAAGTCACCAGTCCTATCAGATTACAGTTTCCCATTTTGTCACCTTATTTAAACCTAACTACTCCTAATTGCCCTATCTCCAAACATAGTCAGTGGTAGGTTAGGTCTTCAATGCAGGAAATTTGGAAGGGACACAATTCATTCCACAGCACACCTCCTCTGGTAACATGAAAACATCACCTAGACATCAAGTAGTCCTCAGATGGACTGACCTCATTCATAGAACTCTGAATACATTGGAGACCTGACTGGAATTTTGCAAAAAAAAATAATTTTTTTCTGAAATGCTTGCATGCATCCTGGATGTGTCTTACATACAAGTTTCCTGAATCTCTGCCATGGTTCTTTATAAAATGTGCTGCAATGCCGTTCTTCAGGTGACCAAATAATCGTGGCTGAGAGCTGAAAAGGAGTTGTGTTAATTTTAGTGTAGCTGCTTTATGCTCAGTCCTGCAATTAAGAAGTTGTCATTGTTACTGTCAGCACTGCCACCATTTACTTCCCATTTATTTCATAGATTCAATTTCATTTGAGTGTATCATTAACGTTCATGAATTATGTCAGTTTATATCTCTTTCTAATAACCTAGAAAAATCATTCAAGTTAGCAATCATCCAATCTAATAAGTATTTGCTGAGTACCTTTGACATGCTTAAAGCTAGTTGTGCTAAAATCTGTTAGATAAATAACAAAGGTACTTGATCCATTGTCAGCTCTCACTGGATTTATAATTTTAGTGGGAAGACATGATAGAAAACCCAGAAATAACAAATACCCTTTGGTAGCAATCACTAATAAGGAGAAAAGGGTAGGCCTGTTTGGGGGCAAAACAGGGTAGGGATTAATTGCCAGCCCCTGCAGGTCCCAGCAGATCCCAGAAACTATGAATTAAGGAATCATGGACTGTAGCCATTAATGTCTTATGAAGTTTTGAAATGATAATTTGATTTTAAAATAATTTTTCTACCTTATTTTATGCATGTGATATTTATTTCTTTTGAGAGAGAAAGATGGAGAGAGAGAGAATCTCAAGCAGGCTCCATGTTGACAGCACAGAGCCTGATGCATGGCTCAAACTCCTGAACCATGAGATCACGACCTGAGCTGAAATCAAGTGTTGGATGCTTAACCAACAAGCCACCTAGGCACTCCTGAATGTGATAATTATTTAATGAAATAGGTGATAGTGTTGTATGCATTTCCTAAGGAATATTTCAGTTTGAACACATCAAATGAGTTGTTGATTTTCACCAAAGAAATAAGTTGGCACAGTCATGGGATTCAATGATTTTATAAGAGTTTTTTAGTTAGTTTACATTTAATATGGTGTGACTTGGAAATCACTGACCAGCTTCCAGGTAGACATGAAGGTAGGTAATTACGATGTCAAATGAACAGCATGTAGAAACAATAGAACAGTGGTAAATCTTAGAGGGCTACCTGGACACTAATGTGAACTGGTAACAGGCTATGAAGGAGTTCAGTTTCTTAGGTTGTTTTAGTAAAAAATAAAATAAAATATAAACTTTAAACTGAAATTCCAACAACCTAAAACATTAAATCCTTGCAATTCTGTCTTAAGTTTGAGCTAGGACCAGGAGGATTTCCCAGCTTTTGTAATGCAAAATCTCAGCCTCTGAGCTCAGCCTTCTCTTAAATTTCTCCTTCTCACAATGACCTTTTACATCCCTTGTTTCTTATCAACCATTTTCCTGTTAATAGAAGTAATTTGCCAAAAGCTAGAGCCCTAATTCCTGACTTCTGTGTTCCTCTTTGAAGAGAAAGTACAGTTTCAAAGCATTAAGGAAGAGCACAGGAAGAGACAAAGGCAGATTAATTGCTTTTCAACTAATCCTAATTGTTTGCTTCTAAACATTCTATTTATCTTTTCATATCAAGAGAAGAGGTGGCTAACTGTGTTATTGTCAAATATGAGAAATGTTCCTAATGCTATCAAAACCTTATGTTCAAGGGGCACCTGGGTGGCTCAGTCTCTTAAGCGTCCGACTTTGGCCCAGGTCATGATCTCAAGGTTCATGAGTTCGAGCCCCACGTTGGGCTCTGTGCTGACAGCTCAGAGCCTGGAGCCTGCTTCAGATTCTGTGTCTCCCTCTCTCTCTGCCCTTCCCCTACTTGTGCTCTGCCTCTCTCACTCAAAGATAAATAAACATTAAAAAAATTTAAAACCCTATGTTCAAGAGAATGGGAGAGGACATGTCCAAAATAGGAACTCTCCCTGCAGGTCTAAATGAGCACCCTGAAATACATACAAAATGGGACCACCTTCCCAAATGTTGTTACCTTTGGGGAGTTCACATCTGGTGAGCTTCAGATAATTTCAGAAGTCAAATACACAGTAGTTGGGGAGGATAATAGGAGGGCTGAGGAAAGGATTAACCTCCCCTTGCATGAAAGGTTTTCTTTGAAGTAGAGTTTGTTAGCACTGGATAATGAATTTCCTTTTCAGTAAGATTCTTAGATACCTTTAATCAAACGTCTGCCCAAGGTACCCCATCCTTTTTTAAAAATAAGAGGTAAAGTAGCATTTTAAAATAAAATAAAGTGAAAAATAAATAATCCATCCACATGGATCCTCTTCCTTACTTGCACTCACTTACTGCTCTGCAGGGTGGTAGGTATCACCAGCCCACACCCGAATTCCCCCCTAGAGCTTGGAAATCTGTGTCCCAAGTGTATCCATGACAGGAATAATTCTCAAAATTGGATAAGCAGGACTCTACTCTGCACTTTTTTATTATATCTCCAATCTCCAAAAATCCTGTGTTCCTGTTTGCATGTAATTCACATTGAGAGAACATCAACTCTATTTCCTCCACCTTCCTCCTTTCTAAACCTCTAGTACACTTCTTCAAGGAGTTTATGGACTCTTCTTGTGGGAATAATACAAACATAAGACTTCTTAGGTTAGTACAAGTGAAAAAGACTCTCCTTGACCAAACTTTACCCATATTCCTGAGCTCTCTTCTCAACTAAACCTTGGCCTTGGCCTTCTGTATCTGTCCTATCCTTGCTGGGACTGCCAACCATAGTTTTAGCAATAACTCTGCCAAGTCATTTTAGCTGGAATCCCCCCCACCTTTCCTATCTGATCACCTTTGACACCTGATCAAGTTCCTTATCCCCACCTGTAATGTAGAAATCCTCACTTGCCATCAGCGAGAATCCTGTTAGGTCAGTCTATTGAGAATCCCTCTATCCTTGATACCTAACCAATTCCTCTTAGTAATTTTCCCTCCACTGAACCCATCACTCTGCACATTGGCTATAAATCCCCATTTGTCCCTGATTTGGATTTGTGTTCAGTTTCTCTCCCCCGTTGCAATAGTCTTGCTATTTTTAACAAATGCCTGGTGAATAATTTCTCTTTAACACATCACAGATTGATCTTTTATACCATGAAATTGTTGCACTGTAGGATAGTTTCCAACTTAGGTTACCTACTTCTCAGGGATTGGGGACTTGGGTCAACTGGGAATAGGGTGGAATGAGAGTATTTGAAGAGGGCTCTGGGCCCCTTCATTCCTGCTCTCTCTTGTCTTATGCTTTTCTGCTGTAGATTTTATTTGTGAAAAAAAGGCAAAAATACTGAAAATTGCTTCATGAGTTAAGTGATTTCTATACCTACTGGTGGATTATGAGAAACTTCTGGAAAATAAATTTATGCTGTTAATTTTTTCACTGTTAAAATTAATTAAGGGTAATATATGTATATGAGAGAAATAAAATAGTGCAAATACAAAGCAAAACATTAATCCTTCTCTCTGGAGCTCCATACCCAACTCCTCAAGGCTCTCAGGAGTTCTCGCCTGTGGTGTCCTTTCTCATGGGTTTCTCAATCTGCCTCCTATGTCATCAAGCGAATTTTACCAGGGTTTTTAATGGCTTCATATCATATATACATAAGTAGAATGCTATAGGGCCAGGGCGCCTGGGTGGCTCAGTTGATTAAGTGTCCGACTCTTGATTTTGGCTCAGGTCCTGATCTCACAGTTCATGACTTCAAGTTCCATGTCTGGCTCTCACTAACAGTGCAGAGACTTCTTAGGATTCTCTCTCTCTCTCTCTCTCTCTCTCTCTCTCTCTCTCTCTCTCTCTTTCTGCCCCACCTGTGCATTCTCTGTCTCAAAATAAATAAACTTAAGAAAAAAAGAATACTATAGGGCCACCAAGCCCTTGTGTGTCCATCCCTTTCCTCTGAAAGCATTTATTACTTTAAATTTGTGCTAATAGTTCTCTTACATTTCACTGTGGGCTTACTGCCTGTCTATGAAGTTCTAAATAACAAAAATTAGTCTTGTATGTTTTACTTAGCAATCCTCAGTCACTTGTGAGGTTCAGCATCTTTCAGATTTTTATTGACTATTTACATTTTATTTTCTGTGAAATACCTGTGAAAGTGCTTTGCCCACCTTTCTCATGGGTTCTTTTGCCATTTTCTGTTCTATAGGAATCCAATATATATTATTTTGTTTGTTTGTTTAAGTCTGTACCATTTAGCCATTTCATCAATCAACCCCTACTTCTAGCAACTACCAATTTGTTCTTTGTATCTATGAATTTTTGTGAGTTTTTTTTACCTTACATGCATAAGTGAGATCATATAGTATTTTTTACTCTGTCTGACTTATTTCACTGCATAATGCCTTCAAGTTCCATCCATCCATGTTATCACAAATGATGAGATTTATTTCTTTTTTTATGACGAATAACATTTCATTACATATATATATATGACAAAATTTAGTGTCTCTCTATACATATCTATCTATATCTATACCATCTATATCTATACCTATATCTTTCTATCATCTATCTATCATCTATCTATTTATCTAAATTTTCTTTATCCATTCCACAATCAAAACCACAATGAGATACCAATTCATACCCGTTGAAATGGCTATAATTTTTTTTTATAAAGTGGAAAATGACAAGTGTTGATCATAATGTGGAGAAGTTGGAATCTTTTTACATTGTCTAAGGGAAATGTAAAAGAGTGGAGCCTTGTAGGAAACTGTTTGGCACTTACTTAATAGGTTAAACAGAGTTGCCATATTGCAAAGCAATCCTCTTCAAGATATATACCCAAAAGAACTGAAACAGAATACTCAACAAAATATTTGTTCACAAATATTCAGACTAATATGCTTTGGTACAGTCAAAAAGTGAAAACAGTCTTAATGCCCAGCAATGGATGAAGATGTCCATTGGGACCGTGCTGCTGCTGATGCCCAGAGACTGTGGCTGGGTGTCAGCCAACCCCAGAAAAAGTTCATGCAATCATATAGCAGCAGCATTTCAGGGATTATGGAAAATCCCAACACACATCTGACACCAGGTTTCACCCTTAACGTCCTTGTTTCAGCACCAGCGAATGTGGTTTTTCTCTGGGGTACACTGGGACCTTTGCCAGTGTGGTGGTCACACAGCCTCTACCAAATGTTCTCCCAGCAGGGGAACCCCCTCTCCCCGTGTGGCCTGAGTACCCCCAGGACCTTGCCCTCTGCTCCTGGGAGTTTGCCCTTCCCACCAGAGCACCGCCAGGTATTGAGCTGTGGAGTTTCAGTCTCTGCGCTCCCCCTGTTTATAGAGTCTTAATGGAATTTAAACACTTTCTCCATTTTTTATTCAGTCCCTGTGGCTGTTTCCTTTTCCACTTTCTCTCCAGCTGCTTTTTGAAGAGGGGCGTGCTTTCCTCATACTCCTGCCATCTCCGTTCTCTCTCCACAAGCAAAAACAGCTCTCTGTCCTCCATGGCTTCTGTCTTCCCCAGTTCACCTCTCTGGGCCGTGTTCCTGCTGAGTTCTCTGATTCAGGTTGGGCATATTGTTGTGTTAATCCTCAAATCAGTTTTCTAGGTGTGCAGGATGGTTTAGTGTTGATCTGGCTGTATTTCATGGACACAAGATGCAAAAAAAAATCTTCCATGCTGTTCTCCCATCTTGGTCCCTTCCTATGTACATATATTTATATATACACCAACCAATTATCCAGTAACGTTTATTATAAGTCCACTCATTCTCCATAATCTGAAATCCAACCTTCGGTGTGTTTCTAGGACCCACTTGTGCGGAGATCTATACATCAGTCTGTCTCTGATTTTTTGGTCTACTCATGTATGTCTATACGAATTCTATACACCATAATTACTAAAGTTTGATAACAAGTCTTAATAAATGTGAGGGCAAAGCCAATGATTTTGTTCCTCTCCAGCAGAGTTTTGACTACTCTCTAAGCTCTGTGAAATTCCATGCAAGGTTTAGTGTCAATGTCTACCTAAAAGCCTGTTGATGGGTGCCTGGGTGCTTCAGTCAGTTAAGCATCTGACTTCAGCTCAGGTCATCATCTCATGGTTTCTGAGCTAGAGCCCCATGTTCGGCTCTGTGCTGACAGCTTGGACCCTAAAACCTGCTTCAGATTCTGTGTCTCCATTTCTCTCTCTGCCCTTCTCTGCTTGTGATGTCTCTCCCCTCAAAAATAAAATAAACATTAAAAAATTTTTTAAAAGAACTTGTTGATATTTCCTCATGACTGTAACGTATGTAAGTCGGTCATTGTCATCTATATGATATTGTCTAACTATGCATGGAATGTCTCCTTTCCTCATTTATTTAGGTCTAAGCCTTCTTTAAAGTCTCAAATTAATTCCATTATTCTCTGTTAGCATCTGTCACATCTTTAAATTTGTTCCTAGGTACTCTCAAAAAAAAAAAAAAAACCGAGCCTCCTTTAATATAGCAATACTCACAGAGCACATAACAAGTTTTAAAACTTAC
>CM053560.1:113221036-113248026 GCA_028646485.1 Cryptoprocta ferox
TACAAAGACTATGGACCTTAAAAATAGTTGTGATGAATTAAAAAATGCTATAAATGAAGTGCATGATAAAATGGAGGCAGCCAATGCATGAATTGCAGAGGCAGAGAGGAGAATAAGTGAATTAGAAGACACAATTATAGAAAAAGAGGAAGCTGAGAAAAAGAGAGATAAATTGATCCAGGAGTATGAAAGGAGAATTCGAGAACTGAGTGATACAATCAAATGGAACAATATCCGTATCATAGGAATTCCTGAAGAAGAAGAAAGGAAGAAAGTGAAAAAGCACTGCTAGGGACTTACCCAAGGGATACAGAAGTGCTGATGCATAGGGGCACATGTACCCCAATGTTCATAGCAGCACTTTCAACAATAGCCAAATCATGGAAAGAGCCTAAATGTCCATCAACTGATGAATGGATCAAGAAGATGTGGTTTATCTATACAATGGAATACTACATGGCAATGAGAAAAAATGAAATCTGGCCATTCATAGCAATATGGAGGGAACTCAAGGGTGTCAGGCTAAGTGAAATAAGTCAGTCAGAGAAGGACAGATACCATATGTTTTCACTTATAAGTGGAACAGGAGAAACTTAACAGAGGACCGTGGGGAAGGGGAAGGGGGAAAATAGTTGGGGAGAGGGAGGGAGGCAAACCATGAGACACTCTTAAATACTGAGAACAAACTGAGGGCTGATGGTGGAGTGGGAGAAGGGAAGGGGAGTGATGGGCATGGAGGAGGGCACTTGTGGGGATGAGCACTGGGTGTTATATGGAAACCAACTTGACAATAAACTATAAAAGAAAAAAAAGGAAATCCTGCCATTGGGTTTTTGGACGACATGACTGAAATTTGAGGGTATTATGCTAAGTGAAATAAGTCAGACAGAGAAAGTCAAATATTGTATAGTTATGTGAAATCATAAAAAAGCCAAATTCAAAAATAGAGAGTAGATTTAAAGTTAGCAGGGCTAATGGACGGTGGAAATGAGGGGTTGTTGGTCAGAGAGTACAAATTTCCAGCTAAAAGAGGAATAAGTTCTGGGGATCTAATGAACAGCATGGTGACTATAGATGAAATACTGCACTGTATACTTGAAAGTTGCTAAGAGAGAAGATCTTTAGTGTTCTCACCAGAACAACAGCAGCAAAAAAATGATAACTATGTGACATGAAGGATATGTTAACCCACCTTATAGTGGTAGTCATTTTACAATCTATTCATGTTTCAAATAATCACATTGTACACATTAAATTTACACAATGTTGTATGTCAATTATATCTCAGTAAAACTGGAAAGATTTTAATAATGTGGATTAAACTTACAAGTAGTCATCATCTTATGAGTAACAACAAAGAAGAAATATTCTTCAGTATTTGAAACTGCTATCCAATTCAGCAAAAAAAGTCAGCTCATGTCATTGACAAATATGTGTAATTTTCACATCTTCATCATTTCACTTTTGTCTTGCTCATTAACCTAAAAAAATAATCAACTAACATTCTTGTCAAAATTACACCCATTCATCAATACAATCATAGGTTGGCTAAAATATGAGTTTGATGGATATCAACAAAAGAATTCTGTGATAATTTGATATTTTAAATTTATAATAAAGAATATTGCATTAAAAAAGATATTTTAATTTACTGTATGACATTTTCTCCCTCTTTACATATTATGAACTAAGCATTTGTTCTTCAGAGAAACATCTCAAGACCACAGAGCTTTCAAGAAGAATATTACTGTTTCTTTCTTTTTTTAATAATTTTTTTCATTAATCTGAAATGTTTTGAAAAATAAGAATAAATTCTATAAATATATTACCAAAATTATTTAGAACCATTTAGTCCAATTCTATTCCTTTCTATTCTGTTTGGTTTTGTGACATTTGGTTGATGGAATAACGGACTATGAAAGCTTATTATTGTGTAAAAAACAAACAAACAAAAAACCCAAAACGAAACCCCCTGAAGCCCACATTCTTCTCAGAGAAGCTCCCTCTCCTCACATCCATAGCAAATGGGCAAGTGGGGGGCTCTGTGCCACATGTCCCTGGGCCCCAATGCCAGTCCTGCCATATTTTTGCTGTGTGACCTTTTTGCATGTATTTAGCTTCTCTGGGACTCAGTCTTCGCATTTATAAAATAGGGTTGCTATGAGGATTAGGTGTATTAGTACATTTAAGGCTTAGCTCCCTGCCTGCTCCATAACAAGCAGGTTAGTGTGGGTCTGTGTCTTTATTCTCTACTTCCTCCAGCCTTAACGCTGGGAAGGAGGGGATAGATCCTTTGTTCTGGGGCCCACTGCTTTCTGAGTCACAGAGCCACTGGACTTTGGTGCTGGGATAATGTGTTTTGGAGTAGTCATCTTCTAGTTACTAAGCCTGGTGTCTCCTTTAGGGGATATTTATTTGGTCAGTTGTGAAGTCTTTATTTTGACGTTTTCCACTTACTGATTAATAAATATTCTGACCCATCTACAGTGGACCTCCTTTGTGACTGATATAACAAGTAAGAAGCAAAGTGACCCAGTCCAAAGAATGCTTGCATGATTAATGCCTGCATCTAGGACATTGAGATAGGTTACCTGAACCACAGCCACTGGAATGTGTCAGTACTCTTTGAGAACACTATAAACTCAGCCTTCGGCCACAATCCCAACAAGAATCCCACCAATAAGTGACCAGATTGGTCTGCATGAGAGAAACAGGGGCATTATTCGGTCAGCAGGGAGATGTTAAAAAAGTTCTGTAGTGATGTGACAAACAGCCACATCTGCAGGCTATTTGCTTGGTGAGGAACATGTTTTGGTACCTTCTTTCCTCATACAGTGGCAGAACAAGGGGCCTTCATACTCCTGGGGAGTGTAGTGGTTACTTTAAGAGGCCTCCACTGGAAGCTCCAGATGTTCTTTATTATATTTTTTGTTTTATCTTAGACACTTATACAAATTTCACATTCTAATTTAAATTATATTCATGCTTGTTCAAAGACATAAAATATAATGTCCCCAAATCTTTCCAAAATGATGCTATAAAAACAGGTATTGTCCTTGCTCATGCACAGGAGATGGAGCGTGGCTTTGAGAGACATGAATTGAGAGCCCTTCATGGACCACTCCCCATGGCCCATCAAATCCATAGCTGTCTAGGGATGATTACTGGCTTATCTGACACCCTGAGATTTAACTTCAAACAACTCAGTATATTTGTGAAATTATGTACTTATCCTAATAAATCATGGTTCAGTTTAGACTTATTTCTTCAAATTGGCATGTGGAAAACCTAGATGTGTTGTAGGAATTTTGTCTTCCTGGTGTTTGGTTTAGAAAAAAATACCAATTTCTCTTTCTTATATGAACATAGCAAATGAATTTTATGTGGCAAAAGAACACGATAGAGAGGAGATATCTATCAGTTTTATGTTAATTCAAATTAAGATATTAAAGTCAAGGTGAGAACAGGCAGCTACTATGGAGATAGTACTTGCTATTTTGATACTTGATCCTTTTGTAAATCAATTTCTGCAAGTAATTTCCTCACTTCATATCCTCTAATGTCACTGTATTTACACTGGGGTAACACCTTTCACTGGGATTATATAGAAAATGTGCTGGCTTTCATAGCCTCCCTCATGATCCTGCTCTGCATCATTCTGTGACATTTTCCATGTGTCTCCCATCCCAGGTTCACATTTGTTGTGAATCACTTTTCTGCTTCCTTTGGACCATAAAGACATATCCTAGATTTGGGGTAGGATCCAGGTTATGTCAGGCATGCAACTTATAAAATTTTCCCCCACCTCAAGGAAACTGACAACTTGCATAAAGCACGTGCCTGAGTGGACACCCTGCTGCAGTCCTACAGGCTGTCAGAAGTGTTCGGTGGGAATGAAGGACAGATGGTTATGCCTTAGTGGTCTTGTGGAAAATCCTGACCTGCTTAGAATTTAAATGGGCTTGCGCTTGCTCCACAGTATGTGTTCCTAGGCTTCCTGTCCTCTATTGTTCAGCATGGTGGAATGTCCCTTGCCTGGGGTAGTAAGGTGACAAAATCTTGACAGTCATCTTTAACCTGAAGATGCTGTTGCTGGGACATTTTTCTCTGTGAAAACTCTATAAATACAAGTCTTGAAGGTATTTTTAATTATGTTTTCCTTTGCTTTTCTTCTCTATCAACCACAATTCATGTTGTCATGGCACTTTATATACCATCCTTAAATTCTCACTTTTCTCCAAGGTTGATATTGTAGATTCTAAGTCAAACATTCTAATTCTAAGTCTAAGTCTAAAGCTTTAAAACAGAAAGCTCCTTGATCAAATCACTCAGGAAGTCCACACTAATCTGTTGCAAATCCAGAATGTCTGTTTGCCAGTGCAGGCACCTCTGATTTTATTTCTGCAGGAATGCCAGAACTCTGTTGTTAGTTTCAAATGGAATATGTTTTAAAATATCCACTCTCTCATATAGACAGAGTACACATTTGCTGTGGTTGATAGTTATGTTAATAACTGTCAAGAGTCCAGCTGTATATATCCAAAGTCTTATATAGTTCCTTCTACATTGATCTGGACTGGGTCTTATGGTCACTGTATACTGGGTCCTAGGTGAACCTGATAAGGCAGGGCCTTGATATGCTGTATGTGGGAGCCTACCTTGGCATGTTGCTACTATGCCAAGAATCTGGTCTAAGCTTCTTGAAAATTAAGACCACACAGAGAGAAATGTTCAGCTCCGCCCAGGGACACCAGCCTGAAACAGAATGCAGGTGCTATAGTAAGTTCATCAACAGACCCTCAAAACCAATCCACAGAGTCAGGAGAAATAGTACTTGGTTCTTGCTTTAATCCTACACTTTGAACTGTTTTGTTATACAGTATTTCTTTCACATACATTTGGATGACACATTTCATTTTCCATTCAATTAAGTGACAACATTGATACTTAATAGAAAATATTTTAGATCAATCAACGATTCGGATACTTAATGAAATTATTAACTGCGTTCATTAGTGTTACTCTAATAAAAAGAAAACATTTTCTTTTTTATAAACTCTGAATTACATTTAATATATTTTTAAAAACCAGAATGAAGGTTCATAGATTGATTGCACATTTATGGCCTAACATGCAAAGTAATTTGTGGATTATTTTGAGTTTTTAATATACCAAATCTCATCATCTGAAAATGGTCAGTGTACTCTACTCCAATTTTCTTTCTTGCGTAAGTGCTCTGACTGGGGTGTCTAGTACGATACTGAGGATTACTGTTAGCAGACATCTCTGTCTTGTCTCTATTTTCAAGGAAAAAGCTTTTAGTATTTGATCATGCATTATGATTTTTTGCTATAGTTTTTTTAATTACCTTAATTTAAAAAGATTACTTTCCTTTAATCTGCTAACGTACTGTAGATTGAACCATATAGATCAAGCTTCATAGATATGAACAATGGTAATGAAAATCTAATTTATTTTTATATACTAGTAAGAAACAGGAAATGAAATTTTATACAGGATACATTTTCAGTTGGATCAAAAACATATAAAGTACCTAGGAACAAATTTAAAGATGTGACAGATGCTAACAGAGAATAATGGAATTAATTTGAGACTTTAAAGAAGGCTTAGACCTAAATAAATGAGGAAATGAGACATTCCATGCATAGTTAGACAATATCATATAGATGACAATGACCAACATACATACGTTACAGTCATGAGGAAATATCAACAAGTTCTTTTAAAAAAATTTTTAATGTTTATTTTATTTTTGAGAGGGAGAGAGATCACAAGCAGGGCCTGTCCGTTCAGGAAGTGTTCTTTTAATGGTGTCCCTTGGTCTCTCTTGTTGTGCCTTTGGTTATTTTATTTCCCTACTTGTATTGAAATTTGGGACTCTCCACCATGTGTACTTTGGCTTGTTTCTTGAGGTAGCCCTGAAAAGGAAAACAGAGACAAACACACAGGGAACAAAAGCACGCAAAGGCACAGACAAAACAAACAAGCAAACCAAAAGGGAAAATTTAAAAAAAAGGGAAAACAACAAAAGACAAAGGACAGTCTACAAGCATAAAACCAGAAATCCCAGCTACAAATAAAGAGCAGGATGGAGGCAGTGCTGATGGAAGAGTATATACAAACAGAGAAATGACAGGGGTGGAGAGAAAGCGAAATTGAACATTGACCAGGCAGAGACTAAAAGGCTTAATTCAGAGAGAAAAAGAGGAGAATATGGTAGGAGGCAAGGAGAAAGAAACGAAGATAATGTTGCCCAAAAAAACTATATAGTCTGATTATTCCAGAGAGAGAGAGAAAGGAAGGTAATGACAGAGGTGTAGAACATTCATCTAGAGAATGGATTAAATGTGACTGTTTAAAGCAAACCAATGACCAGAGGGTCCAGTCCATCAGAGGGGAGACATAAGAATTAGATAAGGGAAAATATATCTGAATAGCAAGAATTGATCTAGAGTTATTCACGGCAATGCATCAATGTTGGCCTTGCCCTGGGCTCCTATAAAACGCAACACAACACAACAAAACCAAACAAAACAAAAAACAGCTCTCCAGTGCGGACGGGCGTGGTTTGGTGTAGGCAGGTCTAGCCTCCACTGCGGTCCCAGGTCGGTCCGGAGATGTTCCCTAAGACCCCACCTTGGTGGTTGTGGGGAGAAAAATGGTAGTGCCCTAGTCCCTTCTCGCACCAAGAGTTGCATCTCACTCTTTCGGGTCCGATCTCCCTGTGCCATTGACGTAGCCAAGGTGGGCCATGTTCTATGTCCCAAGCCCTGCCTCATTTCCATATCCTAGTCCTCGAGAGCTTTAATGATACCCCCAGAAATGTAATCCCGCAGGCCAGGCCACTTCCTAGCCGGGAATCGAGTAGGGGGAGTAGGAGAGCAGTTTCTCCTGGTGCTGCATGGGATGGGGTGCCCAGCCCAAAGAAAGCACCACAGCTAGAGATAGGATCTCTCTCTGAATGCCCTGCGGTTAGAGGTGGGATAATAAGATCCTCCTCCATCCCAACTGAGGTTTTTCTCTTCTCCAGGGACAGTTCTATGAGCAGTTTCAGCTGCTCTTTCTCTTCCCCTCATCTCTCCACGGCTCTCTGAAGAGGGGGCTCCCTCCCCTTCGTGCCTCTGGTCCCAGCCATTTTTATCTTCCCCAGTTCACAGTCACACACCTATGAGGATGTCTTCTTAGTGGACAATTTCTATTTTCCTCCCAGACTCTTGCAGTTCAGTGTACTATGGCTTCAGCCCTTCTTTGTTTGAGAGATGAGGGTGGGTGCAAAGTACAGAGCTCCCTACTTCTCCATCATCTTGCCCCCCTAAATTAAATATCTTTACCTAATTTAATTGGGTATAAAAATAATTTACAAAGAATGCTAATTTCATATCATATCTAAAAGCTTCACAACTTATAGGAAACATAAAAATCATGAATGGGGGCAAAATTTAATGCCATTTTTCTATCAAGTCAAGCTTCCTAGTGGTTTGTATAGGTGTCTAGTGTATTTTATAGAAAAATATTAATGAAATGGGTTTACTTATTTATATAAACTACTATGGACTGAATGATTATGTCCCCCTAAAATTCATGTGTTGAAATTCTAATTTCCAAAGTGATGGCATTTTGAAGTGAGGTCTTTGAGATAAAATTAGCGTTAGATGAGGTCATGTGGGTGGAGCCTCCAGGATGGGATTAGTGCCCTTATGAAAAGAACAAGAGACATGAGATCTCTCTCTGATATGGGGAACAGAGTAAGAAGGAAGTGGTCTGTAAACCACAAAAAGGGTTCTCATCAGAACCCATAACATGGTTATGTTAGCACCCTGATCTCAGATTTCCAGCCTCTAGAACTTTATGAATGTTATGAAATAAATGTTGGTATCTAGCAACCCAAGCTGACTAAGACATGTACCCTCTTCCACTTCTCTATGCATGATTTTAGGTTTAGTTAAATAAAACAGTTAGGAATTTGAAGAAAAGGGAAGCCTAACTGACAGATGTTTGTGTATAAGACAAAAGATAAACACAACCCATCACCCAGCAGCCCCATCTCTTCTTCCCAACCCGAGATAATAGGCTCTCACATTTCCAGGCATGCCATCCAGTGGAATAGGTGCAGCTTCCCCCATAACCACACATCTGATTGTCTCTCCTCAACCTAGGCCCCCACCCTTCCCATTCCGGGGATAAGAGGAGCCGCTGCAGAGCGAGGACATCATTCAAATGGACAGATGCTCACAGAGGAATGTCTGTTTCCACCTGTGCTTTCTCCGCAGGCATGCCCAGGAGAGCATGGCCCCTCTTGATTGACATAGGTTCCCCTGGGGCTGCTTCATCAGAAGTAAGGAAGCAGGCTTCTCATCAACTCATGTCCTTTAGAGATGTAGGTAGAAGAGTTATTTCAACCACAATGGACCTTACTATTGTATCTGATTTGGGAAGAAATGTTTAATATGTTGTATCGTTTTTCCCCTGAAAATGTTTGTTAGTAGAAAATAATTTTGACTCTTCATGTCATCCAACAAAAGGGAATAGTGGTCTTTCCTTTTTCATTTATGTTACCTTGCCTCCTGCCTCTAAGTCAAGGTTGACTGATCATAAACAGAATTTTCAGGAATATCCTCTAGAGTCTCTGCATTTAAAATGTGACCTGGCAGGAGAAAAGCTGCCTCAATTTATACCTAAGGTAGGGAGTCACCACTGGTGTACTCTGGATCTCCTCCTTGGTCCAACACACTGCCAACCCGTCCTTTTCCCACCACAGCCCACTAAGATCCATGGTCTCATTTGCTAACTGGCCATATGCTAACTGTACAGGAAAACCTTGGATCTTGAATGAGGTGGGAAGGACGCTTTAGGTGTACCTAAATGAAATGACAGCCACTTGGACCACACTTACTTCCACTACACTTCTTACCAGAGGCATGAAGAAAATGGGTTACTTTAAGTACCTACTGATTTTAATAGAAACCAGATTCATTCTCTGTTATTTTACTGTGTTAGTTTAAGTTTGAAGACTCTGCCCTCAATTCATATTCCAGGTGGTTAAACACTTTTTCAAGGCCTCAACGTTAGACTGAATTATGACATTATAGAATTTCCTGCAATGAAATTGGATTTTACTCCATTTAACACAACACCAGTATTATAAGGCATCTGATGTTTCCATTTTTCTTGAGAAAATTAATCTAAAATTGTCTTACTTTTTATATTATTTTCACATATTAAAATTTTATTTTTACATAAATTGTGAGAGGCCTAATACAATTTATTGTGCAGTCAGCTTTATTATTTACCAGCATAAAAACTAGATTTTTATATGAGAAACTCTTATGAACCATGGTAAACAAGAGTGGGTTACAGTTTTCCCATCTATTATTTAGACCATTTGATGAAGTAGAAAGGATCTTTGCTAAGTTAAAACATATATTTTAATGTTTTGAAAATTGGATCATTCTTTCCCTCATATAACTGTGGAAGAGTAAACACAATTTAGATATCCTCTGTCTACCAAGAAAAACATACAATTTACCATATTTAGAAAATGAATTAATAAACAAGAAAATGATAGTAAGCTGAAATCTCTATTTTCACTTCCACAGCTAGGTTACTGGGGCGGGGGCGGGGGGGGGCGTCCAGGATGCCAACCTTGACTGGCACTCTCTGCTTTTCTTTTCCAAAAGATATATTCAAAAAAGTCATCAAATTCAAGTTTTCAACCCCACATTCATTTCAATCCCACATTCACGAATGATAGCAGATAATACAGTGACATTTAGAAATTGATAGCATATTTCATTCCAAGTTAACGTCTCCTTGGAAAAAGGCCAAGCCCTACACTTTCTCTGCTGCTGAAATTCTCTTCTCCCTTCCCATTTCACAACATCTGTAGCAGATGAACATCAAGGAATGTTCTGAAATCAAAGACAAGTTTTTGCTAAACAGGCATCCAAACTTCTCAAGAGAAGGTACTGCCTTGAGGCTTGATGTGACTCTTGCTGACGCTTTCTTTCTCTCTCTCTCTCTCTCTCTCTTTCTTTTTTTCTTTCTTTCTTCTTACTTTAAGTATAATTATATTACTGTGTTGGGCATCTAGTATTGAAAATATAAATTTTTTTTTATGTAGGATTTTTACAATTAGATGTTTGGGAAAATATTTAAAAATAAAGGTGACAATAAAAGTTCTGGGGTGCCTGGGTGGCTCAGTCGGTTAAGCGTCCAGCTTCAGCTCAGGTCATCATCTCACAGTTTGTGAGTTCGAGCCCCACGTCAGGCTCTGTGCTGATACCCTAGAGCTTGGAGCCTGCTTTAGATTCCCTGTCTTCCTCTCTCTCTGCCCCTCCTCCATTTATGCTCTCTCTCTCTCTCTCTCTCTCATAAATAAACATTAAATTTTTTTTAAAAAGTTTCTTAGTTCATTCATATGAGAAAGTGTAGCACTACGGTTATTTTAACATAGAAACATGAGTTTGAGACCTAGATATTTGATATTTTATGTAGGAAGTATGAGTACATTAAAGGTTTCTTTATTTTCTTGAGTTCCCTTTAATATTAAGAAGAAAGCCCACGCATGTGCATGTGCACACACAAACACACACATAAGTTTTAATGTTTAAAATTTGGTCCAATCACTAAAAATACAGTTTTCAAAGACCAAAACAAAGACCCAGATTTCAGCAGCTCTACTGCCTCCTGCAAAGCACTTTACATCCAGCTGTTAATGACAGGCTACAAAAGCATGGTAGGTTTAGGTCTACAATTTGTAAAATTTATTTTTAGGCCACTTTAAACCATTTTCAGTGCTAAGTCATTTAATGGCTTAATATCAAAAGTTCAAATAAATAAATAAATAAGAAGACCACAACATCAATGCTTCCCATTTTCAAATTGCAGTAACTGCAAAGAGCACTGGAGTAATTTTTTGCTTCACTATTAATGGGTAAAATGAGGCAGAGAAAACCTATTCACCAGTAAGCAATAGGAAATAGTTTAGAATAAATCATATGCAAACTATATGAACATAAAAAATTATAAAAGTCTACACTTGTAGAACAAGTATTTCTAGGGGAAAAAACTACAGTTAAAAAGTAATAGTGAGAGTAACATCCAAGGTAGAAGATGAGGAGAATGAATGTGCATAACCTCTCATTCCAGGCTCTGGGCATGTACCTTCTTTTAGGGCATGGCATGATTCTGACAGTTAGAAGCTGGTTAAGTGTTTGGAAACAAACTGAATAGTATAAAAACTAGTTGGGTTTTATCTGTAATTTAATTTCAGGTGGCAACCATCATAAATACATCTTAGATCCATGCTATAGAGTCAATTCAGTGTATAAGTTCAGAGCTCTGAATTACAATGGATGCTTACTGATGCTAACATGGTTATTTAATGGTAAAAACACAGTAAACTTATCCTTCAGTTAATCTATGTGAGCATTTAAAATTGTTAAAATATATAACAAGTGTTTAAAGTTTTTATTCCTAATTACAAGCAAAAAGAAAACCTGCAGCTTTATATGATTTAAGACTGTGAGGAAAAACATGCATGGTAGGATGAAATTATTAAATAATTGCACCAGCCTTTGTATTATTTTTCAAGACCAGATAAGATACAAGGCTTCTTTACCAAATACTTGATAACATTAATTTATTTCATGGCTGAAATCTAGTAACTGATTTTTTCTATGAAAGAAATTACTGACATGACTGCTTTTGTCTTTTCATTAATTATGAGATTAAGATATTTTCTAGTTTCTGTTAATAAACTTGATACCTTAATATTAAGCCAACAACCTCTTATATGAGTTAACACCTAGAGAGCTTTACAATCTTTACCCCAGGGCCTTTGGCTGTTTTTGCAACTTATGAGGAATGTTCTTCCTTCCCTTTCGTTTTCCTCTCCTTTCCCTTCTGTTTCCTTCCCTTCCCTTCCTTTCCTTTTTTCTTTCCTTTCCTTTTCTTTCTTTCTTTCTTTCTTTCTTTCTTTCTTTCTTTCTTTCTTTCTTTCTTTCTTTCTTTTTTTCTTTCTTTCTTTCTTTCTTTCTTTCTTGTTTTAGAGGGATGAATACTTTATTAAAGGAGGATACAACGTTCCTTGAGGAGGCAGAAACCTGGGGTTTAGTTTCTTTTGCAACAGTGAGGGATGACATGCCCCAGGCTAACTCCCTTAGGGCTCCATTCATAAAACAAAACTATAAGGGGGAGATGCTGTCTATGACCAAATACAAGGTGCCACGCCATGAATCAGGTGAGCATTCTTTTGTCCTCATGTCTCCAAGAGTGGAGAGAAAGATCACTAGTTAGGAAAGATATGGTGGTGTTGTTCTTCCATAAACTTCGGACTTTTCACTGGTAAATTACATTAACTAAAAACGGCAGCAAAACTCCCCACCCAGCATCTCTGTCAGCATGGGCCCTACCAATCAAAGAGGGGGCACTGACCAATGAGGTGTACTATTGCCCCTCCTGTGCCACCCAGAGCAGCTGGGTCTTGCTGCAGCCATGACCAAGCTCACCGTGAGAACAAGGTTTACCCTATGCTTCCTGGGCTGACAGTCCATCTACCTAAGCCCATAGCTCCTGAGACCTTGTTTCTCTAATCTCTAGAAGTCTAGGAGAGCTACTCCCAAGCTTTTGGTGACATCTCTATGACATAAGTTTCTATACCTTGGAGTGCACCCTGCACTTCTTCCTGAGCACTCATCCTCACCCTCTGCCAGCTGAGGCTCCCCACAGTTACTTCTAGCCCTCTATGCTCAGGCTTTCCATGTCCCTGCTTGATTTTCCCAGACTCACATCCATAGCACATTGTCAGCACCAAATGCATCCACATTGCCCTTTCTGCCCCTGTGCCTGCCTGCTGGCCACTTCTAAAGAAAATTAACTCACAAAAGTGGTCATAATTTCCAAATGGAGCACTAAATAGGCCAATCACCTTATTTACATACTCTAGACCTCTATTCCTCTCCTTGGGCTTTTCCTTGACTCTTGAAGCTTTGGCCATAAGGAGTCCTCTCTCTTCTGGACCTCCCTCTCCATCCTTAGCACACCACACCCATATCTTGCAAACCCCAGGTTGCTCTTAGCACTGCATTGTGACAGAGGACTTCTCTGATCCCAAGAGCAGGTAAAGCTTACCTGTTAGAATGCAATTGGTAATTCCAGATGCATTTTACCAGACAGGCTGTAAAATCCATCATACTGTTTTTGGGTTAGTAGGACTGGAACATGGACATCCTTGATAAAGTGGTGTTAGTTGAATAAAGGAGTATTCCTATACTTCAGTCTTCATCCTTTTGGATGGGACACAGTTTGCAAGAGTGAAGGTAATCTTAACCACTTTCAAGCCTAACATTTTGATTTAGATTATTCTTCCTCCATCAGGAATGAAAAACAAATTTTATAATGAATATTCATCTACAAGTAAACATACTCAGACTCTAGAATCTAAGTCTTGGACTCAAGAATTCAATGGTGGGGAAAGACTGGACCCTCAAAGGCCCCAGGTTGAAGTCCACTTTCAACACTCTCTGTGCATACTTCCCAAGTGGCAGCTGTGATTCTGTGACTTGCAGGGCAATGTTATGAGAACCAAAGCTCCCTTGCTGCAAGTTTTGGGCACTGTCATGGGAAGGACAACACGAGAGGGGTTTTGGATATTGTTTTTGTTTCTAGTTAAAAGTATAAAAGCCTGTAAGGTAAACTGTGATTATTTTAAGACAATAGAATTAAGATGATAGAATTAGAAAGAATAAAATATTTGATTATGAATGAATAGATAAATGTGCTGATGACCACATCTTGGAGGATGAAAGGAAAATCGTTAGTCTTTGTCAAAGCAGAGGAGTAGATTGGGGACTAAGGAGTGGGATAACTGCCTCCCCTGTTCCCATCCAATCTTACATCTAAATAGATTCTGGGAATTTATCTAAAGAAAATGGTTCTAAATATAGAAACGGTTGTGTATTGGAGTGTCCTGTAACATGAAAAGAACAATCAATATGTGCTCTGTTAAGGAAATGGACCAAATGAATTTGGGGGCTGCCACTCACTAGACTTAGTTGAGCATTATATTGCAGAAGACTCACACTTCCTGTGTGTGTGCAGTGTCAGGCTGTAGATAATTTATCTAAATATACTTATATCTATCTATCTATCTAGCAATATAGGATGTGTATGCATGCATGTATAGAATCTGAATATATATATATATATATAATCTATTTTTATCTATGTAATACATCTAGTATTTTAAATGTTAGAAAAGCAGCCCTACAAAAATGCTAAAAGTAGCTGTATTAAGGTAGTAGCATTGTGAATCTTTAAAAAAATTTTTTCTTCCTTTTTCCAGTGTTTTGGAATGTATTTCTATTACTTTAGTAAGAAAAATCACTTAATTATAAACTGCTTTCAAATTTCCGTATGAATTTATATATACATGTATATTAGTTGTTGATAAGATAATTTCCTCAGGGCCTCCCACATCGGTGTTGGATTGAAAAGAAATGCTGTAAAGATACAAATGGATGTTACATCTTTAAATTATTCACAGCACTTCTTTTTGTGCTTTTAAAAAGAATGAATCATGAATTTCAATTACTTCAAATCTACCCTCAAGAAAGTAAATAAGAATCAACCAAAAGTGGCAAACAAATGAAGAAAAGTGGAAGGATCACTTAAGCTTGGCAGGAAATTGTTTTTAATTCTCCTCTGGGCTCTTGGCTCTGAGCACCCAAGCATGGCAAGGAAGCTAAAGTGAGACTATGTTTTTGGGCTGGAACGATTTACAAGACAGTGTAGCCACTAGCAAGAGACTGGCTTCAGCCTATGGCTCCACAGAAGCATCACTGCAGCTATGGCTGTAATCAGTCTGATTTATAAGAGAGGTCATCTAATTGAATCTAAGAATTCACTCCAAATACCTCCCAAGGTCCTTAAGATCTTGAACACATTCAGGATTGCGGATCTCCTATCTTTGGAAATAATAAGTTATGTCATTTGACACCTCTAATTCTTAGATTATTATTTGCACTGAATCTATGTTCCTGCAGTATGCACCCACATTGTACTCAAGTACTCCCTGAATTCCAAGGCCCACCTCCTCCACGAATTCACCTTAGAAAATTAGGAATCAGCTTTCGAATTTTTTGCCAGAAGTTCTAGCATTAAATCTTAGTGAGGAGATGGCTCTGACAGAGATCATACCACTGATAATTATGACTAACACTTATTTGGCATGAGTATGTGATTGTATGATCAATCAAACATCCCTGCAGACAGAGTCTTCCATTGACCCCATTTACATGTAAGGGCACCCTTTCTGAGATGACATTGTCGGTAAACAACAGAACCAAATTCAAGTCTATGCATTTGACTCTTGGTAGGAGATTGGCTCTACCCAGGGTAGTGTTTGAAAAGTAGAAAACAGTTCAAGAAAGTCTTTTGTTGAAAAATGTGCTGGAATCTTTGGAATAGCTTCCCCAGAAATGTTTCCCAGGAAGAGAATAAGAGGGAAGAGAGAGAAGGATTGAGAACAGAATGATAGAGAAATCTGCATTTGAAAGGCAGAAGAATATATTAAAAAGAGTTTAAAAAAAGAATATACAGCCAGCGAAGGAAAATCAAAAGCACCTGCTATCCTCAATCTAAATGGATTTCAATCATGTAACCCATTTGGGGGCAATCATAAAAACGCATAGTGCATGGCTTTACTTGAAAAAGAAGATATATAACAGAATCTTAATCATCTTTTTTTGCCATCTGGACAGGCAAGGTCAGTTTGCTGACCTCAGATTTTGAATAGTTAAGAAATAGAGGGAAGCAACATTTTATAAAGCTAAAATAGGCTACATTTACCCAGGCACACTCAAGAGAAATTATGAAGAGTCATTTAGATATTCTAGAAAATAGCTATTTGGTTGTTATAAGGCAAAATATTACAGAGGTCAAAGGTGTGATGGATGAGCTGGTGGGAGCCCCAAAAGTCTGGGAACCTATGGGTGAGATTCTTTATGTCCCCCAGGGCCTTCTGAGAATCCACCCTGAAAATAGCATCTCTTACTGGACTCTTCTTCTGAGTACTTTAAAACTAAAATTTAGTATCCACTCAGTCACTCTGACTTCATCTTGCCAAAACAAACAAAAAGATGATTGTTTTTTGTTTGTTTGTTCTTTGTTTTATAACTTCCTCTACTCTTTTTTCAATCACGTGGTCATTGATTTTATGATTTAAAGATATAAAGTGCAGTAACATAAACCAATATTGCACAAGGGATTAACTGGTTTTCAACCTCTTCTCAAAGCAAATAGGAAGAGAAGGAGGCTTCCCTCTACAGAGCATGTTGGAAGCACAGCAAGTTTCTAAAAATAAAAGTCACGAAAAAAGGAAAAGCTTACTATTTCTGCATCTTTCAGGAGACAAATATTCCTCAATATTTTATATGATGTTAATCATCTATTTAATAAAAGTCTTCATCTATTTAGAACATACTCTGATTCCCCTTAATTAATCCTGAAAGCCTGAGCAACTTTCTTCCCTTAACATAGCCTAGTAAGTGTACCTCAATATTTGTTGAGTAAAGGATAGAAAGGAAAGAAGAAATAAACAATTCCAGGTTCAATCAACTGAAAGGTTAAATAATTTCCTGCATATAAAGTATTGTCAATTTAAAGGTTTGAAAAGAACACCTGATGTGTGAATTTTAATTGTGGATGAAAGATGACAAAAAGCATCCCCTCCTACTACTACATAGTAAAACTACCACAATTTCTCAACGTTGATGAACATATAACTGGGAATAGTTCTTACGAGAAATGGTTGCACAGTCATGGCAAACAGACTTGGATCCAATGATTCATTTCTGAAAATCTGTTTTAAGTAGATCATATTAATTGTAGGGAGATATTTTTAAAAAATGCAAGGAAGAAACAGGCATTAAATTTCCATGATGCTGTATCCTCAGTGTTCTAGTCTCTTGTAGCACTGTTAGCTGTTAGCCAAAGACAGCACTGGCCAGCCTGGGGATGTAGTCTGCAGAGTGGTCACATAGTTGGCTGCTGGGCAGAGGCCAGGGAGATGGAGACTGGGGGTGGACACCTGCGGGATCCCACAGTAGGTCTCCAGGGCACCAGGATCCACAGCCATGATCTCATCTATCATCCTGCTCCCTCCTTACTCTCTCCCATCACCGGCGGTGGCAGCTACATGTGAGGTTGTAAGGGGCAGAGCCACTGAAGATCATTTCACCTCCACAATTCAGAGTCCAGAAATGGGACAGAGCTTCTCTAATCCAAACCTTGTATGACTAATACTGGGGAAGAGGTTTTGTATAAATTGGACACTTTGTCTGTCCCTTGGGGCAATTACTGTGGCCTGGGAGGACAATCAGCCATGGTCTCAAAGTAAAACGCATGCCCACCGCCAGGCCAGGAGTACTGCCTAGGTGAAAACAAGCACTGCTTCCTTGTGTAGACCAATGCCATACACTTGAAATGGAAAAAATATATATGATATAGGGTCCTCTTGGACCGCTGTAGTCCCTAAAGGAATTTAAAATCTAGAATGAAGAAATGAAAACCAATAAAGGGACAAATCCAGCTAACAGTGCAGAATCTTAGGGCAAGTAGTTAGAGCTTGGACTCTAGTCAAAAATAGAAGGCCCAGGTCAGAGCAGGACATAGGTAAATTGAGAGATTGGCAGAGAGAATGCCAGCCAGGGTTCTCAGGGGTAGAGGAAACCACAGGACTTGCATTCATTAGTCATTATGTGAAGAGTTAGAATAATAGTAGCTGACTTTCTCTATCTGTGTTAACATGGACAGACCTAAAACCCTTATCATACTGTCGAGGTGGAGAAATGGAGACTATTTTGGAGAGTGACCTGGCCAAGGTCACCCACCTCTTAGCATCAGTCCCAGCCATTCAAACCCAATGCTGACTGATTCCTGAGTCCTCTGCTAAACCTGTTCCATTATGTAAAACATGCAGAGTATAAGTTGCATTGAAGATAAGGGACAAGACATAAAAATCACCCTCAGAACATGGCCTCAGAGTTGATGGAATTGAGAGAGGACACATTTGGGGAGGGCTGTGACATTCAAACAAGTCAGACAGAAATTGAGTAGTGATGAGGAGGAGCCCAAAATGTAGACTACATAACCCTAGGCTGTATGCATTCACTACTGCTGTGTGAAGATCAGAATATGCCACCCCAAATATGCCACTTTGGCTATGAGTTATTTGGAGCTAAGGCCACTGAGGTTCAATAGGTGCAGAAAAAGTCTTCTCAGAGTTTCCCTTATCCAAGAGCACAAACTTCTGAGAGATGAGGACTTCCATAAATCCCCTCTTCTAGGTTAGTTTATGGCCGTGAAGGGACATAGTTAGCACTGAGGTAAGACTGCACAAACATTACTAAATTACTCTTATCTTTCAATAGTTTTCCTATATATTTACCTTCTCACAATTTAAAGTCCTCAGAAGCTTTTCCTTTTTTGTGCCACTTCTCTCATTTTTTTAATGATTACTCATTTTTGAGAGAGAGAGAGAGAGAGAGAGAGAGAGAGAGAGAGAGAGAGAGAATGAATCTGAAGCATCCTCCAGGCTCTGAGCTCCAGCACAGAATCCAATGCAGAGCTCAAGCCCACAGACTGTGAGATCATGATCTGAGCTGAAGTTAGATGTTTAATGGACTGAGCCACCCAGGCACCCCTGTGGTGTCACTTCTCCACAAATTTATTGCCTTTTGTTAAAATGGTATATAAACATCTAGGTCTGACTGTCTCTTTGGGGTTTTCATTTTGTGTCTGTGAGGCCTACCATATGCATATGAAATAATAAACCTTTTTAACCCATTAATCTGTCTTTTGTAAGTTCAATTTACAGGGTCCGAATTGTTGAACCTAAAAGGCTAGAGGAAATTTTTTTCTCTTTTTGTCATGAGAAAGAAGTGGGGCTACAACCCTGCAAGCATAGATTCCAGGAAGTCAGACTGTCCCCCAAAGTCCAGAAAAAATGGTGAGACTTTCAAAGTGAAGGTCACTAAAGCACTCAGAGGTTCTGGCCCTTGCTCACATCCTCCTCTCACAGAGTGTCCCTGAGACTGGGAGTGCTGCTCACTCTCCTTCTCTCAGAGCCCACCATAGCGACAGGCAAAATAGCTCTGCCTTCTGGGAAGCTGTGACTGCAGGTGACCTGGTCAGTGTCTGGTGTACCAGGATTGCCCCATAGAACCTTATTTCTGTGTTGTGTGTGTATCTTGAGATCAAAATACGTTGGTCTCCTTTGTGTCCCTCAGTGCATGACACAGTGATTGTCAAATTAGAGTGAGAGTATGATCACTGATCATTATTGTTTATAGAACACTATCATATACATAGCTACTATATGAGACATTCAGAAGTGAATGCAATGCTTTTAACAACAGTATGGCCACAGACTGTAGCAGGGTCCTAGAGGCTCCTACTGGCCTGCATGGAGTCTTTCATATCTGAAGCCTCAGGTAGAGCCAGGAAGGCCATTCCAGGGGGTTCTAGGTAAGACTGTGATGCCAGGGCAAGGGACTCCAGGGGCCACAAGGCAGTGGGTATTGTGCAGCTGTACTGTACAGTAGCATCTCATAACAATGATACACTGGTGGATGAAAAAAAGAAACTAAGATGCCTTTCCCAAATATCACATGTATACAGCTGTGGCAGCTAAGGCTGTACTTTTTATCCACTGCTATTAGTAATAAGCATAGCAGATGTTCAAACATCCTTACATTGAAATGAACTGGTCAAATATAATGACAAGTTAAAACTTGGAAGATCACACCTGCAGAAACAGGAAATGTATCAGTCACAGCATGAGCCCAGCTCCAAGTTCGCTGAGCATTGGTAAGTAACAATTGATCCCCAAGAGTTGGTTTGGGAAATGTGTGGTGGATTCTTCTTGAAAACTCATTGATTGAGGTAAATGTCAGAAAAGGTGATCCTCAGTAATAAAGTAGCTTCTGCCTCCGGGACTGCACCCAGAGCAATGGCTATTTGTGTGAATGTTGAACTCCCACCTCTTTGGGCTCTAGCTTGCTCTGCAGAAGGACCCCTGTGCTCCCAGGTAGCAACAGTGAGCTAAAAGCCTGTCTAGTTTTCACTGTCTCCAAAGGTCTCTGGTTGTTGCAGAACCTCCCTTTTCTCCTTTCAAATTTCTGTAAATTTCACCTTTGTGCATCTAATTATCACCAACTCTATTGCCTAATATGTGTTTCCAACTCAAGCATCCAGAGGTTTGCACTCATGATTTTTTGTTTTTGTTTGTGTTTTTCACCCTTGTTTGGCCCAGTATCCACCTCCCCTATTGCCGTCTACAGGATGGCCAGCCTGTGCCAGTCTTATTTGTAAAATGCCGAAAATGAGCAAACACCACACAAGAATATCAGTAAAGCAGAGGACTTTGGATCATCTTGATACAGTGTATGTTAATCCTAGCCAATTCCCTCAGTTCATTAGGCTGTGTGTAAATGTGACTAAGGACACATTTTCATCTTTGCTACAGTCAGTAAACTCAGCTCAAAAAATAGCATATGCATATAAATTATTTTTAATTTGAGCCACTAATCCTAGGTAACAATATGCAGATATTCCCCAGCTTCCAGGAGAGAGAGGACGTGGCCTAGCAGAATCCTTCCTTAGGACTAGAAAAAACACAATCCACATGTCCACACAGAGAGTCACTGCCCACATTCATCTGTCACAGAGCAGTAATTGCAGGTCCACATTCTGTACTCAACTCACTCAGAATTCCCTGGTCTTGACTTATGATTCATGCCCAAGGAGTAGACACCAATTCTCCCACACAAGTTCTGCAAATTTGTTTAAATACACAGCATCAGATAAGTAGATCTAAACTGAGCCTCTGCCAGTTAATCATAAGGAAGAGTTCTAAGATCCTTGCAATATGTGAGAGAAGTTTAGAAACATCTATTAAAATTAGACTTAGGATCTTGATGGGGTCAAAATTTGCAGATGCATAGAAAAGATTAAATGGCAAGAAAGAGGTACATCTGGGAGAGAGAGCCCCTTGTCCCCTTTTAACCCTAGCCCTTAGGAAACACAGTGCAGAAGTACGTGAGAAGGTCTCACTTTTATGAGGCTAGGGCAAGAGTGGGACAAAGCATAATGAAGGCAGAGAAACCAAATCCTTATGTTCTTCTGTTTCTAAGTCCATGTGCAACCCCTCCCTACAAGTGCTTTCTGGAGTGTACACCGGGTAGGGTGCATCTCACATACCTAATGTGTGGAGTGTTGAGCTGTGTCAGACCTTGTCAAAGTTGCTTGTGGAACTGCAGCATGTTTGTAAGAAAAGTGAAGTCAGTAAATATGCCCAGTAATGAGCTAGAGAAAGAAAGAGAAGCCAGAGGGCTCAGAAGCTACTAGGAGCATGCAGGCTTTCTGACTGCTCTTTCTCTTTTGAGATTCCCAACCTATCCCTGCAAGGAGATATCAAAAAATTCTGGCTGCTTCTCTTTAAAGAAATTTGACAGAGGGTAAACATTAGCTAGAACTGGCAGACTTATCTACAACAATAAATGATGAAGTAAATGGAAAGAAATACAAAACACAAATCTGAGACCTGCCATCCCACCAATATACATTTATTTCCATGTGTTATCCATGCTATAACTCATATAGCTACCGTTACATACAACTGATTCTAATATTTGAGCACAGCATTTGATCTTTTGGTTTTGTTTTATTTTATTTTAGAAGAGGTGGCAGGCAGAGAGGGTACTTCACTCCCTCTGAAGCTCTCTTATTGATCAAGCCTCCCTTCCTCAGAAAGAAGGTGAGGACATCTTGCTTTGCCATCAGGGTCTGCAAAGCCCTTCATGCACCCGTGATGGGGTCTCAGTATCAGTGACTGGGGCTTCCAAAAGCTGTTTGGTGAAACAAGGGAGGCATGCCCCATCAAGAAATATGAGTGTTTCAATTGGATTCAAGATTAAATACATTTGGAGAGATTTGAAATGAAGCTGGTTAAATGGCTAAGAAACCTATGTTTAATCTTCTAATTCATTAATTGGAAAGTATACACGTTGGGTTTTTAAAAGATTTTTAAAAATTCTTTATTTTGGGGAGAGCACAAGCAGAAGAGGGGCAGAGAGAGGGGGACAGAGGATATGAAGCGGGCTTTGTGCTGACAGGCTTACAGCAGCAAGCCTGATGTGGGACTTGAACTCATAAACTGCAAGAACATGACCTGAGCCGTAAGAGTATGTTTCATTTTATAAGAAAGCACCCAACTATCTTCCAAAGTGTCTATACCATTTTGCATTCCTACCATCAATGAATGAGAGTTCCTGTTGCTCCACATCTTTGTCAGCATTTGGTGTCGTCTGTGACCTGGATTTTGGTCAGAAAAATGTATAGTTATATCTCATAGTTGTTTTAATTTGCACTTCATATGCACATAATGGCATATGATATGAAACATCTTTTCATACATTTATCTGTATATTTTCTATGGTGAAGTGTCTGTTAAGGCTTTTGGGCCATTTTCCCATCAAGTTGTTTGTTTTCTTACAGTTGAGTTTTAAGAGTTTTTGTGTATTTTGAATAACATTCCTTTATCAGATGTGTTTTTTGCAAATATTTCTTCTAATCTGTTGCTCATATTCTCATTCTCTTGACATTGTCTTTCATAAGGCAGAAACTCAGCTTATCAATTATTTATTTTAAGGATCATGCCTTTGGCATTGTATCTGAAAAGCCATCACTATATCCAAGGTCATCTAGATTTTCTCTTACGTTATCTTCTAGGAGTTTTATAGTTTTACATTTTACATTTAGTGCTATGATCTATTTTTAGTTAATTTTTGTGAGGGGTATAGTCTGTGTCTAGACTCATTTTTATGTATGTGGAAGTCCGGTTGTTCCAGCACATTTGTTGAAGACTACCTTTCTTCCATTGTATTGCTTTTGTTACTTTGTCAAAGATCAATTGAATATACATGTCTATTCTTGGGATGTATGTATTTCTGAGAAAATGGAGCTACTATCCACTGATTTACTTGACTATTTTTTCACCAATACCACACTGTCTTGATTACTGTAGCTTTATAGAAAAGTCTTGAAATTGAGTAGTGTCACTACTCCAACTTTGTTCTCCTTCAATACTGTGTTGGCTATTTTGGGTATTTTGCCCCTCCATATAAACTTCAGAATAATTTTGTCAATAACTACAGAATAACTTTCTGGAATTCTGAATGGGATTGCATAAAATCTACATATTAATTTGGGAAGAACTGACATCTTGATAGCATTGAGTCATTTTATCTATGAGCAAGGAATATCTATTTAGAGTGTTTATCCTAGTTTTGTAGTTTTCCTCATATAAATCTTATACATATTTTGTTAGATTTATACCTAAGTCTTGGGGCACCTGGGTGACTCAGTTAGTTAAGTGTCTGACTCTTGATTTCGGATCAGGTTGTAGCCTCATGGTTCATGGGATAGAGCCCTGCATTGGGCTCTGCACTGACAGCATAGAGCCCACTTGATTTTCTCTACCTCTTTCTCTGCCCCTCCCCTGCTCTCTCTCTCTCTATGATAAATAAATAAACATTTAAAAGAAAGATGTATACCTAACTCTTTCATTATTTTTGAGTGCTAATGTAAATTGTATTGTGCATATAATTTCAAATTCCACTTGTTCATTGCTGGTGTATAGGGAAAGGACTGATTATATATATATATATATATTAACCTTGTATCCTGCAACCTTGCTATAATCACTTATTTATTTTTGTTCCAGGAATTATTTTTGTCAATTTATCCAGAATTTCAAGATTATATATATATATATAATATATATATATATATATTATATATATATATATATATTTTTTTTTTTGAGAAAGAGAGAGCAAGGAAGAGGAAGAGAGAGAAGGAAAGAGAGAGAATCCCATCCAGGCTCCACACCATTAGTAGAGAGCCCAACACAGGGCTTGACCTCGCGAACTGTGAGATCATTCCTTAGCCAAAATTGCTTAACTGACAGAGCCACCCAGGAACCCCTCAAGATGTTCTTTTTATATGACAAGATCCAGCTTCTCCCCTAATGTGTAGTTTTCCTGAAATTGAAAAGATAATTGTTGTAGTCCCTGATTGTTCTTGAAGTTTGAACTCTTGAATTCTTTAAGCCTCCATTTTCCTGTTTTTAGAATGGGAAAACAAAAATTCCAACACCACAGTGCTGTTATGTGTGTTTAATGAGGTTATTCATGCAAATTCATAAATATATAGTAAGTCAAATACACACAAGTTCTAATCGGGAGAGCAAGAGGACAAAGAAGTGGAGTTGAATGTATCTAATATGTGTTACTCTACACAGAGGCTTGAGGATGTTTAACTTGCCTATCTTATTGGTGTCCAAAATAAAAACAAAAAAATGTCGTTCTAAATTGTACTATGAAACCAACAATAAGAGGAAAAACACTTTAGCGTGAGCTGTTAGTCATTTTTCAATGTATCTGTGTACAAGCATGACTACACTATAAAAATACACATGTTAAAAATCTGTATTCTAGTTTAGGAATATTTAAACCTCCTAAATGTATTTGTTTCTTATGACAGGAAGTCTTTGTGCTTCATGTATTATTTGTTTCCTAAACAGTATTTCTTTTCTACATCAAAAGTCTTATCACATGGTAAACAACTTTCCAGCTATGGCTGAAATGTCTTGCTTTTATGTTCATTTTTCTGTAGGTCATTAAATAATGAATCATGACACTGCTTTTGTAATCTAGTAATCAAGTGGCTAAGAGCAGGGAATCTAGGGGCATATTCATTCCTGGGAAGTCTTGGGACTTTCTTAGATGCACTGAGGCTCAAATTCCTCCTCCACAAGAACATTCTCTTGATAGCCCCACTCTAAAAGGACATGAGAGTGTCCCACTATGTGGTCTATATGGGGACAGCCTGTGGTAAGACCTGAAGAAATGTAACCCCTATAATTATATCTGGCATGGACAAAAGTCCACTCATGTAAACCTCCCAGGAACAAGTTATAAGCTGGAACTTCCATGAACTTAAATTGCTCAGGTTATGACTTACAGTTTTTTAAAGTTTATAATTTAATTCCAGTTAGTTATGTTAGTTTCAAGTGTACAATATAGTAATTCAACACTTCCATACGTCACCTTGTGCTCATCACAAAAAGTGCACTCTTTAATCCCCATCACCTATTTCACTCATTCCCCCAATCACCTCCTGTTTCTTAAAGTCCACATATTTATGAAATCATATGGTATTTATCTTTCTCTGTTTGACTTATTTGTTTTAGCATAGTACTCTCTAGCTCCATTCATGTCTTCACAAATGACAAGATTTCATTCTTCAATCAGTGAACACTTTGGCTGCTTCCATAGTTTGGCTATTGTTTTTTTTTTTTTTTAATTTTATAGTTTATTGTCAGGTTGGTTTCCATATAACACCCAGTGCTCTTCCCCACAAGTGACCTCCACCAAGACCATCACCCCCCATTACCTTTCCCCCTTCCCCCCTCAGTTTGTTTTCAGTATTCAAGAGTCTCTCGTGTTTTGTCTCCCTTCCTCTCCCTAACTCTTTTTCCTCCTTCCCCTCCCCATGGTCCTCTGTTGGCTTTCTCCTGCCATAGTTTGGCTATTGTAAATAGTGCCACTATAAACAGTGATGCATGCATCCCTTTGAATTAGTGTTTTTGTGTTCTTTGGGTATATATCCCGAAGTGCAATTGCTGTATCATGAGATCCAGTGAGGAACTTCCACACTGTTTTCCACAGTGGTTGCACCAGTTTACATTCCCACTAACAGTGGATGAGTGTTCATTTTTCTTCACATCCTCACCAATACCTATTGTTTCCTGTGTTATTGATTTTAGCCATTCTGACAGGTGTGGGGTGATATTTTATTGTAGTTTTGATTTACATTTCTTCATGGGTCTATTGGCCATCTGGATGTATTCTTTGGAGACATGTCTGTTCATGTCTTTTGCCCATTTTTTAATTGGGTTATTATTTTGGGGGGTGTTAAGTTATATCTGTTCTTTATATATTTATAATACTAGTCCTTTATTGGACATATCATTAGCAAATATCTTTTCCCACTAAGTAGGTTGCCTTTTAGTTTTGCTAATTATTTCCTTTACTGTGCAGAAGCTTTTTATTTTGATGTAGCCCCAATTGTTTATATTTGATTTTGTATCCCATGCCTCAGAGATATATCTGGAAAAAAAAGTTGTTATCCCAATGTCAAAGATGTTACTGCCTGTTTCCTCTTCTACGATTTTTATAGTTTCAGGTCTCACATTTTGGTCTTTAATCCATCTTGAGTTTGTTTTTGGGGAGGATGAAAGAAATTGGCCCAATTTCTTTTGCATGTTGCCATCCAGATTTTCCAACAGTGTTGGGAATAACATTTCTTGTAGATACCTTTTTCTGTTGGGTATTCTTTCCTGCTTTTCAAAGATTAATTGAGTGTATAACTGTGGGTTCATTTCTGATATTTCTATTCTGTTCCATTAATCTATGTGTCTATTTTTCTATTTTTGTGCCAGTACTATACTGTTTTGATTACTACAGCTTTGATATATATATATGTATATCATGATATATATATGTATATGTATATCATGATATATATATGTATATGTATATCATGATATATATATGTATATGTATATCATGATATATATATGTATATGTATATCATGACCTGAGTGGTGGAAGTTGGATGCTTAACGACAGAGCCACCCAGATGCCCCGTTGTGTTTTTATCCTAAATGAATATTGTACTTTATCAAATGTATTTTCTACATCTATTGAAATGATCATAGGGTTCTTATTCTTTCTCCTGTTGATATGATGTATCATATTGATTGATTTGTGAATACTAAACCAAGCTTGCAACCTGGAATAAATCCCACTTAATCATAGTAAACGATTTCTTTTTTTTTTTTT
>CM053560.1:113248526-113284181 GCA_028646485.1 Cryptoprocta ferox
GAAAGGAAAGGAAAGGAAAGAAAAGAAAGAAGAGAAGAAAAGAGAGAAGAAAAAGAAACAAAAACAAAAAAAAGAAAAACAAGGTGGGGACAGAGACAGCAAAAGTCTGTGGACAGTCTAATAGCATATAACCAGCCAAGAGGAGAGATAAGAATATGCTAAGGGAAATATATCTGGGTGACAGCAGAAAAGGAGAAGCAAAGAGAAAAGGAAAAAAAAAAAAAAAAAGACAACTCCCCTGTGCGGATGGGGAGGGTTTGGCGTCAGGTCAGGTCTCGGGGGCTGGTCTCTCCGAGGCCCCACCTTGGTGGTTGCGGGGAGAAGAATGGAGTCACTTCAAAGCTATGCTGGAAACAAGCGTTGCAAGACACCCTTCTGAGTCTGATCTCCCTGTGCCACGGGCAAGCCAAACTGTATTCTCCAAGCTCCGCCTCACTTCCAAATCCTGTTCCATGCAGTGCAACACTGTCACCGGGGATGAGATGAGTTTCCGCTGGTGGCCAGCCTCCCGGCCCGGCTTGCGGTGGTGCCCTTTTCGCAGAGACGCCGCCCCTGCCACGGCTGCTGCTGCTTTTCAAGGCGCCTTTCTAGGTGCCGCCGCCACTGCTTCTCACACCGCCGCCACCTTTATCTGTGCCGCTGCATTTCGCGGTGCTGCTTGGAATGGATGCCACGGCCGCTGCGCCCAAGGAACAGTTCGCCGGCCAGATGGAACGGATTTCTCTCCCCGCACCCAGCAGTTATATATGGGGAGACAGGCGAGTTTTTCCTCCCTTAGAGATGGTTCTAGGTGCATTTTCCGTCTCTCTTTCTCTTCCCCTTGTCTCTCCAGGGCACAGAGCACTCTCCGTGTGTTGGGCTCGGGCTCTGTCCCCCTGCACTACCGGGACCCGCCTGTCCTCTGATTTCCTGGATCACAGTCACTCACTCAGGCATCTTTGAGGTTGTCTTCTTTCTGGCATCTGTTTCTTCTTTCCCTCACTTGCAAATCCAAGTTTTATCCCTTCAGTCCTCAGTTCAATCCATGCGGGCGTGCGCAGATTACAGACCTCTCTGCATCTCCGCCATCTTGCCCGTTCTCAGTAAATGATTTCTTAAGGGTGTTATTGAATTCAGTTTCCTATGGTTTTACTGAGAATTTCTGCATCTATGTTAATGAGGGATATTGGCCTGAAGTTTGCTTTTTTTTTTTTTTTTTTTAGTGTCTTTATCTTGTTTTGGTATCAGGTTAATGCTTGCCTCATAGATGTAATTTGTAAGTTTTCCTTCTTTTTCTATTTTTTGGAATATTTTAAGAAGTATAGTTATTAACTTTTCTTCAAATGTTTGGTAGAATTTTCCTGTGAATCCACCTGGTCCTGGACTTTTGTTTCTTGGGAGTTTTTTGATTACTGATTCAATTTCTTTGCTAGTTTTGCTAGTTATCAGTCTGGTCAAATTTTCTACTTCTTCCTGCTTCAGTTTTGTGTATTTATATGTTTTTTTTAAGAATGTATCCATTTCTTGTAGGTTGTCCAATTTGTTGGCATATAGTTTTTCATAATATTACCTTATGATTGTATTTCTGTGGTGTTGTTAGTTAATTCTCCTCTCTCATTTATGATTTTATTTATTTGTCCTATCTCTTTTTTTCTTGATAAGTCTGGCTAGAGGTTTAACACTTTTATTGATTTTTTTTTCAAAAATCCAGTTTCTGGTTTCATTGATCTGTTCTATTGTCTTTTTAGTTTCCATATCATTTATTTCAGCTCTATACTTTTTTTTTACTTTAATTAATTAATTATTTATTTTTAATTTTATTTATTCTTTTAATTTTTTTAACTTTTATTTATTTTTGAGAGACAGAGAGAGACAGAGCATGAGTGGGGGAGGGACAGAGACAGAGGGAGACACAGAATCCGAAGCAGGCTCCAGGCTCTGAGCTGTCAGCACAGAGCTTGATGTGGGGCTTGAACTCATGGACCACAAGATCATGACCTGAGCTGAAGTAGGACGCCTAACCAACTGTGCCACCCAGGCACCCCTAAATTTTATTTTTTTAAACTTACATCCAAGTTAGTTAGTGTATAGTGAAAAGTGAAATAATGATTTCAGGATTAGATTCCAGTGATTAAGCCCCTATATATAACATGCAGTGCTCATTGCAACCCCTTACCCAGTTAGCCCATCCCCCACCCACAACTCCTCCAACAACCCTCAGTTTGTTCTCTGTGTTGAAGAGTCTCTTATGTTTTGTCCCCCTCCTTGCTTTTATATACTTTTGCTTCCCTTCTCTTATGTTCATCTGTTTTGTATCTTAAATTCCACATATGAATAAAGTCATATGATATTTGTCTTTCTCTAACTGACTAATTTCATTTAGCATAATACCCTCTAGTTCCATCCATGTAGTTGCAAATAGCAAGATTTGTTTCTTTTTGATTACTGAGTAGTACTCCATTGTGTGTGTTTAGATATATATTCATCTTTCAATGGACATTTGGGCTCTTTCCATACTTTGGCTATTATCAATAGTGCTGCTATAAACGTTGGGGTGCAAGTGTCTCTTCAAAACTCTGTTCTAATCTTTTATCATTTCTTTCCTTCTCCTGGTTTTAGGTTTTGTTTGGTGTTCTTTTTCTAGCTCCTTTAGGTGCATTGTTAGTTATTTATTTGAGATTTTTCTTGAGATAAGGATGTAATGCTATAAAGTTCCCTTTTAGAAAAACTTTTGTGGCAACCCAGAGGTTTTGGACCATCATGTTTTCATTTTTATTTGATTCCATGTACATTTTAATATCGTCTTTGATTTCCTGGTTAACCCATTCATTGTTTAGTAGCATGTTATTTAACCTCCATATATTTGTGGTCTTTCCAGATTTTTTCTTATGGTTCATTTCTAATTTTATAGCATTGTGTTTAGATAATATGCATGGCATCATTCAATCTTCTTGATGTTGTTGAGGTTTGTTTTATGGGCTAAGATGTGATCTGTTCTGGAGAATGTTTCATGTTCACTTGAAGAGAATACATATTCTGTTTTTTAGGATAGGATGTTTTTAATATATCCATTAAATCCTTTTTTTTTTTTTGCCCCAGTGTGTCATTCAAAGCCATTGTTTCTTTGTTGATGTTCTGTTTAGATAATTTGTACATTGATATAAATAGGATGTAAAAGTCCCGTACTATTACTATATTATTATCAATTAGTTCCTTATGTTTGTTATTAACTGTTTTATGCATTTAGGTGCTTTCATGTTAAGTGCATAAATATTTACAATTGTTATGTCATATTGCTGGGTTGTCCCCTTTATTTTATAGTGCACTTTTCTGCCTCTTGTTAAAGTCTTAATTTTAAAATCTAATTTGTCCAATATAAGTATTGCTGCTCTGGCTTTCTTTTGACATCATTTATATGATATATATTTCTCTATCTTCTCACTTTCAATCTGCAGGTGTCCTTAGGTCTAAAATGTATCCCTTATGGGCAGCATATAGATGGATCTCATTTTTTTAATCCATTCTGCCACCCAATGTCATTTGTTAAAGCATTTAGTCTGTTTACGTTCAAGTTAATTATTGATAGATATGAATTTACTGCCATTTTTTACTTGCTTTGTGTTTTTTTCTTAAGATTTTCCCTGATCCTTTCTCTGATTCCTGTCTTTTTCTCTTTCATGTTTTGCTGATTTTCTTTAGTATATACTTGGATTTCTTTCTCTTTATTTTTTAGATGTTTATTAGTGGTTTTTGATATATGGTTACCATTAGATTTATATATAACATCTTCTGCATATAGATATAAAGTTGATGATCATTTAAGTTTGAGCCCATTCTTTTCTCCTTTCCTTCCCACATTTTAGGTCTATGTTACTACATTTTATATCCTTTTTTTGTGATTTCCATGACTGATTTTTTTGTGGAAATATTCATTTTTACTGCTTTTGTGTTTCCTACCTCTGTATTGTCACTTTTGGTTCTCCTTTCCAGTCAGACTCTCTTTTACTTTTTTTGCAGGGCTGGTTTAGTAGTCATAAACTCCTTTAGTTTTTGCCTGCAAAACTCTTTATCTGGATAGAGTATTCTTGGATGTAGATTTTTCCCATTCAGCACTTTGAATATATCATGCTACACCCTTCTGGATTGCCAAGTTTCTGTTGAGAAATCTCATGCTAGCCTTATGGGTTTTCCCCTGTAAGTTAATGCCTTCCTTTGTCCTGCTTTTTTTTTTTTTAAGAATTCTTTCCTTATCACTATATTTGCACATTTATTTACAATATATTTTGGTTTTGATGTGCTTTTTTTTTTTATTTTGCAGAGGTTTCTCTGTGTCTCCTGGATCTAGATATGTTTCCATCCCCAGATTTGGGAAGTTTTCACCTATTATTTCTTCAAATAAATTGTATTTCCCCTTTTCTCTCTCTTCTTCTTTTGAGACTCCTACAATACAAATGTTATGTTCAGTGGAGTCACTTAGTTCCCTAAATCTATTCTCCTTTTGCATAATTCTTTTCTCTCTCTTTTGTTCAACTTGATTACTTTCTATTACTTTGTCTTCTAGGTCATGAATTCATTCCTCTGTTTCTTCAAGCCTGCTGTACATTCCATCATGCCTGTTTCTTATTTAATTAATTGTACCTTTTATTTCTAAAATGCTTTTCCTTATCTCTATGGAAGGATATCACTCATGTTTTCCACTCTTTTCTCATGTCTAGTGAGTCTCCTTATTGCCAATGCTTTAAACTTTTTCTTTTTTAATCAGGGATGTTACTATGCATCTTGCTTAGATCTCTGGCTGTGGCCTTGTCTTGTTTTTTTCATTTGGGATAAACTTCTCTGTTTCCTCATTTTGCTTGCTTCTCTGTGTCTATTTCTGTGTGTTAAGAATGTCAGCTGTGTCTTCTATTAAAAATAGTGATTTTATTAAGAAGAGGTCCTAGAGTGCCCTGCAGTGCAATATCCCCTGCGCACCAGAACCTGACATTTCAGAAGAGCATCCTCTGTGTTGGGTACATCCTGCTATTGTAAGTGAGTCACTATTCCCTTCCGTGAAGTCGTCTGCACTGACTCTCTGCTTGTTGTGGGTTGTGCTCACTCTCTGTGGTATTAGTGGGAACTATCAGGCCAACTCTGGGGGTGCATGCACACCAGGGAACTTAGGAGCAGGGCAGCAGTGTTAGAAAAATGTGCACTGGACCACTATTTCAATGCTGGATACTCTTTAATGCTGTCGTGGCTAGGAGCTGTGTGCTAAGGCAGCCAGGAGCATGAGGCTGGGCACAAAGCCAGATGGTGGTTGGGAGTGTGTAGCTGGGTACAGTGTAGTATTTTATCCCATTGCAGTGGCAGGGTACCAACTCAGTTTAGGCTGTGCAGGTGGCAGCTGTGCATGGCCCATGGTGGCAGCTGTGCATGGCCCATGATATCAGCCAAGGCTGAATGGTTGGACAGGGTGAGAGATGGTACCTGTCGTCACCAGGCTCTGCAGAGGCACAATAGCATGGCTCCACAAGGCATGCATTGGCAGCTGGGGGTGCAAACTAAGAGTGGCTAGGGGAGCACAGCTAAGTGTGGCAGAGATACGTGGGGCTTGGTGGCAGCTGTGCACCTGGCAGCTGGGTGAGGGTGCTGATGAAGTTTTAACAAAATTTTCCCTGAGCCCAGGACTGAGAACAGAAGGCTTGAAGTAAGCAAGTCCTGAGGAGAACTTTTGGGCTTGGCACACTGCTAGCGAGTTAGGTAGCAAGTGTCTGTGCATCCCTACCTCCAGCAGGTGTCTCTGTTCTTATCCTGGGGAATAGTGGGGGAAAATGGTGTCTGTAGCTCCCTCGTTCACAAAGACATCCCCCTACATGCTCAGAAATCAGTAGGAACAGATCTGTCTCCTGTTTGCCCCCAGCATTTTGTAAATGGTCATTTTTAAGTTACCTTTCCCAAGCAGGCTGCTGTCTCTTTAAGCGTGGCAACCACCTATCTCTCACCATCCTGGTTCCTTTAGTGCTAAGTCAACTGACCTCCAAAGTATTAGGTTCCAAGTCTCACTTGTTTTACAAACTCAAAAAATTCAGTCCTTCTGGTTTTAAAGCCAAACATTATGGGGATTAGTCTTCCCCATGTGAACTCCCTGGTGTGAGGGCCCATTTCTTTGCCTTCTCCTCTGCTCCTCTGCTCCTTTCCTCTTGTGGGTAGCCTACTTATGCCTTTCTGACCTTCCTAAGGTCAGATGTAGCTTCTTCTCTATATTTAGTTGTGGAGGTTTTCTTCCAGTCTTTGGATCACTCTCCAGTTTATTGGCTTGGATGTAAATGATATCTAGTTGAAAGTGAGGAACAGGAAAAAGAGCTCCTACCTCTTCCCAAGCTCCTCAAGTTCTGATTTACTTTAAGATTTGTTTTCTGAGTTTCAAGCTGTTGGAAGCTTAGAAATGTTAATTAGAAACAGAGGGAACTACAATAGACAATATCACTGGTGGCATCAAAACATTAGGATGAAATGATAACAAGCAGACAGAAAACATCAGATCGCTCCACCCTTAGGAGTTCTTGGCAGTGTAGCCAGCACTGTAGCCATGCCAGAGGACCTCTTTGGTATCTCAACCAGCCCTCTGTTTAAGGACCGCACAACAATTTACATTTGATAAACTGTCTTTAAGAACACCAAACTGCAAATTACATTTTAGAAATAAGGCTTCCAAAAGGGTACAGTTAAATCTATCCTTGTAGTTTGAAGATAATGCATATTTATGTTTGCTAGGGGCCTTCTGTGATTCTGGGCATATGGAGTGTTTGCTTGGATCCTGTTGAAGGCTCTGTGTTGCACAAACCTGGTGAAGAGATGACTGAAGGAAGACAAAGCATGATGGCATGTACAAAAAACTATCTGCACATGGCCAGCTTCATTAGCAGCGTTGACATTAAGGATGCAACATCTGATCCTCTTGGTAGACACAAAGAGACCCACATGACTAGGGTCCAGATACAGGCATGTTGGGGCCTGACATTCCTTACTGGCTTCCTTCCTTCCAGGTCTCTTTCTATCTCAGGCTTCCACAATAACAAAAATATATTCCAAACAGGCTCAGAGATGGCCTGTGGTGTTTTTTCAACCCTGATTTTATTTCTACTTTCTGATTGACAGGAACATGGTCCTTAAGGAGACACTTCAATAGTGGATCTTCTAAGAAATCTGGAGAGACCAGGGTAAGAGAAAATGGGGAATATGTTGCTAGGAACCTGGCCTTCTGGTATGCTTTGACAAACCACATTGTCAAGCAAAATACTCACTCCAGAACTGTCCCCAAACCTCCTCCCTATGTCTCTGGGGGCATTTGCATAGCCTACAGGGAGTGTTCCTTTCTGGGCTATGGGAATGCTACTCCCCCTACTCTGCTGGCACTTGACTTGTAAGATGTCAATATTTAAACGTTCAAACTAAATCATGGTCAACTGTTATTATATGTTCTAAGAACAAGCAATGTCAGTAATATTCTCTATTGCACTTACTGTTATCAAGGGAAATATAAGAGTGGCATCCCTCATAGTTGGCAATTCACTACCAGCACAATTCTACATCAGTTTAGATTGTGAGTTTGAAACTGAGCATGCACTAGTGCTTGTATTTGTGTGTATAGGTGTGTGAATGTGATAGAGAATTAATTCAAATTAACTGCAAGCAGCCCAAAGCTCGGAAGAATCCTTGGCTTGGAAAAGACAGACAGGGCAATGTGTCATTGAACACTATGGGAAACAGAAAGTTAAAAGTCTCCCATGTCAGGAAAATGTGTTCATGAATACTCTTGTTACTAAACTCATTTCTTCTAACATTGGTAAAATAGGCACTAGCTCTGTGGTATTCAATCAAGGAAAGGAAAGTTCAAAAAGAATTACAGGTGTTTCTGGAGGCTGAGGAGTAAAAGGGATCCGTTGTTCTGCTTTAGCTACTTGTCAACATTCACTTCACTTCAACTCCACCCCTTTCCTAGCAAGGCTCCTGTGGCCTTGCTTCTGTGGTCCTCAGAGAGAGGCTGTCTTGCACAGAAGTGACCAGTCCCTGGTAATGTGGGCATGTTGTCCAGACCCTAAAAAGGAACCTGGCACATGGTGAAGCCCATGGATGTTTGTAGGATCTTTTTGTCATCCTAAGAATTAGCCCTAAGACAGGTTTCCAGACCTCAAATATTCTTATTTTTATAGACCAAAACTCCCAAGAAGAAGCATTTCCAAGTGTTCAAAAATACTATGGACTATAGCCCACTGCCCTTGCTCAGCATGATTGTTCTTTATCTTTCCTTCTGTATTTCTTCTTCCGTTTATTTCCTTATTTCACACACACACACACACACACACACACACACGCACTAGCTGGTTAGATTCTCATTCCGTGTAATGCAGTGACATCTATCTTCAGTTCTGTTGGCTGACTTTATGATGCTTTATTGTACAAATATCCTGGGTATTTGCTTTTCTTTGTTAAAAATTTTTAAAAATGTTTATTTATTTTGAGAGAGAAAGAGCAAGAACAAGTGAGAGGGAGAGAGAGAGCAGGGGAAGGGCAGAAAGAGAGGGAGACACAGAATGTGAAGCAGGCTCCAGGCTCCAAGCTGTCAGCACAGAGTCTGACACGGGGCTCAAACTCACAAACTGTGAGATCATGACCTGAGCTGAAGTCGGACATTCAACGGACTGAGCCACCCAGGCATCTCTGGGTATTTGCTTTTCTAACTCTCTTCTTGACCTGTCCACATTTAAGCAATAGTAGCCATGCCCTGAAGCTCTGTGTCCAAAAGACAATACACTGCTAGAATCCCAACAGGTATTCAAAAGAGAACAAATTCTTTTTAATCTCTTCTTTAGAAATCAAAGCAGATTTAGTTAGTCAAGCAGCTGACAGTAGCTAAAGACAAACATTCTTCTTTATTTCTCCTCACCACTTTATATTTGTTTAAATTCGTGGGGATTATTCTAAGGGAAATGTGTAGAGATAGCTGGGCATCTATACAGAATGTGGAAGATGCTGTACTCTGTGTTTCATAAACTATGGATGAGCTAAAAAGCTAGAAATAGCTTAAAAGAGTAGGGGATATAAGCAACATCAATAAAAAATTTAAAATGAAGTAAATCTCAAAGCCCTAAGTAAAGATTTTTGTGGAGAGTGATAGAGTGATGAATATAACCCAGGGGTAGCACACTAGGGCTCTCAGGTCAAGTCCACCTGAAGGATGTTTTTGTAAATAAACTTTCCTTGGACACAGCCATGTCAACCATTCATATGTGTTTCATGGTTGTTTTCACTATGAGGGCATAGGTGAGCCATGGCAACAGAGACCCAATGGTCCACAAGGTCTAAAGCACTTACTATCTGGACTCTTAGAGAAATAATCTTCTGAGCCCCTCCTTTAGAAGGTAAAAGGGGCTACTCTTTTCTTTCTCATGCCAGAATGCAAGATCCTTGAAGGAAGGGTCTATTTCTGTTGTGTTTAGGGATGTTTCTTGAGCTAAATAACTGATGCCATTTATGAAGTACCTGACATTTGGCAGAAATACTAAACACTTGATTAACATGGCACTCTCTGAAAAAAATGTGTGATTTCCTCATTTTATTTCATGTAAAATTTCCAAAATGGAGAATATATTTTAGAAGTGAGGAGCGATGAGACTTTTTTTTCTAGTATGGCTCCTAGAATTCAATCTTATAGTACAGCTAGATGATTTATACTGAGAGGGAAAGCCATATTTGCCCCATATAAATTAAGTTTAAATGTAACATGCCACAGCTGCACACACACAGTGCCAGGCAATAAACCTTGCAGAACTGTATTTGCTGCAACGTTTTTGTTGTAGGATCACAAAAAATCTGGTAAATATTCATTCTACTTTTTCTTCTGCTTTTTTGTTTGGGAGAGATGGAAGCAATATCCTAGGACAAGAAAAAGAAGGAAGGTAGGAAGGAAGGAGGAAGGAAGGAAGGAAGGAAGGAAGGAAGGAAGGAAGGAAGGGAGAAAGGGCAAAAGAAAGGGAGAAAGAGAGAAGGAAGGAAGAAAAGAAGGAAGGAAGGAAGGAAAGAAGGAAGGAGGGGGGAGGGGAGGAGAGGGGAGGGGAGGGAAGGGAAGGGGGAGAGAGGAAGGAGGGAGGGGAGGGGGGAAGGAAGAATTAATAAAAGACAAAAATAAGACAAAACCGTCACAGAAGTTTATGCAGTAGGTATTTCACTTGAGGCTGAAGTGCTTACCCTCCCAGTAGGGGACACATTTTCTTTCACTCAGGCACCATCAAATGGGAATCCAGTTAATCTTAGCATTGAGATATATTCTGTGTCTTGCTTTGTTGTAGTGAGACACAAACTCACTTCAAAACAAAAGTTCATTACATCCAGGACCAGATTAATACAATGGTTGTCATTCTAACTACACTATCAAAATAGAAAATCAAAGCACTCTGTCAACATGCAGTTCTTTTGTTCCAATAAGCTTTGGTTCCATCTATCCTTAATATTTTTTTGTGAGACAGCGTCCTTAAAATCATTTTTGTTGTTTACTTGTATGTGCTCCACTGGACACCAGCCCCAAATGCAAATGTGAGCTCCACTGCTCTACTTCCTAAGTGTGTCACCTGGGAAGGTCTCTCCCACTAAGGCATAAGCAGCTGCCGCCTCATCCACACTGCTTTGAAGATCAAGTAAACATTCATTTAAGGAAGTCAATAATTAAAGAAATAGGTGGATGCTTATTTTGCTATGGAGAGTTCCACTGACACCTCCTCAACAAGCGCTCCTATTAACACCAACTTGTGTTCACATAATGGAACAAAGAGGCAAATTTCATTGTGAGAGCTGTTCAGGGCAGAAGCAGTTATTAATATGTCAAATTTTAGTGGAATGGAATGGAATTTGTTTTTTCTAGAGTTTCCTATAGAAGAAACTGGAAGAAACCAGAAGGGTCATTCCATTTACTTCTCCTTCCACTCCATGTTTCCAGTGTTGGAGAGACACCTGCCTTTTACCACTTATTAGCTGTGTGTTCCTGGACTCATTTCACCTCACCAAGCCTCACTTTATGGGACAGCAGTAATATTAAATCCAGCAACAACCAGAGCTGCAGAAGTCATTGAGCGCTTACTATGCTCAATACCTCAAACTCGAAGCTGTCATGTATCACTTCCTTTAAACTTCACAACAATCTGAGAGTACTGCTCATATTTCATGGATGCAGAACTATGATCCACATGGTCAAGGACCATGGTAGTAGGATTGGGAGGGGATCTTCACCTGGGACCTACTCCTCCAGGGCTAAGTGAAAGAAGTCAGCCAGAGAAAGAAAAATACCATGTATCTCACTCATATATGGAATCAGAAAAAACACTGAACACATAGATATAGAGAACAGGTTGATGGTTGCCAGGAACAGGTTGCCATGGGGAGAGGGGGTTGGGAAATGAGTGAAGGTGGTCAAAAGGTACAAACTTCCAGTTATAACATTAATAAGTTCTGAAGATGTCATTTATAAACATGGTGACTATAGTTAAGAATAACTGTAACATTAACTATTGTTAATAGTATATTGTGTATTCAAAAGTGACTAAGAGATTAGATCTTACAAGTTCTCATCACAAGAAAAGAATTGTAACCACACAAAGTGACCATTTTGCAATATAAACATACATAAATCATCATGTTGTGTACACCTCAAACTAATACAATGTTACATATCAATTACATCTCAGTAAAACTGGGGAAAATATACTTTGAGAATTTTTAAGACCCCAAGCCATTTCAATCCAGCTTCAATACAGCCCTTTTTTTAATTAAATGCACAGCATTGGATAGAATCAGGGAGTGGGGATCAAAATTGCCTACTCTCAGTGCAGCTCCTTCTGCTTAGCTGTACAACCTCGGACATGCTATTCCATCAGTCAGTTCTCATTCTCCTCATCTTGATGCCAGGAATGAAATGCCAGCTGAAAGCCAAGTATAATGTTTTGCCTTGTTTTATCTTTCCAATCTTTCTGTAGCTATGTGGTGGGGGCTGTTTGGTAAAAACAACTTTTTAATATTCTTATCATTGAGAAATTCAGCAATATGATAATGTATCTATTAAAAAGAAATGAAGCATGTTTGTCATCCGTTTAAAACTCCAGCTGATCATTTCACTGCTTGTCAGGAAGAAAAAATTGAAAACAAACAAAATTGTCATCTGTAAAATAATATTTCACGAAGTAGAAATCAAGGATTTAAAGAAATCCACCACCTAAAGCACTTCTCTCTAAAGTGAACTGATCATTCTTTAGTTCAAAACTAAAAATAAATCATAAAAGCTGAAGTTTTATTTTCTTATTGTTTTTGCCCTGTTTAGATTAATGTCACCCTAAGACTATGTCATCACGTGCCAAAGGATGTTATTTTTTTGTAGGTTTCCTGAAACATTAGCTGCCCATTAGAAGCCTTTACCAGCAGCAGCTTATTTCAGTCAAGTGGACACCCTGCTAGTTGGACCACTGAGCCCACACACTGCCTGCCCCACAGCAGAACCACACTTGATTTGCAGTAGTTGCAAATCCAGTTGTGCACAGCTGAATGTCCGGTGGGGCCACTGGACGTCAGCACAAATCTCTTTTATTGATGGTTGTGTGGATAGTTCTTTCCTATCTATATTGGCCTCTTAGTTAAGCATCCTCCTCAGGCCATCTCATTCAAATCTTAGTATCATGTTGGGAAGCAGGAATTCTTACCTACATTGTATAAATCAGTAGTGGAAGCCCAGGTTGTCCTGGCATCAGGTCACACAGATTCAGAGCATGGTCTCTGATTCCTGAATGCATCCTCTTAAACATCATTTAAGAAAAACAAAAAAAGCCAGTAAAACTGTATGATTCATGTATTTGACTACCCAAAGTCTTGAGTATTTGAGAATAACTTCTCACATCCATGACATTTTACTATCTGTAATTTTGAATAAATGTACATTATAATAATAAACCTAACAAGACTAGTTTGTTGGAGAGGATTACTTAGGTCCAGACACCAGTCTGCATTCCAGTATGGAACTTGCAGTGTAAAAATCAGCCAGAGAAACTATAGAAAGTTCCTGTGGTGAGGGACCATCCTCAGGGCTGATTTGCAAGGGTGCCTCAGAATCTGCATTTTTACTAGCTTCTCCAAGTTATTCTAATATCTGTGTCAACATTCAATTGTGTTGCTTTCTACTTACTACTAACTCTCATTAGGAATCACATATATTTTTCAGTTATGTTCAGCTGTATACTATAGTGAAAATCCTATGCATTTGGTAGTTTCAGGAATTCACTGTATTTTCTTGTGTGTAGAAATAGATGGGAAAGATTGTTAAGTATATGGCATATATGGCATAAAAAGTCCAGAAATATCTTAAGTAGGACCTTATGATCTGAATATGATCAGAATTTGTCCCTTTGAGCACTGGAGTCTTTGGTTTGCTGTTGCTTAGTCAGCATTTTGGGGAGTGCATACACATAACTGCCACTCAATAAATACATGTAAATGAATGAATAATCATTTATCATTGATGTATTACATAACAGAAAAAGGAATAATCGCCTCCAGAAAGATATGGCTAGGATGCATATGTGTGGTCAGGTGGCTTTGTATACATATGAGAGTGCATTATCACAGAACAAATAGAATTAGCAATTCATTCAGATGGAAATCATGAAATCTGTGTTTCTGGCCCTATCCTCTGCCTGATTCTTTCAGTGTAATGGCTTTGAGTGGCCACATATCTGTAATATAGCCTTCCTTATTTGTTGCATGACCAGCTATTTGTATTAGGATATATCTGTTAACAAATCCAGTCACATGTGTGTCTAGATAAGACTTCTTAACAAACAGGGTATATATTGGCAAGAAGATTGTTTTCATTTTTCCATACCTGATGAATAAAATCAGAATGAAGGACTCTGGGGATTTGGCATGTGGCAGCAAGAGTATGTTGATCTTCGACTCCCCACCACCAACACTCCCTAAATTGCCTGCATATGAGCAGCTCTCAGTGGCTGTCAATGGCACAGGATTACAGCTTAAAAGCAGCTTTTAACAAACCATTTCTCCTTCCAGGTGTCTGGTTGCAATATCTCCATCCTGAAATGTTAGGAGATAAATAAATTTGATGGTGAGATATGAAGAAATGTATTGAATTCTGGCCCTTCATCTCTTTGGGTCCTTACTGCCCCGTTCCATGTCATGAAGGTTGAAAATGGGGCTCTTGTAACCAGAGTCAGTGCACTCTAGCAGCTAAAAGTAACACTTGATATGAGAGAGGAATTTCCATTCCTGCTCTGGACTGCGTGTGTTTCCCCCCGAATTCATTCGTTGAAGCTCTAATGTCTCAAGTGACTATTTAGAAATAAAGTGTTTATGGAAGTGATTAAATCTAAAGTGAGGTCATAAGTGTGGGACCCCAATGAGATAGGATAAGTGCCCTTATCTCTGCCATGTGAGGACACATAGAGAAAGCTGCTATCTGCAAGGCAGGAAGGGAGGTCCTACCAGAAACCAAATTGGCTGGCACCTTGATCTTGGCCTTTTCAGCCTCCAGAACTGTGAGAAAACAAATTTATGTTGTTTAAGTATTCCAGTCTATGGTATTTTGTTAGTGTAGCCTGAGCAGACTGAAACATACCCTAAAATACTAAACCAAAACAATTTTGTGTACTAGGTTGGTCAGTCCAAATCTCAAGCCCTAACTAGATATTAGAGAATTTTCAGAGGCCATAAAGAGTACATATGCTAACGGTGACAAAATGTGGGTGGAAGAGCATTTGTCAGTGGGTTTGGAACCACGGAGGATGAAGGAGGAAATAAAAGAACAATGAAAGAAAATAGAGCTGGTGGTGGTAGTGTTTTTTAATCATCTCTAGAACTGACTCTGCTTGAACACATACATGCAAGCATGCACACACACAGAGTATAGGTTCACTTACAAATGGGATCCAAGTTGGAGTGAAGATAATGGGGTAAATGATGATGTGATTGGAGTCCTGCATTGAGTTTGAAGGTATGAAATAAGTCAGGGTTGGCTAAGAGAAGTGGGGTGATCGGTGGATCAGGAAAAGGTGAATGCAAGCTACTGTATAAGAGAGTATACAGAGGAGCAATGGGCCACTTGAGTAACTGTCACTAAGTGATCTGGAAGAAATTTACAGTTGCTATTTCATTCAGTGTCTTTTTAACTTTTTGGTTTTTGTTTGTCCACTCAGGCCAATTATTTGTCTATTCTCAGTTGCTGTTGTTAGGTGTAAATCTGCTCAGTCTTCTAAACTAACAGTTCCCATACCTTTATTTAGATAGTACTAAGTTGAAAGAAAGAGTGGTGGTCATTTTCAATTTATCTCTATAGCCCCTAGGTGCCAACTAACATCTTCATGAACTCTGTGACATGAAGATGAAGGACACTGAGCCCAATGTTTCCCGGGGAGAGATAAGAACCTAGGAATGTTCCACCAGGCAGTCTTCCAGTGTGTAAATGCATTGTGATACAGAATCATTCTGACACCTCAGCATTACCTTCAGTTATATCTAAATGGCGATGAACTTACTGTGACCTCAGAGACCAATTTGGCAACAGAAATCAAAAGTAGAGGAGCTGTTTTGAGGCATATCAAGATGAAGAGAGAACTACTCCCCTCTCCCACCTTACATCATTAGATTGCTTCCTTTTCCAAGCACTTTGTGCTTCTTCTGGTCTCCACATACTGTGGTCTTTGAAATTTGTCCCATGAAAAAATAAGGAACAGAAGACAAACAAATAGGGAATCAAACTAAACTTTTGAAGACAGGAGGTAAATGGGTTTCTGACCAGGCAATAGAACCCTAGGGTACGGTATTTCTTTGTATTCTGGGAAGGAGTGAATTATAAACATTTTCAAACTGGAAACTGCTCACTTGGGTTGTTCTTGATTAAAGTTTTCATACTATAATAGAGGAGAAAAGGATAAATTTCTTGGAGGCAGACTAAGCAAAAAGCCATCAGGATTTCATCACAAAAATCAGAGGAATTTGTTATGCAAAGAAGTTAGTAGACCAAAAATAAGTGATTACAAAACTGGAGGCACCATTATCAACAAAAATGGAAAAAAAAACACAAGGCACCTTGTTTTGAATGTGGCTAATGATTTTTTTTTATCTTGGACACATATAATGAACGCATGGTGACACTGCATTGCATGGGGCATGGGACAACCTGCTCTTGGAGGAAAGACTGACAATATTGTTTTCCTCTATTGCTAAATTGGACATGTTTCACAATGGCAAATGGTGGCACTTTAATGATGATATTATTTTCATTTAAAAATAAGTATTACTTCTGGTTCTGGCATTGATTTGAATTTCTAAAGAGTTAATTCACAATTTCTGACTTCTAGGCTTGTATGAGTTGTGGTGTTTAACCAAGAGCAGATATTAACTGAGTCAATAATATTCATCATCACTATTTGAGAATCTATGAGATGCCCCATATAATTTCCCATGGTTTATTTAAGTTAGTACTCTTGGCAGCCCCGCAAAACTTTTAAAAAGAGATTGAAATGCATATTGACGCAGTTAAAAAATGTCCCACTGCTTAATGAATCACAGAAATGAGATACACGCAGATTAGGTGTGACACACACAAGCCAAACTGCCAACTCTTCCATACAAACCTCCATTAATCCAAGAGTTATAATTTGGGCATTGCCACTGATGCTCTTTGCTGCTTTACTTTAAATCAGACATTGAGTTCAGCATCTCATTCCTAGAATTTTGCAAGTTCTTCCTCCAGTAGAAAATTAAACAATGTAACTCCACATAACTGAGATGGACATTCTCAATTCCTTTAGCTGTCTGCCATGCAAGTTCTCAGACTTGGATTGTCTAGGCACCACTTATTGGAAACCTTTCTGACTTTCTAAGGCAGAGGTAATCACTAGTTTTAAAACAATTAAACAAAGGAGCCATTAGACTTGTGGCTCTAATGCCTTGGTAGTCTATGTAAGCAAACTGAAACCTAAGCCAGTCAATTCCTATAAATGCATTGGTATTCCAGAAAATGAAATTTAAGAACAAGAAACCATAAACAACCAACTAAGCTTTCCCAAATAAGGAAACTGCTTAAGCTGTAGCTAAACAAATCATTTATTTGCTTTGTTTCCATGTCTGCGCCTTAAAAGCTTTGCCCCCAGCTCCTGTCAGTGAGGCAATCCTAACCACTTCTGGGTTGGCACTGCCTCACTCAAATTGACGTTTGCTCAAATAAACTTGAAAATTTTAACATGCCTCAATTTAACTTTTAATGCTAGAAATGAACTACAAAAGTTTGAAGTAACAATGAAACTTTTCTTAGTATAAAGATTATTTGCTCTTTTAGCCATAATTCCTCATAACTTTATTACTACCCATTATGTTCTGTTATGATGATTTACTAACAACCTTGTCTCCTTGAGAGTAGAAACATTATGTGTAAGGTCTTTGGCATAACTAGCATGACTTTGGACAATACCAGGATATTCAGTAAACACCGGTTCATAAATAAGTGGTTAAAGAATGAATATTATTAACTTTCTTAAGGTCACAGTAGCTTTTGGGTGCTAATAATCACACTCATTCTATAGCTGTGTTCCTTAGGATGGAACTGTTAAAATATAGATTTAAAAAGGCTGGATTAACTTAAGTTAATTTAGGGAATGCAGACTATTAGCCTTTCTTCAAGAAATTCATTATTGTATGCATTGCTATTATATGTATGTGTATTACATTAGCATACTGAAGACTGCTTTGAACTCCTAAAAAAAGGAACAGATTTTCACTATCTTATACTCTTGACACTAATATACCATTGTGCGTCAATAAATTCTTTTTTAAAGAAATAGTTTAATTTTACTTAGGAGAGAAATTCAAGGTACAGAATGTATTTTTTGCTGGGTTATTGTCATTTTTCAACATTTCTATTTACACAGGCCAAAATAAGTTTCCCTAATATGAGTTTTGTGCTCCAAGCCTATTTTTGTAAAGCTCCAAGCCCTTTTAGTGCACGGTTGCTAAGAGATACTCTCTAAGCCTTTTTTTTTTTTCTTTTTTGGTACATGATTTGCCCCAGACCCACTGCTCCAGGCCATTCTGATGGGCAGCTCAGCAGGTGTGCTTAAGAGGAAGGGACAATTGTTCTTTTCTTTCATTGTAACCAGAGTTACAGGTGAACTAGAAATGTTTAAAGCAACAACTGAACTATTCTTAGCACAAAGGTCAGGATGCATTGTGAGGGAAAGAGAATAAAGGCATCCCTTCTTCAGGACAATCCTGAGGGATGTCTGACTCACCAAGGGCTCATTTGCCATGCTTTTTGGCATTTGCTTTGTTTTATCTTCTCCACTGGGAACATGTCTGCAATGTCTCCATAAGAGGCATATATCTAGGTTATGTCTAATTATTTACTGGTTTTAATTTAAATTTTATTGGGCAGTGGAATCAGAGTGTCTACATTGTTTCTGGATTTCCCCAATTCCCAATGCAAGCCAAAGAGATCAATGGAGTTAGCATATGGAAAACTCATGGATAATATCTTTGAAACAAAAACCAAACAAGTGTCAGGGAATTTCCTGAGCCCTAAAATACTGGTGGAGGCCACCCTGCTAGGTAGGGTTACCATGGGGGTATTTGGGCCATGGATGATGCAAGGGGATACCTGAAGTCCCACAGACTGCCTTCAAGCCCCCATCCCTCCAAAAGGAGGATTTAGTCCCTGATAGAAACCAGGTCAATGGGTCAGCAAATGATGGTAAAACCAGAAGTCATTGTAGGCCCCAAGCTGTAGGCAAGTACAGAAAGTATACCTAACAGAGGGATTGATGGATCACACAGCATCAGGGAACTCCGTCATGGTCACAAACACTGGGAAAGCTGCAAAAGCAGGATGTGCCTGGAGTAGGGCACATGCCTTGAGCCAGGAAACACAAGGTTCTCCTGGAGTGGAAGGGCTACAGAAGAAGCAGAACCCAGAAAGATGGATGAACAGCAAAATCCACCATCCCCAGGGAAAGGCCTGGTGGAAAGCCAGCAAAGGTGAGGCTAACCCTTGGTCTTGACTGGTTTCTTTAAACACTATGTACTTCCTAGCTCTGAACCAAAGAAGTCTCTAGAAACTGTGACAACATAATAATGGCAATGCCTACCTATAGGTGTCTAATGGTGTTTTCTAAATGCCACCCCCCACTGAATAGGGACAGAGCTCCAGAGAGGGATAACTAATTCCAGGTTTTGGGGGAAAATATAAAAAGAGATTCTGGGACATCCTGAGGAATGACATGTCAAAAGCCACAGAAGCCAAATTGTAGAGCCTTCCATTCACCAAAGATAGGTGTGTGTGAGGATCAAAAAGTAGCTATTGTAATAGATTGAAATGTGCTGGGTATATAAGGACGTGTGAGTTTATAATGATTTTTAACAGGGTGCGAGGGTGGGGAGAAAAGGGAAAGAGGAGTAAGGAGGGGTATTGGGAAGGAGAAAGAAAGAAAAAAAGAGGGAAAGAAAGAGAGTGAAAAGGAAAAGGGAGAGAAAAAGGGAGTAGGAGGAGCTGGAGAGGGAGAGTGAGAACAGTCAGTGGGTGACACTGGAGATAACTGGAGTACCATCCACTCTGCAAACTGACAATTGAAGGGAAAGATTTCCACATTTATCTTCCATTTCCTGTACAGTAGTCTTTCTGGGTAACCAAATAGCTCTAACTGATGAGGGAAAGTAGTTTTGTACTAAGAAACTCTAGCTATTAAAAATGAAAGAGAGGGCACCTGATGTGATACAATATATGTGATGCAGAGAAGGTGGCTAATAGAGTAAATTAAATGATGTCATGAGAAAGAAAATGGCCAAATCTCTTCAGTAAATCAATGTGAGCTAGGAAAAGTGGAGGACTCACTAAAAATCTGCTTTTTGCTCCTTTTCCCACTTATATTCCTTCTGGGACCTGCACCTCCACCCCACTTGACATGTGCCTTGTAATGCAAATAGCCATCATCTTTGTTCTAACTAGTTCCTGGATGCGGAAGAGGACATGGATACCAGACCACTGTCCTCAGTAAAAACCCCCAGACCTCAAATAAAGACAAGACTCTCTTCTTTTCTTTCTGAGTCTCCTGGACACTCCTGTATCTGCACTCCCTCTATATCTTCAATAAACTTTGCTTTCATCTACTGCTGGCTCAACTTTGATTTCTATTCTGTGCACAGCCAGGAACCTCTTGGCTGGTCCTGTGGGACCCCCTCTGGGTCCTCTGACCTGGCATCAAATGCTATAAAAAACAAGCAGAGAGAGGTTCTTCTGGAGATAAAGGACACTCAACAGACACAATACTTTCAAGGGTTGTCAGGGAACTGTCTGATATTGCTTTAAACAAAGCAGCCACACAAATAGGTTTGAATGTGGACTGGGCATTACATACAGGATGCCTGAGAAGTACTGGAAATTTTTTTGGTAGTATAATAGCATTGTTATTAGGTTTTAAAAAATCCATATTTTTTAAAGCAATGAATTCTCAAGTACATAGAGACAAAATGATTAGAAGCCTGGGTTTGAAATTAAAACATTTCACTGTAAAAATACCAAAAAATGTGGGGAAATATTCAGTTATTGAATTGAGTGGTGGGCATAAAAAGTTTCATTATATTATATTCTCTGGTTTTGCATTCATTTAAACATTTCAAAATAAAATTTTCTTTTTTTTCCTTTTTAAAAATTTTTTTAATGTTTTATTTATTTTTGAGAGAGAGAGACAGCGTGAACATGGGAAGGTCAGAGAGAGAGGGAGACACAGAATCTGAAGACAGGCTCCAGGCTCTGAGCTAGCTGTCAGCACAGAGCCCGATGTGGGGCTCGAACCCACGAACTGTGAGATCATGACCTGAGCTGAAGCCAGACGCTCAACAGACTGAGCCACCCAGGCGCCCCTCAAAATAAAAGTTTCTTACAAATATTGTGAGGGAAAAGACCCTCAAGTAGACATTTTTAATTTTTATTTTTTTTTAACATTTATGTATTATTGAGAGACAGAGAGAGACAGAACATGAGCTGGGGAGGGGCAGAGAGACGGAGAGACACAGAATCCGAAGCAGGCTCCAGGCTCCGAACTGTCAGAACAGAGCCAGAGGCGGGCCTGGAACTCACAAACTGTGAGATCGTGACCTTAGCTGAAGTCAGACACTTAACCGACGGAGCCACCCAGGCGCCCTTCAAATAGACATTTTTATAACTAACTACAAATAAAAGATGAAGTCTTATAGTCTTTGGAGCAAATTATTCAGAATTTCCACACTAGGTTCTCACCCCACACCCTGCTCCTCTACCATCCGCCTTCTCATAAAACCACACCAATGGTATCCAGATGGGTTGGAATTGCTACCCAAAGGAGCAGACATAATGGGCATTTGCATTTGGGTTTCTTCTCAGCACTGCTAGAACTCAGACAATTCCCTGCTGAACTGCTAATAGGATCCTAACTGCATACAACATTTCCCTACATCAGTAAATAGAATCACATACAGGACATTTCAAAATGAAGTAGTTAGTTAAAATGCAACAAGAATAAAGCCCTGACATATCAACTTTAGAGCTACCAAATGCTTATAGACTTTTAGAATGATGCATTATATGCCTCTGTCACAAGAGATGAGTCTATTTGTTTGATGGGGTGTTGCTCTCCTAATATGGGAGTGAGGCTTGCAGGCAGAAAGAGCGTTTCTCTAGGTGCATTCACACATGGACGAGTGAAATTCAGGCCATCCAGATGATGATGGCATACAGATTATTGCTGGGAATAATTGCTGGGAATTGTCAGAGAAATCTGACAGCCCTCATCCCACAGAGTAGCTGGAAAACTTGGCCAGTATTCCCAAACTACCAGTTGATCTTGAGATCACAGTTTGCCTAAGAGCAATGAGACCATGGTTTCCAGGTACAGAGATCTGGACTATGAGGCTCTCTGTGGACTAGAGGCCCTTCTCTGAAGGTCTGAATACCATGGAAATCCCTGGTTCTCTGGAGAGGGAGTAAGGTGCATGTCCAGTAATGATTGAGGTAAACTGGATGATGGGGCTTGCAGGCATATTTAATTTGACTAAAAATAATTCAAGGGACATTTCTGGCTCATGGAGGCTTGGAACTGCAGGTACACATCTGCTGTATGCATTAATTAAATGAGGTGGCACTGCAGAAGTCTGATGCAGGTCTGCTCATCTTGCTGAACCTCAGAGCGAGAAAAGACAAAGAAGATCCTGTGGAAGTGGTAACAAAAGTGTTAGGCGTTCAAATGCAAAAGTGCAGGAGAGTGACTTGTCTAAGTCATACATGTCATGGCTCTGACCCAATTGGATTTTTCTTTTTATAGTTTATTGTCAAGTTGGTTTCCATGTAACACTCAGTGCTCATCCCGACAAATGCCCTCCTCCATGCCCATTACCCCCCTTCCCCTCTTCCCCTCGCCCATCAGCCCTCAGTTTGTTCTCAGTATTCAAGAGTCTCTCATGGTTTACCTCCCTCCCTCTTCCCAACTATTTTCCCCCTTCCCTCCCTCATAGTCCTCTGCTAAGTTTCTCCTGTTACACTTATGAGTGAAATCATATGTTATCTGTCCTTCTCTGCCTCTTATTTCACTTATTTCACTTTCATGATACATTCTAGTTCCATCTATGTTGCTATGAATGGCCAGATTTCATTCTTTCTCATTGCCATGTAGTATTCCATTGTATAGATAAACCACATCTTCTTGATCCATTCATCAGTTGATGGACATTTAGGCTCTTTCCATGACTTGGCTATTGTTGAAATTGCTGCTATGAACATTGGGATACATGTGCCCCTATGCATCAGCACTTCTGTATCCCTTGGGTATATCCCTAGCAGTGCTATGGCTGGATCTTAGGGGAGTTTTACTGTTAATTTTTTGAGGAAACTCCACACTGTTTTTCAGAGTGGCTGCACCAGTTTACATTCCCACCAACTGTGTAGGAGGGTGCCGGTTTCTCCACATCCTCGCCAGCATCTATAGTCTCCTGATTTGCTCATTTTAGCCACTTTGACTGGCGTGAGGTGGTATCTCAGCGTGGTGTCAATCTGTATTTCCCTGGTGATGAGTGACACTGAGCACCGTTTCATGTGTCTGTTGGCAATCTATGTCCTCTTTCAGCCCATGGGTTTCAAAGAAAGAAAGGGGAGTGAAGATCAGTGTGGAACCAAGTACTGGCAATACCCAGAGAAACCACAGCCAGAAAAGCCATCATCCTGAGAACTAAAGATCTAGGATTTCACAGGGGCAACTCCATGTACTGGGGGAAGCTTCACTTGTCAGCACCAACACTAGACAGAAACAGGCAAGAAATGTACCAGGTGGCAAGAGAAGGAAACAATCTTCTTCCCTTGTCCTCTCCCTCTTCCTCTCTCTCTCCTCTTTCTCCCGTTATCTTTTTCTTCATATACTACACACACACACACACACACACACACACACACACACACCACACACACACACACACACACTTTGGGAAAAAAGCAATGGAATGTCAGGTACTTTGGGGGCACTTCTACCAGGAATAATGACTCAATAGGAACATTTATATGCAACACTCTTTCTTTATTTCTTGCTGTTATGTTGGTGGTCCAAGTGAAAGAAAAAAAAGTATTTAATGTTAAAAGACACCATTAATTAAAGTGAAAGGGTTTCATGATTTAAGATTAATGCAGAATCTCAATTTGAGAGCATGGATTCTAACATACTGGTGTTTTATCTGTCCTCCCAAAGAATGAACGATAATTTTAGGAGAAATGTTTGATGGAATCTAACATAGAACCCACTCAGCCCACTACTGAGCAGTGTATTCCATCCTTCTATGCTCTGAGACACTGGGTCTCTCTTCCTATCACTCCCTTGTCACCCCAGCACCAGACCATGCCCAGCTCTTACTTTTCTGTCACCTGCCCTGGTGAAGTCTGAGTCAGCTACAGAGCAAGAGCTAAAAAGCCCAATCTGGAAGGGACAGACTTGAAAGTAGTAATTATGTATTTTCAATTTGAAAACTGCTTGAGTTGAGAGATTCAAAATCTATTTGGGGAATGCATAAATAATATACTGATAATTGGCACGTATTTTACATCAGCTTTCCCATTTTAAACACTCATTTAAAACAACTGGCAAAAAATGCTAACAAAATAAAATGAGACTTATTTCTTGCACACATCTTATTTGTCACATTCTTTACATGACTCTATTGTCATGATTTCAAAATAATCGAGAGCACTAATATAGCCATTGAAAAAATGGATATATTAGTTTACTAACTGGAGTATTTGGTCCATTTACATTTGATATGATTATTGGTATGTTTCTGTTTGTGTTCCATCTTGTTATCTATTCTTTATTTGTTCTATCTATCCTTTGTTCCCCATAATTCTTTTCTGTCTTCTTTTGGATCAACTAGGTAGTTTTTAGTATTGTACTGTATCTTTTTTATCGGTTTTTAAGACATATCTCTTTGTGGGTTTTTTTATGAATCTTTTTTTTCTTTAAAGAGAGAGAGAGAGAGCATGAATGGAAGAGAGAGGCAGAGATACAAAATGTTAAGCAGACTCCACACTGAGCTCGATTTCATGACCAGGGGATCATGACCTAAGCCAAAACCAAGAGTAGGATGTTCAACTGGGCCAAAATATATAAGATATATTTACATTTATTTTAAAGTCTGAGGAGGTTTATCCTCATCCACCTGAGGCTGGTCTCTACCACCTTTTAGTCTTGTGCTCCCCAAATAACAATCTGTCTAAACATCACTTTTCTCACAAGAAAAAAAATGGCAAAAATTGTATTTGAAGGATCATTGTCAGAATTAAAGATGATAAATACAGCATGTATGAATGTTTCTGACATCCAATAGGGCACACATGTTGTTAACTATATATTCATAAAGTAGATCCACCATAGATATGCATGTGTAATACTTATCTTTTAGTCATACACAAATTCACATGAAGTCACCTGTTTAACCAAAACATTGTTTTCAGGGTAAGAAATATTTTTTTATTCTTCCAGAAATGAATATTATTATTCAGAGAGGGGAATAAAACAACTCAAGGATCACAGAGAAAAGAAATGATTATGAATTAAGTTTCTTTAAAGAGATGTGAACATCCTCTTTAATGTATAAGACGTTTAAAATAATATTAAAATTTACATATTCAGAATTGAGAACAATAGGTGAGGGAAGGTAAAAAATAGGTAGGGAAAGAAAAGCTAAAGATGCCCTCAGAGATGAAAAGAGTTTCCAAAAGAAAATTAAAAATGATAATGGAAATATCTGTGTAAGAAAAGAAAGGGAATGGGAAAGATGAGGTGTAACCACACAGTAAAATAGTAGAGATTAAAAGGAATTATTAGACCCTGACAGAATTCTAAAATCTTGAAATGCGATTGTCGCATGGTGGCCTCCTCAGGATAATGGTCCTAGAAGCATTAAACTTGCCTTATTGCTCTCTGAAATTCCCAGTAAGCTCTGCCATCGTTTTTCATGGCTTTTCACATATTTTCTGAAAGATAACAGAGGATCCACCTAGTAGGAGAGTGATCCCCAAGTAAAGAATGTTCTCTAGTCTCCAATAGTAAACCAAGCAATATCATACACACAAGAATGAAATAAAGTCAAAATCCAGAATCTCATCATCCCTGATTAAATTCCAGCCTTGGAAATAGCTGAAAGAATTACCTGCCTCTAACAAGTCATTGGATATCCACTTTCCTGAGTTCAATGCTATTTCAAATATTATTTATGCCTTTTCTATAAAAAAGAATAATTTTGGATTTGGAAAGGGTAAAATGATAAGAAAAATGATGATGACAACACCGATGACAGCAACAATATCATTTATTGGATATTTACTGCACACCAACTCTGCTAGGGACATTATGCATCATGTCTTTTTAAATTATTATTTATTGTAAAATATTAAGAATTAACATTTATTGAGAGCCAAATAAGTTTGAGCATGCTGCTTTAGTTCTGTGCATTATTTCATTGATCCTTACACTTTCACATGAAAAAAGTGGAGAGGAGTCAAGTGCCTTGCTCACATTCATTTAATAGAAAGTGATTGTACTGTGCTCCAATTCAACGTTCTTCGACCATTGTCAGGATTCCATTTATTCAATCATTTCTTTTTAACTGTTTACAAGGCATTGTGTTAAAAGGATGTGGTAAGTGGCCTTCTGTAACTACCTGTAAGTAACTTTCCTTGGGTCATAGAGCCAGTAGATGACTGAGCTGAGCCCCAAACATGGGTCTGTCTGACTGCAAAACCTTGTTCTTTATCCTCACGACCAACCATATCTTCTTCTTAATGAGATAACTGAGGCTCACTGGAGTTAACTTACAGTATGCAAATTAATTAACCCATCAATCTCCTAAAACAGGCAACCACATGCATTTATATAGCAAGTATTTATCATATTTTGGGCCCTGTTGTTGGGACTCACAGCCACACACTTTACAATCCTACTGTTATTTTGTAATAGATATTTCCATTCTGTTAATAAAGAAAATGCATTTTGAGGAGGTGTCTGGCCTGAGAGACTGAACCCAAGTTCTTTGTTAGGCTTTTCCAGCACAGTTTGGCCTTCTGGATGGAGGCAATAAACAAAGTTGACCAGTAGAATGAATCAAGTCATAAACTTCAGTCTGACACTGAAAGAATGCAAAGTGGATGAAAGAATGAAGATTTCCATGTGGATTTAACACACTTCGGCCAAGGAGGGGCAAAAAAATAAAGCTTGATTCCACAGGAAGTGAAGAATGTTTGAAAGCTTTTGAATAGGAAAACAGCAATAAAATCTGTATTTCATCAAACTGGATCTGCAGCAACATATGGGAAGAGAAGCAAGAGTTAGAGTCTGGAGACATTGGGAATGACCCAGGCAAGAGGATATAAGAACATAAATTAGGGAGGGAGGGCAAGATGGCAGAGAAGTAGGGAGCTCTGTAATCTGCTCCCGCCTTCATGGATTGAACTAAGAAGGACTGAAGGGATAATACTCAGATTTGCAAGTGGGGGAAAGAAAAAACAGATGCCAGAAAGAAGACAACCTCAAAGATGCCTGAGTGAGTGATTGTAATCTGGGAAATTGGAGGATGGGCGGTTCCTGTGGTGCAGGGGGACGGAGCCCCAATCCAACACGGAGAGCGCGCTGTGCCCTGGAGAGACAAGGGGAAAAGAAAGAGAGACTGAAAATGCTCATAGAACCATCTCTAAAAAAGGAGGAAAACTCGCCCCGGGAAAGATATACACATTTCCCCATATATAACTGCTGGGCGCAGGGAGAGAAATCCGTCACATCTGGCTGGCAAATTCTTCCTTGGGTGCAGTGGCAACTGCATCCATTCCAAGCAGCACTGCGAAAGGCGGTGGCACAAAAGGTGGTGGCAGCGGCGGCGCCACCTCCAGCGCAAGCCGGGCTGGGAGGCTGGCCACCAGGGGAAGCTCATCTCATCCCTGGTGGCAGTGTTGAACTGCATGGACTAGGATTTGGAAGTGAGGAGGAGCTTGGAAAATAAAGTTTGGCTCGCCCGCTGCACAGAGAGATCGGACTCAGAAGAGCAGCTTGTAACACTTGGTTTGAGCAGAGCTTGAAGCGACGCCATTCTTCTCCCCGCAACCACCAAGGCAGGGCCTCAGAGAGCAGCCCCCGAGACGTGACCTGACGCCAAACCACGCCGATCTACACTGGAGAGTTGTCTATCTTTTTTTCCCCTTTTTTCTTTGTTTCTCCTTCTTTTCTCCTGCCATCCAGATATATTTCCCTTAGCATTTCCCTCTCCTCTTGGCTGGTTAAATGCGTTTAGATTGTCCATGGTCTTTTGCTGTCTCTGTCCCCACCTTGTTTTTATCTTTGTTTTTGTTATTTTTCTTTTTCTTCTCTCTTTTCTTCTCTTCTTTCTTTCCTTTCCTTTACTTTTCATTTCTTTACTTCCTTTCCCCTTTTGGCTTGCTTGTTTGTTTGATTTGTCTGTGTGTTTGCATGCTTTTGTTCCCTGTAGGCTAGGCTGTTTTCCTTTTCAGGGTTACTTCAAGAAACAAGCAAAAGTACACACGGTGGAGAGTTCCAAATATGACTGACCAGGGAAGTAAAATAATCAAAGGCACAACAAGAGAAACCGAGAGACACCATTAAAAGAACACTTTCTGAAATGACAGGCCCTGGACAGTCAATGAGCCTCCTTAATAGAGCAATACTAACAGGTGCACAGTGCATAACGAGCTTTTAAAACTGACAAGGGACAGAAAGCTAGCCAAAATGATGAAACAAAAGAACTCTCCTCTAAAGAAACTCCAGGAGATATCACAGCCACAGAACTGCTCAAAACAGGCTGAAACAACATAACTGAACAAGAATTTAGAATAATTGTCATAAAATTAATTTCTAGACTTGAAGAAAACATCAAAGAAGCTATGGATACACAGACTACAGACCTTCAAAATAGCTGTGTTGAGTTAAAAAAGGATATAAATGAGGTGCATAACAAAATGGAGGTGCCCACTGCACGGATTGAAGAGGGAGAGAGGAGAATAAGTGAATTAGAAGACACAGTTATAACAAAAGAGGAAGCCTAGAAAAAGAGAGAGAAACTTATACAGGAACACGAAAAGAAAATTCGAGAACTGAGTGATACAATCAAACAGAACAATATCCGCATAATAGGAATTCCTGAAGATGAAGAAAAAGAAAAATGTCCTGAAGGGGTGCTGGATCAAATTATAGCTGAAAACTTCCCGAATATGGGGAAAAAATGGACATTGAATTCCAAAAGGCGCAAAGAACCCCTTTAAGACATAACTTGAATCGACAATTGGCACGACATATCATAGTGAAACTGGCAAAATATAATGACAAAGAGAGAATTCTGAAAGCAGCTAGGGAAAAAAGGGCCCTAACATACAAAGGGAAATGTGTCAGAGTGGTTACAGACCTATCTAATGAAACTTGGTAGACCAGAAAGGAATGGCAGGAAATCTTCATTGTGATGAACAGGAGAAATATGCAGCCTAGAATCCTTTATCCAAAGAGCCTGTCATTCAAAATAGAAGGAGAGATAAAGGTGTTCCCAAATAAACAAAAATTGAGAGAATTCATCACCATCTAGCCAGCCTTACAAGAAATCCTAGAGGATTCTATGAGGAAAATGTTGCAAGGAATACAGGTATAGAGACACCACTATAAACATGAACTCTACAGAAAACACAATGAACCCAAACCTACATTTTTCAATAAAAACACTGAACGTAAATGGACTGAATGCTCCAATCAAAAGACACAGAGTAGCAGAATGGATAAAAAAATAAAATCCATCTATTTTCTGTCTACAAGAGACTCACTTGAGACCTGAAGACACCTTCAGATTGAAAGTAAGGGGATGGAGAAATACCTATCATGCAACCAGTAGTCAAAAGAAAGCCGGAGTAGCCATACTTATATCAGACAAACTGGACTTGAAAGTAAAGGCAGTAACAAAAGGTGAAGAACGACAGTATATAATAATTATACGGTCTCTCCATCAGGAAGAGCTGACAGTTATAAACATCTATGCGCCAAATTTGGGAGCACCCAAATATATGAAACAATCACAAACAGAAACAATCTTATTGATAAGAATGTGTTAATTGCAGGACACTTTATCATTCCACTTACAGCAATGGATAGATCAACCAGACAGAAAATCATTAAAGAAACAATGGATCTGAACAACACATTGGAACAGATGGAATTGATAGATAGATTTAGAACTCTGCATCCTGAAGCTAGGAAATTCACCTTCTTCTCGAGTGCTCATGGCACATTCTCCAAGATAGATCACATACTGGGGCATAAAGTAGCCCTCCATAAATACAAATGAATTCAGATTATACCATGCACACTTTCAGATCACAATGCTTTTAAACTTGAAATCAATCCCAGGAAAAAGTATGGAAACCCTCCAAAAACGTGGAGGTTAAAAACCACCCTATTAAAGAATGATTGGGCCAATCAGGCAATTAGAGAAGATTTTAAAAAATATATGGAAAAAATGAAAACGAAAATACAACAATCCAAACTCTCTGGGATGCAGCAAAGGCAGCCCTAAGAGGAAAGTATATTGCAATCCAGGCCTATTTCAACAAACTAGAAAAAGCGCAAATTGACAATCTAACAGAGCACCAAAAGGAACTAGAAGGGGAGCAGCCAGAGAACCCCAAACCCAGCAGAAGAAGAGAAATAATAAAGATCAGGGAAGAAATAAATAATATCGAATCCAAAAAAGCAGTTGAACAGATCAGTGAAACCAAGAGTTGGGTTTTTGAAAAAATAAACAAAATTGATAAGCATCTAGCCAGGCTCCTCAGAAAAAAAAGAGAGAACACCCAGACAAATTAATCCAATTTGTCTTTTCTGGTGCTCCTTTTCTTGAATTGAGTACTCTCCTAGGAAATACCTTAATATACCCTAAAATACAATTTTTTCCCAGCTCCCTAGTTTTCCTTAGGCATGGGCAGATATTTTGAAACAAATGTGAGAACTGTAGAATTGCAGTAACAACTATGCACTCAGAGAGATGTAAAATGCCTTAGAGAAACATTTTATCCATTTTACTGCATAACTTTCCCTTTCATTTTAATAAATTACAGTATATGTATAAAGCTTATTTATATCCAAATGGATAATGTTTATAACCTCCTTAAAGACAGTTCTTTTATTTCTTTGTTTCTTTTGAATAGCCCAATCACCATTTGGTAAATACACAATAATGGCAGCTGTATTTGGTTTCACATAGTTTATAAAAGTAGCAACATATTAAATACCGAAATATGTTCCCAGTGTTTCGGATTCTATGTATTTTTAAAGATAGTTTTTCCAATATGTGGTCTTGCAGCAACTGGATATCATTATGGGGGAGAAGGGAGAAATTAACCTAGATTCCTACCTCATGTCATAAACAACATTTAAGCTGAGGTAGATTATAGGCCTAAATGTGAATGCTGGTATATTCAAATTTTAAAAAGAAAATACAATTTTTAGTTGTTTATTTTTGAGAGAAGGGGAGAGAGTGCAAGTGGGGGAGGGGCAGAGAGAGAGACAGAGGATCCAAAATGGGTTCTGAGCTGACAGCAGAGAGCCTGACGCAGGGCTCGAACTGCATAAGATCATGGCCTGGGCTGAAACCAAGAGTCAAATGCTTAACCAACTGAGCCATCCAGGAGCCCCTGAAGAAAACAAATTTTTTAACTATGTTCATGACTTTGAGGTAGGCAAATATCTCTTAAATAGGACAAGAAAACACTAAGGATAAAAGAATAAATTGATAAGTTGAATTTCTTTAAAATTAAGAAGCTCTTCATCAAAAACACCATTAAAAGGTGTGAATACATTAAATGGTTGGAGATTTCTAACTTCAGGGATCCTCAGCTATGACACAAACTGCTTCACATTTACCCCATGGAATTTGGTATGGGGAAGGAAGGGGGATAGATGCAAACATGGAGCTCATGATGCCTCTTATGCTCTGAATAATAAAGTCCTTTGTCTCTGACCCAAGTATCTCCCTTCTTCTGCCATAATCTATGAAACTGTAGTAGGCCAACTTGTTAACTCACAAGTAAGGAAATATCTCAGACTGTCACAGTTATTGATAGGAAGAGCCTTGAAGCATCTCAGGAGATAAAGGTTCTGTATTTCTCAGGACAGGAACTTGCACTGGGTCCAAAATAGAAGAGAGAGTTAAAAATCCACAAACCAAGCAGAATTGGTGATCAGCTTTCTTCATTCCAATAGATCAGGCAGTTCCTGATTTTAGTGATTAAATCAGACCCAAGATTCAGTGACACAGAGATAAAAGGAACACACCAGATCATTTCCCTGACTGGCTACCAGAATTTTGTCCACAGGTTTTCAACTTCCCAAACGACAGATAAAAACAAACAAACAAACAAACAAACAAACAAACAAAAAACTTGTTAAATTAATATACCAAAGTAAAAAGACCTAGAAATAGTAACAAGCAGCACTTCCCCTAAATTCCCAGTCTTTGCCCCAATGTGAGGCCTGCAGAGAGCTTCCAATTACCCATAAGTACTTCATTTCTAAATATTAAGAGGTCAGTGAGTAAATGCTTTATTATAAAAAAATACTCCACAACCAACAGAAAGAAATAATACTAGAAGTAACAGAAGCAATGTGGAACCAGAAGAAAATTTCAAAGTAATTATAATTAATATTCTCAGAGAGAGGAGGTTATTGAGCCAACAAAATAACAGAAATATGATGTAAAAGAAGAATATTACAAGGATCAGAAAGACCTTTTGGATTTTAATTAGTAGATAGTTGGAAAGTAAATTGGGAGAAATTTCCTAAAAACTAGTGCAAAAAGAAAAAGATACACAATAAAAATGATATAAACTAATCATACTATAATTATGAGAGAAAGATAATACCATGGGAAAATATTTCATTAAAGAAATAATATGAGAAGCTTAAGAGGAAGATGGTGGTGGAACAGAAGGACCGTAGGCTTATCTCTTTCCACAAACACAGCTAAATAGCTCTCAAGTCATCCTAAATACCCCAGAAATAGACTTGAAGACTGTCAGAACAAACTCCACAACTAAAGGGAGAGAAAAAGGCCACATCAAAGAAGGTAGGAAGTTTAGATATATGGTTCCAGGGAGAAACATATTATTGGTTCTGTAGAGGTGGAGGAGCCATGGTCATGGAGAAGGGAGATAAAGAGTGGAGCACATGGGGGGAATTCACAAAGAGAACATTTTCCAAAGCCTTTGGCTTGGAAAATGAAAGGGGGTGAATTTTGTGAGTTCATGCAATCAGCAAAGCTTAAAATCTAGAGTTTTAAAGGTCAGGGACTTAGCTGGGATAGAGCATGGAAGTCACTGCCTACTCCGGGAAAGAAAACAGGCCAACAACCCGTGGGCACACAGCCTGGAAACATCAATCTGAAGAGAACCTGTGGCACACTGTGGGGGGATTATTCACTTTTCTCAGAGTGCATCTCTGAGAGGCAGCTTTCATGGAGACACTTCTCAGGGACCAAAGATGCTGGCCAGCACATTTTCCTCCCCTGTCCCTCAGTATAAACACAGAACCACCTGTGGGAAGCAGCACAGCCCAGACACCAGCTGCCTAACTTGCACACACTAAGCCCCACCCCTGTGCTCTGGTGGGATTGCCCTTCTCAGTCACACTCGCCTCAGTACAAGCATGGTAGTCCCCTCCCACAGAAGACCAGAACAAATCCCTGGAGGCACCACTTTTCCCAGCCAGAGTTCTGTGGGGCCTCAGCTACAGTGGAGGTGGTAACAGGTCTCATTTTGCAAGCAGATCACAGAACACTTAGGTAAAGCTTTCCACATTCAGGCCAGGGACTAAACATTGCCCATAGCACGCAAGGACACCCTCAGCAGACGATTGGCCCGAAGGATAAAGCAGATAAAGCACAGAAACAGAGCACATGCAACACATGTCAGAGACACTGCTTGAAGCATCAGGCCCTGGGCACTACAGGACCTCTTCTTCATAAGGTCATGACTTTCAAGAATAGGAGACAGAAGTGACACACGGAAGAAGGTAGAGACTTAACCAAAATGCCAAATGGAGGAATATATCCTGAATGAAGAACAAAATAAGGGCATGGCCAGAGACCTAAGCAAAATGAATATAAGTAACATGCCTGATGGCAATTTTAAAGCAACAGTCATAAGTATACTTGGCTTGAGAAAATAACAAAAGATATCAGTGAGACCCTTACCATAGAGATAAAAGACTTAAAAAAGAATCAATAAGAGATGAAGTGTGCAATAAACGAGATTAGAAATGCACTTGATGAAATAAACAGCAAGATGGAAGAAGCAGAGGAATGAATTAGTGATCTAGAAGACAAATAATAGAAAGTAATGAATCTGAAAAAAGAGAAAGAACTATGCAATACAAGAATATACTTAGTAAACTCAGTGACTCCATCAAAGGTAATAACATTCATATTATAGTAGCCCCAGTAGAAGAGAGAGAAAGGGGGCAGAAAATTTATTTGAAGAAATAATAGCCCATAATTTCCCTAATCTGGGGAAGGAAATAAACATCAAAATCCAGAGGCACAGAGAACCCCATCAAAATCAACAAACAGGCCAACACCAAGACATATTGTCATTAAATTTGCAAAATATAGTGATAAAGAAAAAATCTTAAAAACAGCAACACATAAGGAGTCCTTAACTTGAAGAGGAAGGGCAAGATGGCGGAGAAGTAGGGAGCTCTGTAATCTGTGCCCGCCCACATCGATTGAACTGAGAAGGGCTGAAGGGATAATACTCAGATTTGCAAGTGGGGGAAAAGAAGAAACAGACGCCAGAAAGAAGACAACCTCAAAGATGCCTGAGTGAGTGATTGTGATCTGGGAAATTGGAGGACGGGCGGGCCCCAGAGGTGTAGGGGGACAGAGCCCCAACCCAACACAGGGAGAGTGCGCTGTGCCCCGGAGAGACAAGGGGAAGAGAAAGAGAGACTGAAAACGCTCATAGAAACATCTCTAAAAAAGGAAAAACTCGCCCCGGGACGGAGAGACACATTGTCTCCCCATATATAACTCCTGGGCTCAGAGAGAGAAATCCGTCCCATCTGGCTGGCGAATTCTTCCTTGGGCACAGTGGCAGCAGCACCCATTCCAAGCGGCATTGCGAAAGACAGCCCGAGAAAGGCAGCCCAGCCTCCAGCGCAAGCCCCACGAAAGGCAGCGGCACTGCAAAAGGCAGCGGCATCGCGAAAGGCAGTGGCAGCAGCGGCGGCGGCGCTGCCTCCAGCACAAACCGGGCTGGGAGGCTAGCCACCAGTGGGAGTGCATCTCATCTCCAGTGGTAGTGTAGAACTGCATGGACTAGGATTTGGAAGTGAGGTGGAGTTTGGAAAATACAGTATGGCTCGCCCACAGCACAGGGAGATCGGACTCAGAAGAGCAGCTTGCAATGCTTGGTTCAAACAGAGCTTGAAGCTCTGCCATTCTTCTCCCCCCAACCACCAAAGTGGGGCCACGGAGAGTAGCCCCCCAGACCTGACATACCAATGCCAAACCACGCCCATCCGCAGAAGAGAGTTGCCATTTTTTCTTTTTTTATTCTTTTTTTTTTTTTGCTTCTTCTTCTTTTCTCCTGCCATCCAGATATATTCCCCTTATCTTATTCTTATCTCTCCTCTTGATTGGTTATACACATTTAGACTGTCTATAGTCTTTCACTGTCTCTGTACCCTGCCTTGTTTTTGTTTTTGTTTTTTCCTTTTTCTTCTTTCTTTTCTTCTCTTCTTTCATTTCTTTCCTTTCCTTTCCTTTCCTTTTCTTTACTTCCTTTCCCCTTTTGGCTTGCTTGTTTGTTTGATTTGTCTGTGCGTTTGCATGCTTTTGTTCCCTGTATGTATGTCTGTTTTCCTTTTCAAGGCTATTTCAAGAAACAAGCCAAAGTGCACATGGTGGAGAGTCCCAAATATCACTGACCAGGGAAGTAAAATAATCAAAGGCACAACAAGAGAAACCGAGAGAAACCATTAAAAGAACACTCTCTGAAATGACAGGCCCTGGACAGTCAATGACCTCCTTTAATAGAGCAATACTAACAGG
>CM053560.1:113284681-113419186 GCA_028646485.1 Cryptoprocta ferox
CCTGAAGGGGTGCTGGATCAAATTATAGCTGAAAACTTCCCGAATATGGGAAAAGAAATGGACATTGAAATCCAAGAGGCACAAAAACCGCCATAAGACTAACATGAATCTACCTTTGGCACGACATATCATAGTGAAACTGGCAAAATATAAAGACAAAAAGAGAATTCTGAAAGCAGCTAGGGATAAAAGGGCCCTTAATACAAAGGGAAAGCTATCAGAGTGGTTACAGACCTTTCTAACGAAACGTGGCAGGCCAGAAAGGAATGGCAGGAAATCTTCAATGTGATGAACAAGAGAAATATGCAGCCAAGAATTCTTTATCCAGCGAGCCTGTCATTCAAAATAGAAGGAGAGATAAAAGTGTTCCCAAATAAACAAAAATTGAGAGAATTCATCACCCGCAAACCAGCCCTAGAAGAAATCCTAAGAGGGACTCGATGAGGAAAATGTTGCAAACAATACAAGGTACCAGACACACCACTATAAGCATGAACACTACAGAAAACACAATGAACCCAAACCTACATTTTTTAATAATAACACTGAACGTAAATGGACTGAATGCCCGAATCAAACAACACAGGGTAGCAGAATGGATAAGAAAACAAAATCCATCCATTTGCTGTCTACAAGAGAGCTCATTTGAGACCTGAAGACACCTTCAGACTGAAAGTAAGGGGATGGAGAAATATCTATCATGCAACTGGTAGTCAAAAGAAAACTGGAGTAGCCATACTTATATGAGACAAACTGGACTTTAAAGTAAAGGCAATAACAAAAGATGAAGAAGGACATTATATAATAATTACAGGGTCTCTCCATCAGGAAGAGACAGTTATAAGAAGTTATAAGACAGTTATAAGAAGACAGTTATAAACATCTATGCGCCGAATTCGGGAGCACCAAATACATGAAACAGTTAATCATAAAGAGAAACAATCTTATTGATAAGAAAGTGTTAATTGCAGGGGACTTTAATACTCCACTTACAGCAATGGATAGGTCAACCAGACAGAAAATCACTAAAGAAACAATGGACCTGAAGGAAACATTGGAACACATGGAATTCATAGGTATATTTAGAACTCTACATCCTGAAGCTAGTGCTCGTGGCAAATTCTCCAAGAAAGATCACATACTGGGGCATAAAGCAGCCCTCCATATATATAAATAAGTTGAGATTACACCATGCACACTTTCAGATCACAATGCTATAAAACTTGAAATCTATCCCAGGAAAATGTCTGGAAAACATCCAAAAATATGTAGGTTAAAAACCACCCTACTAAAGAATGATTGGGCCAATCAGGCAATTAGAAAGAAATTAAAAAATATATAGAAACAAATGAAAACGAAAATACAACAATCCAAGCTCTCTGGGATGCAGCAAAGAAAGTCCTAAGAGGAAATTATATTGCAATCCAGGCCTATTAACAAACTAGAAAAAGCGCAAAATCAAAATCTAACAGATCACCTAAGGAAACTAGAAGGGGAGCAGCAAGAGCACCGGAAACCCAGCAGAAGAGAAATAATAAAGATCAGGGCGGAAACAAACAATATAGAATCCAAAACAAAAACAAACAAACAAAAAACAAAACAAAAAAAAAAACAACAACAGTTGAACAGATCAATGAAACCAAGAGTTGGCTTTTTGAAAAAATAAACATAATTGATAAACCTTTTTTTCAGGCTCCTCAGAAGAAAAAGAGAGATCACCCAAATAGACAAAATCATGAATGAAAGTGGATCTATTACAACCAATCCCTCAGAATACAAGCAATCATCAGAGATTACTGTGAAAAATTATATGCCAACAAACTGGCCAATATAGAAGAAATGGACAAATTCCTAAATACACATGCATTACCAAAATTCAAACAGGAAGAGATAGAAAATATGAACAGACCCATAACCAGGGAGGAAATCGAATCAGTGATCAAAAATCTCCTAATGAATTAGAGCCCAGGGCCAGATGGCTTCCCAGGGGAATTCTACCAGACATTTAAAGCAGGGTTAATACCCATTCTTCTCAAGCTTTTTCAAAAAATAAAATTAGAAGGAAAACTTCAAACTCATTCTATGATGCCAACATCACTTCGATGCCCAAACCAGAGACCCAACAAAAAAAGAGAACTACAGGCCAATATCCTTAATGAATACAGATGCAAAAATATTCAACAAGATACTAACAAATCGAATTCAACAGTATATAAAAGGAATTATCCACCATGATCAACTGGGATGCATTCCCAGGTTACAGGCCTGGTTCAATATTCGCCAATCCATCTATGTGATACACCGCGTTAACAAAAGAAAAGATAAAAATCATATGATCCTATCGATAGATGCAGAAAAAGCATTTGACAAAATACAGCATCCTTTCTAAATAACAACCCTCGAGAAAGTTGGGATAGAAGGAACTTACTTAAACATTATAAAAGCCATCTATGAAAAGCCCACAGCTAATATCATCCTCAATGGGGAAAATCTGAGAGCTTTCCCCCTGAGATCAGGAACATGACAGGGATGTGCACTCTCACCACTGTTGTTTAACATAATGCTGGAAGTCCTAGCACCAGCAATCAGACAACAAAAGGAAATAAAAGGCATCAGAAATGGCAAAGAAGAAGTCAAACTTTCACTTTTCGCAGATGACATGATACGCTACATGGAAAACCCAACTGACTCCACCAGAAGCCTGCTAGAACTGATCCAGGATTTCAGCAAGTCGCAGGGTACAAAATCAACGTACAGAAATCGGTTGCATTTTTATACACCAATAATGAAGCAACAGAACGAGAAATCAAGAAACTGATCCCATTCACAATTGCATGAAAAGCCATAAAATACCTAGGAGTAAACCTAACTAAAGACATAAAAGACCTGTACGATAAAAACTCTAGAAAGCTTATGAAAGAAATTGAAGAAGACACCAAGAAATGAGAAAGCATTCCATGCTCATGGATCGGAAGAGTAAATATTGTTAAAATGTCATTATTACCCAAAGCAATCTACACATTCATTGCAATACCAATCAAAATTGCACCAGCATTCTTCTCAAAGCTAGAACAAACTATCCTAAGATTCGTGTGGAACCACAAAAAAACCCCAAATAGCCAAAGAAATACTGAAGAAAAAAAACAAAACGGGAGGCATCACAATCCCAGACTTTAGACTGTACTACAAAGCTGTCCTCACCAAGACAGTATGGTACTGGCACAAAAACACACACATAGACCAATGGAATAGAATTGAGAGCCCAGAACTGGACATACCAATGTACGGCCAATTAATCTTTGACAAAGGAGGAAAGAGTATCCAATGGAAAAAAGACAGCCTCTTTAATAGGTGATGCTGGGAGAACTGGACAGCAACATCTAGAAGAATGCAACTAGACCACTCTCTTACACCATACACAAAAATAAACTCAAAATGGATGAAGGACCTGAACGTGAGACAGGAAACCATCAAAACCCTAGAGGAGAAAGCAGGAAACAGCCTCCTTGACCTCCTTGCAGCAATTTCCTGCTCGACACATCCCCAAAGTCAAGGGAATCAAGAACCAAAATAAACTATTGGGACCTCATTAAGATAAAAAGCTTCTGCACTGCAAAGGAAACAATAATAAAAAAAAAAACTAATAGGCAACCGACGAAATGGGAAAATATAGTTGCAAATGACATATTGGATAAAGGGCTAGTATCCAAAATCTATAAAGTACTCACCAAACTCCACACCCGAAAAACAAACAATCCACTGAAGAAATGGGCAGAAGACATCAATAGACACTTCTCCAAAGAGGACGTCCAGATTGCCAACAGGCACATGAAACGATGCTCAGTATCACTCATCATCAGGGAAATACAAATCAAAACCACACTGAGATACCACCTCACGCCAGTCAGAGTGGCTAAAGTGAACAACTCAAGAGTCTACAGATGCTGGCGAGTTTGTGGAGATACGGGCACCCTCCTACACTGTTGGTGGGAATGTAAACTGGTACAGCCCCTCTGGAAAACAGTGTGGAGATTCCTCAAAAAACTATCATTAGAACTCCCCTATGACCCATCAATGGATCTGCTGGGGATTTACCCAGGGGATACAGAAGTGCTGATGCATAGGGGCACACGTACCCCAATGTTCATAGCAGCACTTTCAACAATAGCCAAATCATAGAAAGAGCCTAAATGTCCTTCAGCTGATGAACGGATCAAGAAGATGTGGTTTATCTATACAATGGAATACTACATGGCAATAAGAAAGAATGAAATCTGTCCATTCGTAGTAAAGTGGATGGACCTTGAGGGTGTCATGCTATGTGAAATAAGTCAGGCGGAGGACAGATACCATATGTTTTCACTCATAGCTCTAACAGGAGGAACCTAACAGAGGACCATAGGGAGGGGAAGGAAGAAAAAGTTAGGGAGAGGGAGGGAGACAAAGCATGAGAGACTCTTGAATACTGAAAACAATCTGAGGGCGGAACGGGGAGGGGGAAAGCGGAAGGGAGGTGATGGTCATTGTGGAGGTCACTTGTGGGGAAGAGCACTGGGTGATATGGAAACCAACCTGTCAATAAACTATAATGTTAAAAACAAAAAGGAGTCCTTAACTTACAAGGGAAAACCCATGAAAATAGCTGGACATTTCTCAATGGAGACTTGGCAATCTAAGAGTGAGTGGCAAAATGCTGAATAGGAACATCTGCACCCAAGAGTACTAGAACCGAGAAGGCTGTTATTCAGAATAAGAGAGATAAAAAGTTTCCAAGAGAAACAAAATCTAAAGGAGTATATGACCACTTATTGAGCCCTACAAGAATTATTATAAGTAAGTCTTTGAGTGCAAAGGAGAGACCAAAAGAGAAAAAACAAGAAAGCATCGGAGAAAATCTCCAGGGAATATAACAAAACAAGTATAACAAAAAAATAAAATGGCAATAAATATATATCTATCAATAATTACTTTCAATATAAGTGGAGTAAATGCTCCAATCAAAAGATATAGGGTGTCAGAATGGATTTAGAAAACAAGATCCATTTATATGCTGCCTACTAGAAACTCACTTTTTACCTAAAGACACATGCATATTGAAAGTGAGGGGATGGAGAATCATTTTTCACCCAAATGGGCATCAAAAAAAAAAACCACACAACTGGAATAGTGATATTTATATCAGAGAATATAAACTTTAAGACAGACTGTAAGAAGAGAAAAATAAGGGCACTACATAATCACAATGGAGACAATTCAACAAAAAGAGATAACAATTGTAAATAATTATACACCCAGTATGGGAAGCACCCAAATATACAAAACAATAACAAACGTAAAGGAAATCATTGATAATTATACAATAATATCATGGGACTTTAAGACCCCACTTACATCAATGGACAGACCATTGAAACAGAAAATCAACAAGGCCACAATGGCTTTGAATGACACACTATACCAGATGGGCCTAATAAATATATTCAAAACATTCCATTCTAGGGGTGTCTTCTGGGTAGCTCAGTAGGTTAAATATCTGATTCTTGATCTTGGCTCATCTCATGATCTCATGGTTCATTAGTTTGAGCCCTGCATCGCGCTCTGTGCTGGCAGTGAAGAGACTGCTCAGGATTCTCTCTCACCTCTCTCTCTGCCTCTCTTTGTCTCATGCACACAATCCCACTATCCCTCTCCCTCTCTATGTCTCCAAATTAAAAAATAAACTTAAAAAAACACTTAAAACATTACAATCTGAAAAGCATAATGCACATTATTTTCAAGTGCACATGGAACACTCTCCAGAATAGAACACATATTAGATCACAAAAGGCATCAACAAATACAAAAAAAATATATCAAAGTCATACTATGCAACTTTTCTGACCACAACACTAAAACTATAAGTCAGCTACAGGAAAAAATCTGAAAAGAGCACAAACACATTGAGGTTAAACAACATGCTATTAAACAATGAATGGGCCAACCAGGAAATGAAAGAAGAATTAAAAAGAAAAAGTACATGGAAATAAATGAAAATGAAAACACAATGGTCCAAAACCTTTGTGATGCAGCAAAAATGGTCCAAAGAGGGAAGTTTATAGAAATACAGATCTACCTCAAGAAGCAAGAAAACTCTCAAATAAACAACTTAACTTTACAACTAAAGGAGCTGGAAAAAGAACAACAAATGAAGGGTAAAGCTGGCAGAAGGAAATTATAAAGATGAGAGCAGAAACAAAAAACAAAAACCATCAAAAAAAAAACACAATAAAAGACATTAATGAAACCAGAAGCCTCTTCTTTGAAAAAAATAATAAAGTTGATAAACCTCTAGCCAGAGTTACCAAAAAGAAAAGAGAAAAAGCCAAAATAAATAAAATCACAAATGAAAGAAGAGAAGCAACAACAAACTCCACAGAAATAAAAACAGTTCTAAGAAAGTATTATTAAAAACTATATGCCGACACATTGGACAACCTGGATGAAATGGATAAATTCCTAGAAATATATAAACTACAAAACTGAAACTGAAAAATAGAAAACTTGCACAGATGGATAACTAGCAAAGAAATAGAATTAATACTAAATAAAACTCCCAACAAATAAAAGTACAGGGCCAGGTGCCTTCACAGGCAAATTTTACCTAACATTTAGAAAAGAATTGATACCAGGTCTCAAAAGAGACTACAAATTGAATCCAACAATACATTAAAAGAATTATTCACCACAATCAAGGGGATTTACTTTGCAGGGATGGCTCAATATCCACAATTCAATCAATTTGATACATCACGTTATTAAAAGAAAGGATAAGAACCACACGGATACAGAAAAAGCATTTGGCAAAATATAGCATCGTTTCTTGATAAAAGTCTTCAAGAATGTAGGGGTAGAAAGAACATACTTCAACATCATTAAAGCCATACATGAAAGACCTACAACTAATATCATCCTATGGGGAAAAACTGGGAGCTTTCCCCCTAAGGTCAGGAACACAGTAAGGTTGCCCACTCTCACTACTGTTGTTCAACATACTACTGGAAGTCCTAGCTTCAGCATTCAGACAATAAAACGAAATAAAAGGCATACAAATTGGCCAGGTACAAGTCAAACTTCCATTCTTCACAGATGACATGATACTCTATGTGGAAAACCTGAAAGACCCCCCCCCCCTAAAAATTGCTAGAACTGATATATGAATTTAGCAACATTTTAGGATATGAAATCAATGAACAGAAATATGTTGCACTTCTATATACATAAAATACAGCAACAGAAAGAAAAAGGGTATCAATCTCATTTACAATTGCACCAAAAACCATAATATACTTAGGAATAAACCTAACCAAAGAGGTAAAAGATATGTATGCTGAAAATATGGAACACTTATGAAAGAAATTGAAGAAGACACAAAGAAATGGAAGAACATTCCATGCTCATGGGTTGGAAGAACAAATGTTAAAATGTCTATACTACCCAAAGAAATTTACACATTGAATGCAATCCCTAACAAAATGACACCATCATTCTTCACAGAGCTAGAATAAAGTTCTAAATTTTGCGCAGAATATGATACTATGTATAGAAAACCCAAAAGACTCCACTAAAAAACTGCTGGGGACTAATAAACAAATTCAGTAAAATAAAAGCATACAAAATCAATGTACAGAAATCTGTTGCATTTCTATATAGCAAAATGAAACACTACAAAGAAAAATTGAGGAATCAATACCATTTACAATTACACCAAAAAAAAAACAATAAGATAACTATGAACAAATCTAACAAAAAGGTGAAAGACCTGTACTCTAAAATTATAAAACATTGATGAAGGAAATTGAAGAGGACACAAAGAAATGAAAAGACATTCCATGCTCATGGATTGAAAGAAGAAATATTATTAAAATGTCTATACTACCCAAAGCAAATGACATATTAAATGCAGTCCCTATCAAAATATCAACAGGATTTTTTTACAGAGCTAGAACATGTTTGTTCCATGTTCCATGTTCCACAAATCCAAAAATTTGTATGGAACCACAAAAGACCACAAAAGACCCCTAACAGCCAAAACCTTGAAAAGGAAAAACAAAGTTGGAGGCATCACAATTCCAGATTTCAAGTTATATTACCAAGCTGTAGTATATAATATATAGTATGGTACTGGCCTTAGAACAGAGACAGGTAGATTAACTGAATGGAATAGAAAACCAGAAATGAACCCACAATTACATTGTCAATTAATCTTTGAAAAAGCAGGAAAGAATATCCAATGGGAAAAACACAGTCTCATCAATAAATGGTTTTGAGAAAATTGGATGGCAACATGCAAAATAATTAACCTGGACCTTTTTCTTACAGCATACACAAAAATAAATTCTAAATGGATTAAAGACCTAAATGTGAGACCTGAAACCATAAAAATCCTAGAAGATAACTCAGGCAATAATTTCTTTGACATCGGCCATAGCAACTTCTTAGTAAATACCTCTCCTGAGGCAAGGGAAACAAAAGCAAAAATAAACTATTGGGACTTCACTAAAACAAAAAGCTTCTGCACAGCAAAGGAAACAATCAACAAACTAAAAGGCAACCTATTGAATGCGGGAAGATATTTGGAAATAATATGTGTGATAAAGGGTTAGTATCCAAAATATATAAACTGATACAACTCAATACTCCCCAAAACAAATAATTCAATTAAAATAAATAAATAATTCAATTAAAAAATGGGCAGAAGATATGAATAGACATTTCTCCAAGAAGATTTGCAAATCACCAACAGACACACAAAATGACCATCTGGGAAATGCAAATCAAAACTACATGAGATAGTACCTGTCAGAATGACTGAAATCAACAACACAAAACAACAGGTACTGAAGATGTGGAGAAAGGAAAATTATCTTGCAATGTTGGTGGGAATTCAACTTGGTCAGCCACTCTGGAGAACAGTATGAAGGTTCCTCAAAAAGTTAAAAATAGAACTTCCCTATGATCCAACAATTGCACTACTAGGTATTTGGGTATTACCCAAAGAATACAAAAATACAAATTCAAAGTGATACATGCACCTTGATGTCTATAGCAGCATTATTAACAATAGTCAAATTATGGAAACAGCCCAAGTGTCCATCAACTGATGAAAGGATAAAAAATGGTATACACACACATTAAGTAATATACATTAAGTAATATCTTATTAGAATGGAATATTTTTACCATAAAAAGAAAAAAATCTTGCCATTTGCAATGACATGAATGGAGCTATAGAGCATTATGCTAAGTGAAATAAGTCAGTCAGAGAAAGATAAATACCAGATGATTTCACTCATATATGGAATTTAAGAAACAAAGCAAAGAATCATAGGGGAAAAAAGAAAGAGGTGAACCAAAAAACAGGCTCTTAACTATAAAGAACAAACCGATGGTTATCAGCGGGGAGTTCGGTAGGGGAATGGGCTACACACGTGATTGGGATTAAGGAGTGCATTTGTGATGAGCACTGGGTGTTGTATTTAAGTGTTGAATTACTATATTGTACACCTGAAACTAATATTACACTGTATGCTAACTACCTGGAATTTAAACAAAAACTAAAAAACTAAAGACATAAGTGTTTGTAAAGTTCTGTGTAGAACCAAATGAACATAGACATAAGCTTAACTCATTATAACTACAATGTGTACATTGCATTCTTCAAGTAACATCTTCTTCATTAAGATGTAAGTGTATGTAAACTTCTGTGTAGAAGCATATAGGAATCGTTGCATGCTTAATTCATTGAAACTACACTTTATATAATATGTCTTTCAAGTGATATTTTCATTCATTAACATATAAGGGTTTGTAAAGAAGTATATAGGACTAGCATTATGCTTACCTCATTGATATTACTCTGTGTATAATGCATTATTTAAGTAAAACTTTATTCATTATTATGTGTTTGCATATATATATGTAGAATCATATAGGAATAGCACATGCTTAACTCATTGAAACTATGTATAAACATCTTCTTTTGTTAAAATTTAAACATATATGTTTAGTATACAGGAATAAACAGAGGCTCAACTCATTGTAACATACTGTGTATATAGCTTCCTTCATGTAAAATCTTTATTCATTATTATATATGTATTTGTAAAGGTATGTGTAGAAGCATATTGGAATGCTGTCTTTCCACCAAAAAATAAGGGGAAAGAATGACTAAGACTGGGAAGACTTGATCTAAAGAGAGGAAGTCAACACAAAAAAAGAAAGGAAAGGGTTTCCTAGAAGGATAGTGCAAGGAAACTCCAGGTCCACAGCTAGTGGGCACCCCCTTGAGAAGATGGAGGTAGAGTAATCTGGGGAAGAAGACCAAAAGGGACTGTTGAAGCATTCTTCCTAGAAAGGATTTTATGATTCAATAAGAATTACTGATAAAACACTACAGTGCTAGGATATGACATTACTATTCTTTAAAGGAAGTAGTTGACTCCTGAACAAAAAACTTCTATTCCCCTCCCCCCAAATTAAGCAAATCACACTAGGACATTTTGCAAAGTTCAGTAAGCACATGATTATAACACTGTAAGCAGGGAGTGTACATTAAATCGTTTTGTTTTGTAATTGTTTTGGGAGAATGGGGGGTGAAGAACACAGGGAGGACAGAGAGCAGAAAACTAAATTCTACCCATATCCAGTAGGAACTAATATGTATTGTCTTACAATGAGTAATGTATACATTTTCATATAAGCATATTATTAGAAAAGTGAAGATAAATAACAGAAGGTAGAGAATGGAAAGTGAAATCAAGTCAGGCAGGGTGAAGCATAAGGCAAGTCTATTTTTTTATATTTTAGTATTATTTTTTCTTTAAGATATGAAAATTAAATTCCATTAATAAGCATTAATTTTAGAGAGAAGAAGCAGAAGAAGGAAGCTAGGGGAAAGATGGGGAAGGAGAAAATAGAGCTGGGGACAGAGAGTAGAAGAATTTTTTTTAATCCTTGGTAGGTGTATAAGTAATTTGAGAAGTTTGAAAAGAAAACTTCATATGACTTCGATACTAAAATGACCTATCTAATGAAGTAAATAATTTTGGTGGGAAAGGTGGGCAGTGTGTGTAGAGAAGGGAAGTACAAATTATAAGGACAATGTCTTTAAACCATAGAGAAATAAAATACCATTATCAAAATACATTAATATTCTGATGGTATTTATACATAAAAATTAGTAGTAAAATATTTTCATCTAATAAAGTAGGTGTTTCCATGACATAGCTTATAGGGAATAATGGAGAATTTATTTTCCTTTTATTTCCGTATCTGAAAATAATGCCATTTACTTGTTATTTTTTAATAGCTAAATAGTGGTTTATTCTAACCTCTGGAATATTATTTAAAAGGAAACACAACACAGGTCTATGGCTAGGATAAAATAATATATTACACTGAGAATCCTTGTGAAAATAAGTATGAGTAGTGTAATTCCTTTTTATTACTTCCATAATTAAACAAAATATTTAATATAAAGCCAATTTAAATAGTATTTGTAGGTATAATTTGAAAGTAAATTTTTAAAAAATCGTATTAAAGAGAACATGCAATATGGGGAAATAAAAAGCCTTTAATAAAGTGATTTCCTCATTGCCTCCCAGACACAGAATCTCTTAGGTTCAGATTAATATGTGCTCAGCATCAAATTATGCAAAATCTCTGTTATGCTGAGAGCTGTTTTCTCCTGCTATGCAGTTCCCTTCAGTGTGTAACCCATGTTTTTAAATGTATTTTCTATTCTTCCTATTTCTCTATTTTTGTGTAATTAACCCCCAAACTAACCACACCGTTTTCCATATGGACTTCTTTAACTCAGTTCTTATTCCTAACAACTATATTTCCCATCCCACCTGCATTGCAGAGGCTCCTGCCCACTTGAAAACCTCACCTGATCCAACAGAACAGGGGAAAGACCCGGGGAGCCCACCCATGAGTTTGATTTACTGCTGTATAACTAGGGGCCAGAGCATGTTTGAACAAAGCAGATGCTCAGTAAGTACTAATGAACTAATAACATAAGAACTCCACACCCTTCATTCAGGTACATAGTAAGGCTTCTGTACATTTGGGTGAATGTAGATGGAGGATGCAGGTAGTAATTAATATTCAACAAGAGGGCTCTATGCACAAGAAATTTAAGGAGCCATGATAAAAAGAAATATGATGAAACATGAAAAATTCTGACACTGCACACATAGTCTAATATATTCTGACTTGTACCTTGTGATATCTAACTATAGTAAAAATTATAATAATGAGCACATATGCACTTGATATTGGAATGTGCTTATATAAGAATTATTATTATTACAAGCAGATAATATTATTATCTCTAGTTTATAGGTAAGAAAATAGAAATGTGGTAAGACTAATAACTTACACAAGTGTCATATGGGCAGTAATGGCCAAACTAGCATTTGAGCCCAGGTCTGTCTGCCCAACTTCCAAGCTCAGGATTTATTTGAACATGGGAGTTAATATGTCAAGTGCTTTCAGAGTTCAAGTTGAAAATAAAAATATGTGAAACCCAGAGGAATTGACAGTGGGGAGCAAAGGAGCCGTGATGCACCAGAAAATTCAGGATGAGTCTAAAGGAATTTTAATACATTATTATTAACCCAATGTGTTATCAAATGAAAAACTATTGCTAGCTTTTCTTCATTTGCTGGCCCCTGTGTTTGAATCCACAAAAGTTGTATTTCATATATTCATGATTTTTATGGGGCAAACTATCACTTTAGACTAAGAAATTTCGTGCCATATGGGTGAGGTGTTTTTTTAACCTTGGATAAACCACATAATTTTGCGATCATAATTCTCAGAAAGTATTTGCAATGTCTTTCTTCTCCAATATATAAAAATTTCCATATTCTACTCCATGCATGCAGCAATTGAATTCTAGTTTTCATATTTCTGAAGTGGAACAGAACTATTGGCAAAATTATTTTTATTTTTTATAGTGCAGTGTTCCCTAACCACTAATACAAATAAGTTTGCCAATAATATATGATTCTCTTCCATTTCAGAAATATGATTTTTCCCCTCTCTTGGATTGGGGAATGTCCAGGAAGACAGACTTTGTCATCTCCTATACGTTCTGTATTTGGAAAAGAATGCCATTCTATACAAAGAAGAGGCAGGTAGGAACATGGTGGGATAAAATTACTTCTTAATTATGGCCTTCTTTAATGGACAAACTTCTTAAACCTGTGATAAAAAGGAAAACATGCCACAGCTTTTAATTTTATCTGTGAGCCATAGTTCCAAATGTATATAGTCTTACCCTTGCACAAAAATCAGTCTTCTGGTCACTAGAATGAAAGAAGGAAAACAAACCCATTTTCTTCTAAAATCCAAACTTCTCTTCATGAGAACAGACTGGGCTGAGAAAAAAAATGTATATCTTAGGGATTCCATTTCTGGGAATGTAAGAGCCATACCCATATTTCTATTGTTAGGTAAATGAAAATCCTTGGATATTATAGTAAAACAACATAAGAAGACCATGAAGAGAGAAGAAGGCAAACTCTTAGGGCATCAGAAACCAGGGAATGGTTTAGTGGTGAGTTCCTAATGGTGTCTTTTCACCTCAAACAGCCCAAACTTGCAGCTGAAGAAGCCAGCAACTCAGAAATATTGAAAACGCCACAAAAGCTTGCTAAAGGACCAATAAGAGGTCAGCGTAGAAAAAACAGAATGCTTTCTAACAATAATCACTCTATTTTCACTAAAAATGACAAATTAAATTGTGGATCCAGCCCCTGTCATGCCAACGAATATGAGTGGGGAGTCTTGAATTCCACTCTTGCCAGCCTATAATAAGATTTCCTCACGTTCAGCCAGGATGGTGTCAGAGAATGTCGAGCTGGGACTTTATTTCCATTGGACAGCAACAAGCAATTAAAATAAACATAGAATGACTAAAATTTAAACAAAAACTCATTGATGAGTCCTATAACAGAATGAAGGTGACAGAGAAAATAAGAATGAAATTTAACAAAGAACAATAAAAATTATGCAACCTGATTTAAAAAACAGAAAGAAACACACTGGAAGAGAAATCAAATTTGCGGGACTTTGACAAAATAATCTAATATTCATATCATTGGAGACCAGTAAGCAGAAGAGATGGAGAGTGGTATGAAAAATATCCAAAACAAACTGGTTAAAAACTTCTCAATTAAACATATATCTACACATTAAGAAACTCAAAAAACCAAAAGCAGAATGCGTACAAGGAAATGTAAACTAAGACACATCATAGTAAAATTTCTGAAAACTGAAGATTAAGAAAATCTTGAAATTAGTGAAAGAAAAATGATACTTTACTTAATAAAAGAAAACTTGAGTGACATAGATTACTCATCAGAAACCATGAAGGTCAGACCTAAGAGGCATACATATTTCAAGTGCTTAAAGAAAGAACTATATAGCCCTGTATTTGGCAAAAATAACCTTCAAGAAATCAGAGGTAGCCAAGACATTTTTAGGTGAAAGAAAGCTAAGAAAATTTGTTACCAGTAGATCTACTCTAAAAGAATGGGTAAAGGAATATCTGTAATCAAAGAGAATAAAAGAAAAAATTACAGGACAACAGGAGATAGGAAGAACACAGTTAACAAAAATATGAGAAAATGCAATAGACTTTTCCCTTTCCTCTTTACTTTTTGAAATAATATTTGACGGTTGATGCAAAAAATAATAATTCTCTATTATCTGATTCCAAATGTATACAGAGGAAATACTAAGACAATTTTATTACAAACTGGGGAGGGTAAAAGGATGTAAAGGAGGTATGGTGTTTATTATTTCACTTAAACTGGTAAAACTACAAAAAAAGTTAAGTATGATGAGTTATGCATATATATAATGTAAGTCCTGGAGCAACCACCGAATACATAATAAAAGCAATACACATGAACACTATGGATAAGTCAAAATGGAATTCTAAAAATGTTCAAAAGCCTACAGAAAGGCAGAAAAACAGAAAATAAACAAATGAAATAAACAAACCAAAAATGGAAAACAAAATATAAAATGGCAGACGTAAACCTTAGCATATTAATAATTACACGAAATGTACATGCTCTAAAGAAATCAATGAAAAGATAAAGATGGGCAGAGTGAATTAAAAAACATGAGCCAAGTATATATGTCACTTAATTCAACCACACAGATTAGTTGAAAAAGAATGGGGCAGATAAATCATGCAAAAGGTAATCAAAAGAAAGGAGAAATGGCTACATTAATATCTGTTAGAGTGGACTTCAGTGCAAAGAAAATTATCAGAGACAGGGTGTGACAATATATAATGATAAATGAGTTTCAATCTATAACAATTTTAAATGTGAATGCACCAAACTACAGAGCCATAAAATATATGTGAAGTAAAAGCTAATGGAACTGAAAGGAGAAATAAATAAATCCATCATGACTTCAGCATCCCTCTGTCAACAATTGCTAGAACAACTAGGCAGAAAATTAAGAAGGATATACACAAACTCAACAATATCATGAACCAACAGGGTCTAATCAACATTAATAGAGTAAGCAACCCAACATAAGAATATGCATTCTTTTTAAGTGCCTACAGAATATACAGCAAGAGAGACCATATCCTATGTGATTAACAACATCAACAACAACAACAACAACAACAACAACAACAAAACTCACCAAAGGTAAAAGAACTGGAATCATACAGAATGTGTTCTATAACCACAATAGAATCAAACTAGAAAGCAGTAACAGAAATATGACAGGAAAATCTCCAAACACTTGGAAACTAAACAATGTACATCTAAGTAATCCAGATGTCAAAGAAGTCTAAAGTGAAATAAAAAGAAACATAGAACTGAATAAAATTAAAAATGCAACATATAACAATTTGTGGAAGGCAGTTAAAACAGGTATGAGTGGAAATTTATAGAATTAAGTACATACATTAGAAAAGAGGAAAGGGTGATAAAATCAATTATCTACTCTCCCAAATTAAGAACCTTGAAAAAAGGGGGAAAAATAAACACAAAACAAGCAGAAAAAGAAGAAATAAGAAAAGTAGAAATCAACAAAAGAGAACATACACACAGACAACTACAGATAAAATAAACTAAAAGCTTTGAAAGGATGACAAAATTGACAACCTCTAGTAAGATTAAAAAAGAAATTAAAAGAGAATATAAATTACAAAAATAGAGACCATCACTAAAGGCACTGCAGACGTCAAAAATTTAATAAGGCACTATTATGAACAATTCTTCACAAATATATTGAACAAGTTAGATAAATGGATAATCTGTTCAAAAATACACAAACTACTACAAGTAACCCATTATGAAGTTGATAAACTGAATACCTCTATTATTTCTGAGAGTATTGGATTCATAATTATAAATTTTCCAAGAAATAAAACTCCAGGGCCAGATGGTTTTACAGGAGTATTCTATGAAATATTAAAAGAAATAATACCAGTTATACTCCGTGTTTTTCAGAAAATGGAAGAAGAAGGAGCACTTTTAGAAAAAATTTTTAAATGTTTAATATATTTTTGAGACAGAGAGAGACAAAGCATGGGTAAGGAAGGGGCAGAGAGAGAGGGAGACACAGAATCCAAAGAAGGCTCCAGGCTCTGAGCTGTCAACACAGAGCGTGATGTGGGGCTTGAACCCATGAACCGTGAGATGATGACCTGAGCTGACATCAGATGCTTAACTGACTGAGCCACCCAGGTGCCCTGAAGAGGGAATACTTTTAAATTCATTTTGTGAAGAGCCAATATTGCCCTGATTCCAAAATCAGACAGACAATAAAATAATAAATAAATAAATAAATAAATAAATAAATAAAATATTTAGATGTAAATCCAATAAAACATGTATAGAACTTTTATATTGAAAACAACAAAGTGTTAATGAAAGAAATCAAAGATATTATAAATAAGTAGAGAGACATTCTGCATTCCTGGATTAGAAGATTCAATATACTAAAAATGTCTTCTTTACAAATTGGTATACAGATTTAACCAGTTTCTATAAAAATCTCTATATTTTGTATACGTTGATATAATTATTCTAAAACTTTTATGTAAAATATTATTTGCTTTATTTAAAACAATTCTAAAAAAAAAAGCTGGAGGAATCACTCTACCTGGTATTATGGCCCACTTTGTAGTTACTATGACCAAGACTGTATGATATTGATAAAAGGATAGACAGATCAGAGAAACAGAATAGAGAACCTAGAACTAGCCCACATAGGTATATCCAACTTATTTTTTACGATGGTACAAATGCAACTCAATGAAAAAAATATAAAAATAACTGAATCTTCATAGCAAAAATTTAAACCTTGATTTAATCCCCAAACCTTATACAAAATTTACTCAAAAATATCATATATTTAATGTTGAATTATAAAAGGAAAAACAAATTGTAGGACAGGTAGTTTGTATTAGAAAGCACTGACAAAAATTATATCTTGAATATACAAAGAACCCTCATGACTCAACATTTTAAAAAAGTTAAATTAGAAAATGGGCAAAATGCATGAAGAGATATTTAACACTGATGAAAGAAATCAGAGATCTAAAATCATGAAAAGTCAGACTGTTTTCATTAATTAAATGACTCAACATAATATCGTGTGATTCTCCTCAAACTTATATACAATTTTAATATAATTCCTATCAAAATGTAGGCAAGAAGACACTTGACATATCACAGCAAACAGCACAGAAAAGGAACCAAAGACTGGCTGGACAAACTCCACAATTAATATAAAGAGGCTACATTGAAGAGGGCAGGGAGGGCAAGAAGTTGGTGAGAACCTAAACCCTATGGGCCACTGGAAGGAGGGAGATTTGTTTGCAGAGAGGGGCAAGAAACAGACTAGCACACATTGGAGACTACAAAGGGAAGAGAAATCCCCTCATAGCATCCATTTGGCTTTGAAAATGAGAGAGGCAGAATTATGTGATTGCTTACAACCAATAGGACTTAAAGCATGGGAACTTCAAAATCATCAGGCTCAGCTCTGAGAAAGCCCAGAGGCTTTCTGGAAGGTGAGCTGAGCCTCTGTCCTTAAATAGATAGCACAGTAAATAGCCTAAAGACAAACAGCTTGGAAGCAACAGTTTGAATGGTACCTAGGGCTTATGGGAAGAAGTGTTAGTTACTAATCTCAGAGGTCCCTGTGGGACTTCTCCAGGAACAAATGAGCTGGCAGGTACCATTTACCTCCCCCACTCTTCATCATAAACACACAGTCACCTGAAGAAACCAGTGCAGTGCTGCACTCACTATCTAACTTGCTTACACCACACCCCAACCCTCCAGCCAGACCTACCTCAGTCCCAGAACTGAGGATCCTCTCCTCCAGAAGACCTGCCTGACCCCTACGGAAGATGCACACTTTGTTAAAACTGAATCCCTATGGTCAAGACATGTAGTTAGGAATGCCTTAGCTGGCCCTGGTCTCTGCGGTGGTTGTACATCCCTATGGATGAGGACTGCCTTGCACAAATTGTAGCATCATGTCCCTGCTGAATATGTGCACTTTGTGGAGCAATCCAGCTGTTTTGATCTCTGGGGCAACTTGTCGTACAGTTGGAAGAGGACTAGAGCCACCTAGTTAAAAGTGCATATCCAACTCACTACTTTCAAGAGCAATAGACATAGCTGACTTTCTTAACATAAAGAAATAAACATAGAAAGTCAGGCAAAATGCGGAAACAGAAGAATATGTCACAAATGAAAAAATAGGACAAAACCATAGCAAGAAACCTAAGTGAAATTATTATAAGTAGCATGTATGATACAGAATTTGAAATAATGATCAAAAGATACTCACTGCACTTAAGAGTGGAAGACATCAGTGAGACCCTTAACACAGAGATAAAAAAAAAAGCAGAAATGAAGAACACAATAAATGAAATAAAAAATACACTTGATGGAATAAACAGCAGGTTGGAAGAAGGAGAGGAACTATTAATGACTGGAAGACAGAGCAATGGAAAGTAATTAGGCAGAACAAATGAGAGAAAAATAATCCTGAAAATGAGGAGAGACTTAGGTAATTCAGTGACTCTATCAAGAATAATAACATTCACACGTAGGGACTTCACATGCAGAAGAAAGAAAAGGGGGCAGAACATTTATTTGAAGAAATAATAGATGAAATTTTCCCTAATCTGGGAAGAAAACAGATATCCAAATCCAAGAGGCAAAGAGATTCCCAATAAAATCAACCAAAGGAAATCTATACCAAGACACACAGGAATCAAAATGGGGGGGGGGGGGCGGGAGGGGAAATTAGTGATAAAAGAAAATTAAATCAGCAAGAGAAAAGAAAACAGTTACATACAAGGGTAACCTCAAAGGCTATCAGCAGATTTTTCAGCAGAAACTTTGCATGCCAGAAGGGAGGGATATATTCAAAGTGCTGAAAAGGAAAAATCTACAGCCAAGAATACACTATCCATCAAGGCTATAATTCAGAATACAAGGAGTTGTAAAGACTCCCAGATTAACAAAAACTAAAGGACTTCATGACCACTAAAAAAAACCCTACAAAAATATTAATGGGGACTCTATAAATGAAAAAGAAAGATCATAAGTGAGAGTATAAAAAGTAAAAAATACAAAGCAGTGAAATTAAGTATTTATGTAAAAAATCAAAGTATTCACAAAATAAAAGGATGTAAAATATGACACCATATACCTAAAATGTATGTGGGGGAGAGGAGTAAAGAATGGGTTCAAACTTGAGCAGCCATCAACTGAATATAGACTGCCAAATGCATATATCATATACAAACCTAATGGCAACCAAAAATCAAAAACCATTAAGAGATACTCCAAGAATAAGGAGCTAGGAATCCAAATATATCACTAAAGAAATCCAGCAAACCAAGACAGGATCAAAAAGTTAGAAAAACAACTACAAAACAAGTAACGAAATGACAATAAATACATATCGACTGATAATTACTTTGATGTAAATGAACTAAATGCTCTAGTCAAAATACATAGGTTGACAGAGTGGATTAAAAAAACATGACCCATCTCTATGCTGCCTACAAGAAACTCATTTCAGACCTAACCTCACTTGCAGATTGAAAGTGAGGGTATGGAGAAACATGTATTATGCAAATAGATGTCAAAAGAAAGCCAAAGTACAAGTACTTATATCAGACTAATTAGACTTTAAAAACAAAGACACTATATAATAATAAAAAAGACAACTCAAGAAGAAGATATAATAATTGTAAATATTTATACACTCAACATGAAAGCACCCAGATACATGAAATAGTTATCAAGAAACAGAGAAACTAACCAAGAGTAACACAATACTTGTAGGGGATTTTAACATCACACTTACATTGAGAGACAAATCATCAAAACAGAAAACCAACAAGGAAGCAATGGCTTTGAATGACACACTGGATCAGATGGAGTTAACAGGTATTTTCAGAACATTCCACCCTACAACAGCAAAAGACACATTATTTTCAAATGGACATGGGAAAATTCTCAAGAATAGATAAATTATTAGGCCACAAAATAAGCCTCAACAAATACAAAAAGATCGAAATCATACCACACATTTTTTTCTGACCACAGTACTATGAAACTAGAAGTCAACCACAGGAAAAAATCTGGAAAGACCATAAATGCAGGAAGATTAAATGACATACTACTAAACAATGAATGGGTCAACCAATAAATCAAAGAAGAAATAAAAGAAAGTACAAGGAAAGAAATGACAATGAAAACACTATGGTCCAAAACCTTTGGGATGCAGCAAAAGTTGTTACCAAGAGTGAAGTTTATTGCAATACAGGCCTACATCAAGAAGCAAGAAAAATCTCAAATAACCTAACTTTATATTATGTGAAGTCTAAAGCCAGCAGAAGAAAGGAAATTATAAAGATTGGGGCAGAAATAAAATATGTGGAAAAGATAAATTAGTTCAGTGAAACCAGGAGCTGGTTCTTTGAAAAAAAAAAATAAAATTGATAAACCTTTAGACTTACCAAAAAGAAAAGACCCAAATAAATAAAATCATAAGTGAAAAATGAGAAATAACAATCAACACTACAGAAATGCAAACAAGTATAGAAGAATAATATTAAAATCTACATGAAGAAATTAAACAACCTAGAAGGAATGGATAAATTCCTAGAAACATACAACCTACCAATATTGGAGCAGGAAGAAATGGAATTTGAACAGGCTGGTTATCAGCAAGGAGATTTTATGAGTAATCAGAAAACACCTAACAAATAAAATACAGGACCAGGTGGCTTTAACAGATGAATTCCTGCAAACACTAAAGAAGAGTTAATACCTATTGTTCTCAGCTACTCCATAAAAATACAGAAGAGAAAGGAGAACTTCAAAATTCATTCTATGAAGACAGTATCACCCTGACACCAAAACCAGATAAACACAACACACATATACACAAAAAGAGAACTACAGGCCAATATCTCTGGTGGACATAGATGCAAAAATTCTCAACAAAATACTATAAACAAATCCAACAAAGCCTTAAAAAATTATTCACCAATATCAAGTGGGATTTATTCTCAGGATACAAGGGTGTTTCACTATTCACAAATCAATCAACATGATATATCACATCAATAAGAGAAGGGCTAAAAATGCAGAAAAAACATTTGACAAAGTACAATATCCATTCATGATAAAACCCTTACCAAAGTAGGTTTAGAGGGAACATACCTCAATATAATAAAGGCCATATATGAAAAACTTACAGTTAACATCAAACTCAATGGGGAAAAACCGAGCTTTTCCACTGATGTCAGGAACAAGACAAAGAGGTCCACTCTTACCACTTTTATTCAAATAGTGCTGGAAATCATACCCACAGCAATCAAAAAACAAAAATAAATAAAAGGCATCCAAATCAGTAAGGGAGAAGTAACACTTTCACTATTTGCAGATGGCATGATACTACATATAGAAAACCTAGAAGACTCCACCAAAAACTGCTAGAACTAATAAATGAGTTCAGTAAAATCACAGTATACAAAATCAATGTGTAGAAATCTGTTCTTTCTGTACTCTAATAATTAAGCAGCAGAAATAAATTAAGAAAACAATCCCATTTATGTTCGCACCTAAAATAATAAGATGCCTAGGAGTAAACAAACCTAACCAAAGAGGTGAAAAGACTTGTACTCTGAAAATTATAAAAAGCTGATGACATCTGCTGAAGACAACACAAAGAAATGGAAAGACATTTCATGCTCATGGATTGGAAGAACAATATTGTTAAAATGTCTATATTATCCAAATCAATCTATACAATCCCTATCAAATACCAAGAGACATTTTCACAGAACTAGTACAAACAATTCTAAAATTTGTATGAGCCACAGAAGATCACAGCAATTTTGAAAAAGAAAAGCAAAGCTGGTGGTATCACAATTCCAGGCTTCAAGTTATACTACAAAGCTTAATAATAGAAACAGTTTGGTACTGACACACACACACACACACACACACACACACACACACAAAATAAACACACAAATCAATGGAACAGAATAGAAAACCCAAAAATGAATCCCCAGTGATATGGTCAATTAATCTTTGACAAAGCAGGAAAGAATATCCAGTGGGAAAAAGACAGTCTCCTCAATAAATGGTGTTGGGAAAACTGGGCACTATAAGCCAAAGAATGAAATTGGACCACTTTCTTACAGAAAAATAAACTCAAAATAAACTCAAAATTATGATTAAAGACCTAAATATGAGACTTGAGATCATAAAAAAAAAACCTAGAAGACCACAAAAGCAGTAATTTTTCTGACATCAACTATAGTGAACATCTTTTTAGATATGTCTTCTGAGGGAAAGGAAACAAAAGCAAAAAGTAAACTATTGAGACTACATTGAAATAAGGTTCTGGACAACAAAGGAAAACAGTCAACAAAACTGAATGGCAACCTATGGATTGGGAGAAGACATTTGGAAATGACATAACTAATAACGGGTTAGAGTTCAAAATATGGAAATTATAAAACTCAACACCTAAAAAACAAATAATCCAACTAAAATATGGTCAGAAGACATGAATAGACATTTCTCCAAGGAGACATCCAGATGGCCAACAGGCACATGAAAAGATGCTCAACAGTACTCATTATCAGAGAAATGAAAATCACAACTACAATGAGATATTACTTCACACTTGTCAGAATGGCTAAAATGAAAGCCACAGGAAACAGCAAGTGTCAGCAAAAAGAAAGAACCCTCTTGCAATGCTGGTGGGAAGGCAAACTGGGGCAGCCACTGTGGAAAATGGTATGGATGCTCTTCAAAGCATTATACATATAACTGTCAAATGATCCAGTAATTGCACAGCAGAATATTTATCAAAAAATACAAAGACACTAATTCAGATGGATACATGCACCCCTATTTTCATATCAACATTATTTATAATAGGCAGATTATGGAAGCAGCACAAGTGTCCATCAATAGATGAATAGATAAAAAAAAAGATGGGTATTCATGTATAATGGAATATTATTTGGCCAAAAAAGAATGAAATCTGGTCATTTGCAATGACATTGATAGCACTAGACAGTATAATGGTAAGTGAAATGAGTCAAAAAAAGACAAATATATGATTTCTCTTATATGTGGAATTTAAGAAACAAATGAACAAAGGAAAGAAATGAGAAACAAATCATGAAACAAACTCTTAACTATACAGAACAAACTGATAGTTACCAGAAAGGAGGTTGGTAAGGGGATGGGTGAGATAGGTGATAGGGTTTAAGAAGTGCACTGTGATGAGCACTGGGTGATGTATGGAATTGTGGACTCACTATAATGTACACATGAAACTAACATAAGAGTATGTTAACTGTACTGGAATTAAAAAAGAAAGTAAGCAGGCTTTTGTTGTTGTTGTTATTGAGGTAGAGATTATTATAAAGTTTATATCGAGACGCGAAGGAACTAGAATAGCTAAACCAGTTTTGAAGGGGTGACTGGGTGGGTCAGCTGGTTAAGTCTCTGACTTCGGCTCAGGTCATGACCTCGCAGTTTGTGAGTTCAAACCCCATGTCGGTCTCTATGCTGACAGCTCAGAGCTTGGAGCCTGGAGCCTGCTTTGGGTTCTGTGTCTCCCTCTCTCTCTGCCCCTCCCCCACTTGCACTCTGTCTGTCTATAACTGTCTCTCTCAAAAATAAACATTTAAAAAATAAATAAAATCAATAAACCAGTTTTGAAAAAGCAGAATTAATTTGGAGGAAATAATGTACCTGATTTCAAGACTAATTTCATAACTATGTTAAACAAGATTGTGTTTTTTTTGTGGAATAACAGACACATAGATAAATAGAATAGCAGATAGAACTCTGAAACAGACCCACACAAATGCAAATATGCCCCACTCATATTTGACAAAGGTTTAAAGGGAATTCAATGGAGGGAAGTTTCCCTTTGCATTAAATGGTGTTGTAAAAATTAGATATCTATTTTTTTAAATTAACCTCAAATCAGGGTGTCTGGGTGGCTCCATTGGTTGAGCATCTAACTTTGGCCCAGATCATGATCTAGACTTCCTCAGTTTGAGTCCCACATCGGGCTCTGTGTTGACAGCTCAGAGCCTGGAACCTGCTTTGGATTCTGTGTCTCCCTCTCTCTCTGCTCCTCCCCTTCCCACGCTCTCTCTCTGTCTCTCAAAAAAGAAAATAAAACGTTAAAGAAGTTAAACAAATTAACTTCATACCGTATACAAAAAATTAATTCAAAATGCATCACCAGCTTAAAGAAAAACCATAGGAGAAAATCTGCAGGATCTAGGCCTATGAAAGAGGTCTTGTACTGTTTTTCAAAAGTATGACCCATAAAAGTATAAACTGATAAGCTGACTTCATCAAAACTAAAAACTGTTCTGTGAAAAACCTTGTTAAGAGGATGCAAAGATAAGTTGGGATAAAATATTTGCAAGAACATAATTGGCTAAGAACTAATATGGAGAATTTATAAAGAACTTTTAGAACTCAACAAAAAGCCAAAGTTAGTTTATTAGGCTAAAATCAAGTGTTGGCAGGAGTGTTTATTTTGGATGCCCCAGGTGAAAATATGTTTCCTTGCCTTTTCTAGCTTCTAGAGAGCTCCTGTATTCCTTGGGTACTGTTCTCTTTCTTCCATCTTCACAGACAGCAATGGTGGGTTGATTCATTCTCACCTCAAATCACTTACATCTTCCTCATTCTTCACATCTCTTTCTCTGACTTTCCTGTCACTCTCTCTTCCTTATAATAATCCTGTGTTTATACTGGGTCAACCTGGATAATCCAGGATAATATCCTTATGTCAAGATTCTTACCTTAATCATACCTTCAAAGTCCTTTTTCCATTTGAGATAAGATATTCAGTGGATCTGGCATTTAAGACATGTTAAGTAGGCCATTATTCTGCCCAACATATTATTAAATGATTCAGTAATAAAAGGGAGCCATCTATATGGTAACCTGGATCAATCCTCAGAGAAGTGTGCTGAGAAGAAAAAGCCAATCCCAAAGGTAGTATTCTATATGATTCTCTTTCTACAATGATCTTGAATTAACAGTTATAGAAATGGTTAGTGGTTGTCAGGGGCTAAATACAGAATGAGGGTGAGAAGAAAATACGTGTAGCTATAAAAGGACAACATGAAACATCATTGTGGTGGTGGAATTACTATGTATTTTGACCATACCACTGTCAACATTCTGAATGTAATATCATACTACTGTTTTACAAAATGTTATCATTTGGAGTAAATGAGTAAATGACACAGGGGACCTCTCTGTATTATTCTTATTACTGTGCATGAATCTACAATTGTTACAAAATAATAAGTTTGACATAAAACTTTATCTCAGGCATGTTATGAAAATCAATAATTTAGGAAATGAAAATGCTTCACAGTCTGTCTTAATAATTACCTAAGCACCCAGAAAAACCACCCTGAATTGCTCGTTCTGAGAGCTCATGGTCTATTCAGCGACTTGGAAATATACTGTCTTCACTAAAGTGCCTATTCCTTTCCAGGCATCCACTTTGTAAAGGTGCTACTAAAAATTTCATTTAGGGAATCAGAGGAGTGGGCTGTCTTGGAAAAAATTAAGCAGTCAGCTTGAGGGAATTTAGGCCCCTTGTCTGCACTTTGCAGTAACAGGATGTGGGAGCAGGTGATTCACAAAATTTATTCCTATTGAGTAAAATAGGAGTTACATGGAAAAACAGCAGGGGTCAGTAGTTATATCATTTATTTTGTGTTTTGGCTAGGATCAACTTAGTTCTTTTCTCTTTGTTTCTTTCTTCCTTTTTATTTTGTATTCTGTGACTTTGCTGAACTTGTTTATTAGTTATAATAGCTTAGGTTTTTTTTAGATTCCTTTGATTTTCTAAATATAAGGATATATCATCTGAAAATAGAGATAGTATGCTTCTTTTTTTCAATAAGATGTATTTTATTACTTTTATTATTGATAGATGCCTAATTGCTCTAGGTAGAACCTCTAATACAATGTTGAACTGAAATGGTTATAGTGGACATCTTGCTCTTGCTCCTAGGGTGGGTGTTTTCATTATTTTAATCACTAACTACAATGTTAGCTGAGGGTTTTTTATAGATTTCTCTTTATCAGGTTGAAGAAAATACCTTCTCTTACAAGTTTGTTGTAACTTGTTTCATCATGAAATAATGCTTGATTTTGTCAAATTTGTTTTCTGCATCTACTGAGATGAACATGCAATTTTTGGCCTATTCTCTGAACATTAAATGTTACACTAATTAACTTTTGCATATTGAACTATTCTTGTATTCCTAGGATAAATCCTACTTGGTCATTGGTGTATAACCAAATTTATATGTTATGAGGTTCAGTTTGTTACTATTTTGTTGGGGATCTTGGCACAGATGATAAGGAATCCGTAATTTTCATCATCTTGTGATGTCTGTCTGGTTTTGGTATCAAGATAATATTGTCCCCATAGAATGAGTTTGAAAGTAGTCCTTTTTCTTCAAGTCTTAGAAGAGTTTGTGAAATAATTGTGTTAATTCTTCTTCAAAGGTTAGGTAGAATTCACTGGTGAAGCCATCCAGGTCTACATTTTTTTTTTTTGATGGGAAGGCTTTTAATTACTAATTAAGCCAATTAAACAGATTTACTTCCTTTTAAGAAAATGTAAAATTAAGTATATCTCAGAAAATGTTACTGAGATATACTTAATATACAAAAAGTTTCACATATTTAATTATACATTTTTATGAGTTTAGATATGTGCATATATCTGTGATATCATTACCACAAACAAATTAAGAAACATATCTATCACCTCCAAAACATCTTTTGTGTCCCCTGTGTGTGTGCGTGTGTGTGTATGTGTGTGTGGTAAGAACACTTAGCGTGAGATCAACCCTCTTAAGACTTTTTTTTTTTTTTAAGAGAGAGAGGGCGTGGGAGAGTGTGAACACTGGGGAGCAGCAGAGACAGAGGGAGAGAGAGAATCCAAAGCAGGAACCACATGCTGTCTGTGGGGCTCGAAGTCAGGAACCATGAGGTCATGACCTGAGCTGAAATCAAGAGTTAGATGCTTAACCAATTGAGCCAACCAGGTGCCCCTACCCTCTTAAGTTTTTAAGTGCACAACACAACACAGCAATGTTAACTATAGACTCTGTGTTGTGTAGCAAATCTCTAAAAGGTATTCAGTTTGTATAACTGTAAGTTTTTACCCAATGAACAACTCCTCATTTCCCCCTTCTCCCCATCCTCTGGCAACCATCATTCAATTCTCTGCTTATATGAGTTTGACTATTTTATATACCTCATATAAATGGAATCATGGAGTCATAGAGTATCCTTCTGTATCTGACTTATTTCATTTAGCATAATGTCCTCTGAGGCAACTCATATCACAAACGGTAGAATTTCCTTCTTTTTTAAGACTGAATGCTATAGCAGTGTATGTATATATAATATTTTCTTTCTTTAATGTTTATTTTTAAGGAGAGAGAGAGAGTTGGGGAGGGGCAGAGAAAGAGGGGGATGGAGTATATGAAGGGGGCTCTGTGCTGACAGCAGAGAATCTGATGTGGGGCTCGAACTCATGAACTGTGAGATCATGACCTGAGCCAAAATTGGACACTTAACCTACTGAGCCACTCAGGCACCCCTACCATATTTTCTTTATCCATTCATCTACGTATGGATATTGGGATTGTTTCCAAATCTTGACTATTCTGAATAATGCTGCAATAAACATGAGGGTGAAGATATCTCTTTGAGATGCTTACTTTGATTTCTTTTGAGATGTACCCAGGATCGGGAATGCTGGATCATATGGTAGTTCCATTTTTAATTATTTGAGGAATTTCCATAGTATTCCATAGTAGTGGCACCATTTTACATTACCAGCAGTGTACACGCGTTCCTATTACTCCACATCCTTGCATGTATCTTCTGAGTTTGGTTTGGATTTTTTCATCTTAAGTGGAGTAAATCTTGAATCAGTTTTGATAATTTGTCTTTCCAGAAATTCATTTATTGTGGCTACATTATTTAATTCATTGAAATCCAACAGTTCACAGAATTCCTTTATAATCACTTTTTTTTCCTGTGAGGTCAATAATAATGTCCTCACTTTCATTTTTTAATTTAGTAATTTGCCTCTTCTCTGTTTTTTTTTTTCTTGGTTAATGTGGCTAAGGTTTTGTTAATTTTGTTGATCTTTTCAAAGAACAACATTTTGGTTCTGCCAATTCTCTATTCTTCTATACATTTTTCATCTATTTCTGACATAATCTTTATATTTCTTTCTTTCCATTTCTCTGTGGTCATTGTGCTCTTCTTTTTCTACTATCTTATGGTGGAAAGTTATCTATTTGAGGTATTTTTTCTTTTTCAAAATAGACATTTTCAGCTATCCATTTCACTCTAGCCACTGCTGGTGTAAAATCTCAAAAGATTTAAAATATTGTGTGTATGTTATTTCATACCAATATTTTCTAATTTCCACATGATTTCTTATTTGACCCATTTGTTATTTAGCCATATACTGCTTCATTTCCACACATTTGTGAGTTCCCTAAATTTCTATTATTGACTTCCTATTTCATTTAAAGAAGATGCTTTGTATAATTTCAAATATTTTAAGATTACTGAAACTTCTTTAATGCCCTAACAAGGAATTTTCTCCTGGAGAATGGAGGAGAATTGACTGTATGCACTTGAGAAGAATGTGTATTCTGCTGATGTTAAGTTCTATAGGTGTGTTTAGTTGATTTACAATATCCAAATCTTTTATTTTCTTGCTAATCCTCTGTGCAGTTATTCTATCAATTATTGAAAGTAAGGAATTAAAATATCCAAGATTTTTGTTGAATTATTTTATTTCTCCCTTCTATCCTGTAAGGCTTTCTTCATATATTTTTGGTCTTTCTTGCTTTTTTTAAATTATAATTTATTCTCAAATTGGCTTCCATACAACAACCAGTGCTCATCCCAACAAGTACCCACCTCAATGCCCATCACTCACTTTCCCCTCTTCCCCACCCCCCATCACCCTCAGTTTGTTGTCAGTATTTAGGAGTCTCTTATGGTTTGCCTCCCTCCCTTTCTGTAACTTCCCTCCCCCTTTCCTTCCCCCATGGTCTTCTGTTATGTTTCTCCAGATCCACATAGGAGTGAAAACACATGGTATCTGTCTTTCTCTGCCTGACTTATTTTACTTAGTATAATACCCTCGAGTTCCATCCACGTTGCTACAAATGGCCAGATTTCATTCTTTCTCATTGCCAAGTAGTATTCCATTGTACATATAACCACATCTTCTTGATCCATTAATCAGTTGATGGACATTTAGGCTCTTTCCATGATTTGGCTATTGTTGAAAGTGTTGCTATGAACATTTGGGTACATGTGCCCCTATGCATCAGCACTCCTGTATCCCTTGGGTAAATTTCTAGCAGTGTTTTTTCTGGGTCATAGGGGAGTTGTATTGTTAATTTTTTGAGGAACCTCCACACTGTTTTCCATAGTGGCTGTACTAGTTTGCATTCCTACCAACAGTGTAAGAGAGTGCCTGTTTCTCCACATGCTCGCCAGCATCTAGTCTCCTGATTTGTTCATTTTAGCCACTCTGACCAGCATGAGGTGCTATCTCAGTGTGGTTTTAATTTGTATTTCCCTGATGATGAGTGACGTTGAGCATCGTTTCATGTGTCTGTTGACCATCTGGATGTCTTCTTTGGAAAAGTATCTATTCATGTCTTCTGCCCAATTGTTAACTGGATTATTTGTTTTTCGGGTGTGGAGTTTAGTGAGTTCCTTACAGATCTTGGATACTAGCCCTTTATCCGATATATCATTTACAACTATCTTATCCCATTCCATCAGTTGCTTATTAGTTTTGTTGATTGTTTCCTTTGCAGTGCAGAAACATTTTAGCTCTTCCTGATGGATAGACCCTGTAATTATTATATAATGCCCTTCTTCATCTCTTGTTATAGGCTTTACTTTAAAGTCTAGCTTGTCTGATATAAGTATGGCTACTCCAGCTTTCTTTTGACTTCCAGTAGCATGATAGTTCTCCATCCCCTCACTGTCATTCTGAAGGTGTTCTCAGGTCTAAAATGAGTCTCTTATGGACAACAAATAGATGGGTCTTGTTTCTTATCCATTCTGATAACCTATGTCTTTTGATTGGAGCATTTAGTCCATTTACATTCAGGGTTATTATTGAAAAATATGGGTTTAGAGTCATTGTGTCCTCTGTAGGTTTCTGGTCTTTCTCGATAGGTCCCTGTATGCTTATAATTGTTATGTTTTCTTGGTGAATTTTATTATTATAAAATATCCTTTTCATGCCTTTAATTCTTTTTTGGAAATCTATTTCTCTGATATTAATATAGCCACTAAAGTTCTCTTTTTTTTCTGCATGAAATATCTTATTTCCATGCTTTCACTCTCAATCTACTTGTGTCTTTGAATCTAAACTGTCTCTCTTATAGATGTCATATAGATATTTGCATCATATTTAAAAAAACTCTTCTGCCAATCCCTGCCTCTTGATTGGTATATTTAAGCCATTTACATCTAATTTATTTACTAATAAGATGAGAATTTGCGTATGTCACTTTGCTATTTAATTTTTAAAATACATATTATTTCCTTCTTTCTTATTAAATTGATATTTTTATTGTACTATTTTAATTCCTTTGTTCTTTCTTTTACTACATTTTTAAACCTTATTTTGTTAGTTGTTGCCCTAGAGATTATAATTAACTCTTAATTTATAATCATGTAGCTCATGTCAATACCAACTTAATTTAAATAATATACAGAAATTATGCACCTATATAGCTCCATTCTTTCCCTATCTTTGTGCCATTATTGTTATAGTAAGTTCATCTTTTTATATTATTGTATCCATTCACACAGATGTATAATTATTGCTTTATACTGTCATCTTTCAACTTAGATAGAAAAAAATATTACAAATAAAAATACATTTATATGTACTTTTGTATTTATCTATTTAGTTATTTTTACCAGTGCCCTTTATTTGTTTATGTAGATTTCAATTATTCTTTAGTGTTTTTTCATTTAAACCTGAAAGATTCTTTAAAGTATTTCTTCAGACAGATTTGATAATGATGAATTTTCTGTTTTTGTTTATCTGGGAATGTCTGAATTTCTTCTTCATTTTGTTTTTTGGTTTGTTTTTGTTTTGTTTTGCTTGTTTTTTTTTAAATGTTTATTTATTTTTGAGAGACAGAGAGAGACAGAGTGTGCACAGGGGAGGGTCAGAGAGAAGGAGACACAGAATCAGAAGCAGGCTCCAGGCTCTGAGCTTTCAGCACCGAACCTGATGCGGGGCGGGAACTCATGAGCTGTGAGATCATGATCTGAGCAGAAGTCAGCCGCCCAACCCACTGAGCCACCCAGAAGCCCCTTTCTTCTTCATTTTGGAATAATCGCTTTGTTCAATACAGAACTTTTGTGTGAGTCTTTTTCTTTTAGCACTTTCTTATAATTTTTTCCATCTTCTTTTTTTAAAAAATTTGTAATGTTTTATTTATTTTTGAGAGAGAGAGAGAGAGACAGCGTGAGCAGGGGAGGCTAGGAGAGAGAGGGAGACACAGAATCTAAAGACAGGCTCCAGACTCTGAGCTAGCTGTCACAGAGCCGGATGCGGGGCTCGCACTCACAAACTGCGAGATCATGACCTGAGACGACGTTGGACGCTTAACCAACTGAGCCACCCAGGCGCCCCAATTTTTTCCATCCTCTACCCTCCATGGCTTCTGAGGAAAAAATGAAGTGGTAGGATTACTGAGGAGCCCTTGAACAAATTGAGTAGCTTCTCTTCTTAAAGAGCTTCTTAAACTGCCTTTAAGTTTCTTTCTCTTTAGCTTTTAAGTCAGATTAAGTTGTGTCTGATATGAATCTTTATGTTTTTCCTACCTAGAGTTCATTGAACTTCTTGAATGTGTTTATTTTTAATCTTGGATGTGTTTAATTAATAATAGATTAATTATCTTCTTCAAAGTTGGGAAATTTTTGTCCATTAATTTTTATTTTTTTAAAAATTTTTAATGTTTATTTAGTTTTGAAGGAGAGAGAGACAGAGTGTGAGAGGGGGAGGAGCAGAGAGAGGGAGACACACAATCTGAAGCAGGTTCCAGGCCTGAGCTGTCAGCACAGAGCCCGATGCAGGGCTCGATCCCATGAACCATAGGATCATGACCTGAGCCAAAGTCAGATGCTTAACCAGGCACTCCTTAACCATTAATTTTTCAAATATTCTTTCTGCCACCCCTATACTTCTGGACTCTTATTACATATAGAGTTATGTAAAGTAGTGAGTCACAAGCCTCTGAGGCTCTATTGATTTTTCCACAGTTGAAAAAATTTCTGTTCCTCAGACTGGGTTGTCTCAGTTGACCTATCCTGATGTTCATTGGTTACTTCTGTCAATTTAAATCTGCTGTTGGGTGCCTCTAGTGAACTTTTCAAATCAATTATAATACTTTTCAACTCTAGAATTTTGCTTTGATTCATTAAAAGGAAATAAACTCTTCATGCATTTTTACATTCTCCATTTGGGGCTATATCTTCATTATGTTCCTTTAATTCTTTAGACATGGTTTCCTTAGGTTCTTTGAACATATTTAAAATAGATAACTTAAAGTCCTATCTATTAGTCCAATGGCTGAGCTTCTTCCTCAGAGACAATTTCCACTGACTACTTCTTTATTTGAGTAGGGATCATTCATTCTAGTTCCTTTACACATCTCATAATTTATTCATTGGAAAGGGGATATTCAAAATAACATAATATGGTAAATATGGATATTTCCTTTTCCTCCCAGGAATTGTTGTTCCTGTTTCTTATTGCTATTTTTGTTACTGCATTCCTTGTTTTGTGTAGCCACTAACATCTCTGTTCAGTTACTTAGTGGTCCATCTTAGTGTTTGGAGAGATTTCTTTTAATGCCTAGAAGTAATAAATTCCCCAGAATTTGCCAAAGAACTCTCTATGTATGTTGAAGTACACATTCAATGCTCAGATAGACATATTATAACTTTGCCTTAGCCTTCTCTTTCTGCTTAAGCTGAGCCTAAAGGTCAGTCAGAGATGAGAGCTCAGGGTCTATTCAGGTTATTTCAGGGCATTCAGAGTACTGGGCATTCAAAAAGCCGTGCATATATGCCATATGTGTGCCTTTCTACAGTCCCAGAAATATGTTGGATCTTTCCAAAGCCCCCTTGAACATCTTAGACCTCATGTTTTCTTTTAAAGTTTTCTGGTCATTTTCATTTTCCCCAACTTTTATTGTCATCTCAGGCATATGTCACTGTGAAAAAAATATTTTCAACAGATATCTTTGGGGAAAGGGGACTTTGTACTAAGAGAACCCTGATTTAGGCCAAATAACGACAAAATAGATTCCTGGGAACTTCTAGACAGTCTGAATAATCAAAATTCTCTCAGAGTATTGCTGTAGGTGAGGTCCAAATCCATTTTTCCTCTTCCAGTGTCTGTTAGGCTATTGATTTTCACCATGATTTGCGGCTATTGGTTTTGAAGGCTACCACAGAACTGTGGAGAGGGACATGGGAATGGGGCAGGTTGGAATTCCGCAAACTCACTCTACTTACCAAGATTGAGACATTTTACTTGAATAAATGCTACATAGATTGGTACAAGCCTTTAGTTAATTTCCAGATTTCTGAAAAAGTTAATTTTGACAATTTTTATCAGTATTCACATTGTTTTCATGGAAGAGTAAATTTTTGGAGGCCCTTACTCCACCATTCCCCTTAAGACCACTTAGAGTTCTCAATATTTCACAAGCTCTGTTAATGACAAACCTCTGTGTTTTGTTTAAATGTCTTCAAAATGTAACAAAATACTGTCTTGTCTTTCTATAAAGAAAAATATTTTCCTTTTTCTAGTTCTTTCCCTAGACTATGAAAGTCTATTTATCTTCATCACACTAAAGTTTCTGGTCAATAAACTTATGAACTGATCAAAAGGGGGATACATAAAATCTCAAATCAGCTTTTAAAAAAGAATCCAATGCCAGTCGCAATTCAACTTGTCTTTTAGACAGTTATTTCAAAGCAAGTCATTCATATTTTACATTATGGTTTTGCTCATTCATCCCCAAATATTTCAGCCTTAATAGACTGTCAGTAATTTCTTAGGTCTATAGAAAAGATACACACACAGATTTCCATGTCATTATCTCAAACACTGTTGTGAAATATCATGTCACCCTGGCCCTTCCTTTTATTGATAATGTATGATTTGCCTTGCTCTTATATACTAGCATGAAAGATTCTTTAGTGAAATTCTCATTTGATAAATAAAATGCATTTCAACCTGTGAAAATAATTTACAAGTATTTGTCAGACCCATCTAATCTTTAAAGAACGATTGAACTGGAGGCTCTGATGTTGCTTCCTTTCCTAAAAAAGGCCTTCTCAGTGGCTATGAGAGGGTGAACTGAAGTGATAAACAGATAGGCATGTAGGGAAAACTGACTTATGCAGAACACTGACTATCTAGTCATGAAAATTTGATCAAGAGGGGAAAGTCATGTACAATAGAAGCATTAGAAATGTCCATGATGTGACTTTTATCTTAAAACAGAATATCTGTGCAAAATATAGTAAAGGAATAAATTATCAAAGAAAAATAGTAAAATCATATGTATTTTATAGAATGAACTCAACCATCCATAATTCCATTATGAAATTATAAATTATGAAAAGCTGATTGTAAATTAAAATTAAAAAGAAGAAAACTGATAGTTTTAAAATCCAGGCAGAAGTGTAAAAACTTTTTCACTTACTTCTTTTCTCATAAACAAAACAGAACAAGAAAAAAAAATCCAAATAGACCCTCTCTCCCTGCCCCCACCACTTGCCCTATCTCACTCTCAAAAAATAAACTAAATAATAATAATAATAAAATTAAAAAATCAAAGTGAAAAAGGAAACAGGATTATAAACTTTTAATAAAGCTAGAAATATTTAAAACCCAAATATAAGAAGACAGAAAGCAATGGGATAAACATGAGATGGTAGCAGTAAGCTGAAAAAGCAAACATAAGTTCATGAAAGAATGGATTGGTGAAAACAGGTCTTCAAAAGAGGAAACTATTCCCAATACTCCTGTTGGGTTTTTTTATCTTTATTTTTTCAATAAACTTTGTAAAACGTTATTTATTTTTGAGAGGGAGAGAGAGTGAGCGAGTGAGAGAGAGAGCACATGCATGAGCAGGGGATGGGCAGAGAGAGAGGGAGACAAGAGGCTCCGAGTTGGCTCCTCACTGCAGAGCCTGAGGTGGAGCTTAAATTCAGGAACCATGAGATCATGACCTGAGCAGAAGAGGGACGCTTAACTGACTGAGCCACCCAGGTGCCCCAATCTTATCATTATAATTGTATCCTTAATGTGCACATGTCTTATTCAGGATCAGAGGTATATTTCTTATTAAATATTTGACAGTAAATTATAAGTCTGTGCCCCCTTCCTTCCTTTTGCCCTAGTCCTTAAGCCTAGAGTGACATAACACCCAAGTCAATAATCCTATGTGTGTAGCCGGGCACCTCACAGGTGAAAGATAAGGAAACATGATTTCACTCTGCTTGTTATTAAAGGAAGCAGCAGCACCTGTCCCTTGCCTCACCTGACAGGATTTCCTTGGGAATGTAATAGGTCTGAGACCTAACTCCAGCCATTTGGTAACTTGATCACCTCAGAGATGTCTCCAAGACTCATTCATTTAAAAAAAATGTAAGTACCTAGGGTGATAGCCATCCCAGTCTTCCCAGAACCCTAGAGTTAACCTAGGATCTGGTCAGAGCTGTAACTACTTGGCATTCTTTGTGGAGATAAAAAATGTGTTATTGTCATTTCAGATCAGAGCAGTGAACTAAACACATGGCTAGAAATCTAATTATTAAGGTGTGTGAGATCTGGGGCTTAGAGGACTAGGGCTTTTTATAGAAACAATAAGAGTTACCGGAACATTTTATTTTTCCATAATCCCTAAGGCTTATTATGTCAGATGTCAGAAAATAAGCTTATATCTACTACTATTCTACCCTACAACATCACCTCCAAAACAAGACACATGAACCTACTTTTATGGATAGGCAACTACAAAGGAACAATAACAAAAAGGAGGAAAAATGCAGTGAAGGCTGATGAATATAAATCCCAAAGGAAAAATATGGGAGACCTAATAACCCTGTAGTGAAGCACTCTGGTCCACCTCCAGCCATTTACACACAAAGAAATTCTCAGCAACTCTTTAGTAACACATTCTCAAATATAAATGGCAGTAAAATATCAGGGAACCAGAACCATGAAACAGACAATAAGATAAAAAGATACATAAATAATATGAAATGTGGAAGAAAATATCAAAGTAACTATAACACCTCAGGGAGATTAAAAAAAGTGCATCCATAAAATAAAAACAAGATGCTATTGGGGCAACTGGATGGCTCAGTTAAGCATCTGGTTCTTGATTTCAGCTTAGATCATGATCTCATGGTTCGTGGGTTTGAGCCCCTCCTTGGACTCCATGCTGACAGCATGGAACCTGCTTGGGATTTTCTCACTCTCCCTCTCTCTTTGCCTCTCCCTCACTCATGCTCTCTCTCAAAATAAATAAATAAACTTTAAAAAACATGATGCTATTATAAAGGAACAATCAGAAAACAAGAAAGTAAATCTTAAAAAATATATGATAATTTATGAAAATTCAATAGAAATTTGTAAACTGAAATTGGGGAAATTTCCCAGAAGGGAAAAAAAATTGACAAAGCTAAAGGAGTAATGAAAAGAATATTAGATGATTGGCCTAATGTCCAGTTAATATCAATTCCAGAAAGAGAACCAAAAAAAGTGGTAATAAAATTATCAACTAAATACTGCAAGAAGAAATTTCAGAACAGAAGCATAAATACCCAAGATTGAAAAGTTTCCCTCAAATTCACAAGATAGTAAATTAAAAAAGATCAATTTCTAGTCATCTCATAGTAATATTTCAGAACACCAAGAATAAAGGTATTTCCCAAGCTGCCAGAGAGAAGAAAAACATCACAAAAGGATAGTTAATTAGAATGATCTAGATCTCCCTAACCAGTAAACTGAAAACCATTTGAACAATGTCTTCAGAATCCTGAGGAATAATGATTTTAACTCCACAGTGGAGCTTAACCAAAGATGAGGAAGGCCTGAGATCATAGATAAAGATGTCCAAGACCAGAGGGAAGTGATGCTCAAGGAAGATCCTAGTGGGACAGGTGTCCATCAGGGTTACACCACTCCCACACATACCAAATCTACATAAAGCACTGCAAGGCCAGGACTCTAAGAGGTGGGGGATGGGCAAATCATCGGACAAAACTGTCTGGAAAATTCTTCTGAAAGGTATTTTACAAACTGTTTGAGGATGTAGGAAGATTTTGTGATGCATTCCAAGAAAATTGAGCCTATAGTGGGGGGGGGGAGGTCAATTTTTGATTCCGAGGAAAAACAGAGTCTATGAGAATGGATATATAATTACAGTACACTAGTCCAAAAGCAAATAGAATTTACATGGTCAAAAGAGTGAAAACTCTTATTATGCGTTTATCCAATTGAGATGCAGTTACACAGGGACAGTAGAGGTTATGGACACAAGCTGTGAGTTACCCACAATTTTCAGCAACCATTATAGGAAGTCAATAGTCTGTGTCCAAAACTGAGTCAAAGAAATAGAATATGCACATTAGTCTGAACTGGAGAGATAAATATCAGGGAAAAAAAACAGCTAAAAATGTAGAAAGAGGTTGTCTAGAAAACAGGATTAGGAAGGGAAGCATAATTTTTTGTTACATTTTAAAGTATTTACAAATAACATAAGTAAGCCTAGGAATAAAAAATCAAATGAACCCAAAATAAACTTTAGAAAAGTAAAGACATTTCAAAAGTGCTATTGTACCACTCCTTTTACAGGGGCATAAGCTGCTATGTCAAATCTTTAATAAAGGACTTTGTCACATGCCCTAATAGTGCAGATCAACAAGCAGAAAGGAACAAAACAAAAACAAAAACAAAAATCTTAAACAGAAACAAAGCAACCTTTCTGACTCACCACCACCAAAATAAGACTAAGACAGCATGAAAAGTAACCTGACCACAGGTTCATTTGTCACAGAATACTGACTTTATATAGGAGAAAAACAAACGTACTCAAGTAGCAGTCACAAAGTCCTCTGGATACATATGAGCAATTCCTGTAAACTGTTTGAAAAAAGAGAAAAAGTAGGTAGTCTGAATTACAAATGGTTAGTCACAGGACTTCCCAACTGTCTTTGCCCCAGTATATTATGCATTAGTCTTGATTGTCAAGAAAGGATGTGCAAGAGTGCTTAGAATACCTAATATTAAATGGACATTGATATAGTTATTACATCAAAAAATTTCATGATTTTGCTTATATAAGTGAAAGTTTTAACAATTACAACAGCATAATGTGGTTTTTCAGCAAGATCTCCTTTTTTGGGACAGAAGAGCCATAAGAAAAAACAATAAAGCAAAAATATAGTACTGGATTATCATTTTCTACTTTGATCTTTTATCCATTTCTCCTTAGACCATTGGAAGTTTGATTGGGAGATACTTAACTGAGTGACACTTAGCTTTAATATTCCAAAATATGTGCTCACTGGGATATTTCACCCTAGGAAGGGAAATCTTTTCAGAACAGAGCCCTTGGCTTTCCTCTTCCTTCACTGCAGTGATGTCTCCTTCTCTTTTCATAATATTTCACTCCATATGTTTCTTCCTCCTGAAGTCATTTAAACATTTTGATCTTGGCATTTTCTGGAGACATTATCATCAATTACTTTGCTTCATCACAATTATCTCATGATATTTCATTAATGACCAAAACATCCTTTTCACATTCACGGCATGGCTGGAAATAAAAGGATGGAACCTGGCATTTCTTTTGCTTCAAGACATCACATGGCTGTGGATGCCACTCTCATACCCTACCATGTGCTTCCAGCTCTTCATGAGTCCCATTTTGAGGGAAGGAAAAAACTGAGGCCCTCTTCTCAGGGGAGAACACTGGACTTTCTCTCCATCTCCTTTAGCTCTAATAGAAAACAAAGTCAGTCCTGGAAATTTTGACATTATTTGCCCTGGCTCACACAGTTAGCATGCTTGAGACATCGTTTACCTGATGCATTAAAATCATCCTCCTTAAATATCTAGACCAAGTCCTGGACAGCAGAAGGCACAGGGAAGGAGCTGGGAAACAAATTAATATGGTATGCAGAATTCCCTTTGCTGCTTATGAGAACAAACTGTCTTCAAGTACATAAGAACATATACTTAGAAAAATTGTCATTATCCATCCATTTAAAGAAGCTCTACCTAGCCACATATTCTGTTACTCTCAAAGTTATTTAATGTTTTCCCTAATTAATATTGGTTGATGCTTCATTGTTTATTTACATAGGAATATACACCCACACATAAATAAACACACCTTATCTTAATCACAGTTATCTAAACTTGTGAAATTTAGCATGATAAAAAAGAAGCATCTCTGCCTATATTGCCACTGATTATTTCTCTTCACCATAGCTAAAAACACACATTTACTTATCAGTAAAAGTATTTATTTTGAGTACAAACTTTTAGAGGAAATTACTGACCTTGTTTTCCATGATGTCTGAAAGTCCCATATTATCACTCTTGGTGACAATTAGTCTCATCACACTTTGGAAAATCGACTCTAATGTGGGAAACACCATTAATGAATCCTTGGACATTTGTATCTTTTTTCTTTTCTTGTCTTTTCTTGTCTTGTATTTTCTTTTCTTTTCTTTTCTTTTCATCAATAAATGACCAGCTCTTTGAGATTTCGAAATGAAACACAGAAGCTTCAGCAATGATCACTCTTTTCAAGGAGGAGGGGTTTGAGAGGACTCTGAAACCAGGACAATTTGCGCCTGTGGTCATTTTGAGGAAGACAGTGCACAATTGTGCTGAGGTGAAAAGACAAGCCAAGCATTGATGGGAATAAGCCAAAAGTTAGGGTGGTGACTATAGGGGCTTCAGCAGATGGGATGGAGAGAAGGCATCTGGATAGACAAGCAGCATATCACACTGCAAAGCCTTCAGAAGCCAAGCAGAGGAAACTAACCTTGAATGGAGATGGTGGCAGTACTGAGCAGACAGATTGTAGTCACAGTGGTTGCCTTAGTGGCTCCCCTGGCAAAGAACTGAAAAGGGAGATGTCTTTTCAATATTATGAGAAGAGGGAGTAGCAGCAAACTGATACACTTCAAGAATAGGCTGGTGTTGTATCTTGGACAAATCTCTGCTTTGCACCTGGTACTTGCTCTTTAATTTATGTATGTTTAATTTGATGACATATATTTTGAACTCTGGTCTTTGGCCAATCATCATGGTTATAATCAAGGTTATTTCCTACATTCCCTAAGGGATGAAATGAATGAGGTTATAATAAATGTTTTTCTGATGCTTGTGGACAAACTCAAAGATGTGAAATTATCTTTTCTTTAAGTGGCAGGAGGTAAATGACAAAGTATTTAATTACAGGAAGTCCTTAATAACGAAATAATTTCCTTTGGTTCATGAGTAAGAAAATGTTGATTTTCTGCAATTAAATGTTTAAAAAGCAAGTAGTTCAAAGTAGTTCAAATGTTTAAAAAGCAAGTAGTTCAAAGAGGTCCATTCTGTGAGAATGGTATTCTGTGAGAAATTTTTAAGCTGCGGAGGTATATGGATCTTGCTGAAACATGACATCTGATAAATTCATACTGTAAGATGAATCTAGGTATTTACATTAATAAAAATCATTTATCATGCTTGTTAACAATATGATTGCATTTGCTGCTTATAACAATTTGCTATCCAACTTTGTAAGTGACAAGTTCAAATAATTCACACAAATTGCCTAATGCAAAAAACATCCATTGTCATAAGAATTAATAAAAAGCTCTCCCATAAAAGTTTTTATTTGGATGTTAGAAAGCAAAGTATATACTTGGAAGCAAAGCAGCTATCCGTTGTTGCTATGAAAGCATTTTATTAGGAGTTCATTCCAAGGTGAGAAGGCTTAGAGAAGGAGAGGACAATTCAAAGCTCTGAACTGACACACAGGCAATCTACAGGCTGTCTTATGAGCCCCTTGTGTGGTAACTACAGGAAGTCACCTCATGATTCTGCAACTGGGGGCACAACACCCTTCCAAGGGTGGGAGTTTCCACAAATAATAAACGATCAATGAGAAAAGAAGTTTGGCCATAAAGAACCTGGGAATTTATAGGCGTTTAATTCAGAATACTTGCTAAAGAAGTAAAGTAAGATTTAAAAAAAAAATCTTAATTTCTCAACAGGTAGGCAGAAAGGGCAATTAAAGCATGACCATATTCACTTTTCTGCTCTCTATCCTTTGGCAGAAGAAACCTCAACAACTGGAGTGAAACTAGAAATCAGAAGCAGAAAGGAAACTGGGAAATTCACAAAAATGTAGAAATTAAACAACACATTCTTAAACAACCAGTGGGTCAAAGAAGAAATCACAAGGAAAATTTGAAAGTATTTTGAGACTAATGTAATGAAAATAAAAATATCATATATAAAAACTTGCAGAATACTTCACAAGCTGGGCTAAGAGGGACATTTAGAGCTGTAAATGTTTACAGTAAAAAAGAAGAAACATTTTAAATAGACTTTAAGGTAAAGTAAAATGAGAACAAACTAAACCCAAAGCTAGCTGAGAAGAGGAAATGATAATTAAAGCAAAGATAAATTGAACAGACAATAGAAAAACAATAAAGGAAATCAACAAAACCAGGAATTGTTTCTTTGAAATTATCAACAAAATTGAAAAACTAAGAAAAAAAATACTCAAATAACAAATAAAAAATGAAAGGGGACTTTATAACCTGTTTTACTGAAATAAAAATGATTATTAAAAACTACTATGAAAAACTGTATACCAATAGATTGGATAATCTGAATGAACAAAAAATTACTCATAATGCAACTTATCAAGACTGAGTAATGAAGAAATAGAAAATCTGAACAAACCTATAACTACTAAAGGGATAGAATCAATAGTCTAAAACCTCCTAATAAAGAAAATCCCAGAAACTACATGGCTGAACTGGTTAAACTCTACCAAACATTTAATCAAGAATTAACACCAATCCTCTTCATTCTCTTCCAAAAAATTGAATAGAAGGGAGCACTTCCAAACATTTCTAGGAGGCTTGATACCAAAACTAGACAAAAACCTCTAAGGAAAGAAAACTACAGACTTATATCCCTTATAAATACTTATACAAAAATTCTCAATAAAATATTATTAAATAATGTTATCATTTAAGTATTATTATTAAATATTAAATATTATTGATAATTTATTATTAATAATCATTGTTAAATATGATTCAACAGGACATTAAAAGGATTACAGATCATGACCAAGTGGGATTTATTACTGGACAACAAGGATGGTTCAACATATAAAAATCAATGTAATGTGCTGCACTAACAGAATGAAGGAGAAGAAAAACATATACCCTCACAATCTTCTCAACAGATGCAGGAAAAACATTCAATACCTTTTATTGACAAAAACACTGAACAGACAAGGAACAGAAGGAAATAACCTCAACGTAATATAGGCCACATATAAAAAGTCCAAGGCTAAAATCATACTCATTAAAGAATGACTAAAAACTTATCCTTTAAGATCAGAAACAAGACAAGGATGCACATTTTACCACTTCTATTCATTGTACTACTGGTTGTCCTAGCCACAGCAATTATGAAAGAAAAAGAAATTAAGAGATAGCCAAATTTGAAAGAAAGAAGTAAAATTACCTCTTCAGAAAATAATGAAAAACCTCACATGATCTTACATGTAGAAACCTTAATGATTACACACAACACATACACAATTAAAACTATAAATGAATTCAGCAAAGCTACAGGATGTAAAATCAACACCAGAATATCGGTTGTGTTTCGATATACTAGCAAAGAATGATCCCAAAAGGAAATTAAGAAACAATTCCATTTACAATAGCTAAAAAATAATAAAATACATAAGACTAATTTTAATCAAACAGGCAACAAAAACTTGTACACTAAAAACTACAAGGGTTGCCTGGATGGCTCAGTTGGTTAAGTGCCGAATTTGACTCAGGTCATGATCTCATTGTTCATTCGTTTGAGCCCCACATCAGGCTCTAGGTGGACAGCTCAGAATCTGGAGCCTATGTCAGATTCTGTGTCTCCCTCTCACTCTGCCCTCCCCCACTCATACTCTGTCTCTGTCTCTCTCTCTCTTTGTAAAATAAAAAAAAAAAAACTTTAAAACATTTAAAAAATTAAAAACTACAAAAAGTTGTTAAAAGAAATTAAAGAAGACACTAATAAGTTGAAAGACATTCTGTGTTCACGGATTAAAGGGCAATATTAAGATGTCAACACTACCTAAAATGGCCTACAGATTGAATTCAGTCTCTGTCTGATTCACAATAATGTTTTTTGCATAAATAGAAAAAAAATCCTGAAATTTAAATGAAATTTTGAAAGACTCCAAAAAGCCAAAAAGATCTTGAGAAGAACAAATTTAGAGATCTCACACTTTCTAATTTCAAATTTTACTACAAAGAACAATAATCAAAATAGCTCAATGCTGATATAAAGACAGACATATAGACCAATGGAATAGAAAAGACAGTCCAGAAATAAACCCACACATATATAGTCAGATGAATTTATACATGTGTACCAATACTATTAAATGTGGGAAAGGATAGTCTTTTTAATGAATGTTGGGAAAACAACATTGTATATTCCAATCCAACAACTGGATAGCCACATGTGAAAAAATGAAGTTGGACGCTTACCCTACACTACATAAAAAACTCTAAATTTATTGATGGCCTAAATGTAAGAGCAAAAACTATAAAACTCTGAGAAAAAAAACGTAGGAAAAAAGCTTAATGACACTGGATTTGTCATTGATTTCCTGGATATGACATCATAGCACAGGCATTAAAAGAAAAAGCAGATAAATTGAACCACATCAAATTAAAAACGTTTGTGCAAGGATACTATCAACATAGTGAAAAAACAACCTACAGAATGAGACATAAAAAGATTTGGAAACCATATGCCTGATAAGGGGTTAATATGCAGAATATATAAAGAACTACAGCTCAACTGAAAACATAAAACAACCTGGTTTAAGAGTGGGCAAAGCACATGAGTAGCTATTTCTGAAAGAAGATATATAAAATGTCAATAAGCACATGTAAAGATGCTCATCCCTAATTATCAGAGAACTGTAAATCAAAACCACAATGATATATCACTTCACACCCAATAGAATAAATATCAAAAAGTTAACATAAAGTAACAAGTGTTTGTAAAGATGTGGATATATGTATACATATACATATACATATACATATACATATACAAAAGAATTGGAACCAGGAACTCAGACATATTTGTGCACACATATTCATATCAGCATTATTCACCATAGCTAAAAGTGGGAGCAATTCAAGTGTCCATTGACAGATGAATACGTAAACAAATGTGGCATATACACAATAGAATATTATTCAGCCTTAAGAAGGCAGGAAATTCTGACATATGCTACATGAATGAGTCTTGAAGACATTATGATAAATGAATTAAGCCAGTGACAAAAGGACACAGATTGTAGGATTCCACTTAAACGAGACACCTAGAATAGTCAAATTCATAGGGACAGGAAAATAGAACTATGGGTGCCAGCGTTTGGAAGGCACGGCAATGGGGAGTCATTGTTTAATGAGTATAGAATTTCAATTCTGGAAGATGAAGAAAATTCTTTGGATAGATGGTGGTGATGGATGGTAGCACAATTTGAATTTATTTAACCACACTGAATGGTACACTTTAAATCATTCAAATGATAAATTTTGTTATGCATGTTTTAACACAAGTAAAAAAGACCCTACAAAAAAATCAGACTCTGCGCTGACAGCATGGAACCTGCTTGGGATTCTCTTTCTCCCTCTCTCTGCCCCTCCTCTGCTCTCTCTCTCTCTCTCTCTCTCTCTCTCTGTCTCTTTCAAAACAAATAAGTTTTTAATTTTTTTAAATGTTTATTTTTGTAGAAGAGAGATACTGAGTGTGACCAGGGGAGGAGCAGAGAGAGAGGGAGACACAGAATCCAAAGCAAACTCCAGTCTCTGAGCTGTCAGCACAAAGCTCAACATAGGGCTTGAGCCATGAACTGCAAGATCATGACCTGAGCCAAAGTCGGATGCTTAATTGACTGAGACACCCAGGTAGATGCCCCTCAAAGCAAATAATTTTTAAAGTGTAATTTTACTTAAAAATGTTGGAACTTAAAAGTAGATATAAATCCCATATCTTCTAATTCTTACACAACCGTACATACAATTTTATAAACACTGTACGTAACTCAAAATCAATTAAAAATATCAAATAGACCTTGTTAAAATAATGAGATGCATGGTACTGTTTTGTAGACAGTTAATTATAGCTGCTTTGGTTTCCTCCATTGGACATGGATAGCACATGCCATTAATCTAAAGAAAGCAGATTTTATTTATTTATTTATTTACTTACTTACTTACTTATTTACTTATTTATAGTTTATTGTCAAGTTGGTTTCCATATAACACCCAGTGCTCTTCCTCACAAGTGCCTTCCTCCATGACCATCACCCCCCTTACCCTTTTCCCCTCCCCCTTCAGCCCTCAGTTTGTTTTCAGTATTGAAGAGTCTCTCGTGCTTTGTCTCCCTCTCTCTCCCTAACTCTTTTTCCCCCTTCTCCTCCCCATGGTCCTCTGTTAGGTTTCTCCTGTTAGACCTCTGAGTGAAAACATATGGTATCTGTCCTTGTCCGCCTGACTTATTTCGCTTAGCATGACACCCTTGAGGTCCATCCACTTTGTTACGAATGGCCAGATTTCATTCTTTCTCATGGCCATGTCGTATTCCATTGTATATATAAACCACATCTTCTTGATCCATTCATCCGTTGATGGACATTTAGGCTCTTTCCATGATTTGGCTATTGTTGAAAGTGTCACTATGAACATTGGGGTACATGTGCCCCTATGCATCAGCACTTCTGTATCCCTTGGTTAAATCCCCAGCAGTGCTATTGCTGAGTCATGGGGGAGTTTTATTGATAGTTTTTTGAGGAACCTCCACATTATTTTCCAGAGTGGCTGTACCAGTTTACATTCCCACCAACAGTGTAGGAGGGTGCCGGTTTCTCCACATCCTCGCCAGCATTTATAGTCTCTTGAGTTGTTCATTTTAGCCACTCTGACCAGCATGAGGTGGTATCTTAGTGTAGTTTTGATTTCTATTTCCCTGATGATGAGTGACGCTGAGCATCCTTTCATGTGTCTGTTGGCCATCTGGATGTCCTCTTTGGAGAAGTGTCTATTCATGTCTTCTGCCCATTTCTTCACTGGATTATTCGTTTTTCAGGTAAAGGGCTAGTATCCAAAATCTACAAGGAACTCACCAAACTCCACACCCAAGAAAGCAGATTTTAAGGAATGAAAGAGGACTTTCCCTCCATACATCACTAGATGTGTGTTAGTGTTATTGACTGTGGTGTCCAAGTCACATCTGTTGGTTCTCATTTCATAAACTCATATCCACACATGTGATTTTGAACTGGCCTCTACCTGACCTGCTCACAAGACACAGTATGCCCCTCCATGTTCACCACCATCCTTCATGTGCCTACCAGGTAAGGATTTCTATTCTTACTGAGATTTATGTGCTATCCAAATCTGCTAAGGCCAAAAGCAATTTTTTATTGTGATCATGTGCACTTTTACATAAAGTACACATGAAATATGAGTTAAACAAAGAAAGAAAAGTTGTGTTTCTTTGAAAACTAAGTTCAGAGGTGCCTGGGTGGCTCAGTCGGTTGGATGTCCAACTTTGGCTCAGGTCATGATCTCATGGTTTGTGGGTTCGAGCCCCGCGTTGGGCTCTGTGCTGACAGCCCAGAGCCTGGAGCCTGCTTCGGATTCTGTGTTTCCCTCTCTTTCTGCCCCTCCCCCACTCACACTCTGTCTCTCTCTCTTTCAAAATAATAAATAAAGTTTTAAAAAAGAAAACTAAGTTCATGTTGGCCACACAATGAAAAAGCATTGGGGGTCTGGCACTCTGTATATCAGTGTCTTTAAATTCTCACTCCAACTCCACCTTAAAATACAGAGGTTAGAATTCATAGAAGAAGCTGTGATTTCTGCAATAAAGGAGACACAACCTCCAGTAAGAATCTGTATTCAGGGACTGGTTCAGGATCACTTGGTTCAGGATCACTTTCCAGGAGGCAGCTAAGGTCCACACTTCAGTGGCCTTGAACATCCCAGGTGTCTCCTGCTGATGTTTCCTGGCTACCCAGGTTTCATACATCCTTCACTCTGTGGGCCCAGGCTACTGGAACAGCCTGGAACCAGCTATAGTGTTGTTTGGCAGTGCAGAGGAAAAGTAATTGCTAAAGATTATCCCACTGGCAATTAAATGTGAAAGTGGTATCAATCTTGGTCTAAACTAGTCCCCTGGCTCTACCCAACTGTATGGGTCTAGGAAATACAATCTCACCATATATCAGTAAGGTAGAGGGCAACAATATTTTATGAGAAGCACTCTAATTACATAGTGTTTGGCTTCCTTTCCTTTCTACAAGGGGAAACATACTCACCCCTCTACCACAAGGGAGACAACCCATGGGCCTTTCTATTCATGGCTTCCAGCTCAAAGCTCCAGCATTTCTGTGTAATATGCAGCAGTCTCTGTCAAGTACCAGATGCAGTTCCTCTTTATCTGGAGATTCAGAACTAAAATGACCAGTTGCCTGCCTTGTCTTCCTCTCACTGGGTAGTAACTGGTCTGTGCCAATGCTGTGAGGGGTGCCAATTCTTGGAAGGGTCCCCACCATTCTCTGACAGGATCTCCCCAGTCCATTGTTCTACACAGCCTTGGCTTTGTCCTCAGTGGCAGAAGTGAAATTCCCTTCCTTGGGCCCTTCTACAGTAGACACTGTAGACTATTCCTTCTTGGGGGCTAAGCAGGTTTCTTAGCCCTGCTTGTAGATTTTTAATGGATTATTAACGGGTTTATTGTGTTGTAAACAATCACAGAAACTTTCAGATTCATGGGTTTATGTGTCTGTGTTTGTGATTATTTTGGCAATGTGTCTCCTGAAATCAAGTAGGCTTTTTGAAGCATGATGCCACCAACAGCACATGCTCACAGCTGTTCCCACAGCTGTGCCCTGCAGCTCTTTTTGTAGACACGCTAGTTAAGTGTAGCTTGTTTCTTTGCCTCCTCCTTATGCCTTCAATCTCTTCCTTCTTGCCATCATTTCTTCTCTCAGCTGTGGGTACTTTCAGTGTGGGTGCTTTGGCTGGTCATGCTCCAGTGTGATGACTACATCTGTATTTCTTTCTTGGAGCCTTTATGCCCAGTTGGAAGGGCTTATTATGTGCCAATTTTAGTAGTGATTGCAATGGCCGCACTCTCAATTGTGTGTTTTGTAGTTGTCTATTAAAAGCCAGATTTTGTTGATCAAGATGTTTCTCCATTTTAACTTTTAGAGTTTTGAATTGATAAGTTAATTGCCTTTTTCCACCTGATAAATTCCTGAATTTATGAACTCTTTTTAGTGCCTTAAATTTCTGCTCATAAACAACCACTTGTTTCTTTTAATGCCTTGTCAAATGCAATCAATACCAAAAACATGTACCAGTGACAAACTGTTTTCTGATCTCTCCCCTAGCCATGAGGTCTGTAGTACTTGCTCTGCCTTCCAAATTGTTGCTTATCAAAACCAAATGTTACATCACGGCATAATACAGATCAAGATGTCATCAGCCCTAGTAACAGTTCCCCTATCATCTACTGTCAGCTTTGAAACAAAACCTGCATAATTTAGGTGTTTGCTATTATGTCATCCATTCCTAGTAGCAATTTCTGAATCCGTCATCATGAGTAAACTAAACTTTTGCAAAAGACAACTCCATAACTTATTTGGCCTAAAATAATAATAAACATTATTTTTCACTCACTCTGCACTGTTCATAGCAGGTTGTCAGGGTGCAGCACTGTGCCATCCTCACTGTGGACTTGCTCCAGTATGGGGGATGATTCACTATAGCATAGGGATAGAGAACTTAGAAAGGCCTCATATTAGCCATCTGATGCTCAGGTCTGGAAGTAACACTCAGCGCTTCTGTGAGAAACCCATGATCTTATCTGGTCAGGTGGCCACAGTCAACCATTGTCAGGAAGTGCAGTCTTGAGCGTGATCAGAAGGTGAAGACTGAGAAATACTGTAACAACAGTACTCACCACCACTGGCACGAAAGACCTGATGGATGGATGTACCTCAACATGTTTTTAAGATAAATGTTGAGGTGGATTCACCAAGTCAGACAGCACCTGGTCAGGAGTTCCACCTCTTCAATGTGCTGCATAATTTTGACTAAGTTACCTAGACCCACTGAGCCCATTTCCTCAAATGCAAAGTGAACAATATTTACCTATAGGATATTTGTTAAGATCCAATAGGATTATGTATGTAAAGTATTTAGTAAAGAGTGTGTAAAATGAAAAACCTCATTCTCACAATTTTCTATTCGTTGGTCTTACATTGGGCTCCTGGTTGCTGTGATAACATGAGACTCTGCTGCTCTCATTTCCTCATGGATTCGGCCTAGGAAAAGGCACATTTCACTCCACTGTAACCAGTGACAACTGTCTCTAGTTACCTTTGCTGCATCACATATGACAGTTCTTTCTGTTTACTGTATGTGTCATTTTGATACTCCTAATACATCTAATTATTATCTCCCTTCAATTGTGTTAAGGGGGATTGTGAAGTGAATCTGGATAAGTGAAATCCAGCCTTGCATTTGGTGTTTACAATGGTCCTGAACAGGCTCTGGGGCACCTACACATAATCCACATGGCCCAGCAACGTGGTGGACAGCTATCTCTCACAATGTTTTACTTCGAGAGACAATCTCCCTCTCAGAAACACAGTACTCCAGCTAACAAGGCTATTTCTTTACCTATGTTTGAATTACCTTTTACTGTGCAACAGTGGCTGCTGACTCTATCAGTGATATAGTTCAACTCTTTTTTTCCTCAAAAAAAAGTTTTTCAAGAGCCCTTTGGCATAGCTTCAGATCGAATCTCTTTAAGATCAGAAAGGTAATATAGTTAAATAATGATGTTTTGGAAATGCAGCTGGCTTCTATCATTAAAATACAATGTCTGATGAACATTTGGGGAAAAACAAGCCCATACTGACTAGTAAGCAAGCATTAAGAATCATATTGGAAGGAACTGAGTTTTTTAGAAAGAAGCAGCTATAATTAGAGTGAAAATGTAATTATAAAGCATCAAACAGGTAATCTCAGTAACACTGCTGAAAGAGAAAAAGAAGAGATAGAGCAAGCTTTCAAAATATATTCTTTCAGGTTTGCGATGATTTTCTAAGTGTGGAGAGAACCTCCAGCAGGACAGATCCAAAGAAAGGAGATTAGTCAGTGCACCCATAGCTTTTTCCACAAGAGAGTTTTCTGTGCCTCTCTTCACTCTTCTCCTCCCCTACTAGACCTGCTACTCAAAATAAGGTATATCAGGTCAATATGGTGGAGAAGCAGGGGGACCTGAAATTCCCTTGTCCCTCAAACACAGCAGTATTGAAGCCAGAGGACTTGGAATTTCAACAGTCCGGGCTGCAGAATGACAGAGACGCCTCCAGGGGCCCATGGGGACAACTTAGCGGGCCATAGGTGCATGATTGTGAACTGGGAGAGGTAAAACGGGTGTCATAGGCAGGGAGGGGAGGGATACCCTTCTGTGGAGAGACAAAAGGAAGAGAAAGAGAGTCTGTGGAACTGTAGGATTGTATTTGGACGAGAAAAACCATGGACCGGGGAATTGAAAACAAAACAAAACAAAAAAACAGAGAAAGATCCAATTTCTAACTGGGGCTTTCCCTGGACTGGGGCCAGTGGCCCTGTTCATGGGTTTTGGGAGGAGGGGAGCTAGCCCCAGTCTTGGTAACTAGCTCAGAGGTGTACTTGACAGTCTGAGAAAGCAAGTGCCTCCCTTGAGTGCTGTGGGAAGGCAAAGAGCCATTCCAAGGACAAAAGACCTTGCTTGCACCCATTAGCCAGAGGACCTTTGCCGGCTGGGTGGAATGGCTCCAGCCAGGAACCAGGATGTATGTCATAAGATCTTTTAAGACATCAGGGTTTGAATCCCAGTCAAACCCAGCAAGAGACCGTGGAGCGGGACAAAGTGCCTTGCTCACACGTACATATCACTGGAGGAGCCAGATGTTCTTTGTTGGCTGGGTGAAGTGGCACATCCATGGAATAAGGGCATGCAAAGCAGGATCATTTAAGAATGAAGATTTGAATCCTTTATCCAGCAAAACTGTCCGTCATTCAGAATAGAAAAAGAGATAGTGTCTTTCCCACACAAACAAAAACTGAAAGAGTTCATGATCACTAACTAGCCCTGCAAGAGAGTGTAAGGGAGACTGTGAGTGAAATGCTGAAAAGACTACAAAGACCAGAGACAGCACCACAAACCTGAAACCTACAGATAATACAATGACACTAAATCCATATCTTTCAAAAGTAACTCTGAGTGTAAATGGACTAAATGCCTAAATGCTTCAATCAAAAGACATAGGATATTAGAATGGATAAAAAAAAAAAACCAATATCCATCTATATGCTGTCTGTAAGAGACTCATTTTAGACCTGAGGACACCTTCAGATTGAAAGTGAGGGGATGGAGAATCATTTATCATGCTACCAGAAGCCAAAAGAAAGCTGGAGTAGTGATACTTATATCAAACTAGATTTTAAACTAAAAGCTATAACAAGAGATGAGGAAGGGAATATATCATAATTACTGGGTCTATCCATCAAGAAGAACTAATATTATAAATGTTTATGCCCCCAATTTGAAAGCACCCAAACATATAAAATAATTAATCACAAACATAAGCAATCTTATTGATAAGAATACGGTAATTGCAGGGCACAATAATATTCCACTTACAGCAATGGACAGATCATCTAGGCAGAAATTCAAAAAAGAAGCAATGGCCCTGAATGATACACTGGACCAGATGGACCTGGCAGATATATTCAGAACTTTTCATCCAAAAACAGCAGAGTACACATTCTTCTTGAGTGCACATGGAACATTCTCCAAGATAGATCACATACTGGGTCACAAAACAGACCTCAATAAAGGTAATTTTCCTGTGTCACTATATAACAAGTGAGTTTTTACTGTGTAGATGGCATCCCAGATATCATATTATGGCACTGGGGCTAACTCACCACTGTGTCATTCCTTAAGTCCGAAAGTCCCAAAATGATTTGCCTCCTTATTTCCGTGTTTCAGCCTTTCTACTCTTAATTGTGTTAATCCTGGGGTTTTCTGTCCTAAAATGAAGGTCCTGAGAGGAATGGGGCCACTCCATCTTGAGTGGAACTAGAAGACTTTCTGATATTTTTAAACCTTTGGTCTGGTACACTGTTTTTATCTTTTTGGTCATTTATTTTTGTCATTTTCCATATGGAAATTTGCCATATCTGAGTTTTATAAGAATTACTATTTTCTTTAATAGTAGAAACTCTGCTTGTCCTATCAGACTTGGGAGGCTTTCAGGCCTAAATCTTGAAAAAAGGATTGGGAAAGGCTCAAATCACATAGAAAACAATCTTAATTATAACTATGTAAAATGTCTCATTTAAAAGCTAATAAAGTACTTCCTTTTCCTGATGTCCAAGTCAGGTTGGTTAAAAAAGCAGGAGAGGGACATATGAGCATATTTTGTGAGTTAGTCCCTGTGAGATTAGCATTCAGTATTTTTTGAAAAACAGATATTTCCCTTATTGTGTTCTCAGACCATATTTACAAAAATTCAAAATAATAAAATTCAAAATACTCCAAATATTTAGGCTTAACTCTATCTGTGTGTTACCCAGGACTTCATTGGTACTGTTTCTTTTTATGCTATTGTAAATGGTATTGCTTTCTCTCTTTTTCAGATGATTTGTTGTTACGGCTACTGCATTTCTAAAAATTTATCCTACAGAAATAATTAGACAAGTATACAAAGGTGTTTGCACAGTTGCTCATTGCTGCATTATATTTAATTGTGATTAACTGGAAGAACTTGAATTGGAAACAACAGAGAGAGATTGGTTAATGACATGCTGGTGTACCTATGCAGTAAAATACCATGCCATCATTAAAAAAGACAGTGTTTACCTATGTGTACTTACATGGTAAGATACTCATAATGTATTCACTGAAAAAATAATCATAGGAAAGGTCTGGAATGCCTATTATGTTAGCGGGTATCATGCAAAGGGTGTAGATGAATGCTAGTGAGCATTGCTAGTAGAGGCCTGGCTTCATGAGGAGAAGGTCCTCAAACAGGACCCTCACAATCTCTTGGCATGCTATGGAGATGCATGTCTGGGCCAAGGTGCAGCCTGGGGACTGTGCTCTAGCAGAGGGACTTCACCCTCTGCTTCTCCCTCTCTTACTTCAATTAAAAAAATATATTGAGATATAACCAAAATATAACATTGTATTGGTTTTAGGTATATAATGTAATGATCTTATATATATATATATATATATATATATATATATATATATATATATATAATGAAGGGATTACCACAACAAGATTAGTCAACATCCATCAGTTCACATAGTTACATTTTTTCTTGCCATAAATCTTTTAAGATCTATTTTCTTAGCAACTTTCAAATATACAGTGTAGTGTTGTTCCTGTTGTCACTATGCTGTACATTACACCCCCAAGACTTATTTATCCTATAATCATAAGTTTGTACCTTTTGACCCCCTTCACCCATTTCACCCACCTCCCCCAGCCCCCACCTCATTCCACATCTGACAACTACCAATCTGTTCTCTGAATCTATCAGTTGGTTTTATTTTGTGTTCTTTTAATTTTTTAAAAAAATGTTTATTTATTTTTGAGACAGAGAGACACCGAGTGTAAGCAGGGGAGGAGCAGAGAGAGACACACACACACAGAATCTGAAGCAGGCTCCAGGCTCTGAGCTGTTAGCACAGAGCCCAATACAGGGCTCGAACCCATGAACTGCTTGAACCCATGATCATGAGTTGAACAGAAGTCAGATGCTTAACTGATGGAGCCACCCAGGGGCCCCTTGTTGTTTTAGATTCTCCACATAAATGGGATCACATAGTTTAGGTTTTGTTTTGTTTTAATTCCACCCACAATCTCTTTTTGTAACATCTTTCATAAAAAAGAAAAATATAATTAAGAAGGAATGAATTTTTAGCTAATAATGATAAGAGGCTTGGAATATAATCATTGTATCTTTTATCCTGGATATCTTTATTTTCTAGGGGAAAGTTTCTCAAAATCTTGACACTATTCACATTTTGACCAGATAATTCTATATTTTGGGGGTCGGGGAACACATTCCTGTGCATTGTAGGATATTTAACATCATGTTGGCCTCCACCCAATCAGTGTCAGTAGCACAACCCATACACAATGCACCAACAAAAATGGTTTCAGACATTGCCAAATGTGTTCTGGCAGAGGCAGCAAAATTGCCCTGGCCATGTATCACTGCCCTAGAATGATCAGACAACTTAAAGAATATTATAATTAAAGCTAGAGCACTGAAAGAAGGAAAGAAAGGTTTGGGTGGGGAAGAATGGAGGTAGGGAGGGAAGGAGGAATGGAGGGAAAGGAAGGTAAAAATAACTAGATAAACTTTCCTATGCCTCTGGAAAAATTATGAATGAGGTGAGTTGTGTCAGTGCGTAAGATGTCTTTTCTTCCTAGCCATTCCTACCCTTGGGACTACACCTTAGGTAAATAGCCCCTCTTCCAAAGCCCCATGTACCCAAGGCTCCCACTAGTTCACACCTCTTCCTCAAACCGCTTTGTCTCATTCACCCCAAGCCTTCTTATGCAGCTTCTCCTGTCATTCACAGTTTATGTGCCAGAGAGTGGGCCAGAATTTCAAAGTACCTTTCCATCAGACTCAGAACTTAGTAGAAGGAACTGATGTAAATAACACATATCAGAATGTAATTCACAAATGTTTTAATATAGAGGTGGACTTAGTACAAAGATAGAAAAACAAAAACAAGACCAAAATGGAGGTGGACAGTATTTAATCCTTGCCCTTTATCTGACCCAGATCAAATTTATTGTTTATTTGGAAAGTGGTTTTAGATTTGAAAAATAAAGTTAGAAAGAGAAATTAGTATCTCATAGTTATTTGTCCTTCTCAGAAAACATACAAAGAAAATGTATGCACAGAGCTCTTGAAAATTCTAAGGTAAATGCTGATTCTAATTTTATGCTTTGTCTAGGGTTGTCTATTTTTGACTAAAGATTCTTGTCTTAACACAGTTATGTTTGCAGACCTGAAGCTCTACCTTAAAAGTCCAAAGAATCAGGAACCATGAGCATGAACAAAGGTGAGTAATCAATCCATCATCTCTGCTGAAAGATCCAATTTTTCCTGATGCCCAAAATACAACAGAGGCACATTTCGTTTGCCAGATATTTGTGTGCACCTTTTAGCCACTCATTTAGTTAGTGCCAGACAAGATATTTCAGAAGGCCAGAGACTTTCTCTCACCAACCTCAGGATCTGTGGCAACACGAAGCCCAGGGCCTCTATACAATTGTTTTGCTCAGTAAATATTTGTTAAATTGAATGACAAGCATGTGATTAAAAAAAAAACATGAAAATTAGAAACCTGCTTTGTTTGATGGCATCCAGTGTGAATCTGTGAAAGAACAATTTGTCATGATTTAGTGTGAGCTGATTGACTATATTTTGTTGGGAACTGTATGTGATGAATTGGAGCATTTCTGAATACAAGAATCCACAGCCTGCCAGGCTGACCATATGGTGGCTGTTTATCAAATGTGCTAATCCAGGTCAAGCTGAACTGCTGGAAATTGAAGAGCTGTCATGAGCACATAGGAAGGGAAGGTGGGCCCCAGTAAATTCTGCAGCTAGGGGAACTCAGCCTCAGAATGCAAGAAAGACATGGGCATCCATGTCTGAAGACTGGGTTGGTGTGAAGAGGAAGGCATAAGAGCAGAGAGAGCCAGGGAAAAGCATGTCCTTTCTGACTATGGTTAAGGGAGTGCAGCTTTTGTGCCAAAAAGCAGAGGTGTGAGCAGATGAAGGTGTCCAGCAGGATCTCTCCTCAGGGCTAGTTCTGGAGGTATTTCTCTGAGGAGGCTTAATGCTCAAACACTTGCTCCATGGAACACAGCATCCAGAGGGAAAAACCTAAACTCAATGAGAGAATGGGGAACAGACGACACTTGCCTCTTCCCCCGCCATGCTTTAGTATCATTCTGTGCAAGCAAGTGGTTAGTATAAACTTGATTATGAGAGGATGCCTGGGTGGCTCAGTCAGTGAAGTGTCTGACTCTTGATTTCAGCTCAGGTTATGATCTCATGCTTCGTGAGATCAAGCCCCACTTCAAGCTCTGTGCTGACAGCCACAGGGCCTGCTTGGGAGTCTCTCATCCCCTCGGTCTCTGCTCCTCCCCCTTAAAAATAAATAAGTAAACATTTAAAAATAAATAAAAAAATTGGTTATGAGATGTCTGGAGATGTTTCACAAATTATAATGAAAGATAACTACATGTGATTCCAGAAGTATTTCACCGTCAAACACCACCACACTCCAGCACATTACTAAATATCTAATGTAAGAGAGACCTAGCCAGAAGAAATCATTTTAAAGGAAAAAAATTATATTTCTCACACCTGTAGCAGAAGTGTGCAGATGAGAAAGAAGCTAAATGACTACTGAGACTGAGCTTCTAGATGTGATTTTGGGGTGGATCTTGATTCCTAGAACTCTCCTTTGTCACACAGAAGATTATACATACATGAACATACATGTATATACATATGTGTATCTTATATATATCATACACACACACATTCTTAAGGCTCAATTTGTTAAGTTCTATAAAAATCAATGCACATTAGCTAAAACAAGCATATTAATGCCTTCATTCAACACAGTTGCTGACAGCCAGCTACAGAGGCCTGAGCAGGACACTGTTGATATGAAGGTGACAGGACAGGCTAAGTCCTGCTCCTTATGGAATATTTAAACTGCCATTTCAGGGTTTGGGTTTTTTTCTTTGGAAAATAGGAGACACCAATGTAGCAGGCAACCCAGTATGGTATTGTTTATTTGCAGAAATCCCTGCCTCTCAGAGTGGAGAATGAATTAAGGTCTTAAGGTCCAAAGACCTTGACTCATGACTGTAAGGAACTATGGTACAGAAGAAGTTAGTTACCCAGGTACATACAATGTATTCTGTGTAAAAAGCATATGGGCGTGTATATGTTTTTATAATATGAGTATTTGGAAAACTATATACTAAAATGTAAATGGTGATATTTAAGATTTTTTTCTTCTCTGTGTTTTTTTATATTTCCCAATTATAACAGTAAATGTCTATTACTTTTGTGATCAGGGAAAAATTCTTCATGGTAGATTTTTAAAAATCACTTTTTGAGTATAGACATAGGGGACAGAAATATTCTTGGGATTTATTCTATCGAGATAAGAAGGTACCTGACACTCTCTGTTCACTGCAGTATTGTCATCTACCTTTATGTTCTGGATCCCTAGAACCTAGGCATCCTATCCCTCAGGCCAGAGGCTTTTCCTAGAACCCAGGAAGGGCAATCTCTTATGGCCAAAACTTAGTCATCTGTTTTCCTTGGTTGAGATTGGGAGACACTACTTTCTGGATCAAGCAAGTTATAAATATCAGGGCAGGCAATTTTTCAAAAAGGTAGTCTAATACTGTGAAAAACTTTAGGGTCTGACAGTCCTTATTTGCAATCCTGTGTCTCCCCTTAAATGTGTTGGGCAATGCTCTCAGGCTCTCTGAGCCCTGGTATCCAAATAACAAGGAAATATGGTAACACTTGCAGCCTCTGAATAATCAACATTAAAGTCCTAACTATGATATGGGAAGAATACGTGCCTGAGTTATTGGCTCAGAGCGCAGGGCTGAGCACATGGAAGCACCCAGCTCAGTAAAGGTCTGTTTCTTATACTGAGTATATATTTGCAACAACTAATGCTAATTATGAATGTGTACTTTGTGCCAAGCACTTTGCTATGTGATCTGCATACATAAAACCAATTTTAGTTGTAGGAGGCTCTAGGAGGAATGTATTATTATTATCATATTCATTTTTTAAATGAGGAGGCATGGAGTTGACAAAGTTATACATTTTCTCATGATCCCATGGAATTGACCTGGGAACCGATTATCTCACCAAACTTTGAGTCACTTTGTTTTACCACCCTCTGTATGAAGACATTAAGACATTATTAATGCATGAATTAACACACTGAAGTGACCTCAACATTTAAAAAGTGTTATAGTGTCAATACCATATGGAGCTTCTCAAGGGCTCTTTAGGTCATTCTCTGACTATAATATGGAAAATTAGGTTTTTATTTTGAGTGCCCAAGCATTGTTGCCAAATTTTCCAGCCTGGTATCTTTCTGAAATTAAAATAATAATAATAATAAAATTCTAAAAGCCTTTCTTTTCACAAAAATATCCTGGGTATCAGTACATGTAATTATTTTGTACATCCAATAGAAGAGCCAGCAGTAAAGATGAAGAGAAAGCACACAGAACTGGACCCTGTGCATACTGAAAAGCAGAATGCCTGAGTCCACCACGCTTAACATGTGTTTACCAACAATAACAATGAAGTAATAACAGCTAATGCTCACATAGTACTTTATGTATGTTCTTAGTGCTTCATCCATATTTTCATTACTCTTTCTATGATTATTATTTATAATAATTATTATTTTTAATATTTATTTATTTTGGAGAGAGAGAGTGAGTGCAAGTGAGAGAGGGGCAGAGAGAGAGGGAGACACAGAATCCGAAGCAGGCTCCAGGCTCTGAGCTGTCAGCACAGAGCCTGACATGGGTCTCGAACTCATGGATTGTGGGATCATGACCTGAGCTGAAGTCGGACTCTTAACCGCCTGAGCCACCCAGGCGCCACTATAATAATAATTATTATTGTTATTATTGTTATCACTCTTGTACAGATGGAGAAACTGAGATGCAGAGCATGTAACTGGCCTGCTCTAAGTCACAGAGTAGTAAATGGCAGAGCCCCCATTTGGCCTGAGTCAGCCTGGATTAGCCTGTCCCACCTTATCTCTGCTCTTCTACTTCTGACTCACCTATCCAGTCACAAAATCCTATGGTTTGTTCCCTTTTAAATTGTATAGTCCTTTATTCTCCTGCTTCATGCTCCAGGTGACAGAGCCTTCATCTCAACCACTGATGTTCTGGGTTACCTATCCCTCCTGAGGAGATAGCTTCATTCATATCAACCAGTACAGGTCTAGAGGAATGAATAGTGGTAGGATTTCAAAGACTGGGGAAAGATGCAAGGAAAACATATTAGGAAAGGAGGTACCTTCTCAGTTCCATTTAAACTACACCACATAGGAGTCTGAAAAATTCAGCAACCAGATAAGACTTAGTGAAAACTCAGTAAGAAGGACCATCTAGATGAAGACCATCTAGATGAAGTCACTGTGTGATGCAGCAGAGGAACATTCTCCTTAAGGAAGAGATGTGCTGCCTGCAGGGCTTTTGTGAATTCTATCCCCTAATCTGTAAAACAAAAAACAAAAAACAAACAAACAAAAAAACTCCCTCCCCCCAATAGTCAATAAACCCCTGGACTTAGCAATATTGGTCTTAGTAATATTTTTTGGATCTGTCTCATCAGGCAAGGTCAACAAAATAAAAATTAAACAACTGGGGATACATCAAACTAAAAATTTTTATACAATGAAGGAAACTATCAACAAAGTGAATAGGCAACCTACCTAATGGGAGAAGATATTTCCAAATAATATATCTGATAAGGAGTTAATATATAAAATATATAGAACTTATACAACTCAACACCAAACAAACAAATAATCCAATTAAAAAATAGGCAGAGGAGGCGTTTCTCCAAAGACGATATACAGGTGGCCAACAGGCACATGAAAAGTGCTCAGCATCACTCAGCTGAGGAAAATGAGATCCTCAAATTCAAGAATTCTGGACTGACAGGTCAGGAAGTATAGGGACTTGAATTTGACTCAGGTATCTATCAGCTGCCCCCTTGGACCTCACTGCACAGCACCCACCTTTCATCTCAACAAGGTTTCTATACCCAGACTTACATAAAAGTGTCTGTTCTGCACCACTGAACTGCAGTGAGGTCAAGGATATGTGTGACCAGCTCAGACTGTATCACCATGAAGACTCCGGGCAGGAGAGGCTTCCTAGATCATCAAAACCTTCTCTCCCTGTAGTTAAAACAACCCCCCAAGAACAGAAGCTGGCTGAGTGTGATGTGCTACTAGAGAACCAGAAGATGTACTGCTGTGTTAAGCCAGGTACTCATGGGTATATTTTAAGTGCCAGCTAGTTTTCTTTTGCCAGTGGGACCTTTCTGGGAACAGACATTGTGGCTTTTTATAGGGAGAGATATGTTCCTGCCTCCACTTGTCCTGGATACCTGGATATCATACAGACATAATATGGAGACAAGACCATTACCTAGCAGGGCTTTGAGAACCCAGCACAGACATCCCAGAGCAGGTCAAGAGTTCCAATACTGCAAAGTGGAGATTGGTACAAAGATTACATTTTAACCATGTCAAAAATAAATAAGCAAATTCAGACAAACCTGAATATTTTTTGCATGCTTTACTTAGGAATTAGCAATTTAAATAAACTGTCCATTGTAAACGATTTTTGGGGTGCTTCGGTGGCTCAGTCAGTTAAGTGTCTGACTCTTGATTTCGGTTCAGGTCATGATCCCACAGTTCGTGGGTTCATGGGATAGAGCCTTGCTTCAGGCTCTGTACTGACAGTGTGGAGCCTGCTTGGGGTTCTCTCCCTCTCCCTCTGCCCCTTTCCCACTCTCTCTCTCTCTCTCTCTCAGATAAATAAACATTTGAGAAAATTTGTCTAACAAACCTAAACATATATATTAAAAAGTTGTTAATACAGTAGCATAGTTGTTTTGTGTGGGTCTCCACCTATGATACTGATGCTATCAGCCACAAATGCCTGGGGCACTCACCTGGTCCACACCCATACACATTTCTCTGAGTGGAGTCAATGTTGTGGCTGGACAAGCCCTTGTGGTTTTCATTATGATTGCAAGACGCAACTCAGCAAAAACAATGAGGGAACTTTGAAAAAACAGTGTTTATTACTCACAAGTTCTGGGGAGTACATAGCACACCTGGAGCCACATAGTGTAGCCTCAGGGAGATAAAGAGGAGGGAAGAGGGAAGAAAGGAGGGAGAGAGGAAGAAAGAGAGAGAGGAGCTAAGACCTGGGGTTCTGCTTTTATTAGAGTTGATGGTGGGATATTCAAGGTTTCCTGGGTTCATTCCTTATTGGTGAATTTAAAGAGTGAGAATTAGGGTGTAGGAAGGGAAAAGCAGTCATTTAAGTGGTCAGTTGCCTAGGTTACCCAGCATTTTCTAAAAGGGTAACTTCATGGATGGGTCAGCCTGGTTCCTTACGTATTTGTATAGCTAGTAACTGTCACACAGCTGGTGAGATGTTTATTTGAGATGGATGTCATTGAAATGGATGCTTTGGCAATCAAAAGCTTAATGTTAGGCACTTAAACTACAATAGTTTTTGTTAAATTACCTTTCAAAGTTAAACTTCATTACACTTTTAACATCCTTTCGTTGTATAAGACTTTCTAATTTGCAACATGCTTTCATGCATATTATTCCTTGGATTTTCAGTAAATCCTGGTAAGGTAGGCAGAGTACTAATTACTGCCCTCATTTTTGGAGGAACAAGCTGGGCCTTAAACTCAGGAGTTTCAGTGATGTATGACTTCTAGTCCTTATTCTGTCACTCCATGGTCTACACCGACTCAGTGGCAATTCCGCCTACATGCCTCCCCTAAAAGGAGCAAGTTACTTAAAGGAAGTGAATCCTTTTACCCCCTACAGGTGGCTCCCTTCTCGCCTCCTTCCCTAAGGGAACAATTTATAAAGTGTCTCTTGAAGTGGTGACAGATATGTACATGTCCACAAGCATTCACTTATCTCATTCTCCACTCCCATGTTTCTTTTTTTAATGTTTATTTATTTACTATTAAAGAGGGAGAGGGGAAGGGACAGAGAAAGAGAGAGAGAGAGAATCATAGGCAGGCTCAACACTGAGCCTGGAATTCAACACTGGGGTTAATTTCACAACCATGAGATCATGATCTGAGTTGGATGCTTAACCTACTTAGCCAGGTGACCCCTATCTTCTTTATGGAAGAAAAAAATGTCAAAATTCCAAAATGTTCAGTTTTTCAAAATTATATATAATGTTAAATCTCACCAATACCATATTGAATATTTAAACTTTTCTTTAATGGGTAGATCTCTCAATAGGCACTTGGGCTGCTGCTTCCATAACTTGGCTAATTTAAATAATGTTGCAATAAACATAAGGGTACACATATCTTTTCTGATTAGTGTTTTCATTTTCTTTCAGTACATTACCCAAGGAAGAATTACTGGATCATAAGATACTTCTATTTCTAAATTTTTGAGGAAACTCCATACTGTTTTTCACAATGGTTACCCCAATTTACATTCCTACCAACAGTGCACAAGAGATTTTTTTCTCCATATCCTCACCAGCACTTGTTATTTCTTGTCTTTTTGATATTAGCCATTCTGACTGGTGTGAGGTAACATCTCTTTAATAGTTATGATTTGCATTTCCCTGATGATGAGTGATGTTGAGTACTTTTCATGTGCCTGTTGGCCACCTGTATGTCTTCTTTGGAAAAATGCCTATTCAGGTCCTCCGCCCTGAATAATAAATAATAAATAATAAATTGGATTATTTAGGTTTTTTGGTGTTGAGTTGTATAAGTTCTTTATACATTTTGTATATTACCCCCTTATCAGATATATCATTTGCATCAATAATGGATAAAGATGTGAGATTTTATATGTGTGTGTATGTGTATACATGTGTGTACATATATATACACACATGTGTCTATATATATGCATCCATACGCACACACACACACACACATACATACACACATTATGGAATATTAGCCACAAAAAAAAGAATGAGATCTTGCCACTTGTGACAACATGGATGGACTAGAGGGCATTATGCTAAGTGAAATAAGCCCAACAAAAACAAATACCATATGATTTCACTTATATGTGGAATCTAAAAGACAAAACATAGAAAACAACAACAACAAAACCAGACTCTTAAATACTGAGAGAACAAACTGCTGGTTGCCTGAGGAGAGAGAGGTGGGGAGATGGATGATATAGATAAAGGGAATTAAAGTACAAATTTCTAGTTATAAAATAAATAAGTCATGGAGATGAAAAGTACAGCATAGGGAACATAGTCATAATATTATATGGTGAAAGATGGCAACTATACTTATCATATAAACATTGAATAATATATAAAATTGTTGAATCAATATGTCATACACTTGAAACTAATACAACATATATTAATTATACTTCAATAAAAATAATTTTAAATAAATAACAAAAAGAAAACAAAAAAGAAAGTAGATCTCATGCTAAGTATTCTTACCAAAAGAAAATTAAATTAAAAATAAAAGGAGGATGAACAAATTGGAAGAAGAACAAGTTGTTAGCTAGCCATTTTTGATATCTATTTGGAGTTAGTTTTAAGTTCTCCTAAGAAATTTTTACATTGATGGTTAATATAAAGTACATGAGTCACTATCTTCCATCTAAAAAGCATGATATGGTGAAATAATATTAATTTTAATTTTAGAATTAAGAGAGGAAAGTAAACTGTAAAGTTTACACATCATAAAAAGATCTTTCTATGTTAAAATAATATACAAGGCATAAAATAAGCCAAAGAATCTTGATTATATTTTAAGAGACTGTTTTAAAATTTTAAAATTAACTGGAACTTGCTGCTACCCTCCTTTAATACACACATAAATATACCTCGTTCAGTGTCCCTCTATCATAAATCATTAAAAACAAATTTTTACTAATCATTAGATTTGCAATTTCTAAATTAAAATGGGTAATACCCAGTGCATGTGAGAGAAAAAAAAAAGCAACTTTCTACACTATTGCTGGTAGTGATTTGAGACAATATATTAATTTATTTTGAGTAAAATTTGGCAATAACTATGCAAGTTTGAGTGCTTAGTCCTTGAAAACAACAACTTCATTATTTCCAATTGATCTGCTTAAGAGGAAAACTGGGGACACCATCGACAGCATATCACTTAAAAAACAGACCATGAATCCATATTATAGGATACTTTGAATCAATTAAATAGAATGGGACAAATCTATTAATGTTATGTAAAATGTTATTATACAAAATAAAGTTACAGCCTAGAGATGTGGCATCCTACAGGGATGAGATCTGCTCATCTCCATCTCTTTCTTCAGGGTCTTCAGGATCATGTGATATTCATCACTCAAATCAGTCTTTATGTGCCCTCTTGTGTGGCACAGCCTGTGCTCACTCAGAAATGAACCCACTGACTATAACAATAATTTTAAAATAGTTCTCAACAAATTTTGACATAAACCACTTCTATGAATTGCTGAGATTAGAGACATTTCAATTATTGTAAAAGTCCCAGATCCTATGAAAGAGGCTCCAAGTGCTGAATAGTCAAACAATTAGAAAATACTGGCATCAAAACAAGAATCACTTTTTATGTTAATCCTATTTGCTCAAGAAGCAAAGGAAAAAGCTCCTCAGAGAGGGTGGCACTTTCCTTGGAGTTCTAGTGGTGATAGATATGGTTGCTGGGAGAATCTAGTTGAAACTAGCTTGGTGTCTGCTTCATAAAACAAAACTTTTTGCCCACATTGTATCCAAATTTGTTAACTAATTCTTTAGTTTCCATGATCTAAAATAGAAAGAATTAATTGATTTACTGATGAGCACTTACTGATTATATTGAAATTTCTGGAAGCCTACCTAACTAACTGTGGCCCCACTAGCCCAAAGCTAACCTAAAGTGCCTTGTGTTCACCTTCACTGTTGTATCATGGCCTTTTCTTCTAAGAACCTCCCTATTTTTCTCACTACAAAATCTCCTTGGGTTAAAGACTGAATCTCTATTATATGCCAGTGTCCTAGCCCAGGGCCAGGGTAAAACATATACTTTCCCATTCTGGAAGGACTCTAAAAGGCATCCTGCCAGATGCAGTGGAGACACAGACATTTAGAATACTTCCTTGAATTTCACCCTATCCAGAGAATGAGATACATATATGGAAAACCAAGGGGGAAAGGTTGCAACAGAAGGTCTAAGAGAGATACAAAGGGCTTCAGGAATTCAGAAACAGCTGGGATAATTCAGAAAAGTTCAAAGACAAGACAGCATTTGAATCCAGACTGAAAGAATGAGCATTTTCAGTGAGACTGGTTTATCCAGACAAGTTTTCAGTTGGAGGGGGAAGCATAAGCACAAGGTTGAGGTAAGACAGAAGGTGGGTAAGACAAAACTCAAACAGACAAACAAACAAACAAACAAAAACATGTGTTCTTACTGGGATCCAGGGTCCTGAGGTGGAGGTGGGAAAGAAATTGTCTCTGCAGTCTCATCTGCGAGTGAGGGTGCCCTCCACACCCTCTTTACCATGAATGGTTTAATGTACAAGTTATTAGTGAATGGATTTGTGATTGGGATAGACAAAGGTGAGTAGTTCCCCTTCAACACCATGAGGTTTGTTGCATAAAAATAATAAAAAAGAAGTCTAGAAAGGATACATTTACTTAAACTGTATTCATGGACTGTTAAGGCACCCATGCTCCACATATATGGTAAAATGATACTGAACACGATCTGGGGCTTTGTGACACCGTTGGCAAAGAATCCATATGTGGACTTTGATATGTTGGGGAGAAAGACTCAACTTTTAGTGAAGCCATCTTTATTTGGCTTTTGCACTTAACTCTATGTATTTAGAAGTGATGAAACTTTCTTGGAAAAAATAGTCAATGGCTCTTTTTCTTTCAGTAATTCAAATTTTGCCTTCAGTCGGTTCTCATGAGTAAAATTTTTATGCAGTTACGTAGCTTCCTTTGTGAATAAAACTCAGGAAAAATGATCTTAGCCTTTGTTAATGAGGGTTAGCTTGCTTTCTGGCAAGGCCTATTTTAATAATAAAATGTGTCTTATTTTTTCTTGCCTCATTTATGTTGTGCTAACAAGCCCAGCTTGTAAGTTACCATTAAAAACATGAAAATTTACATTTTATATAGTTTAGACTGGTTTGATTGTTTCCTTGCAAAGAATAATGATAAAACCAAAATTACACTACACATACATATAAGCTTCTTCCAGCAAAGAAAATGGCTAATGGAGAAAACCTGTAGCACTGAAAACTGTGTGTGTGTGTGTGGCGGGGGAGGGAGGGCCACAGAGATCCAGGGAGTTCAGCAGGACTCTGGTAGATGAGGTGCAAAGAACAGAGTAGTTGAAGATGCTGCAGGGCATTGGACCTCTGCCAAGTCCACCAAAATTTCCACTGCTGTCCTAGCTGGTCTTTATTCACCAAGCCAGGGGCTTTTATTGCAGGGGATTTTAAAAGCCATCTGGAGGTTTCTGAGAATTATTTCGCATCTGTCTGTTGGTAAGCTAAATAAGGTCACTCTCCCCTTTTCACATAAGTCACATTTTCTGCCAACTACCTGATGACACTGTGGTCTTCCCTTGATCTTAAATTCTCTGTGACATCTTTCTTCAGTTGTATGGATCACAATCAGGCGAAGCCCTTGCATTAGTGATTTTGAATCAGATTCCATTTACTGAAGTGCACCATTTGCCTTGAATCCTCTTAAAACAACATTTCTGATCTGAAACCTTGCTTACAGAAGTTATTTTGTTTTATTATTTTGAAAATTTGTTTAAGAATCCTAATGAATGCCACACAGAGTCATGTGTCTCCAAGATAAATGAAACATCTATTCAAGGCTCCTGGATTCTTTCTTGCCTATTATTATACCTGCACTGTCATTCCCTTTGACTAAAAGCAGAATAATGGCTTCCACTTTACTTGAGGATTGTACAAATTGATGGATCATAAGCCAAATGCCCTGTGACTTATTTTTCAGAAGTCATTCATGACTGATACCATCTGCCATTGTGAGAGAACAGACAGGACTGCTCCTGTCATCACAAGAACACGGCAACAGGTGTAAAGGTGTATGGACACACCTCAGCCAAAGTTGGACACAGGTAATCTGAATAATCAGAGAGAAAAACAGAGGTCATGATGACAGCTATATCTGTTATTTGTAATATTGTGACTGTGTGCCTTGCCTCACAACTAAAAATTTACCAGGATGTGCTCAGACAAAGGCTATAACTTAAGTACATTTCGGGTTCTCAAGAGAACTCTCACTGAGGATTAAAACTATATTCAATGAAACGTGCCCAGTTAATAGTCACTCCAGGGATGTACCACATTAGCATATATGGCTCCAAGGGCCTTCTTTAATATTAAAAATATATCTGACACTCATGTGGTCAAGCCACAAACATTCAAAGTATGTCTCTCCCAGTGAGCAGGGTCAGCCATAAGCAGATGTGTTCAGTTACAGGCTATTAGATACTGACTCTGAGAAGCATGTGCTGTTGGTATTATAATTGAATGGGAGGGACCTCAGTCCTGCCCATTGCTCATTTACAACCCTTTCCTCTCTCCCAGTTCACAGAGCCCCAAGAACATTTCATATAATGTATTCTGATATCTATTTGGGTACCAGCCCCCTCTGGTCCACACATGCACTGAGGGTTTGCCTAGCTTGAGGGCAAAGAATATAGTAAATACATTTCTTGATCAGTTAATATATTTTTTAAATTTTAGAATCAATAAATGAATATTCAATGAATTTAAAAATATTTTTTATAAAAGTGGAGTGCTTAAAGAAACCACCAACTTTTCCAGAATGCTTGTCATCAGTTTCCCAACAAATCAAGTAGGAAAACCCCTTAACCAAACATCAGAATAAATAGGCCCTGGTTCTATTACCATGCACCTAGCATTTTTCTGGGCCTCAGTTTTCTAATTTGCAATCTGTTAGTAGTAGCACTTATATCTCTTAGTTTTCACTCTAACCAACACTTACATAGGGGCTTAAAGCAACAACCATTTATTATTGGTTATGAGTCTATAGGTCAATACAGTGATCCTGCTGAGGTGGGCAGTCTTAGCTAATTTTGTGACCACACTCATATAGGTGCTATCAGTCCCAGTAGGGGCTGCCTCACCTATGATGGCTTCAGCTGGGATGGCCCATCTCTGCTCTACATGTTCTCTCCTCCTCCAGTGGGCTAGCATGCCTGGTTTCCATGGTGGCTGGGAAGAGTTCCAAGCAAATTAGTGGAAATCACAAGGCCTCTTGACTCCCAGACTTGGAACTGAAGGGTAACTTCCACCTAAATCCTAGGGGAAAAGAAAGTCCCAAGGCCAGATCAGATGCAAAGAATTTAGAGAGAGATTTCAACTCTGATTGTAGGAACTGAAAAGTCACACTGTAGCATGATGTGGACACAGAGAGGGACATAATTATGCCCATTGCTTATAAACAATTATTCAAGGTATCTTCCAAATTTTAAAATCCTGTAATTTATCATGTGTTTCCCAAGGAGCTTTCCTGTGGCTTTGGGAGCCTTGGGATGATTGCAGAGGATGCATCTTTCTTACAGAGATTACTTTCTTTTAAATAGATTTTACTCCTTTGAAATGCTGATGTATTGCCTCATATTTCACTTGATCCTAGAGATTATCTTTAGCTAAAACCCAGCCCCTCAAAAAAATCAACTTCTGCATCCAGATAGTGAACTGGGAGTTATTTTGGGAAGATACTTTTCTGCCAGGGATATGATCAACAGAAGAGTAACCTTAAAATATGAGACCTAATTATTATTTCATTTTCCTCCAACCCATCTTTTGCCATTAAAAGTCTTGATGATGCTATGTCTGCGGCTGGCATGAACCAGCTGCTTTGGCGCTGTATTAGAGGTTGTATGTTCAATTTACCTTGCTTTCCAGCAAGGTGATGGACATGTTAGTTATTTTTAATAATGCTTATTAATAGCAAGATCTGGGCCTGACCCCACTGGCTAAGAAAGCCGACTTTGCTGCCAAACTCCTAGTGGGCCTCTTCATGGAACTGCTGTACTGCCATTTTGTCCCCTTTTATCCCAGCCACTTGATTGATTGTTAGCCCTTGCCAAGATTTAAATCTCAATTCCAGAGAAATCTCACACACTCACAACACACACATCCTATGAAACATCTTCTAAATTACTCCATTACCACTTTTATCCTCAAATTATAAGGAAACCTATTGTTTTTCCAGACATCAATGCTTCCCTTTTCCCATTTTATTTTAAATTGCCCTTAATTTTTAAAAGTATCATTCTAATTTTCAACAGCTGTTCAACTTTGTAGAAGAACAGGGTTTCTGGTGTCTTTTCTCAGTGACTTCTTATTGCCTCTCTATTATTTGTCTTTGCCTTTGCTTTTAGACCCTACCAGTTTTTGGTTAGGGATATTAGTGAAAATCCTCAACGTTCACCAACCTTATCTCCCGAAGTGCTATGGCTGTGCTCACACCTGATCTTGTTGATAGCCTGAAATCAAGGAGTTGGCTAGACCATGCTCTTTTTGAGGGTTCTAGCAGAGAACCATGTCTTTTCAGCCTCTGGTATTGCAAGGAATCCTTGGCATTCCTTGGTTTATAGACACATCACTACAATCTCTATCACTACAATCACATGACATTCTATCTATGTGTCTTTGTCTCTGTGTCTCTCCTCTTCTCATATTTAATTAAGGGCTTACCCTCCTACTCTAGTGTGACCTCATCCTAACTAACTACATCTGCAAAAGCCCTATTTCCAAATAAGATAATATCCTGAGGTTCCAAGAAAGACAGGAACTTTGGGAGGACACTATCCAACCCATTATAGGCCTCTTTATTTGACAAAGTAATTTTTATCAAAGCTGTAATAAGGTCATCATGCAAAAGACATTTCAATGTCTCCTTTAATCATGACACCAGTGGACTCAGAGACAGTCTATGATTATTCCCATTTTACAGATGATGAGACCGTGGGCAATTGCTCAGGGATATCTAGCATTACATCCTCTAGAACAGGTGCTTTCCTTTTGTAACTTCAGTATTCTGTGCATGGATTGCATTTCAGTTTCTCTACTGTATGATTTCTATAATGTGTTTATGTTTAAGGCATATTTTCCCTTCCATAAATACAGGGTTTCTTTCATTGAAGAAGAGCTATGAAGTTGGTTTTCCAAAGTTATGAATATTCTGAGAAGAGTGAGAAAATGATCAGTGCCCCAAATGATAAGAAAAAACAAGTTTCATTAGTCAGTGTTCTCCAGGGGAACAGAACCAATAGAATGTATTAATAGTGAGATTTATTACAAAGGATTGGTCCATGGGATTATGGAGGCTGGCAGGTCCCAAAATCTGCAGGTGGGTCAGTAAGATAGAAACCATTGTGTAGTTCCAGTTTTTGTCCAAAGACCCGAGAATCAGGAGAAACAACTATGTAGTTATCATCTGAAGGCTGTCGGGCTCAAGGCATCAAGACTCAATATTTCATTGTGAATAAAGTTGATCTTTCAATTTGAAATCCACCAGGCAGGACAAATTTTCTCTTATTCAGTCAGGGGAGGGCCAGGTTTGTGTTCTATTCAGGTCTTCAATTGATTGAATGAGGCCAACCCACATTAGGGATGGCAATCTGCTTTACTCAATCTATGATTCAAATGTTAACCTCATCCAGAAAAGAAAACAAAACAAAACAAAACAACAACAACAACAACAAAAAAAAACAACCTCAGAAACACACCTAGAATAATGTTTGACCAAATAGGGGTGCCTGGGTGGCTTAGTTGGTTAAGTGTCCAACTCCTGATTTTGGCTCAGGTCGTGATCTCAGAGTTTGTAAGTTTGAGGCCTGTGTCAGGCTCTGTGCTGACGAGGATCCTGCTTGGAATTCTTCCCCCCACCTTGCTCTTTGCTCCTCCCTTACTCACACACATATGCGTGCTCTCTCTCTCAAAATAAATTAATTAATTAATGAAAAATTATATATATTTGATCAAATATCTGGGCACCATATGGCTCACTTAGGTTGACACACAGAATTAACCCTTACACAAGAAAACCGCACATTCTGCATGTTTATTATCCCTGAGAGCCTGTGGAAATATTAATATGGCAAATGTTTACATACTTGATGTGACTTGACCTGAAAACTGAACCAAAGAAGCCTTGACCAGCCCATGGGGGCTAAGACATAGCCTGTACCACCACGTTCACTGCACAAGTGTTTGTTGGGCTGTTTTAATACTCAAAATTGCCCTCCAGAATGATCCACTCTTAGTTTTTTATTTTTCTCTGATCCTCACAGATCTTAGCCTTAAACATGGTTAGGGCAAAAGAGGAAAAGCCCTTCCTTTGATTTCCAGAGTAATCTTCAGCTAAATAAGAGGGGAGATTGGCTGATCATTACAAAGCCCAGAAACCATTGGCCATTTCAGGAAATGGTTTCTTTCATCTTTACTCAATTTCCTCAAAGTATTCTGGAAACTGACAGGGCAACAGGGAAGAATGCTTGTTGAGGACACAAGGAGGATGTTCATTTTCCTGCTGGCTGCAACTTTCCCACAAAGGTCAGTGCAGGAAACAATCAATTAAGCCATAAGGGGCATTTGCAAATTAGTCTCCATTTGTCTTGGCATTTCTAAAATTAATGCGCCCCAGAATAGAACAGAATAGAAAAAAAAATAATGAGAGAATGAGAGTCCAGCTGCTCTGGGAAATGCAGCCGAGCTGGAATGAATCTAACAAACCAGTGTGTGGCTACATGGGCTCTTGGGTGCATATGGGACTTTTAGTCTTAATTTTCATTAGAATAAAGCTTTTGTGAAATAGAGGTGCTAGAATGCTTAGAACTATACAGCTTATGAAGTGTATGCCACAAACTCAGCTGTAACATGGTGATTCCCCAGCCTGAATGGAAATGCAGGGTGTTTTTGAGAAACTGTATTTCTCTGGGTGATGTTGCTCCACTAACATCCAGTCACTACCTTGCTGAGACTGCATGCTGTTCAGCCTGATTGGATGGTCTGTTCTGGAAAATGGCAGAGGAAGCCAAATATAACAGGTGTTACTTAGCAGAACTGCAGAATCTAAACTGAAGGGTTGTGCGTGAGTTAATAAGAGGGAAGCCTTGGGTCAGGGCAGGTCATTGAACTCTCTGAAATCAATTTCTCCATTTACCAATGAGAAAGCTTTCTGTGCTACTATAACAGAATACCACAAACTTGGTGATTTAAAGCAACAGGATTTTTTCTTTCATAGTTCAGGAGGTCAGAAGTCTGAAATCCAGGTGTTGCCAGGGTCCCACTCTCTCTGAGCCTCCATGGGAGAATCTTTCCTTGATTCCTCCAGCTTCTAGTGGCTGCTGCATTCTGCAGCCTGTGGCCACATCACTCCAATTTCTGCCTCCATCTTCACACCATATTCCCTCCTCTGCCTGTGTCTTCTCCCTTCTGTCTGCCTCAAGTTTCCTTTTGCCTCTCTTTTATAAGGACACTTCTCATTGTATTTAAGACACACACACACACACACACACACACACACACACACACATCACCTGGGATGATCTCATCTCAAGATTGTTAACTTAATCCCATCGGCAATGGCCCTTTTATCAAATAAGGCAACATTCACAGGTTCCAGGTATTTGATGTGATATCTTTTATGGTGCTGTTTTTCAAACTCCCACAGAAGAGGTGGGTGAGATAGTCTATAACACCCATCCAATTCTGACATTCTAAATCAATGAAAGCAATGTGATATGGACCCAGTACTCCTTTGAAACCAAGACAAATGGAAATGCATGCTGGGTCTATAAGAAGGGCATCCATGAGTAAAATACTCATAAACTTATGACTCTGAAGAAGCCCTTGAAAATAAAAATAATTATGACATTCAATGCAGAAGCCCCACATGCCAAATAAATGCCAACAACATTTTCATTCTATGTGTTGCATTGCATTCTTGCAGGGACCAATAGATGGTAGAACAGGCACACATGGTTGCAGTTCTCTGCATCAGAACCTTCACATTGTGGTTCTCCTAGACTGGAGTCCTTTGAACCTCTTGTTGTCTGACAGACAAAGGACTTATCTGTCCAGTACAAATATCACCTCAACCAGAAAGCCAACCTGGTTCTTATAGAAAATTAAGTTCTTCCTTAACAAAGGAAGAACTTGTATTTCCTTTTAATAGCAAAGATCACATTTCCCTATCATGTGACTTTAAATTTATTCTAAATTATATCACTTAGAACATAGTTTCTAGGCTTGCCTTCTGTGTTTTAAATTGTTTGACTCTAAAAAAATATTCTAAATTATATCTCTTTGAACATTACTTCTAGCCTGCCTACTGTGTTTTGAATTATTGACTTTTTTAGGTTCAATGAATTACTCAGAGGACAGAACATATTTCTTATACAAATACCATAGAAAGAGTTTTCTGCTGGCTGTCCAGAGGTGTCATCTCCTGGGATCTGACTTTATTATTGCATTAGGTTAAGGATTAATTATATAACCCATTTTTTATACAAACCAACATTGAACTCCTGCTATGTGGTGGGCACTGTCATTGGTGCTGTATTGCCAAAATAAACAGAGTTGTTTGCTTCCTGAAGAATCTACAGTATAGTTCAATCAAGGTAGAGCCTGCACACTTAAACATTTGCAAAAAAACTGTATTTGTTTTCAATTTCCTAATATGCCTTAAAAATCAACATAAACCTACCTCATTAAATACTTTGCGATGTTTAGCTCAATAAGAAAGGGAAGTCTTCCTTTTACATAACCCCAAGTACTACTAATAGTTAGTGATATTACTCCAAACAAATGAGAAGAGATAGTAGCCAAAATAGCCAACTAGTTTTAAAAAATTGTTTTAAGAATCATGATCATATTTAACTTGATGTAGCTTATTTAAGATCCATACACTGGTATCAGTAAGAATTATATTCTTCTACCATCAACTTTGAACATGAGCTGTTAGGTAAGACTGATTATTACTTAAAAATAATTGAAGATACACATATTCTCAGACCTTCAAACACAGTGGCTCCTCCTGGAACTTCAGAATAAAGCCTCAGTGTGACATTCAAGCACTTTACAAACCAAGCCCTATCTATCTTTCCAGCTTTACTTCCTTCTACTCAGTTTTTAGCCTTGCCTTTCATTTATTCATTACACACATACTTGCACATGTGTGCACTAACGCACAGACACTTCTAAATGTGTCACACTAAATACTAAATTTTAACCTTTGCTACACCACTTACTGTCAAGTTACTAATTCATCTGAACTTCAATTTTCTTATATGTGTGATATGAACAATAACTACCTCAACTTTTGTTGTAAAAAGTAAATGCTGTAGTATATATTTACAAACAGATTTTCAATAAAGGCTCTAGAATAGCCTGAAATTATATCCACTTCCTAGTCCTCAAGCCCTTGTACAATCCCTTGTCCCTGAGTGTGGATAGAGTCTATGGTTTGCTTTTAACCAATTGCATACGGTGACCAGATATCACTCCCATGAGTATGATAGTAATGTCAATTTCACCAGGACACTTTCTGTGGCTGGCTCTGAGAAGCAAACAGCCATACTAGATGGGCCCATGTGCTAGGGGCAAAGGGCACCCTCTTGCCATAATCAGTAACAAACTGAGGTCCTCCATTCAATAGTCTGAAAGAAATTACATGTGAACAATAACTCCATGAGTTCAGTGAGGAGCTGTCCTTAGTCAAGCCATCACATGAGAACCCAACCTTGACTGCTACCTTGATTTCAGCTCTGCAGGAGGCCTAACCAAGCTGTACCTGGACTCTTATTCCTCAGATTATATGAAAGAATAAGTAAGTACTGTTCTAAGTCAATGAGGTTGTGGTAATATAATTACATAACAACAGCTAACTAGTTGACCAGGTATTACAAGAAGGAGGTGAGCTCAGTGAAATACTGGTTTGTGTAAAACAAAAATAAATAGTAGAAAAAGAATCTAGAAATGTGGGGCCTTCTTTAGGGATAGTGAAACTGACTGCTTCTAAAGCCAATGGAAGAAGTAGAATTATACAAGGTGTTGAGCAACAAAACCCCATAAAGAATCCCCAGTCAAACCTGGTGACATCATTAACCATTCAGGTGATACTGTTGTCTTTAAATGAAGCTTATTGTTTTATACAGCTTCAATGTGGCCACCACTAAGCAGAAGCAACCTGCACACACTATGCCACCCTCAAAGAAGGTACCCTGCCAATGCTACCACACTGGAGGATATGAAGCATCATGGACAAGAAAGAACTTCCAGAAGGCAGTGCCATTGCCAGGAGCTTCCTCCTCTGCCATGGCAGAAACACTGCTCAATGTCTGCCATGTGGGACTTCATGAGGTTCGATTCCTGAAGTTTATGTGCACCTTTTTCTTCTCTTCTCCATAAGAAATTTTTTATGAGAAAATTCTGTCTTTACTTCCCTAACAAAAAGGTGAATGGGGTGCAAGGATCCAGATATCTCATGGTTTATAAACCCCTAGACACATGAATCACACCAGACTGGACAGACTGACCTAAGCATTTTGCACACTGAACTGGACACAGTCCTGGAAAACAATGTAGCTGTTTGATTAGAACAGTGGTGGATGTATTTGGTTTATATTTCAAAAATAAAGTGAGCCTGAATATTTGGTAGCCATGGGGTTGAACTTCTGCAGAGATGGCTAACCACCCACCAGAGCCTATATTCTCCACTCTATAGGATAAAACTATTGCTGGGAATTGATGAGCATGTCTCATAAGAGAGGTGGTATTTTGGGCTGTTTTGAATAACCTCATAGAATCCTAGAATAAGATGCATACCTGAGTGATTATGAATGACTTGCTAAAAAATCAGAAGAATGCTTCAAAGAAAAGGTGATGAGATGCCAAAGAAAAAGTTTATCTATTTCACAATATTAGAAAATGGACTGGTGTCATGGAAAGGCCATTTTTTGAAATACAAATAATGTCTTTTCTTGCAAGTAAGAGTCTTCAGATCATGAGGCAGCTCACAAGAAGATAATCCAGACTTTCAGGACCCAGACAAGAGAGGTAGGGAACTGTCATCACAAACAGTATGACTGAGGGTGAGTATGGTAATAGGATCTCATTTTTAAGGGTAGAATGAGAAAAGCAAGGCTGCATGAACTGAGGTCCACTTTTGCATATGGCTTAAATATTGTCCTGATTTATTAGACATGACCCAGATTTCTTGTCCACCCCTTGAGGCTGACTAATGGGCAGAAAAAACTCTGTGAGGTTTCATTTGCATGAATTGGTAAAGCCTGAGAGGAGGTGTCAAGATTATTTTTCCTGATTCCCACAACTGTGAAAGAGGAAAGTAATTTCTATTCACCAGAAAATTTGTCCTAGAACTCCTGAATAAAATGTTCAATCTCTAAGATCCACTTTAAGAAGGTAACATCTTAACAACCAAACTTCAGAGTAAATATCCATAACTGACTGCAAACATGATAATTTTGTCATCTCTAGAAAAAGGTCTTCAGCATATTTAGAGTGGTTATTGCTTTATCACTGAGACAGGAAAAACCCACTCTCCTGTACTGAATCCAGAAGAGAGAAGTGCTAGCAATGCTTTGCAGACTGCCTAGTTAGTGAGGAGCAATCAAATTTTTTGACATGGTGCAAAAGTCAGGGATTTATCAATCTGTAGCACCAAATCAAGACTGGTAAACAGGCTTTCTTAATTAAGTACACTCAAGTTTGTGGTATCACTGGTGTATTTTCCAGCAAAGTAAAAAAAAAAAAAGCAGAGACTGGGCCGTATGTTAGAAACTGTGTAATTAGCACAGTATCTCCTTCCTCACCTCTCTACAATTCTAGGTAGACTGGACTGAGAAAAGAGGGGAGGAGGGGGTAGAGGTGGTAAAAAGATTGAAGTATTCCCTCCTTGGCTGCCAAGCCCAATGCCTCGGACTACTGTCAGCTTTGACCCCAAAGGGTCAAAATGACAGTACCAAGATAGTTGCTATTAGTTGGGACTAGGGGTTGTGAAAAACATACAGGAAGCCTCCTGCATGGATTATCTCTGCTTCAAATGGTTGCCTAGGATACAAGGGAGCCCAGATTTTGAAAACCAACACAGAAACTGAATGCAAGATCAGACATCTTTCAAGTTAGTCAGATGGAAGAGAAATTAGAATGCAGCAGTCAAGCCCATTTTCCCAGTGCCTAGGGAGGTCCTTAGGTGGGAGAGGGCCTTGCAGTTTCATCTGCATTTGCAAAGTGAAACCAGTTTTAGTAGGCAGTGGGAGACTCTAAGCTACTATATTTGAACACACCGAGAACATTAATTGGGTAGTTCTCTTCTTCTAAACTCAGAATAAAATGAGGCCATTTATTATTGAGACAATTACTTCAGTCTCTTATTTCAAAGGCTTTAGTTTACTAAATAAACACATCCTACCATTTCATTCCATTTCTAGCTTCCTGGAATATCTCTAGGGTCACAGCTTGCTCAGGGCCAACCAGAAACAGGTTCCAGCTTCTTCACTTATACCAATTATCATGAGTCTTAAAATTCTCATCAAATTCAATACTTTTATCTCCAAGACAAACAGGACAAGGATATTAATTGACCAAAAACTCTTCAGAATGTTGGTAACAAGCATAATTCCATTCCCAAAGATACAGGAGAGGAAATTTTGCTGATGTGAAACATTCATATTATAAGACTTTAAAAAAAAAATGTGCTTCACTCATGCTAAAGGATGCAGTCTGATTGAACAGAGAAGAGAAGTATACAGGTCATATGTGGCCACTGTAGGGGTTAAGGGCAGGTAGCACAAAAATGTACCATTTTGACATACTAATTATTTTAAATAAAGTTACTTAACAGAGAACTCATGCAAGGACATTCAGACCTTCTTCTGTCCACCTGAAAGCAGGAAATAAATCTCCCATGTGAAATTACTCTCCCTGCTCCAGGAAGAAGGGACATCCTTATCACCAAAGATAGGAAATTTAGTGCCAAGAAGGCTGTATAAACAACCCTTGTTACTTTTTACTCATTTACTCTCATTACCCAAATTCTGTTTAGAATTCCTTGCTAATTAAAGCTCCCAAAGTTAAGTTTTGTATTTGTTTTGTCCTGTCAATTGCTCATGAATTTATTGTCTCTTTATCTAAAAAGTATAAAAACTGCCTGCCTTGGTCATTTCTTTAGGTCTTTATTTCATTATTGAGCCACTGTGTACATGTAATAAATTTTTGTTTTTTTCTCCTGTTAATCCATCTTATGTAAATTCAATTTTAGTCCAGCTGAAAGACCTTGAGGGTACAGAGAAAATTTTCCTTCCCTTCACCACAGTCACTGTCAGTGATGAAAAAGATACAATTTTAAAGACCACCATAACTACTTGATACTGTTCCATAACAGCCCCTGTTATACATCAAATGCAGTGGTATCTCACCAACAGGAAGCAATATCCCCAAATGAGTTTTTGTCTCTTTATAGCGACAATGAAGGCGCAAAATTTGAACTGCACTCAAGTTGCCAAGAAAATGTTATGTTTTGCAGAGAAGGTGGTATAACTGGAAACTAGACACTTCCTCTTCTCCCCAAGTAGAGGAGGATTTCCCTCCAGGGAGTCTGCATACCCACCTTCTACCTCTTTGCTTTCTTGTTTCCCCAACATGTTTACAAAACTCTTACTCCTCTTTCTAACTTGCTTTTCTTTCTGCTTATTCTGAGAAGTACAGGTTGGATCATCTTCAAAAGATGGAATTACCAGTGTGATCAGAAACAGTTGAGGATGTTTGAAAACAGGCTTCTGTCCAGCAGACACATGAGCATTTGTAGAAAGCACAGATCCGCAGGCATGGTTGCAAACTCTCCGACCTCATCCCTTCAGTGAGTGGATTACTGGGGCATTTCACTTTTGCAGGTGTGTAACATTGGGGCATATCTTCTCTAAGATGTTGAAATGAATATTACTTCTGAGTGGAAATAAGATCCACTTTTCCTGATTACAACTGTGAAGCTTTCAGATTGTGTAACATTTGGAAGACTTAGCAAAGTATAAAGAAGGAAATTTAAGTCATCCATAATCCTATCTCCTGGAATAACTATTCTTTTTTTTTAACCTTATAGTTTATTGTCAGGTTGGTTTCCATATAACACCCAGTGCTCTTCCCCACAAGTGACCTCCACCATGACCATCACCCCCCTTTCCCCCTTCCCCTTCCGCCCTCAGTTTGTTTTCAGTATTCAAGAGTCTCTAATGTTTTGTCTCCCTCGCTCTCCCTAACTCTTTTGGAATAACTGTTCTTAACATTTTAGTCTATACCCTGCCGGTCTTCTCCTCATATTTATACATATACACTCACTCAGGCACACACATTTGCATGGAGAAGAGAGAAAGGGAAGAGGTGACTGTGTGCATACAGTTGTGATTCCTACACTAGGCTTTCTAACAGAATTCAATTCTTTGATATCCAGCAGAACTGTAAAGGTAAGAGCTTTTAAATGCAACTCATTTATTTCATGGATGGAGCAACTGAGACAGGAGACCTAGAGCAGCTTTTTCACAATGAACCAGCTAGGTATGGATGGAGGTAGCCTGCCTCTCAGTGCAGTGATCATTCCACTATGTCACGAATGTCTAAGACATTCATGTTTCATCCCAAATTGACACTAGACCTTGGAAAAATCACAAATACAAAAGTTCAAAAGTATTATACATTGTGAAAAAAGCATCAATCTGCTTAAGAGTTCTAAGAGAAGATTCATGGCTCAAGGGTATACTGCATTCATTTAGCTATTTTTGTGACATCTAAGGGGCAGGACTACAAGCTTGCAAGAACAGGATCAGAAGCAAAATTATTTGATCAACAGTATGCATGCCTTCTTTCAGTCCTTTATTTGCCTTGGGATTTGTAGTCCTATTTGCTGGGAGTGGGGTAGTGGTGGGGAACAATTTCCTATTTAAAGTGAGGAGTTTCAACAACAATGTGTGAGCTGTGTGCTTGCTGGAAAACAGTGGAATGTGGCATTCAGAGCCATGGGTGTCATCTATCTCAGAAGACAGGGAGCTTAGAGAGTGAAAGATTAGGGAGCTCTGATTAAATAAAATACTCTTATTACAGTTCCAAGGTAAATGTTTTTCACTTTTCTCTTTGGAAGTATTATAATTCATCCCCTTCAATGCCTTGCCCTTTTGCAGTTCCACCTCATATTTATCACACACTCCTTATTATACCTGACGAGGAAACAGTTCCTACCAGTTCATCACATTAGGAAATGGACATTGTGCCAGTTATCAATTAATTGCCTCTCACCTCTGAGTTTGTCCTTCATAGCTAATTCATGGAAATGGATTTGGGCCCTATATAAATATGTTTCTTGGCCAACTGGTAGTAAGTTTTATCAGCAATGGATTCTGCAGGGACACTGCAAAGGGTTTGTTTCTTGGTTCTGGAAGTTTCTGAGCAGGTTTCTGCAGTGTGTGCTGCTTCTCCAGCATCCATCCACCTCCTGCAGTATGGCAGTGTCTCCAAGACCTGGTTCTCAAGCGTGCACAGTTCTTCCAGCTCCAGGTTCTGCAACACACAATTTCCTCAGTGCCCAGCTCCTGCAGTGTGGGCAGCTTCTCCCCAACCTGGCTCCTCACTGCACAGCAATCAGTAGCACCCAGAGCCAGAAGCTTCCCCAGTACCCACCTTGGATGATTTTATAGTGGAGTGACACCCTAGTTGGACACCTCCCAGTACAAAGATTTCCCCTTGAAATCTTGAAGGGGTGGGTTTCTGACCAGTTCTACTGGTGCAGGACCACATGGACTTCTCTGTCACCCAGAGATCTATGGCCACAGCCCCTCCAACAATTCGGCATCTAATCCCCTGGGATCAACAACTTGAAGGGTGGATTTCTGACCAGTTCTACTGGTGCAGGACCACATGGACTTCTCTGTCACCCAGAGATCTATGGCCACAGCCCCTCCAACAATTCGGCATCTAATCCCCTGGGACCAATTCCTTGAGTACCTATCTTTTACCTATTATTCATGTATTTTTCAATGTTCTCTTTACTTCTTCCTAGCCAATCCCTCTTTACTTAAATACTGTTAGAGTCAGTAATTCTTTATATTAAACTATCCTTGTTCAAAGTACTATACAGCCTGTGTCTCCTCACCTGACCCTGACAGATACAGGCATCAAGCTGTTAGAGCTCTGTGGTTGCAAACGGGTTCTATTGAACTAAGAATAGAAAAAAGATTAGTGAAGGATATTCAGCAGTTCGCAGAATGAAGGGGAATGCTGGAAACTAGGCTTAGAAAGGAGAGCAACTGCAGCAGATCTAGGGTTCTAGGTGCCAAAGTTGTTGGGAAGCCCTGACTTTGGTCAGGCTCCCTAAAAGTAGAGCCTGAAATTGGGGTCTTGGGCAGGTGATATATTGGGGCAGTGCTCTTAGGACCAGGAGAGTAAGGGAAGCAGGATAGGGCAGGGGGAAAAAGCCAAGCAAGGATGAGGTCTTAGCTGGAAGCAGACTGGTCCCATGAGGGTGTTCTGGAGCATGGACCACATTATAGAATTACTACAAAGGGGCCAGCATCTTGTACCAGTTGTCAGTCACTGGCTGTACTGAGAGAATAATATAAAATTTCATAGCTAGGGTGGTTCCATTCAGTAAGGGATATTTCCTGAAAAGGGGTAGCCATGAGCCCTCAGATAGCAACACAATAGCAGCTTTCTCCATAGTATATCATAAAAGAAGAAAGGAGAGAAAGAGCCTCAAATAGACACAGACAGGAACATGTGAATCAGGACATAGGCAAACCTCACCCAGTTCACAACCCTGTGTCACCTGGGTTTAAAATGTCATGTCTTCACTAAGCCTTAGATCCTCTCATTTGGCCAGACCCCAGCAAAACACACTACAAAATGTTTCTTTGATTGGGAAGGCAAGCTGTAGGGAGGAAGGTTGTTCAAGTTGTAACATGTTTTGAAGTGTTTATGGAATTTAAAAAACTAGGAGTATTTATTTTATGTATACATCAATGCTTTCATTTTTCTTGAGAGAAGCTTGTAGTCAAATTAGTGCTCCACGTTCTTCAAAGTCATGTTCACACGGAAGTTGTTTGCGTGTTTATGCATCACTTATTTTTTACTTTGTCCCTTTCACTCTTGATAAGCTATTCCCCAACATTTTGGCACATAACATAAGTTTAGCTATGCAATATTTTAAATAAATATTGTGAATTTTTTCACCCCTAGTACTTGGGATGAAGAATTTAACAGGATAAAATCAAGAGAGATTGTTATGGAAGTATGCAAATGAAAATGATGCTGTTTTCCAAGATGAACTGGAGTAGAAATCCTGGAAACATGATCCAGAAAGAGCCTTCTGAATCTTGATCAGGTCCAGGCCTCTCCCCACCATTGCAGCTGCTATCTTCTGTCTATGACAGATATCCTGCCTCTTCTGTAAAACTGCTTTGAGGTTAAAAGGTCTCTTCATTTTTTGTTAAGAATTTGTTCCATTGCATTTTCCACAGATAATAATAAGGGGTTTTTTGATGAAAAAATTCATTGCAAAGACAATTTTTAAGTGAATCAGTAACAAACCTTAGCTTAAAATGTGTTATGTATTTTGCATTTGAAATTCAATTTTACAAATATTCATGATTAGTGAATTTTGGTTTAAAAAAAGACTAACTGGTTGACTCAGTCAGTTAAACATCAACTTCAGTTCAGGTCACGATTTCGTGGTTCGTGAGTTAGAGCGGGTATTGGGCATTGGGCCTCCCTCCCTCACTTGCGCTCTGCCTCTCTCAAAATAATAAGTAACCTTAAAAAAAAATCTGGATTAAAAAAAAAAAAAACAGGGGCACCTGGGTGGCTCAATCAGTTAAGCTTCTGACTTTGGCTCAGGTCATGATCTCATTGCTCCTGTGTTTGAGACCCGCACTGGGTGGGCTCTGTGCCGACAGCTCAGAGCCTGGAGCCTGCTCCGGATTATGTGTCTCCTTCTTTCTCTACTCCTCCCTTGCTTGCACTATGTCTCTCTCTGTGTCTCAAAAAAAATAAATAAATGCTAAAAAAATTAATAAAAAACAGACTGGCAGAAAGAAAAAGACATCTTTTCAACTGATAGCAAATTATAGTTTGTTTTTTAAATAATGCATTGGGGAAACAATACAGTTATTTAAGAAACGTTATTTATGAGTTATTTAGGGGCATATGGGTGGCTCAGTATGTTAAGCATCTGACTTCAGCTCAGGTCATGATTTCACAGTGGTGAGTTCGAGTCCTGCATCGGGTGAGCACCAGCTCTGCTTCAGGTGAACACAAACTCCACTTCAGGTGAGGCCTGCTTCTCTTTCTCTGCCTCTCACGGGAATCTCTCTTTCTCTCTCCCTCTTTCTTTCTGCCCCTTGCTCACTGTGCCCTATCTCTCTCTGAAAAAAAAAAAAAAAAAAGGTGGGGTGCCTGGGTGGCTCAGTCGGTTAAGCATCTGACTTCAGCTCTGGTCATGATCTCACAGTTTGTGGGTTTGAGCCCCGCATCAGGCTCTGTGTTGACAGCTCAGAACCTGGAGTCTGCTTTGGATTCTGTGTCTCCCCTTCTCTCTGCCCCTCCCCTGCTCATGCTCTGTCTCTGTTTCTTAATAATAAATAAATGTTAAAAAATTTTAAAAATGGAAAGAAAGAAAGAAAGAAAGAAAGAAAAAGAAAGAAAGAAAGAAAGAAAGAAAAAAAGTTATTTAAGTGCTCGATGTTCAGTGAGGTTCAGACTAAAAGCTATTTTAAAATTTGCCAAAAGCTTGAAGTGTTTCCATGCAAGTGTGGACAACACTAGTCTTTTTTGAAAGTCCCTCAAGTGGCCTGGAATCTACTTTTAAGTGCTTTAAGTGCTTCCATTTTGAAGGTGCCTATTTCTTTTTCTTACAGGAATGTTTGAATTGTAGCATAAAAAAGAAACAAAAAGTCTTAACCTCTCATCAAAAGTAGTCCCAATTGTTCCAAATGTTAGTGAGGTGCTCTCTCTTTTCTAGGGTTGAGCCCACTTAGCCGCAAAGTTTAAACAGCACTGTATCTTTAAAAGCCATAGATACAGAATAAAGACCACCATGACTTCAAGGATATGTAGAAAAAGAATAAATCAAAATGATAATATCTTTGATGCTCAAAAAATGTAGTTAGTAATAAGCAAGTTTTATGTGAACATCTGTATATCATAGTAAGAATTGCTAGTTCTGTCAAGGGCTAGGAAAAAAAGGAAGGGGGAGGGATTTCAAGGACATCTGAAATATCATAAATATAAATGACCAAAGGACTTACCCAGAAACCCAGCTTTTAATCCTTGCAAACAGCCAATGTCACTTTAGTTCATTTATTTCGGCTATCACTGAGCAGTATTATAGAAGTATGATCATGCAAAATTAGTCATTTTCTGGGAATGTACATAGGAGGTAAACTCCACCTTCCCACAGAGAATGCTCTTCTCTTTAAAAGTGTAAATCCAAGTTGACATGTCTAAATTGGCCAGCATTTTGTCTATATGAAAAAAGAAGTCCACATAATGCTGTAGTTCTCTAGTTCAATTCCCTACAGAGGATTCCAGTAGAGATAAAAGCTGAAAGTACGCTTGGGTTGTTTTTCTTTTGTTTCTCAAAAAGAAGCATGTAAAGTGCTATGATCTATCAGGCTGTATTTTGGCCTCCACGACTGCCTGGTTGCTGCTCAGCAGACAGCAAAGTTCTGTTTTGTCCTCTTCTCTTTTCTTGTTACTTGTCTGGAAGCAAAAATCCTATACCACACATCTTTTACCAAAACAACAAAAGGCATGTAAAGATAATTTGGGTTGACTCCCAAATCCCTTGTCAAACTGATGCTCTAAACCTATGTGATGTCACAAAAGGGGGGAACAGAGACTCATCTATTCTACTGAACAGCTTTCAGGGGATGTACAAAAAAGAAAGAAATTGACTTCCTGTGTCTTTATTGCTAATAAACACCACTGACAAGCCAAAAGAAAACTCATACCTCCCTAAAACTCTGTCTCCAATTCTTGCTATAATAATGAAACAACTTCATATCATTTCAAACTTTCAGAAATACAGAGGTATGTCTAGGAGCAGATTTTTGATGAATTCAATTCTTACTATATGTTAGCTGAACGCCCCAGTCCAGAGACAATACAAAGACCTACTTAACAATTTTGTTGTGCAAATAATAAAGAAGAATCCAACCCATGCATTCATTCGTTCAATGAATTGCACTGATTCATTCATTAATCCATTTATTACCATTTTGCTACATGCAAGGTAAATAGATAAATGAACTTTTTCTGGAAAGCATTGCCAGTAGTGTGAGTAGGTGGTATAAAACACAGTTACAGTTGTTGAAAACTACAAAGAAAACAACAGGGTGCCAAAAGAAATCATGGGAAAACATACCCTATATGATATGGCATGGAGGCCTTCTTGAGAGAGATGACAATGTAAGCCTCAGTTATTGGTGACCCTTTGAGGAATCAAATTTAATGGGTAAACAGGGTTACATTGACTTTACATTGATTAGAAAAATAATATTATTTGATAAACTTTTATAAAAAATAAAGAGAAGGTGGGATTAGGACTATTGATGTACCATCAATAACTAGTCACTTATGGTTAGAAAATTGTACAATATTGCACATGTACCAAGATAGTATGCAGAGGTGATGATGCCTGGAATTGCCCTTGAACATTTTGCCATGATGAGAAGGGCCAAAATGAAACCCCCTGCTAGCTACATGCTCCAATCATCTTTAAGTAATTTGAACACCTAGCAAAGGTGAAGAGGAGTAAATTGAGGATAATCAAAAGAACTGGGCAACAATGTTCTCTACTATTGAGCGTGTTTTTCTGAAATGCGGGAGCCAAAGGACATTGGGGCCAGCTGGCCACCTGACTGCCCCACCAAGGCAAGCAAAAGCCAGGAGATGAAATGTTCCTTTCCTTCAAGAAGCAGTGGGACTGGTTTTCCTGTGAACAGCAGGATTCATGGATTGAGGGGAAGGATAAGAAAAGTGGTGTCAGTTTACCAGTTTTAGATAAAGATTCCAGAGACTCCAGCCTGTGTAACCACTGTGCGTTGCCTGGCTGGGCCCCTCAAACTTAATGGTCAAGTCAAGACCTACTTCATCTATAAAAACTTTCATTTTAGGGGCACCTGTATGGCTCAGTTGGTTAAGCATATGACTTCAGCTCAGGTCACGATCTTGGGGTTGGTGGGTTTGAGCCCAGCATTGGGCTCTGTGCTGACAACTCAGAACCTGGAGCCTGCTTCAGATTGTGTGTCTCCCACTCTCTCTGCCCCTCCCTGTCTCATGCTCTGTCTCTCTCTCAAAAATAAATAAACATTAAAAAACTTTCATCTTAATAACTATAGTTATAATGGCCACCTTCTTTCTGCAACTCACCCTAGTGAACACTAGGTGTTTTAATCACTTTTCTTTGCCCACCTGTTTAGAAGCCATTTGCAAAAAAAAAAAAAAAAAAAGGTCATTTGCCTCTCCTATATCACCATTCTCTACCACACTCCATGGGCCTGGTCCTTTCTATTTTTCTGTCCTGAAACCAAAAGCAACACTTGCATCTTGAAGTAAATACACTAAAATGATTTACTGCTTTTCCAGAGACAGTAACTTCGTTGGTCATTTCTCTGATTAGGCATAAACAGGTGCTCTTATCTGCTAAAATGGCTCTTTGTCCTTAGATAGCAGTAAGGGCTAAAATTTGTTGTTTCCACGTCAACCCTGAAATTATGTCCCCAGGGGGAAGAGGATGCAAATGAGAAAGGTTGCAGAGAAGGTGAACAGGCAGGGCAGCCTTTCCAGGCCAGCACATTTCCTCACCTTCCTATTGAGCCTGAATTTCATGAGGTCAGGCATGGGGGATGGTCCATTGGTCTACTCCATGTTCTTTATAAAGAAAGCAATCCTGCTGTGCTGGAAGGCAACACCACTGATTGATTTCTAGGGCACTACACAAGGCTTCCCAAAGCCACCTGAATATCTGGATTTCCCATCTGAAAAAAAAATACTTTGACATTAATATGTTTTCATTGCTGTGACATAGACACTGACAACCTTTAAATACAATTTTTTTTAAGTTTCCACTTTGCCATGGTTCCAACTTTGCCTTTGCCTTTCAATACTTAGCCAGACTTAGGCAACTAAGTAAATATATATATTTCATCCTTTGAGCTTATCCCTCATTGGGCAAAAAAAGAGTAATGAGTCACCTGCCATTTACATTTTTGCAGTGCAAAATATGACTTCTCAGGAGACTGAACTATAATATACAAATTCCTTTTATTTGAAAATCACCAGCAAATATATGAAGTGAAAGGGGTGTCAGATATATTTCAGCTAAATCCACTTATTTTACAAATAAAATAATAATCCCCAAAGAAATTAATTTGTTAAATTTCTCTTTTAGAGTTTACTTTTAATTTTAAAAAATTCCTTCTCAGTTCAATAAACATTAATTGAGCATTAGCTAGTAAATATTGATTGAACACATCTGGTGTTCCACAGGGACCACAAACGAGTACAAAATACCTGACTGAATTGTTCACAAAGTTTAGTCAAAATATCTATTCCTCCCCTCAAGCTACAGACTGAAATATTCTGTTTCAAAAGTGGCCAGGTTTGATCACAGGCACTCACATGAATATGCACACAAAATTGTCAGTGGACAGAGCTGTTTTTCTTCTCTAGTGACTCTGTGCTAGTTAGTCAGCTCTATCTACAGAAAGAAGCTTAACCTAGGAGTATGAGCTATGAGATAAAGGCATCCAGACAAGGCAATCTGGTGGTCAGGTCAGAAAGTCCACCATACCAGTGCTATACCAGCATCTGGGGAAGCTGAGGATATGCCTATGGCACAGAAACGCTGAAAATATGGCAATTGCTTGTGGATAATGGGTTAGATCATTCTGTAAGACTCCAGGGAGCAAAATGCAGGACCAATAGATAGAAGTAAAACACAGGCAGATTTTAGCATCATGAGAAAAATTCTTTATTAATTCAAATTTTTCAAAAATGGAAGTGTCTCCTACAGAAAATGCTAAAGTAGAAGACAGGTGATCTTGTCAGGGATATTTTCTATCCAGGGAAGGGGCGCTGATGCTGAGGCTTCCACCAGGTCCAAGTTACCTTTTAAAAACAGGCTTGCTGCTGGGAAGCAATTTACTTGAGGTTATCAACTAGGCTGGGGTCAGAGCTGGAGTTTCAGAGTCAAGGGAAACACTCTTTTTTCCTTTTTCTTTCTTTCTTTGTTTTTCTTTTCTCTTTTTTTCTTTTCTCTTTTTTTCTTTTTCTTTTTTTTCTTTGTTGTTGTTATTGTTGTTGTTGTTGTTGAGAAGAGAGAGGCAGGAAGATAAAAGATAGGCAGACTGATTTCATGAATCAATCTGAGCATTTTCTTTGAAACTGGTACTGATCATAAATCCTCAGCTGCATCTGACAGGTGTGTAAGAACATGATGCATAAGCATACGATTAAATCTGGGGGAGCTGTCATCATAATCTAAACAGTTTTTATGCAGCCTAACAGTTTGTTTTTGAATTAAATGATAAAATCTGATGCTTAATTTAAATAACAAAAAGATTAGTTAGTTCTATAGAACATTGTTTTGTTATCATAGACTTATTAAAAACCCTAATTGGTTAGATGGTCAGAGTTCAGAATCCAGCCAGCCCGGTACAGTATGAGACCAAACAGTGTGGCGTTTTGTGTGATGAGGCCCTCAGGGCTTCCTTGAGGGACCCATGAAACTACAGAATTCATTGCACCAGCAATATAAGAACGTATGCTTGGTGAAAGCTCCCATCATTGTTAAAAGAACACAATAACATCTCCATAAAGTGGTCTTTCCTTTTCTATCAGTGTAGACACACTTGCCCATGTATTACTGGGAGAAGAAAATATTAAACACAAGAGACAAATAGCAGGTACCCTCACCCCTAATAGATTCCAACTTTGTATCATAACCTCATCTATTAAACTTGAAGTATTTTATTTATGGCTTCCCTTATCTGAATCATATTTAGGTATTGTCCATTGCCTCATTAGGTAAACTACAGAATATTTAATGGCATTTGGTGGCTTCCTTAGTAATGGAACAATAGGTAGGACTGTTAGAAAACAGAAGAGCAGAAGAGAGAAATATAAAAATCAGACCTAAGGTATCCATCCTTTTATTGAGAGAAGAGAATTTTGGGGCTATTAGATTCATCTATTTGCAAGTACATATAGTAATCAGTGAGACTGGAAGAGTGGGGTGGCAGAAGAAAAAGGTTACTCCTTTCTTACAACCTCACAGCTGGTGCATAGATTCTACTTATCATGGGCTCCTGTGTCCTCATCACTTGTTGCTCCTTTTGGGCAGGCACTCACTGGGAATGATCTCTGTGTCATCCTCCCTCCACCTATCACTTAAAGCAATAATTCCACAGGGTTCATTGAATTGCTTTGTATGTTAACACATGGAACTGTCGACATTTTAGAAATCTCTGGGACCTTCTAAAACTCAGTTGGGTCCTTCTGGGCAGGGCCTCTTTTGCAACATGTGGCAATGACACAGCCTATTAGTTCTAAGTTTGTGTGGGGCTGCCAGCTGTTTGCCAAAGAGACAGTTCCCAGAGCAGCATGCCATGACTTGTAGAACCTGCAATGTGGAACTTTAGCCCTGCCCAGGAGTCTGGTCAGCCAGTGAGGAGGTGCACTGACAGGCCGAGGGACAAGTTCAAATAGGTAGCCACCCTGCTTGCCCCTTCTGGAGACAAACAGAAGGGGATTTATGTTTGAAGATTCAAATAGTCATAAGTTCTCCTCTCCTGATAGTTCATGACCACAAGTGATTCAATACTGGATATTAAAAAAAACCTGGATTTTAAATTCTCCTTCATCAGTAAATTACACATTTATTATTTTTATTATTGTATATGTTTTATTTATTTTTGAGAGAAAGAGAGAGAGAGAGAGACAGGGAGATGGAGCAGGGGAGAGGCAGAGAGAGAGGGAGACACAGAATCTGAAACAGGCTCCAGGCTCTCAACTGTCAGCACAGAGCCCAACACGGGGCTCAAACTCACGAGTGTGAGATCATGACCTGAGCCGAAGTTGGACACTTAACTGGCTGAGCCACCCAGGCACTTCTAAAGTACACATTTAAAAAGTATGCAGTTTCCACGGTTCTTCCTCTCTTGGTTTACAACTGCAATGAATTGTGAATACATTGTCTACATGGTACCATTTAAATTTAGAACACTGATAAAATATTGTAATTAATATGACACTGTCTATTCATACATACTTTAGGGGAATAAACTAGAAGGGGGAAAATTGTTCTTTCTCCAATAAGCTTTGACTGCACAGAGCAATGACCTAATTTTTATGCTAGAAATAACAGATACTTGGGGCACCTGAGTGGCTCAGTCAGTTAAGTGTCCAACTCTTGGTTTCCACTCAGGTCATAATCTCATGGTTTGTAAGTTTGTGACGTGCTCTGTCAGTGCAGAGTATGCTTGGGATTCTCTGTCTTCCTCCCTCTCTGCCCTTCCTTGCTCGCTCTCTATTTCTCTCTCTAAAAATATATAAATAAACATTAAAAAAAATAACGAATACTTAAGCAAAGAGCAAATCTTGCACACCCTGGTGGTTGGTGCAGAAACTTACACTCTCTGTGGTGCCATCTGGTGGTTTGATAATCTAACTGTGTCTCTTTATAGAGGCTAAGGGCATTTTATCATCAGGTAGGCAAAGCTTTGCATATGGTTGCAAATCCTTTTACTTTGTATAATTTACCTTCATACTGTCTCAAGACTACAGTCTTGGAACACATGTCTTCTCTATTGACTAAGTTAGAAATGAAAAAGGATATTTGCCAACGTCTTCAGATTTCTTGACATGGTGAGAAAAACGTACTTGGTAATGGTTGATTATAGAAAGAATTTTAGCCTTCTCTTTGGGACTGGTCATGAGGATAAACAAATAGCTACCCTTCAGTAGAGCCAAGGAGAATGTGGAGTTTATTTGTCGTATGCCCTATTAATATCAGTTTTTATACTAAATCCAGATAGTCTGAAAATAATCAGACATATTTATATCAACACAGCTTTGTATCTCTGACAACTGTGGTGCATGTTGCCAAGGAGGTAATGAAAGGGATTCAGTCCTGCCAGGTGAGTTGCCGCTGGGCACATCACTACATGGTGGGGACGAAGCCACCATGAGTGAGGATAGCAAAAGGAATACTATGAGAATCTGGGTTTAGAAATGTTACAAAATAGTGATAAAGACTTGATTTGTAAACACATCCTCATCCCCATACTTATTGAACTATATTTTCAAATTGGAATAAAGGTTGAAGTTATCCCAGTTATCAATAGCAATTTAGAAATTACAGTCCAACATACTATTCATGTAACTTGTGGAGATTAATGTAGTGGTGGAGACTATTTGCCCCCCAAAATCGATTCTCCCAATGTTCTATATAGTAGTGTTGCAGGTGGCAGGTGTCTGATAAATAAGAACCTGTTTCATTGGGGCACTTGGGTGGCTCAGTCGGTTAAGCATCCGATTTTGGCTCAGGTCATGATCTCACAGTTTGTGGGTTCGAGCCCTGCGTCAGGCTCTGGGCTGACAGCTATCTCAGAGCCTGGAGCCTGTCTTCGGATTCTGTGTCTCCCTCTCTCTCTCTGACTCTCCGCTGCTCACGCTGTCTCTCTCTCTCTCTCTCTCTCTCTCTCTCTCAAAAATAAATAAGACATTGAAAAAAAAAAAAGAACCTGTTTCATAGACTCCTTTCCAGCTGGCTGTAGCCCTGGGACTTATCTCTCCCCAAGAGAAATTTGGACAAACAGATGTAGAGACTGACCCCCTAGCTCTGAGGTCACATGCTGGAAATGACAAGGAGCATGCACTATCCGTCTGCTTCCTGGCATGACTGAGGGACCAGAGCAGCCTACTAATCTGAAACATTCACTTCAGGATTACCACATAAGAAACTTTTATTCTCTTCATATCACTGAATTACTTGGAGTCTCTTGTTACAGCAGCTTAGTACTCCCTAACCAACAAATCAAGGTTTAAATTTATTTTAATAGTTGCCATGAGATCCCAAATTCGTGTGTAGGCTTCACAAATGGTTTTATTGGTGACAACTTTTGCATTTAGCCTAAGAGCTTTTTTAAAATACATTAAATTGTAACTATGTGATAGGATGGAGGTGGTAGCTAATATCGTGGTGGTGGTAATCATTTTGCAATTTATAAATGTATCAAATAAAACCATTGTACACCTTAAACTTATACAGTGTTATGTGTCAATTATATCTCAATAAAGCAGGGAGGCATAAGTATAATAGCATATCATACAAATTTTGTCACAGATTTCTTGACAATACAAAAGCAGTTAAGAATCAATTTCATTTTATACAAAATGGATAGTTACAGACTGTGTTAATTGCTTATCACTTTAGAACAGGTCAGTGAACATACTGGAATCTAATAGACTAAATTAGCCTTCATAACTACAAGGATACAATGAGATAGCACATCTGTACAGTTATTCGGATTAGATATGAGATGGTGGTTCTCAGTTTCCATTACAGCAATTTGATTTTTTTAAAGTACTTTGACAGCAACAGTGCAAAACAATTGACCAGAAATGGACTTGTAGCCGGAAACTTTGGGACTCATAAATTAATTTCCAAAATACAGACACACTGTAACTTCTGGGAGAACATAGCATAGGTCACTTCCTGTTCAATAGATTTCTCAGAATTTAGTCAAATTGAGGAATGGAATGATACAGACTTATGCTGAGTTTTTTCACCTTAAAGCGTGCATCTAAAGCTTAAAAGAAAAAGCATACATGAAAGTCTTTACCTTATCCATAGTTATTCATTCATATTCTGCCGTATGTAATCTCACTGAACTGAGGACAGCTCTGTCTGGGTATAGACTCTTACCACCCTTTGTTTAATTCTCAGATGCAAGGTGAACCTGGATACCAGACTTCCTAGCAGAAATCAGCATCTCTCTTGTTCTGTTCTGGCATACTGAAGACCTATGTGATCTGATGTCTTAACATTTTGAGTCATCATGGAAATTGAATAAGATAAAAGTAAGTTCAAAGGCTGTCTTTAGAGATAGATCAGATTAACACACTTTTCAATAAAAGTCCATGGCCTTTCCTTCCAACTGTTTGTAAGAATTTGCATGCCTCTTTGGCTTTGGGAAATATCCCTAAAATTCACCATTAACATGAGTAAATAAAAAGCTTCCCCATTTGATGTCAGAAGCCCTCATGCCATGCAACAAATCTGACTCCACAGGGCACCCTAGAGCAAAGGTCTCTTGGCACTGCAATGGAAGCTGGATGTAATGACTTTCATTCTGGGCATATGTGGGGACTTCTTTTTTATTTTTTGTCTCTAGGACTTCTTTTAGGCAAGTAAACTTGGCTTTTCAGTGTTTGGATTAAATGGAAAATATCTTGAACTATATTGTCTTATACCCACCAACCAGTATTGTACATTTCCGAAGAATTAGTATGTGGTAAAATTCCTTTAAAACAATGCCACCTTTTTACATAGGGATGGCATGAAAAGCATGTCCAAAGGGAGCATTAAGGATAATATGGAGAGGAAGACTCACTTTCTCCAACACCAGTGTTTTCGGCTGCCTGATCTTTTGAAACATCCTTTAGGATTGTGCAGCCTGGTAGAGGTATAATGCACAGACAGCTAAGCAAACCTCAAATGATTCCATGACACATCCTCTGGATTCCTTTTGTTTTAATAAATCTGTGACATTCTAGTTACTTATTTGCCATTTTCTCCTAAATACCAAAAGCATAAATAACCATAGGTATTGAAGCCTTCTTGTTAATTAGATTCAAAAAACATTCTCTACTAGAACTATAACAGTAGAAATTATTTAACCCCATAAAATCTTTGTCTGATTACTTGTCCTAACTGGGTTTATGCAAAATACTCAATTAGAAAACGTCTTTATTGAAGTTCTCAGTTACTGCAGGGTACAGAAAGCTGACGATTTCTCATAGATCACCTCATGTCCATGTACTCCCAGGTATGAGAGAAGGACTGCCTTGAAAACAGCACCAGAAAAGAAAATCTGATGACAAAACAAAAAAGAAAAGAAAAGAAAAAAGAAATGATCCAAGTATTGAATGCTTCAAGACAGCCAGGGTCTTTCTTGCTGGATGTTTTTATTTTTCCATTTGGACAATGGATATAGAAGAGCACAGTCTACTCTAGATTCTTTCTTTAGATCCTCAATACTTAAAAATAAGCAAGGAAAAGTACTGAATCTGGAAAGTGGGGAAAATGGCCTACATTCTTATGACATGTTTCTTTGAGGAAGGTTCAAGCACTTGTTGTATGTACAGGAACTGGATGATCTACTGTTGTTTTTTCCTAATCCAGGTTTTGGGATTTAGGAGGAGTCAGTAAAGGAATCCAGAATAACATGCTAGAACCATTCTTGAAAATTCACAGAATTTCATTTATCACAGAATAAATATGATAAAAATAATAAAAACAACTAATTCACTCACCTCTCCCACCTTGAATATCTATTTTTGTCCTGTTTGCAGCAGATGCCTCTGTCGTGGGGCTTTGGGGTTCCCATTCAGCCCATGCATCATATGCTAGCAGATGTGACATGTTGTACTTCCAAGTGGGGGTTTCTTAGAATTGCACCCCATAAACCCCAGGATTATTCTACTGGCAAGACTGGATAAAGCATCTCACCTCTTCCTACACACTGTGTTATCACCTTTGAGAACATCTTTGCTAATTCTCAAGGTGAATTTTGGTTAATTTTTATTTCAGTACCTGAAACAATTCCTGACCCAGAGAAGGCAGTCAGTATATATTTGTTAAATGAGTCACTTCCTTTGATTACTGATTTAATAATGGTTTTGGATCTGTATTATCTATTTGTGATTCTTTCTTGTATACTTTTTACAAATATGTTTCCCAAGGGTGCTGTGTGTTTCAGTCGGTTAAGCGTCCAACTTCAAAGTCTCTATCATCTAACTTTTCCATTGTCTCCTTTTGGTTTCCTAAATATATAATCATTTTTCCCCAAATTTTTCATCTAATAGTTCATGTGACTTTTTTTATTGATTGATCTTAACATACAAAAAAAAATGTTATATTATAAAGGCAAGGGGAGCCTGGGTGGTTGAGTTGGTTAAACTTCCAATTCTTGATTTTGGCTCAGGTCATGATCTCAAGGTTCATGAGATCACTCCCCTCATGGGGTTCTTTGTTGATAGCACGGAGCCTACTTGGGATTTTCTCTCTCCCTCTCTCTCTCAAAATGAGCAGAAAGTTAAGGATGCCTCTAGAGCAGATGTCATAAAACTATGTTCTGTAAAGGTTTAGAGATCAAAAATTTCAGGCTTAAAGACACAGAATCTATCACACATTCCTCTTTTGTTTAGGAAGTTTTTTTGGTGTTGTTTCTACTGCTGTTCTTTTTCTTTTTTACAATCCTTTAAAAATGTAAAGGCTAAGCTTAGAAGGAGAAAGAATAAGTAAGGAAGAAGAAGAAGGGAGGAGGAGGAGAAGAAGGAGAGAGAAAAAGAAACACACACACACACACACACACACACACACACACATCTTGGCCCCATCTGACCCATGGACTGTAATCTGTAATCTACCAAACCTTGCCCAACTTCATGCACAGGTCTGATATCATCCCACAAGGGGTGGGATGAGAAAGCTCAAGGTCACCATAGAAAGGGAAAAGTATTTATCACTCCAGTTTTTGTAGTCAATCTCAATGATTACAAGTGTTTTCTTCTTTGTCTTTTCAACTGAAACATTTGCACTGCTGCATCTCCTTTGATGCAAAACCACCTTACAACCTGCCAAGAAGTCCTGGAATCTGCAGAAGGTACTTTCAATGTAATACAGAGTTTTCTTTGCAAGCATTGCCTTTTGTATTGAGATTGATCTATATTCATTATATACTACTGATGTGCAGTACTTCCTTATCCTTATTAGTTTTCCTAATTAAGATTATAATGGGGCGCCTGGGTGGCTCAGTCGGTTAAGCGTCCGGCTTCGGCTCAGGTCATGATCTCACGGTTCGTGGGTTCGAGCCCCGCGTCGGGCTCTGTGCTGACAGCTCAGAGCCTGGAGCCTGTCTTCAGATTCTGTGTCTCCCTCTCTCTCTGACCCTCCCCTGTTCGCGCTGTCTCTCTCTGTCTCTCAAAAATAAATAAAAAACATTAAAAAAATAAAAAAAAAGATTATAGTAGTCGCAGTAGAGTCACCACAAAATAAAATTGTATTACAAGGAGGGTATGTTTCCACACACCAGTCAAATTTTATAATTTTGAGAGTAATAATTCTGAGAAAATCTGAAAAACATGAATTTGGCTCTGGCATCTTGTTTGGAGGAAATTCTTTGGCAACTTTTATAATTTTTCTTAACATTATTTGTTTACCTTGGGTTTAAGTTTTATAATTTATTTTTCCCACAAATTGTCCATTTTATTTAGATTTTAAAAACTATTAACAAAACTATATATTACATTTTTTTAAATTATTGGTTAATCTGCTTGCTAAATATTTTCAATCATTATTTTATTGACATTAGATTTCTTGTATCGTGGAAACAGTAAGAACAAAGTGATCTGCTATATGGAGATTTCAGGAGCACTGGTATGATTTATCAAGAATTTACAAGAAAAATGACGTGTCACACACTTGGGATTTTCTATGATTAACCAGGCTTTTATCCTCCACAGTTGGACCACAGAATGCTGCGTTTTTCCTCCCTCTCTCAAGTTCCACATTCTAAGGCAGCCAGAGGTGTCATGATCAAAATGACCCACTACCCAGGAGACAAAGAGCAAGGTTGGTCCATCTCAGGAGTCTCCTTAGGGTGAAACAAGGCAATAACCCTTTGTTCCTACCAGACATGACATTTTCACGTCCTTTCCTTCTGTCAGCAAAGGAAATAAGACTAAGTCACAAATATTATTCAAAAGAACAGCATTTTTCTTAATTCATTATATAAAAAATAATTGCCAATTCACTATGGTTTGTACTTTCGATGTACTTTTGGAGGATATGGCCTCAATAAAAAATAAAATCAATAAAACTTTGTGTTGCTTAATTTCACGTGTCAACTTGCCTGGTAAGGGATGCCATATACCTGATAAAACACTATTTCTGGGTATGTCTGTGAGGGTGTTTCCAGAAAAGATTATCTTATGAATTGTAGGCTGAGTAAAGAAGATCCACCCTCACCAATGCAGGTGGGCACAATCCAATTCATAGAGGGTGTCAATAGAACAAAAATGCATCAGAAGGGTGAATTCACTCCCTTCTTAAACTGGGACATCCATCTTCTGCCCTGCGACATCAGTGCTCTGGGTTCTCAAATTTAGACTGGAACTACGTCACCAGTTTTCCTGGATCTCTAGTTTACAGATGACAGATTATGGGACTTCTCACCCTCCATAATCATGTGAACCAATCTGGAGGATTGGCTCATACTTCTCTCTCTTTCTCTCTCTCTCTCTCTCTCTCTCTCTCTTTCCTATTGGTTCTATTTCTTTGCAGAACTCTGACTAAAATGAACAGATTTCTTCTAAAGTTCTCAAACCACAAGTACATCTAAGAATGGAGGATTCAGGTCTAATCATTACCTGGAATGATTAAAGTCAGGAGAATCAACAATTGTAGTTGTCAAGATTTAGCAGCTTTGGAAGCCCAACGAATTTAGGGAACAGGTAGGAGGAAAAATGCACATAATAAATGTACATAATTTGTGGATTGCATCCTACTGCCTAAATGCATCTGGTTGCACCTAGACTTTGTACAGTATTTATTTCCTAGAGATTATCAACAGCTGAAAACAGACATTAAACAATATTTGAATCATTTTTCTTTCATCTTACATAGTGGACAAATGTTTTAATTTCTTCATATGAATTAAGAAATATCAAACTTGAGGGGCACCTGGGTGGCTCAGTCCGTTAAGCGTCTGACTTTGACTCAGGTCATGAACTCGGCATTTCGTGAGTTCAAGCCCTGCGATGGGCTCTGTGCTGACAGCGCAGAGACTGGAGCCTGCTTTGGATTCTGTGCCTCCCTCTCTCTCTGCCCCTCCCCTGCTCGCTCTCTGTCTCTCTCTTTTTCAAAAATAAAGATTAAAAAAATTAAAAAAAGAAATATCAAACTTGGAAGAGTAGAATCACCATATTAAATATTATATTGTAAGAAAATTACTTATGTCCACTATTATCAATATTATAATTCATAATTTATTAACCAGTAGTAACGTTTTATTACTATGGTAGATTACAATTTCATTATATTTATAAATTATTATTTTACAATATTTTAAATGAATAATTAGTTGATAAAATGTTACAATTAAATAGGAAAACCTTGTAAAAATGATGTCAATTTGGAAATAAAACACATTAAGTATGAAAACAACCAACACTAGGAAGTCTGAATCTTGGAGTTTTAACTCAGCGGATCTACATTACTTTGTTTACTTATCTGAGGAAATCTTGCTCTCCTTGGTAGTAACAGCTTTACTCTTAGTGAAATCCATACATCCTCTTAAGATCTGCTGTAAGACAGTGCTTTATCCTAAGAACAGCAGAAGGAGGATGGAATGATGCATCCCCTCCAAGGAGATGGGTTGAGGAAACAATGTGCCATCATAGCCCAGATGGAGAAGCCTGCTCATGCTGGCTGGAGCTCTCAGGGCTTATGTTATGGCTGAGCCTACCCCTGTTCCAGGGGATAGGATGGAATGTCATGTGATGTCAACACTGCTGATCTATGGAGCTAAGAGATAGAGCCTCTCATGTAAGAGCATAAGGAGAAAGAAACAGTACAATGCAAATTCTTTCTTTCATACAGAAATAAAATAGTGCAGTTTTTTTTTTTTCTAAAGCTAATCTCCTTCTATGTTATCCAAACACAATGGGGGCTATTTGACTTCATGCTCATTATAGAGACTAAATCTCACTTAAGAATCTGCAATATATACAGGTATTAGAATGAACAAATGTACCACAAATTACATTTAAATCATCTTACTCTTCCAAAATACTCTTGTTCATCTCTGCTTTTGAAAAGGCCCATCTCAGAACAAGAGAGAGGAACTCACTTATTACAGGTCTTATTCAACATATATCGGAGAGCACTGCAAGTACTTGTAGTAATTATCTCATTAACTCACAATCAACCGGTCTATAACAGGGTTTAACAAAAACAAAACAGAGACTCAGGGAGGGCACACAAGAGTTCTGGATACAGTCACTCCTGGACTCCCTGCCTTCCAGACACCACTTTCCCCCCATCCTCCCAACTAAAACTCCTACACACCCAGCTCTCCCGAGTTCTAGCAATTTGCATATTTCACTCATCCTTTTACTTTTCTTTGAAGGAGTAACAACTAGTTAATGAATTAATTATACATATTTACATTCAATATCTGGTATAATTATAAATTTATACGATAGATGTTTTATTGTGTCCACTTTTCAAATATGGAAATAAGAGCATGATAGTCAATCACTGAGAGTTAGAATGTGAGCTCTGATTTGTCTTACTCCATAACTGACAATTGCTCTCATCTCAGTGTCTTTGCAGTGCACTGTGCAGGTATCTCAACCAACAATGTGTGTGGCATTAAATTATTATAGTTGGTCCCCAATTCAGGTGGGTGATTGGTAAAGCACCTGGGAAGAAAATGAGTGGCAAATTAGAAAATAGAAGATTAAAAATTGGAGGGGCACCTGGGTGGCTCAGTTGTTAAGCATTTAACTTTGGCTCAGGTCATGTTCTCACGGTTCGTGGATTCAAGCCCCGTGTCAGGATCTATGCTGAAACCTCAGAGCCTGGAGCCTGGTTCAGATTCTGTGTGTCCCTCTCTCTCTGCTCCTTCCCTGCTCATGATTTCTCTTTCTCTCAAAATAAATAAAAATTTTTAAAAATTAAAAAAAAAGAAATTGGAAGACACTGATACAAACAGTGTGAATAGCCACTAGCTAGCAGGTCTTTCCAGAAGATTTTGAAATTGTATAACTGCGTAATATTTTGCCCATGTGATGCTCTAATTTGTGGGATTATAGGCTGTGTAACCATGTCAAGTGAACAAACCTACTACTTGAAGGTACAGATTCACTGGATGATGCCTCCACAATCTGGGGGCCCAGTGCAAAATAAAAATGCAGGGCCTCCTCATCAAAAATTAAGAAAAGTGTGAAGATTGTGACACAAGAGTCTTAAACCTATGCAGGCACTGTGTGTCTTTCTCACTGTGTGCCTGCATAGGTGCTCACCCATGTAGCTGCCCTTGACTTTGGTGTTTCTGTATTCTTTCTCTACTGTCTGAGTGAAGACTTTCTCCAACAGGTTATCTGCCCCACAAAGGTATACAGAGCCTGGGCTATGATGACCACTGGGTGGGGGGGCCCTGAGGCTCATGGAGGAAAGTCAGGGAAGTGACTATACCAGAAGAATCCCGAGTCATAAAATAAAGTAGAGAAGGAGACAGATGGGAGAAATGAACCATTTCATAAAGATATTCAGGAGGTGAGATATAAATTTTGTACATAATAGGACAGAGTTAGAAGGAACAAGTCTTGAGGTTGGATATGCATGGTTTTCTCACAGCAGAGGGACAGGGGAGATACAGCCAGAGGAGTCAGGTGTTAGAGGAACAGAGCCCAATGCTTTGGACTAATCCCAGGGCTTGAGCTTCACCTGGCTGGAGGATTCTGAGCCCAGGGGTGCTACTAAGTAGCAAGCACACAAGTCATATCATGGTGACAGTAATTAACACCCCACGTCTCTGTGGGTATATTTAAATTCAAGGTAACAGATGATAATTTAGGAGGAAGATATCTTTCTTTTTAAAGGAGAATTACAATGCCAGCTCTCAGGGAGCCAATTGATGTTATGATTTCATGATTTTATATTAGCATGAATAGCAGTCTCAGGAGGCTGAAAACTGCATCTTTTTCTCAGAAATCTAAACTCCTCATGTTTACTACCATGGGACTGGGTGGAGGAACAGAAAGAACTGGGACTCTGGTGGCCCTGCCTGCAGTCCTCAAGGAGGGACCACACTCACTAGGACTCTCTTGAGCCTGAAGCCTCCTCTGCTCTCCAGGGCACATTCCCAGAAGACTCCACTGCTGGGGCTAGATTAACTCCCTGTGGCCTTTCTAAACATATCTCTGTTTAGTCATTTGCTCACAAGGTCTGGTATGGGCATGGCACTTGGAGTTTATGAGGTTTTCCTAGAGATTCTGATGTCCACCTGCTCCAAACCATGGCTCTGAAACCATGTCAATGCCCACTCTCAGGAAGAGAGAGAGGCCTGGTGTCCAGGCCCTCAGCAGACTAATGAGCACCTGAGAGGCATACACTTTACTCCCAGGGGCAATGGGAATGCAGCCCTTAGGTTATCATCTGCAGGTCACTTGCCAGAGCCTCCTCCTAGGCTGGAGCAGAATCCGCATCCCCCAGGCGGGGCCCCACTTCGCCCCTGCCGGGGTGTCACCTCACCCCTCCCATACAAAGTGATAACGCTGTTTGCGTTATCACTTTACTAAATATAAATGAGCTGTCCTCGATTGATTTGCTTGGGCCCCCATTCACTGGATTCTCTAATTTTCTGTAATTCAGTTGTTTCACAAATTAAATTCTTATTCAGGTTCAAAACATTTAGCAAAATGACCTCTGATTAAAACCTAATAGATCCAAATAAAAATAAAGTGGACTATTAAGTCTTGTCTCCTAGGCTGAGGTGATCCATCTTGACTCCACTTTTAGCCCACAAATAGATTTACAGTGCCTCTCCCAGATTAGCAAAATCAGTAGCAGCCCAACAGTAGATTCAATAATATTTCAAGCTTGTTTCTTTTAAAACAGAGACTGATCATGACCCTCCATAGTTAAAAATGTTTTTTAAGGATGTTTGTGAAGTATAAATTTGAAAACTTAAAACTATGTATTGCCAAATATGTTTCAGGTATTGAAAATTCCCTCTTCAATATTGAATAATTGGAATGTCAGTATAAATGGAACCACCTTTGTCCTTTAGCTGAATGTTTTCAAGTGCAACAGACATATGAGAACAAAGAATCATGAACACATATCTGATTTGTATAATTAATTATGATATGACCTTGGGACTCCCTCTAAGCCAGGCTGTGGACACATCTTTGTTCATTAAAATGACAGTCAGTGCCTGAGAACTACAGTAATGGAGGCACTGGGCCTGATTGTTCTTCAGTGAGTCTGCAGATAATCATGATGAGTTGTGAGGATGCTGTGTATCCTTTACATAAGTGTGCACCTCTGGACTTTTTATTCATCAGGGGTATTGGTGATGTAAGAAGCACAGACTGGAAAATCTCACTGAGAGCGCAAACACCTAATGATGTCCAGTATGCTGGATTTTAAATGAATGTATGATGGTTTATCTCTGGAAAGCAAGCAAGCATGAACAGTTATGCAACTAGCTGAGTAAGCAACTGATACCATATGGTCCCACTGAAGACATTATCCTATGTTTTCTTTCACTGTCTCAGAATTTTAAAGAGAAGTCACTGAAGAAAGATTTTAAACAAAATATACAAAACAAGAAAGACATATAGGTATAGCCATGATTAGCATTTGAGTTTGTGTATAATTCTTCCTGAAGACATCATATTATTCTAAGTATTTGTGAGCTGCAGATATGCCAGATGATATTCTACCTCCACAAGAAGGTTGGAAGACAAAAGTAAATGAATGTTCTCTTACATTCCAGGATTGGAATAATATTATAAAACCATGTGCCTACTTTCTAACCTCCAAAAAACATTTCTCCCATATCCAAGAACAATAAAACATGAACATGAGGTGACTTAATTTGGAATTCAAAGAATTTCCTATCAATATATTAAAGAACAAAATAAGTATGAAGGATCAGTTTTCTCCTATAACACGGAATTGCAAACCAAAGACTGATGAGGAAACAGCATGTATTATAAAGACATGTGGCCTGTCTCCCTCACCTTTATATACACGTTGTTTCCTTGTCAGTCTTTGGTTTGCAGTTCAGAGTGCATAGAGGTTAGCACAGCAAAGGAAGTTTCATGGCTGTCTTCCCACTGCTGGAGAATACAGAAACAGGCCACAGAGACACTGAGAAAGAAGAAATAATTTATTAAGAATAAAAGGACTCAGGACATGCCTCTCTGCTCCCTGTCATCATTCTAAGCTCTGAACTTTCTATAGTTCTTGAGTCAAGCTAACATCCACAGCCCCTTCTCCACTGCATTGACACAGAAAATATAATTAGCATCATCATTTGCTTACAAAGACATTGAAATTCTCTCCAAAGTTAGCTAGGGTTTTCTGTACACTTGGAATTAATTCGCCAATTGGTGAGGATGGAGGTTTACTGCAAAGTGAAGGGAAAGCCACTCTGCAGAGTGCACACTGTGCCTGGAGTGGGCAGACCTGGGCATGGGTCTCAGGCCAGGGTCTAACGACACTTGGTTCCCTGTCTCTGAAAAGATGCTGGTAATACTGACCTCATGGAGCTCTGTGAGAAATAAATGAGATAATTTGGGTAAATTGTTTGGTGAGTGTTGGAAGCTCAGTAGATGCTAGTTCCCTTCTTTTTTTTTTTTTTCTTTCACATCTGCTTTTGATAAAACAAAGGAGTGTAATGGCTGACGTCCCCTGATACCCAGCAATTTCAGCAGATTTATGGTTTTGTGCTCTAGCTGAAAGCTGTTTAAATTGATTGCTGCCAAAGCATATATCACCTCATTCGTTCCAAATAGTTTATCTTGCAGTAGACATTAGGTGCACTACAGAAAAAGGAATTGGATAAAGGAACTATTAGGCTGAGTGCAAACCAATAAGGATGGAGCATAAAGTAGCAACTTTCTCATGTCTCTTCCCTTGTTCAGAGTTGGTGAGATGTTTTGCCCTTCCTGAGTGTCTGGAATGTTCCATGCAGCACTAAGCATGAGCCCTTTGTGCCTGCTGTTCTTTCTGTTCAGGATGCCCTGATGCCAACCCTAAGCATACCACCAACTTCTCCCCTGGTTAGCCTCAATTTATCTCTTAAAATCTCACAAGTTCCTGAAGGAATCTTCTAATGATCTCTGATCCAGGTCAGCTCTGTTATAACATCTCTTCAACGTTGCTCACCTCAACTTGTACAATAATCTGTTTTAGTGGTTATGCGAATTCATGACTAGTATACTTTATAGGATTTATCACCTTGATTTCAGAGGCTGCATCTAGTTTTGCTTAGCACAGTGACTGACTCAAAGAAGGTGTAGGTCAACAGCTTCTAAAATGGCTCCCAAATAGCTCCTCTTCCTAGCATTCCAGCCTTTGAGGATATCCCCACCTTTCCTGTGGGTTGGACCTAATGGTATGCTCCTGCTGAACACAGTATATCATAAGTGATGGGGTATGATCACCAGATTAGATTACAAAAATTTGCCTCTAACACACCTTATCTCTCTTCCCCCAATCTTCCTTCTTCCTTTCCTTCCTCCTTTCCACCCTTCCTCCCTTCCTTCCTTCTTTCTTTCCTCCCTTCCTCCTTTGCTTCCTTGCTTGCTTCCTTCCTTCCTCACTCTCTCTCTCTGGCTTCTCTCTAATAAAACCAGATACCCTGTGGAGAGGCTGGTGTGGTAAGAACTGAGGGAGGCTCTGGTAAATGCCTGAGTCCAACAATAAGTGAAGAACCAAGTCACCAACAGCTATATGAGTGATGCTAGAAATGGATCTCCCCCAGTCAAACCTTGAGGTGAATGCAGTTCTGGCCTCATTTGCAGACTGTTAGAAATCTTGGAGCAGAGATGCCAGCCAATCATGCCCAGATTTCTGACCATATAAACTATGAGACAAGAAATTTGTCATTTTAAGTCACGGTTAGGATAATAAGTTATGCAGCAATAGGTAGCCACCATACTCAACTGTATATTCCTGACCTGATGAAGAAATACATACTGATATACAAATGCATATTTACATCCAAGAAACAAGGGGAAAATGTGGTGTTTTTCTGAGTTGTAGAAAAATGAAATGGCCCACGAAGTTCAATTCAATCAACAATTCTTCCTGAGATTTGCTGAAGAAAGCATTATTAAAGAAGTAATAGATATTGGAGTTGAGCTGAACTGGAAATAATTTGTATTGGCAGGGAGGAGCTTTCAGACAATGGAAGAAACATATATAACCTAGTCAGATTCTGGTGGAGCAAAAGATAGCTTGGGTCAGCCACTGGGTCCTGCATTTTCAGGCTTATGACTGAGTACAACACACAAACCTACAGAGAGAAAGTCAACAGTGATATTTTGTAAGTGTCTAACACACATGTGGACTAGTCTTTATGATCACACTGGAAAGAGTCTCCTGCCCAGCCTGGAGTGATGGCAGAAGACTGCTTGGGAGGAGAAGAGTAAGAGTTATATAGGCAAATAGAGGGGCTGAGAGCATTCTCAGTGGAAGCAGTGACACCAGCCAAGGGACAAGGTTTCACAAACCTTGTAGAGAATCTGACATCCATGGCAAGGAGTTTGGAGCTGAGCCTGGAAGCATTGTTTGCATTGAAAGAATGTGAATAGGCAGCCACGAAGAGTGGCTAGAAGCCCCCGGTCACTTGCAGTATCATGCCAAAAAGACTTGGTAATGTGCCAGTAGGTGGAAGGGAAGGCAGCGGATGGGGGATGGTAGCCAGGGAAGGTGAGCCAGCTGTAATCACACAACCACATTAAAGGGCAATGGAGCTTCCTCAAACACTTCAGCAGAGGGCTGGCCAGCTCACTTTGTGCATTTTGCAGGGCTCCTGGCAGCCATGTCCAGGAAAGATAAAAGAGGAAGCAGCCAAAGTCAGGAGCAGCAGGAGAGAGCTGAAGAATTCTAGGTAAGGGATCTTTCAGACGGGGTTCTATGGGTCCCAGGAGGCAGGTGGCTCCCTGAGGTTGTAGAAGGGTCCAAGTGGCATGGCTCCAGCTTCATCCTCCCACATGTCTTAGAGAAGCTCCAACATCCACCCATTTTATATATTTCAATTCTGTATAAGAATTTAAGAAGTAGTGGTGGGGAGGTAGTACTACTATTCTATTGAAATTCTCTAGTTCAAGTGAAAAATCAATGAAGAATGATTTCTTCCATGAGCAGTGAGTGGAGACGCAGAGGGTACCCACCAGGGCAGTCCTTTGCATCAACCTAGGCCACCAGGGTGTTGCATCCTCACAGCCAGATTTGGTCTCTGAGAACCTCATTCTCAGAGGTCAGCTTTGGCTTTCTGCCTCAGTTTCCTCTAAAGAAACCAAACACCACAAAATAAGACCCAAAACAGGAGACCTGCTTTGCATGTAGTACAGGGCTGTTTTAGATGATGCCGTCCTTCCTTCAGAGATATGAAGACCTATCAGGTTACTTCTTGTACCACATTAAAGGCCAGGTCAGCTCTACCAGAGAGTAACTGCAGTGACCTATGACCTTGGACAAATAGCACTTTTCCTCTCACTATGTCTTCCTGTGGATGCAGAGATAAGTTTAGAGCTCTGACTCCATGCTGATAGCATCACCTATTTAGCAAATCTGATGACAAGACATATTTCAAAAGTAAAAGACACAAGATAAAAGATGATTTTGACTCTGCCCATTTGTTTTTACTGGTTGATTTTGTGAATGAATATGCTGCTAATAATATGGAAACCAAGAAGCAGAAGTTTGGATTGACAAGTTAGGATGTTCAGTTAAGAATCTGCTGAATGAAGGCAGAGAGGGACAGGTACCATATGTTTTCACTCATAAGTGTAACAGGAGAAACTTAACAGAAGATCATGGGGGAGGGAAAGGGAGGAAATAGGGAGAGGGAGGGAGGAAAATCATGAGAGACTCTTGAATACTGAAAACAAACTGAGGGCTGAAGGGGGCGGGAGAAAGGAGAAAGGGGTGATGGGCAGGGAGGAGGGCAATTGTGGGAATGAGCACTTGGTGTTTTATGGAAACCAACTTGACAATAAACTATATAAAAAAAGAATCTCCTCAATGAGGAGTAGTTACCAGATAGCCATGCAAGATCTAGGAATAAGTCAGAAACCATGTCTACAGTTTCGGCTAAAAAAACCTCATAAGATGCTCAAATTATAGAATTGTTAAAATAAAGAGCAATGTGTGTATATAGTGTATTAGTGCATATAGTATTTAATGTTCTTCTCTTCAGTAATTGTTAGTCTTCCCAGCACTGCTAGACAGAGAGAGAAAGAGAGAGTGATTTTCAGCAAATATAGTTTACAGATGTTCCTTAAATACTGGATGCTGGAAGAGTTTTCACCTACCAGTGCACCTGACAGAAAGGTCAGCTCCTCACAGAGAAGGGGTCTTGCTGGTCAATGTCATCAAAACATAGTTATTCAGAGAGACAGGACAATTCCAGAAGGAGAAAGAAAGGGAAACTGAATTCACAGGGTCACTTTTTTATCTCATGTATATTCCTTTTCTTTATTCATTCAAATGTCTTTCTCACAATCTCTAACTGGTAACTTTGAAGCCAAAAGAAAAAAAAATTAAGGAAAACAGTATTTTACTGCTTTCTTTGATAATTCATTTTTGTTTCCTTGTATAGCTCCAAGGACGAGTCTATCTTAAGATAGACTTCAATATTATGAAAGAGAAGGATGGGGAGATTAGAGTATAGAAACAAAAGGTGAGTGATTGCAAATCATTGGCAAAATTAATTATTGGTAAAAAAAATTTAAAACAGTTTGTTTCAGTATTATAAATTCAAATCTCCCCTCAGTGTCATAGGCTCATGAAATCATAGGACATTTACTTTAAAAGAGACTAGAGAGGGCACTGCATGCATGTTTCTTCTCCCCAACAATTTCCCCAGCACCTTGGCTTCCATAGGGCACTTCAGTGACCTGGGAACTGTTGCCTCTGCCCTGTGGGAGAGAAGGTGCAAAGTGCCTGCCTCCAAGGCTCAGCCATTCTTTACATTCCAGTTCTGTACTGTCACAGAATTTCAAGTGCTCTTGGGGGAACAAAGAAAGAGTGGGCAGTGTGTTTTGTGCAGACTAGAATGTGTCTCAGGATCTTCCCAGCCCTGGGTGGCTGCCTGGCAGCCTTAGGGCAGTGAACTCAGCAAATGGTGGTGGATAAGCTGGACTCCCATCCCGCTGGGACACTCACCTCATCCTAACTGGCCCAGCTCTGCTCTGCTGCCATCGGTAGTGGGGCAGCTGTCCACCAAAGCAAAGACTTGGTAGAGGCAGCAAGAAAAGGAGAACTAAGCTGAACAAAGAGAGGATGGCAGAAGCACAAGGAGGAGGAAAGTGTCTAACTAAGAAAGAACTTCCTGGAAAGATAAAACAAGAAGCAGATTCTCTTAAGTAAGTGGCTAAATAAGTCTATGGGAACTCCATGATGGAAATTTTTCAAGGCTGGTCTAGTGTTAAGACTCCTATATTTAAAAATAACTTCTCTTTAATTTCAGAGTTGAATTAATTCTTAATATTCACAACATCATTTCCACTTTGAAGATTATTTTCTTACAACTGAATTTCACAAACTTGTACACATTTATTAATCCTCTTCTATGTGCACAGAACCCTGGAAAATCAAAGCAAGAAACAAAAAAGAACAGTTCCCAACAACTGAACTCCAGGAGTGGTTAAAAATGTTAGGGTTCAGATCTATTCAGCTAATAGGTATATGAAGAAACATGACCTGATTGCCACAACTTAGAGTTCTCATTTGTGTTTGTTTTTGTTTAGTTGTTTTTTTGTGGGTTTTTTTTTGTTTGTTTTACTGCAACAGTAGCTGCAAAAAGGAATCAATTAAATGGTAGTGGCAAAGTGTTTTCTGGAGTGTGGGAGCCTTGGTGAGTGAATATAATCTTTATAGAAAGAAAAATTGGACAGCAACAAGGAGAGCAACCAGATGAGCAAAGACATGATCTAGGAAAGGGAAATTGAAGGTGTTAGTTCAGCATGCATAGAGCATCATGTTTCTGGGAGTGCAGTGGGTAGTGAAGCTGAAACAGGCTGGAGGCAAACTGTACAAGACCCACAGTTCTGGCTGACAAGCCTTTATTCCACAGGCACCTGGGATCCACACAAGGAATTCCAACAGAGGAGCAGTGAACTGAGACCCATGTCCAGGTAGACAGCTGGGGCACCTGTGTGAAGGCAATGTGGGAGAGAAAGAATACTGTACACAGGAAAGCCAATCAGGAAACTGAAGTAGCCCAGTAAAACAGGGTGGGAGCCTGAAGAGGGAGGAGAAAAAATTAAAGATACAAACAAAAATAGTTCCTGGAGCAAAGTTCCAGGGAGCAGAAGGAGAGCTATGAATGTAGGAGGGAGAAGGGCAGGATGTGACAGAGGGAGCCCATGAAGAGCCACCCCTCCCCCAGGGCTAGTATGGATGAGAGGATGATGCGCAGGAAGAAGAGAGGCCAGACAACAGCTGCTAGAGCCTAGAATACATCAGGGAGTAAGCACGACTGATAGCCTTCAAGCAAATAAGGTGTTCTCTATTGCCACCTACAGTTCTGGAATCACAGGGGGAAATTGTGCCATCTTCTCTAAAGGTTGGCCTCCCTTATTCATGTCTGTATTCTTCACAAATGAGGAAGATAAAATATGCACACCTTTCTCTCTTTCTCTGGACATTTCCTGCTACCTCTGCACCTGTGCTCTGCCCTTGCAAGAACCACGCACTCCTGAATGTACACACTGCACTTCTCACATCCCCCACACACCCTGATACTGGGGAGAATGTGGTGGTTACTCCAAAGTGGGAAAGTTGTCAACAGGTTTCCTGAGGCTTCTACTGTCCAGGCCATTCTGCTGGTCCCACCCTGGGCACCAGATGAAGCTGGCAGTGTCAAGAGCAGTCAGTTTAAGAAACGGGGTAGAACAGTGACAAAGCACCATGACCCAATGGCAGTGGGCACATCTGCAACTAAACAAGGCCATTGAGAAGGAGGATCCCATTTAGTGGCAATAACCAGTACTCATGGTACTCCTTCACTGCAAATGAAATGTCTGGCTCTGGAGAGTGGTAAGACCTTGGTATAGAATGTCATGACTAAGTGAAGCCCTGAACACCGTGTTTTATATTTTATTCATATTATTCCAGGTGGCTTCTGTATAATTCAGCAAATTCCTCACTGCACTACGTAAGTCACTTCCATTATAGCTGATTTGAAATGATGTTTGTGGTTATTTCTATGGAAGAAAAACTATTAGGACGTCAGATGCTTTAGTAGGGAAATAATCCCCAGTCATAGCATTGTGGTTTTCAGGAAAATGGTATTTAACTGACATGATTTTGAACTGCAACATCTTTTCCAAGAATCCAAATCATTCTAGTAATTTAAAATGACTGAATTGTAACTGGAAAGAACCACAGGTGAACACATTTCTTCTCATTTTCTTCTCTATTATGGGTGTTGCTGATTCTTCCCTTCCAACTGATTCAGTGAGGCTAGGCACATACATACATACCTGGTTAAGATGATCTAACACAGACAAATGCCCAGTATCACAGCAGGTACTATAAGAGGCAGAAGAATGAGAAAGCAGTCTATAACTCTGGGCCTCTCAAACCTAGATTCAAAGGAAAAAGGTGTGCACTTCCAGTCAACACCAGTATTTAGTGTTTGTTCGTGAATATGATGCTAAAGATCCTGCTTTCCAGAACTTACATCCCTAAATATTACCCCTGCAATTCTGTTCGCAGAGTGCTTCATCCGTTCTCTTTCATCCATATCACCTCACCCACCAACTGCAAGTCTGCTCTGAGTCATACATCTGTGCTAGTAAGGGGATGACAGACACACAAATCCATGCCCTGCAGGACTTCTGAGTCTCATGGGAAAAACAGATGTGAAAATAAGTGGTTATCACTTTTACGGAGGTGTTCTAGCCACAGCAGGCTAGCCTTATTATAAGGCTACTATAATACATGATGTTCACCTTGACCTTAAGATTTAAAACCCCTGCAGATCTCACTCCAAGTATGAAATGGGGCACAGTGTCCAGGATGAGCTGACAACAGTGGGTACTGTCCAGGCAGGAGGAGGGGGGACTGCCATTCCCCCTTTTTCATAAGCCCCTCTCAGCCATATGGGTGTCTCGCCCATATGGACACCTTCCTGGTCCACTTAGGGAGCGTCATTGCCTGTGAACTGAGAACAGCTTCCAGCATGGTCACAGGCCCAAGCTATGGCTCTTGCTAAACTAGTGAATAGGTTGGTTTCTCACAGTGGGAAGTTCATGAAGCACCACTCACACCTCTAGAACCAGCTTTGGATTCAAGTCCTATTTCCACTTACTCTTTATGGTGGGGTCCCGTGTTCCTCAATATTTTTTCTCCCTTTTTTAAAGTTTATTTGTTTTGAGAAGGAAAGACAGAGAGAGTCAGGGATGGGAAGGCAGAGAGAGAGAGAGAGAGAGAGAGAGAGAGAGAGAGAGAGAGAGAGTCCCAAGCAGGCTCCACACTGTCAGCACAGAGTCTGACTCAAGGCTCGATCCCACAAACTATAGGATCATGACCAGAGCCAAAATCAAGAGTCAGACACTTAACCAATTGAGCCACCTAGGTGCCCCTCGTGTTCTTCATTAGTAAGTGGAATGATAATCTCTAACTCATAGGACTGTCCTAGACTAGTAATATAGTATGAAACACAATCCAAGTAGGGAAGCAGCTATACAAAGAGGGAAGCCACACTTGATTCCACTGACCTGTCAATCATCCCTTCTGTGATGTTGAGTCCTGAGAAAGGGGTAAGGGTAATGGGTGAACTACAGCAAGTCAGTGTCACAAGGAAAGTGACAACCTCTTATAAATGACCAGAACCTGTAAAATATGGGATGGGCACTGTCTTAGTTTGCTAGGACTACCATAATGAAGTACCACAAACTGGGTAGCTCAAACAAATGAAGTGTGTTGTCTCACAGCAGCAGGGCTGACTCCTTATGAGGCCTGTGAGAGAGAACATATTCCTGGCCTCTTTCCTACCTGCTGGTGGTTTGCTGGTCATCTTTGGCATTCCTTGGTTTGTAGACCTCTGCCCTCATCTTCACATGGTGTCCTCCTTATGCGCATGCTTGTGTCCAAGTTTTCTTAGTTTTTTTAAAGTTTATTTATTTATTTTGAGAGATAGAGAGAGAGAGAGTTGGGAAGGGCAAGAGAAAGAGGGAGAGAGAATACCAAGCAGGCTCCACACTGTTAGTGCAGAGCCCAATGCAGTGCTCCAACTCAGGAACTGTGAGATCAGGATCCAATCTGAAATCAAGGGTTGGACACTTAACTGACTGAGCCACCTGGGCACCCCCAATTTTCTTTTTGTAAGAACACTAGTCTTGTTGGTTTAGGGCCCACCTTACTCCACTATGGCCTCATCTTAACTAATTACACTGACAATGACACTATTTCCAAATAAGATCATATTCTAATGTAGTTGAGAAAAAAGACTTCAATAAATGAATTTAAATTAGGGGGGTACTGATGGGGGGGATAGGAGGCCATCACAGGCCTCATTAACAATATTTGTAGATGCTATCTGCTGCCTCCAGGGAAATGGGGGACAGGAGTAAATCTGGCCTTCCAACCCTTTGCATAGTCAGGGTACAGCATTATTTTTGAAAGATAAGCTACATAATTTACCTATTCAGTAACATCCATCAGTTTCCTCCTGAACCTAGAATAAAATCCAAACACCTTACTATGTGATCTGGCATCAATAAGCAATCATATATAGCTGTCTCCACTCTCATACAAGGAAACCTTGAGCATGTGGTTGCATCGACGTGTTTAATTTCTTTGTGGATCTGCCCACAAATTGAAGTAATAATGTTTGTGTTTGTTCAGTGTTTCATGCCATAGGAATTGAAGTTGCATAAACACTGGCTTTTTCTGGTTTATTACAAAAACCCCATGATCTACCTCAGCATCTGGCACATAGCAGGGGTTCAGTAACACTTATTGGATTAACAAACTCTGCTAGCCTGTGTGTCACCTTGACTTCTCCCATTCTTTAATGCCAACGTGCACTCAATTGTCATGTCTGGGAATTAACATTTCTCAAGTCCACACTTACCTCTATATGCCACCACGACTATTCAGATTCAGGACTCACATCTTATACTGAACTTGCATGGCAGTTCTTACACATCTCCCACCCAGTCTTGCCAGACCCTACTGTCATCCCCCACAATGGTACAGGAGGGACTTCTCTGAAAGATACATGTGGGGCCAACCACCCTTAGGAGACTGTAATTGTACTTTGCCACCTGCAGCAACACCTCGGCATGGCACACCACTCTTTCCAATTCCACCACAGGTACACACTAAGGCCACAGTAAACTGGGTGTTGTTTCCTGCCTTTAGGCAAGCTGGACCTGTGTGAAAGCTTGTGGGCACCTTGTCAAGGAGAAATGTGAAAGCGTCCTCAGATCCTTTAATAATGAGTCCCAATTCAATGGCCCACCCTTTCAGAAAATAGTTTTTATATACAACACAAAGAAGGTGTTCTTTTAAGAGGTACATCACATAGTCCATATGGTGAAGAATGAGGGATACCAATTGTGAAATACATAACAAATGGAATACCTCAAGATGAAAAAAATCTATTCATACATTTGAAGGAGTTGGTGTGCAAGATCCCACTAAGAAAGGACAGGCAGATGCATTATTATCATTATAGCTATCTCACTGTTCTTAAATCACTGAACAACTCACATCCATTCACACAATGGACATTAATATTCTATCCTACCAGGTAGTATCTCTAATGACATTTTGTATAAAATGGTGAAAAGTTCCAACACACAAGAGGACAAAGAAAACAGGAAATATAGCATAAGTTTGAAATGCATTGATTTGGGGTACCTCAGTGGCTCTGTCAGTTAAGCCTTTGACTTCAGCTCAGGTCATGATCTCACAGTCTGTCTGTTCAAGCCCCACATCGGGCTCTGTGCTGACAGCTCTGAGCCTGGAGCCTGCTTTGGATTCTGTGTCTTCCTCTCTCTCTTTGTCTCTCCCGCATTCATGCTCTGTCTCTCTCAAAAATAAACATTTAAAAAAATTAAAAATGCATTGACTTTATGTTTAAGATATGCTTGTTAGAATAACTCCCACTGATTTCCTTTTAACTTTAAAGTGTGAATGGTGGTTCTACCATTTTTCAGACAGATGGTTTTTGAGATATGACATGAGGATTGTAAACTTTAGCTCTATTAGCCAGAAGCTTGGGTAATGATATCAGTGGCCTCCATAAGTTTATTGTCAGGATTGATTTTTGCAACAGTAAAAGCACTGGAAAAGTGTTAGCTAATATTATTAGAGAAATAGAAGTTAATTTGTCAGCTAATCAAATTGTAACCTAATGACATGGCAAACTGTATGGTGTGCAGGAAGTGTATGTGTTCACACATAAAGATATATTAATGGGTATGTATGTGGAGAAGCAGAAGGTGAAGACAATTTTTATCTTTTTATTCATGTGACACATACTTATCAGGGCATCTGGACTGAATGCTAGGGGAATAAAAAAGAGATATGCTCAAGGGCTCACAGTCAAGTGGGCACTTGCTAGAGAATGAGGCTTGAAAAAGACTTTTTTGTTTTAAAGACAAGTATTTTTTAATGTTTTTTTAACTTTATAGTTTATTGCCAGGTTGGTTTCCATATCACCCAGTGTTCTTCCCCACAAGTGTCCTCCACCATGACCATCACCCCCCTTCCCCTTGCCCCCTCCCCCTTCCGCCCTCAGTTTGTTTTCAGTATTCAAGAGTCTCTCCTGCTTTGTCTCCGTCCCTCTCCCTAATTCTTTTTCCTCCTTCCCCTCCCCATAGTCCTCTGTTAGGTTTCTCCTGTTAGACCTATGAGTGCAAACATATAGTATCTGTCCTTCTCCGCCTGACTTATTTCGCTTAGCATGACACCCTCAAGGTCCCTCCACTTTGCTATGAATGGCCAGATTTCATTCTTTCTCATTACCATGTAGTATTCCATTCTATAGATGAACCACATCTTCCTAATCCATTCATCAGTTGATGGACATTTAGGCTCTTTCCATGATTTGGCTATTGTTGAAAGTGCTGCTACGAACATTGGGGTACATGTGCCCCTATGCATCAGCATTTCTGTATCCCTTGGGTAAATCCCTAGCAGTGCTATTGCTGGGTCATAGGGGAGTTTTATTGATAGTTTTTTGAGGAACCTCCACACTGTTTTCCAGAGCGGCTGTACCAGTTTACATTCCTACCAACAGTGTAGGAGGGTGCCCGTTTCCCCACATCCTCGCCAGCATCTATAGTCTCTTGAGTTGTTCATTTTAGCCACTCTGACTGGTGTGAGGTGGTATCTCAGTGTGGTTTTGATTTGTATTTCCCTGATGATGAGTGATGCTGAGAATCGTTTCATGTGTTTGTTGGCCATCTTGATGTCCTCTTTGGAGAAGTGTCTCTTCATGTCTTCTGCCCATTTCTTCACTGGATTGTTTGTTTTTCGGGTGTGGAGTTTTGTGAGTACTTTGTAAATTTTGGATACTAGCCCTTTATCCGATATGTCATTTGCAACTATCTTTTCCCATTCCGTTGGTTACCTATTAGTTTTTTTGATTGTTTCCTTTGCAGTGCAGAAGCTTTTTATCTTGATGAGATCCCAATAGTTTATTTTGGTTCTTGATTCCCCTGCTTTTGGGGATGTATTGAGTAGGAGATTGCTGCGGTTGAGGTCATAGAGGTTGTTTCCTGCTTTCTCCTCTAGGGTTTTGATGGTTTCCTTCTCACGTTCAGTTCCTTCATCCATTTTGAGTGGTTGAAAAAGCCTTTAAATGTCATCTTCTTTCTCAGTCTTAGAGATTGTTTTCTAAATTCCAGAAATCATTGCCATTTACACTGTGTGGCTCCTCCAGTGTATTCTATTTTTTAAAAGTTTTATTTATTTAAGTAATCTCTATAGCAGCATAAGGATCAAACTCACAACCCCGAGATCAAGAGTCGCATGCTCTTCTCACTGAGCCAGTCAGATGTCCCTTCTTCAGTGTATTCTATTAGTTTATTTAGCAATGTGTATATTCCACATATTATTATTTCTACAGGTGTTAGCTTCGTTGGAAATGGCTCTCTGTCTTGTGATTAACCAAATTTCAAACACATAAGTTTTATGTGTGAAAGTATTATTTTTAATTTTTTAAAAGAATATTAAAACTATATATGTGACCATCCTCTTAAACAACCTATAACAGACAAGTGTTCTGATCCTCTAAAGCTAATATCGCTTGAAAAAATACATCATTAACTTTCTCTAGTTTCTCTTAGAAAGCCATCATATAGGGAAAACCAGGACACACTGGACTCTAGAAAATTCTCTCTTCTTCACTATTCTGAAGGCATTCAGGGAGGTTACTAAAGCAAGAAAAGAAATCCAACAGTAATGTTTCACTAGGACTTTACTCTGAGCCCCAAATCACTTCCTTGCTGATTATTAGGAATCACACTTTATAGAAATCACACTTTATTCCATCTAAACTTAAAATTTCAAACTAAAAGTGCATGGATATAATGGGATAACCTGTCTAGACCAACACACTCACTAAGAACATACAGAGAGGTCGATAAAATACATATTAAAAAAAAATCAATTTGAGGAGATAGGAAGGCAGGCTGGTCATGTAGACCACATTTCCCATTGACTGCCTTCTCCCCAGAGTTTATCTCGTGGTAGTGTGATGCATGATGTGAAGGAGCTGAGTGGAGAGCAGCTGCTAAGAATATAGAACCCAGTAGGGCTTTAGGCAAAGCTGCAGTTTGGGGCAGCCAAGGAGTCCTGGTTGGAGAGGCTGAGATTTCAGAGAAAACAAATGATGAGGAAGTGAACCATACAACACTAGTTTTCCTTCAATATATTTACTGATCAAGCTGCATAAAAAAGAGGTTAAAAATCAGTCATAATAAAAAAGAAGAGCAGAATTTTCAGCCATTTTCTTGTGCTAGAAACATAAAAACTAGAGTTTAGGATCTTTCTGGAGTGGCACTGGGAAGCATCCCAGGACCTCATTTGGAACCCCTGGGGAGCTATGCCCTGCAGTAGGAGGAAAACAGAGCACAGCTGAGCCTCCTGGAAACTGAAGACCAGCCCAAGCCAGCTCTGACCTCCAGACATGAGAGGAAACATCACCTGAAACCTCTGCAAGTTTCTGTATACAATCAAACTTATCAGGCACACCCGAAAATGGGGCCAAGCAAAAACAAAACAAAACAAACAAACAAACAAAAAAACACAGACAATAAAAATGGTGCCACAGATGACTAGATACTTCAGCTTTCAGCCACATTTAATGATTAATATGTTCAAGGAAATAGATTGCAAAATGGAAAATTTTATCAGAGAACTAACTTATATACAGTCAAGTAGAAATTTTAGAAATGAAAAATACAGTAGCTGAAATTAAGAACTCAACAGATGGCTTTCACAGGTAACTGGGCACTGATGAGGAGCAACAGTATGCTGAAAGGTAGGCTGGAAGCTTTTCCACTGACTGAAGCATGAGGCAAAGGAATGTCAAAAAGTCCACAAGCATATGGGACAAATGGAATGTGGGGGAAATGTTTAACATTCATGTGACTGGAGTATTAGATGAGACTGAAGAGGGGCAAAGAATGGTGTAGAAGCAATATTTTACAAAATAATGGCCAATATTCTTTTAAAAACTGATGAAATGTATCAAAGTACAGATGCAAACCTGCTATGAACCTTAAGCAGAATAAATGCAAAGAATACCAAAACAAGAGTGGCACCGCGGGACTGCAGCCTTCCTTCTTTGGACTTTTCTGAGATTAGATGCCTTCAGAAAAATTTTTTGAAGCATTTGGCATCCTCTAGTAATAATAGATCTTTCTGTAATGGAATGTAACTTCCTCCCTCCTTGGCTTCTATGATTCCACATGGTCTACTGACTTCATCTCTTAAAACTGCAGCTAAAAGTGACAGGAGATGGGATGAGGTTCACAGATGCCACAGTAAGCTTCAGGGCCCACATCCAGGGGCCCAGTTTCCCCTCGTGGCTGCATGTCCTCCTAAAAGTTTTGTATTTTTGGGCCATGGAGCATAGTCTGCTGATGTTTAACCTGCCCTCACGGTTAGTCTCATCATCACAACCAGCTATTACAGTCACATTATGTTGATTCAATCACTATATGTCTGGGATTTCCTCAGATGACTTAATGCCAGCTCTCTTAAAAATAAAGGCAAAGAAGCCAGTCTGAGAGGGCTACATACTATAGGATTTCAACTATATGAAAAGGAAAACTATGGAAACAGTAAAAGATCACTGACTGCTGAGGGTTAGAGCACAGGAATGAACAGGTAAAGCACAGAGGATTTTTAAGGCACTGAAAATATTTTATACAATACAACAATGGTAGATACTTGTCATTACACATTTGTGAAAACCCAAAGAATGGACAACACCAAAAGTGAATCCTACTATAGACATTAGTACATATGGTCACTCTCTGTGATTTCTCCCCAATTTTTCTGTAAACTTAAAATTTTGCTACATGATGTGAGTCAGACAGAGAATGAATGCTGTTTGATCTTATTTTAATGTTTTTAAAATTTATTTATTTTTGAGAGAGAAAGAGAGAGAGAGACACACAGACAGACAGAGAAACAGAGCACAATCAGGGGAGGGGCAGAGAGAGAGGGAGACAAAGAATCCGAAGCAGGCTCCAGGCTCTCAGCTGTGAGCACAGAGCCTGACATGGGGTTCAAACTCACGGACCATGAGATCATGACCTGAACTGAAGTCAGACGCTCAACCAACTGAGTCATCCAGGCACCCCCGTATGATATTACTTATATGTGTAATCTAAAGAAACTGAAATCACAATGGTGGCTGGAAGGAGCTGGGAGTGCAGAAAATGGGGAGATGTTGGTCAAACAGTACAAACCTGCAGCATCAACATGAGTAAGTTCTGGGAAATCTAACATAAACCATGGTGATTATAGTGAATAATATTGTATTATATACTTGAAAGTTGCTAAGAAAGTAGATCTTAAGAGTTCTTATCACAATAAAAGAGGGAATAACTAGTGGGGCAATGGAAGTGTTAACTAACCTTATTGTAGTAATCATTTTGTGTTATACGTATATCCAATTGTCAGGTTGTAAACTGTACATTTATACAATGTTATATGTCAATTCTATCTCAACAAAGCTGGTGAAATATTTTAAAGCTGCTCTAAAAAAATAAAGTCTATTAAGGGGCACCTGTGTAGTTCAGTCAGTTAAGTGTCTGACTTCAGCTCAGGTCGTGATCTCATGGCTCATGAGTTTGAGCCTCAAGTCTGGAGCCTGCTTCATATTCTGTGTCTCCCTTGCTCTCTGCCCTTCCCCCACTTGCATTCTCTCTCTCTGTCTCTCTCTCTCCTCTCTCTTTCTCTCTCTCCCCCTCTCTCTCAAAAATAAATAAGCAATAAAAAAATAAAGTCTATTTGTTTAAAAAGGAAAATGATTCTAACATTATAATCACTCTGAGCCCATATCATCTCAACTTCCAAGTTAAAGCTGAAGCTCAGGATGTGCTGTTGCCTTATTTTGATATTGACTGCAAAAGTGCAGTAGGTCCTCTTTGGAACCACTGCTCTGGGATCTCCATCTTTGTGAACTGCACATACTCACTACAGACACAGTAAACGGGAAAGAGCAGTATCTTCTCTACCATGACCTTTTGTAGATCAAAGGAGATGAGGTCGGTAACACTGAGTAGGTATCAAAGCATTAGTTTTCTTTGATCCTTTCCTAAAAAGTTGCTTATGGTGAACAGTCTCAAAAGTAAACGTGCAACCTCTCCTGATCTGCAGACTCCCAGTCTTGAAACAAACCATGCACAAATTCTATTAAGAATTGTGCACATTTGGGGCGCCTGGGTGGTTCAGTGGGTTAAGCGTTTGACTGTTGATTTCAGCTTAGGACATGATCTCACAGTTCATGACACTGAGCCCCATGTCAGGCTCTGTGCTGATATCATGGAGCGTGCTTGAAATTCTCTCTCTCTCTCTCTCTCTCTCTCTCACTCTGCCTCTCCTTCTCGCTCTTGCTCTCTCTCTCAAAATAATAAACATTAAGAAAAGAACTGTACACATTTACATATGCTGTAGTGACAAAGACAGAGAATGTGATTAAAGATTACAAAAAAAAAGATTCTTTCTCTTCAACCCATGTGAACATTTCTCATTTATTCAATAACTGGAAAAAACATAAGCAACTCCCAGATAAACAAGATGATGAGAATCAGTCTGTTAAACAATAGATTGAAATGCAGTTTCATTTTTATTTAGCAGGAAGAATGTATGAAACTGAATCTTCAGTATTAATAATATCAATTTAAGAAACACAAAAGTGGGAGGGAGGACAGGAAAAAGAACTAGAAATAGTTTTTTTTTTCTCTCTCCTTGGTTGTCAAATGAATATTTGGTAGGGGGAAAAGGAATAAGTTTATCAGGCTAAAGCCTGTAATCCTAAAGCATTATGGTCAAAATTCCAATAAAAATTTACACCCTTAAATCCTGTACACATCCCTAGATTATAGTTTTTTCCCATAATATATTCTTTAATTTAATTTTCTTGGTCTTTCCCATATTATTCTTTTTTATTATTCCTGACTCAATTCCCAATATCCATTTACACCATCAGTGCTCTACTCTTAAATTGCTTTTATTTTTCATGAGGTGCATGTTACAGAACCTTACATTCTTTTGAAACTGCATCGTTTGGGGTCATAGATAGAGTGGATGTATATGATTAGATAGAGTGGATGTATGTGATATACTCAGCGATGTGAGAAGAACCCCTTTATCATTTGACGTCCAAGCAAAGTTTGGAAGTTTGGAGGTTTCCAAGTTTTGAGCATAAAGGTTAGAAATAGTCATCCTTCAAGAAGTAAATGCACAAACAGTGAACCCTAATGCAATGTTTGAGGGATGATAAGTCACTAGAGGTTCACTGATTGTAACAGATGTACCACTCTATTTGGGGGCGGGGCAGTGTTCATAAGGGGAAGGCCGTGTAAGCATGAAGGCAGGAGTGTGTGGAAAATCTCTTACCTTCCTCTCAATATTGCTGTGAACCTAAAACTGCTCTAAAAAATAAGTCTTTAAAAAAGCATTTAAAGAAAAGAGCAATTATTTTTTTCTGCCACCTGCTTATTTTATTTTATTATTTTTTTAAATATAATTTATTGTCAAGTTAGCTAACATACAGTATATACAGTGTACTCGTGGCTTTGGGAGTAGATTCTGCGATTCATCACTTAAATACAACACCCAGTGCTCATACCAACAAGTGCGTCCTCAATGCCCATCACCCATTTTCCCTGGCCCCCCTGATGCCACACCCGCCCATCAATCCTCAGTTTGTTCTCTATATTTAAGAGTGTCTATGGTTTGCTTCCCTCTCTGTTTGTAACTAATTTTTTCCTTCCCTTCCCCAATGGTCTTCTGTTAGATTTCTCAAATTTCACATGAGTGAAGACATATGATATCTGTCTTTCTCCGACTGACTTATTTCACTTAGCATAATACCCTCGCTCCAGTTTCATCCACGTTAAGGAGCCCAAATGTCCATCAACTGAGGAATGGATAAAAAAAAAAAAAAAGATGTATATACATACAATGGAATACTACCCAGTGGTGAAAAAGCAATTCTGAAACTCCTGACTAATGAGCCTCTTGAATCATCCCTCAGCCCTACTGAATATCCCCGTCTCTGGGACATTTAGTGTTGAATTTAACTTTGCTCTGGCCCCCTGTGTACCATGATGCTTTGTTCATGAATCTGGACTTACTCCTTCCACTCATCTTTGTCTTAACCTGCACACAGCACCAAGCATGACACACAATATGGCAAACATTTACTAAACAAAGAGGGAAATAGACAAATTCACTCCAGAGAACATAGGAATTGAATATTTAAATGTATCTGTGTGTATCTAGATTGATCTATCTATTTATCTATCAAACAAACCCTTGCCTCCCCTTTTTATTTTGCTTAGCTGACATAAGTTAGTAGTACATTAATATTCTTCTTGGTACCAGACAGGGGTCAGTCTAGAAAACTCTAACTCTTCTGAGAACTGACCATGAACATGTCACTATTTCCAGAGCAATGCATTTCCTATCATTCAGCTTGCCCACTGTTGCCTAGACACATGCTTCACTTTCACAAATAAAAAGCAACCAATATTTATTGGTCTAGCCTTTCACCACAGTAGAGATACCTCCTAGAAAGAAAAAAAAATGGACCAATGAATTTTCAAGATATTCAGGGTATTTTTTCAAGTGGGGGTTAGCTGGAAAAGTTTTCTACTCAATCTCACTTAATAAAAATCTAACACCAGTATTTTGGTGTGTCTGCCACAGGACATATATGATTTTGAGGCTCATTATTTTTCTCAGATGATGGAAGTCTTACAACACCCCAGACCATTTTAAGATCAATCTTCCCACCTTGATGAAGAAGTCAGAGTAAATTATTTTAAATAATAATTTTAAATCATTGTCGTTTCTATGCCATGTACTTTCTCTCTCCCTCTCTCTCATTTTTATTTTTATTTTTTATTTTTATTTTTTTAATGTTTTATTTATTTTTGAGAGAGAGAAGGAGAGAGAGAACGACAGTGTGAGCAGGGTAGGGTCAGAGAGAGAGGGAGACACAGAATCCGAAGACAGGCTCCAGGCTCATGAGCTAGCTGTCAGCACAGAGCCCAATGCGGGGCTCGAACCCACAAACCGCGAGATCATGACCTGAGCTGAAGTTGGACGCTCAACCGACTGAGCCACCCAGGCACCCCTCTCTCATTTTTAAAGGTAAGTTTTTATTTTTATTTTATTTATTTATTTGAAAGAGAGAGAAAGGGAGGGAGAAAGAAAGGGGTAGAGGGAGAGAAAGAGAGAGAGAGAGAGAGACAGAATCTCACAACCGTAAGATCAGGACCTGAGCTGAAATCAAGATCAGATGCTTAACTGACTGAGCCACCCATGAACTCCTCTCTGTCTCTCTTTAAAAGGGAGAGAGGGGCCTGATTAGAGATATTGCTGGATATGAATTAATCTCATGAATTATGACCCACACATATCTTAGATGAAAGTGGGTCTGCACACTTCCCAAATGTAAAGGTCCATCTGGGGCAAACCTAAGGATGAAGTCCAACTCTTCAGAAAGGTTTCAAGGCCTTAGTCCCAGGTAGATCCAAGGTGCTGCCTATCCACACCATGCTCCCTTGGCATTCAAACAGCATGCCAGCCCCTCATTCCCCAGATGGATCACACACCAGTCTTCCTGATTTTTACTGAGGACCTCCTCATGCTGTCCCACTTGGCAAATCCCTATCGATAGATCATGTTTCAGAATGAGACCTCACCAGAGAAATATATTCCAAATGCTTCCAGCTTTCCCAAGAGGTTGCCTATGGTTAGCAGAGTCCTTATCACTCTTGGGTGATTGTCACTTAGCCTCCTCCTCTGAAGCCTATGACTTTCAGACAGAAATTTCTATCATTTCCAATAGCAAAGTTTAATCCTGGGCACAAAGTAGGTCTCAAAGTTTTAAGAGTTCATGAAAATATCTAAGATATATAAATGTAAGCAGTTGTTTCTAAAATAATTTTGTAACTCTATCTCTATGGAGGCACTTCTTTCTTAGTATTAGACATACATTAGTGTTGGACATAAGGGTGATAAATAATGTGGAAATAAATAAGAAAATAAAATTCCAGAATAAGAAACAAATGAACTAAGAAGTGATTGTATTTGTTATGCAGTTAACAGAATAATTATTTATCAAGGAAGGGGAATATTACATTCACAATTTACATTTTACAATCTGCAGCCCATAAACTGTGTGAAATGAATTATTGTTTATTTACTTCACCTCTTTGCCAGTGTCCCATCTCCAATTTATGGATGACATGTTTTTTTTTAAGTTAGTCACCCATAAAAATAATTTTACGCCTACATGGAAAACTTTATATCATCAGAGAAAGAATGAACACTTTTAATATCTGGCAATGAAAAGAACTGATTTTGCTCCTAATTCTGGAGGGATTATTTCCATCCACAGAACATTGCAATGAAAAGACAGCATCTAAATCAGCATTTTGGCAATCCCCCCATGCCGCAGTTTCACCCCCCCCCAAGTCCAGAAGCCAGTGTGAAGCACTGAAGTACAAAGGAAGCCCCCAGTATACAAGATTTCCTGCAATCACTGGGTCCAAAAATGCAAATGTGTGCTCCTGGAACCCTGCACACCACTCAGGGAGCCTCACCATGACCTGTAGTGTCTTGTAGGACACTTTTACACTAACATATTCCAGCATCCCAACACTTTCCTCATAGCTAAGCACTTTTTACAGGGAAAGTTTTCTTTCACATTACAGTTACTTCTGGAGCTCATTTTGCCTCTAAGCCTGTGAAAATACCCTCTCAATGAAATCACATACTTGATTTCATACTTTCTCCTGTTTTTAAAAAAAGGTAATTTATTTACTCACTTTATTCGAACTGAGAAGTATATGCTGTATAATCTCAGATGCTTCCCTAAAACACACTAAAAGGCATGTCATTGGGGTCCTGAGAAACCTAACTAAAAGTCAAAAGTTGTCATTTATATTCATCCCTGATATTAATGAAATCAGATATAGTCAATGACTGCATAATTGCAAATAATTTCATCTGAAAATCTATGTGCAATAAATACATGTGTGGAGAAGGTAGAGGATGAGGTACCTTTTAAATACTAGAGCCATGTCTCACTACTAGGGTCAATACTCCACTCTTTGACTTTTTAAAATAATTTTCAATACTTAAGCTACCAATTAATGCTATAGACTTAAGTCAATTATGAGCTTAAACCTGCATGCAAATCTCGAGCAGAAACTCACAATGAGAATGTAAGCAAGAACTGATGAGAAGGTCTTCAGATCAGAAAAGAAAAGAGCTTCTTACCATGTTTATTGATGACACAGGACCAATGCTGTTAACATAGATGTCCACATCAATCACAGTTGGTTTTACTGTGAAGAAAAATACATGTGTGTTAACACTTTGTGCCAGAGAGACTGAGGAAAGCAGTATTCAACTTCCTTTGACTCATGCGCTAACACTTCATGGGTATATTGGAAAAGGGCGGATTTTCCTTTGGATTTGCCTTATAGTTGCAATTCAAACCCTGCCTGTGTTCTTTTTTAAAATTCTCAAAGGACAAGAGATTCTTACTTGTATTTAATAAATTTGGGGGGAAAATAGACATTTATACACCTAAAGTTGCCAAGAGTAGAGGACTATAAAGATATTCTGCAATATTTGTTAAGCTGATTATATGGCAAAAAAAGCTATAAAATGATAAAACAAAAGACACTACAAAAGTAATTTAATGTCAATATTTCCTATAAAGTCAAACCCCAGGGATGAGTAATATCAGGGATGTCTCCAGTTCCTTATCCGTCACCTGACTGCTTAGTTAATGCTCTAAAACAAAGAGACTCAAAGCAAGATCTGGAGAGAAGATTCATCAGAGAAGAATAATGAATACTGATAATTGTTATTGTTATAACTTAAAGACATGTACACATATCACAGATTTATAATCCTATAACTTAAAAAAACACTTTAGTAAGTCAAAGAATTACAGTTTCAACTACAAAAGCATAAAATGTATATGATGAGAGATTGTGATCCAACATTGTGCATCAGAGGTAAAATTGCTTCATTTCCCCTGAAAGAAAACAGTTTCTCTTTCCTTGGTAGGGACCAGTAATGAGACCGCAGAGAGTCAGGAGCTAATGCCCTCTGAAAAGAAGGAGATTCTCTTTCCTCAGCATTTAGCAACTGATAAAAGGAATGACAGTACTAATTTCAGAATATTTCTGCCCCAGAGGAACATGAACAAGACTGAACCTCTGTACAGGAAACAAATTGTTTCTATGGAAACGAGTATTTTTAATTTGCAGTCATTTCAATAAACTTCCTCTAGTTTTGCTAAATAACTAATAATTCACAAATGGACTTCTACACTCTACTTTGTGAACTATAAATGGCACTTTGAGCTCATAGTCTCATTAAATTGCATATCCAGCAGTCTGTAGCCCAAGTCACATTTTAAGGACCTCCATGAAAATGAAAACAATGCGTTATGAATTTGTGCCAACTACTCTAACATCTGTCAGGACAAGCAAGTCATATTAGCTTCAAAAGGCTGTTCACATTTTGGAAAACACCCCAAAACAATTCTATGTATTATGTATGTAGTGTTTACATTTCATAAAAGGACTGTTCTTTATTTTAGACTGAGATTTGTTAACTACTATGAATAGAAAGTAGCATCTTTCTTCAACTTCATTGGAGTCAGCAAGTTTTCTGTCTCCAGACACTGTATAACCTTTGGTGATGTCATACAAAAGTCTGTTTTAAGTCAGTCCATTGAGAACATACTTTTTTGCAAGAGACTTTTCTGGTTGTTTTATGGTATTAGAGCTTAGGCTTCCAGAGCTCTTAATCTCATTAAATGAAAAAGGACCTACAGGCATAAAGCCTTAGCAACTTGAAGTGGGAAGTGCCAAATGAGTATTAAGTGCAATAGTGCAATGAAGGTTTTAAGGGATAACAGTTTGGAATAAACACACACATGCACACACATACACACAGGCACACGGACACACACATGTACACACAAAACAGGGGGAAATTAATTGAAGCAAATATTCTTTTAAAGCAGCACCATGCTAAAGTAAAGGGAGGGTTTTAAGAAAGTGGCTCTGACAGTGGCACTGGGAAAGAGAATGACCACAGGTGGCTCAAGGTTTATAATTCAAAGACTCAAGATTAGGCCCTGACAAATGATCTTTGACAAGGGAGCCAAGATCATTTAAATGGGAAAAGGACAGTCTCTTCAACAAATGGTATTGGATATACTGGACATCCGCATGCAAGAGAATGATGTTAGTCCTTACATTATATACATTATATACAAAAATTAACTTAAAATGGATCAAAAACCTAAAGGTAAAACTGAAAACTATGAAACTCTTAGAAGAAAACATAGGGGTAAAGCATCATGACATTGGAGTTGACAATTATTTTTTGGATATGACACCAAAAGCACAGGCAACGATAAATAAATAAATAAATAAATAAGACTACATCAAAAAAAATTTTTTTTCTGTGTATCAGACACAGTCAACAGAGTGTAAAAGCAATCCAGAGAATTGAAGAGAACATTTGCAAATCACATATCTCATAAGTGGTTAATATCCACAACATAGAAAGAACTCCTAAACTCAACAACAAATAAGCAAAAACGCTGATTTAAAAATGGTAAAAAGACTTTAGACATTTCTCTAAAGATATGCAAATGACAATTAAGCACATGAAAAGATGCTCAGCATCATTAGTCATTAGGGAAATGCAAATCAAAGCCACAACGAGATATCATATCACATCCGTTATGATGGTTAACATTAAAAAAACAAAACAAAACAGAAAACAACAAGTGGGGGCAAGGATATGGAGAAACAGAAACTCTTGTGCATTGTGGGAATGTAAAATGATATAGCCACTGTGGAAAACAGCATGGCATTTTGTCAAAAAAAATTAAACACAGAATAACATTACCCAGCAATTTCACTTCCCAAAAGAATTAACATCAAACATATATTTGTACACCCATATTCATAGCACCATTATTCACAAAAGCCAGCAGGTGAAAGAAACCCAAGTGTCCATGAAAGGTTAAACGGATAAACCAAATGTAGTATATTCATATGGGATATTATTCAGCCTTAAAAAAGAAGTACATACTGACTGTTTTGTATTCTTTTATGTGATGGTCAGTCATGTGTGGCCACAAGAGAAGAGGTTCAGAATAACAAAGTTTATTATACTCACAGTCTTAGAGACAGGAGATACGACTTGCAGAACCACATGGAAAAGACACCAGAGTGGTCAGGAGGTAGAAGACAGGGCAAGGTAGAGGGAAAAGACACTTATCCCATGATCATAAGTAGGATTTCCAAGGGAAAGACACAGAGGGTAGGATAAACAGCTAGGACTGACTTGTTGAATTCTTCCTGTGGTCTCTAGTGACCCTGGGATGATTAAGGCAGAAGCATATTGCTTCCTGCATTGTAAAGACTGGAGAGAGGAAGTATGGCTCTGGATTGGTTAGCTTGCATATCAAAGGTATGGAAAAATTGGCTAGTCCCAAAAGAGCAGTCTCTCTTCTGTTAAAAGGGTTTTTAAGATATCAAAACATCATAATATTCAGAAAATTAAAATGTGCATATATATGTGTATATGTATATGCAATACAGTGACACATGGATGAACATTGAGGATGTTTTACTAAGTAAAATATGCCAGTCAAAAAAGACAGAGACTTTATAATCAACTTATATGAGGCACTTGGAGTAATAAAATTCAGAGACAGAAAGCGGAATGGTGGTTGCCAAGGGCTGGGGGAAGGAAGAATGGGGAGTTAGTGTTTAATGGGAGCAGAGCTTCAGTCCTGCAAGATGAAAAGAGTTCTGGAGAGAGACGGTGGTGATGGTTGCAAAACATGTGAATATATACAAGACCACTGAAATGTACACTTAAAAGTGGTCAAAATAGTAAATTTAATGTTACATGTATTTTACCACAATAAAAAAAAGGATTAAGCACTGGGTAGTTGGTAGAAGGATGAACAGTTACACAGAGGTAAAGAAGTCAAAAATGGGGAGAGAGGGGTGAGGGGATGGTGATCCTTTGAGTGAAAAGGGGAAGATTCTATTGAAAAAGAGTATAAAAGAGGGCTGTTGTTACTGGGTCTCATACAGTTTGTCTAAAAACAGATTCACTTTTCAATTCTTCATCTGAATTCCACCTTACCAATTTGGATATTATTATCTCCCAAAAATTCAGAAGTAGTATGTTTGAGACAAATCACAAACTCATAAATTGTGCAACATAAATGAACATGGCAGAAATGGACTGAGTAAGCCTCAACAAACTTCAGCCACATTTATTACCTTGAAAGATTTATGTGGCCCAAAGGGCAATAATGTAGACTGCATTTCTACTTGCCTCTGTCACAAAACCAATGAACATTGGTTCGTTTATTTTTCTCCACTCTACCAGTGGCATCCACATGCTAAAACAAGCATCCTAGATTTATCAGTTATGAGCTGAAGATATGACCTAGATGCACAGGCAAGAAATGGCATATGTCAAAGTGGCCTTGTGGAAAGAAGAGTGTAGGGCCAGGGTGGCTCTGCCTGCTGATGGACCTAGAGGCACATGGCCAACTTCTGCTCTTCAGAATGCTACTTAGAGCCTGGAGGTTAACAGATTCTTTGTTTATTGTGAACACAAAAAGAATTCTGTCATGATATAAAGTAAATAAATTTTGCTTCGGTACAAGAAAGTCCATTTTTTTGACCCTTGGCATCCAAAACCACATCTAATATAGCACAAGATTCCTATTAGACAAAATCAGCCCCTCTTTTGAAAAGAAAAATATGTCAAATTTTACTTCCAAAATTCCAAACAAATTATCTATTAAGGGGCCTTATTTATGTATATAAATGAGTACTTTCTGGAAGGTGTTTAAAATGCCAAACCTTGGGGCGCCTGGGTGGCTCAGTCGGTTAAACGTCTGACTTCATCTGAGGTCATGATCTTGTGGTTTGTGGGTTCAAGCCCGCACTGGGCTCTGTGCTGACAGCTCAGAGCCGGGATCCTGCTTTGGGTTCTGTGTCTCCCTCTCTCTTTGCTCCTCCCCCACTTGGGCTGTCTCTCTCTGTCTCTCAAAAATAAAAAATAAAAGTTACAAAAAATTTAAATGCCAAACTGAATAAAGGAGAAACAAAAGCATTTCTGGGTAATCTGTCACCAGTTTACTGCTCCCCAGTTATATATAAATCTTAACAAACATCTTTCATCTTTTTCCTTGCCATATTCGGTGGTTACTCTTCTGGCCCTGGACCTCGAGGTGAGCACTGATGTCATTCAATAAATCAGGTATGCCACATCCCTCAAAATAAGGTCAGTTCTGAGCTTCTCTTACAAGGTACAGGGCAGACTGGCTGATCTGATTCCACATCTTCTCTTAACTTTTCTAAGAGGAAATGGAAAAGTGTATTGGGCTGGCTCCTCAAAACCCCCAGAAGTCTCCATAAAACCATAGAATTATGATAGCATATTTTACTTTAGAAAAACTATGGAAGAAAGTACAAAAATTATAGTGAAAACAGAGGAGGTATGCTTGGTGCAATGTAGATTCATGGGCATTGAGTGAGTCAGCTGTCAATTCTTCTGGGAAAGATAGAAGAGAGGGACTCCATCCCAGAAGGAATGAGGCTAAGGATCAGTAATAATAATTATTTGGTTTTTCTTGAGTCTTTTGATTAATGTCTCTTATAGATAGTTTCATACAAATTATGAATAGTCCCTGAGGTCTTTTAGGAAAAATTATTTTACACGTAGTAACTGAGAGGAAAAGATGTATACCCTTTCTCTGAATCTCCATATTGTTAGGTCACTTGCTACTTTTAGGTCATGAACATCCCTTAACATTCCCACTGGGGACTGGCCCTTGGAGAGAAGGGTTTACAGATGACTCAGCTTCACCCCTTCCCACAGCATCTGCCATAGTTCCTGGCACACAGTAGGTACTCATTGGATACTGGATAACTTCAGTACCTGAAAACTGTGGTTTTAAGTTATTATTTTAAATGGATTTTACATGTTAAATGTTCATATCAGATTGAAAACTGAAACAGAAAGAATAATTTTTAAATTATGAACCTGATGACAACCACAGGTAGATGCAATTAGTCAATAATCAAGACCAAGTAGTCAAGAGCTGATAAAAGATTGTCCAAGACAAGGATATTCCTGAAAATAGACATCTGTTACAACAGAAATTATATTAACTTCCTGGTAGAGGAAAAAGCTGAGAGTGGCATTGGGAGAGCAAATGAAACCATTTATATTCATTCATAAACAAGCAAGAAATAGACAATGACAGAAACACAGATTAGAATAGATGGGATATAGGGCGAATAGGTGTTGACAGGGATAGAAACTGCAGAATGGGAGAAGGCTCCAGGTGATTATAGCTCTCCACAGAAGGCCATCCTTCATGAGCTGGCCCCAGATTGGCAGCAAGAGGGAGAAGGAATGGAGACCCCAAAGGACACTGACTAAATGTGCTAAGTAAAGCAACACAGCCAGTAGAGCATGCTTCCTGGCTATACAAAGTGACTATACCATTTACGAGTTCTTTAATCTTGAAAAGTATCTTAATATCTTTGTGCCTCAGTCTCACTATGTGTCAAGATGAACTGATCATAGAACCTAATTCATGGTAGGGGTGGTTAGACTGTTGTGAAGTAAAAGTAGGAGCTCAATAAATATTTACTATGCTCCTGGGGTCCCTGGAGTTAGACACAGAAAAGAATGTCAAAATCTTGCATTTGTTGCCTTTCAACTAATATTTATGTCTAAAAGTCACCCTAGTCACTTAAATTCTACTTTTTCATGAAAAGCTTAAATATACTGACAGAAATATTTAAATATCAAATAAATTTTTAAAAAGGGAGAAGAAGTAATACCAACTCATGCTTATAAATGTTAAATAGAAGAGTTCTTCCAGTAGCTGAGAACCTCCCTTACTGTCTTCACTGCCTTTGGGGAAAAAATGGGGACTCATCTGCTGTCAGGCCCTCTAATTTATTGCCCCCTTTCTTTACCTGAACCAAGAATCCCACTGGGCAAAACGATGCATGAGGTAGACTAACACCCCCCCCCCACTACCATCACTGACTTCCCTTTAATTACTGCCTTCTTTCTTGATGATGCCCACAGACAAGAGCATTAACATTTATTAAATGGCATTGTAATAAACATTTGCATTTAATCAGTATGTAATATTCTCATTCCCACTTGAAAGATAGGCAGCTAAAACATGACTGAGGAGGTGACTGAGGAGGTGACTGAATCCTGTGCAGGATCCTGCAGCCTCACTGGAGCAAAATCTCAGGGTTCCACCCTCAACTTCCCAGAGGCTTAAAGGAATTCTGGGTAACAATGAGTTCAGTGGGAGCTTATCATCATCATCATCATCATCATCATCATCATCATCATCATCACAAATAACCTTTCCAGACTTTTCTTAAAATGCAATACTGCCTCTAAGGCATACATTACATCTATCTATACCATCTCAGTAGAAATGTGTTTTCAAATGCTTTTCTCTAGCTGGGAGAATACTAGGTTATAGGGGATGGGTGAAGGAATTTGGAGAGCAGGTGCATAGAATGGAAAAACTTAATTAATGTTAAAGTATTGTCAAGACTCTTCAAAAATGTTTGACATAAGTTAACATTGGAGCATTGAGAGTACTATAATTATGGGTCCCATTTCAGCTCTGTCAGGGTTCCTACTTGGCCAGTTAACTTGGTTCTGACTTTCCATTATAAGGTTTACAGCTAATCCCATTTCCATTAATCCCAGAACTTTGGATGCCAATCTCAAAGGCTTACTTATTTCTTAATCATTCTTTAAGTATATGATTTCAAGTGGGCCAATAAGCATTAAAAGATCAAGACACAATAGTTATCACCTCAGATCTGGGTCATACCTGATAAGTAATATGGAAGAAGGCAAACAGTGAGATTTTGCTTTTGTATACACTCATATAAAAATTCATTACTAAAGTAGACAGTGAATTCATATTCTCAAAATAATGAAGAGTACTGGTGTTAAAATTCAGAACCACAACTTCAGAGCAACAATGGGTAGGTGCTTAAAACTGGTATCTAAATTTTCACGTCTTAAAAGGGTTTGGTGTTAAGAATATAAAGACATTTCGGGGAGTGACTGGATGGCTCAGTGGGTTAAGCATCTGATTCTTGATCTTGGCTCAGGTTATGATCTTAAACGTTTGTGAGATCAAGCCCCACATCAGGCTCTGCACTGACAGTATGGAGTCTGCTTGGGATTCTCTATCCCCCCTTTTCTCTCCTCTCTCTCTCACTCTCAAAATTAAAATTAAAACTAAAGGAATTTAGGAAGTCATATGCAAAGTCTAATAAACTTATAACATTGACTCAGAAGTAACCACATGACCTTGTAAAATAATTTAAATTTTCTGGGGCTCATTTTCCACATCTGTAACTGAGTGGTTTTTTTTAACTTTATAGTTTATTGTCAGGTTGGTTTCCATATAACACCCAGTGCTCTTCCCCACAAGTGACCTCCACCATGACCATCACCCCCCTTTACCTTTCCTTCTTCCTCTTCCGCCCTCAGTTTGTTTTCAGTATTCAAGA